>JARKID010000058.1:0-702809 GCA_029449255.1 Mycena polygramma | reverse complement strand
GCTGAACAACGGTTGACCTTTCAGCCCGCCAATATATTTTAAGAACTATGCATGCAGAAGGCGGTTAGTCAAACACCGGCATTAAAAGAAAAAGTGAAACTGACATCGAATGTATGGTCTGCCTTGACTACTGTGGCAGGCTTTGTCGCAGTATCCCGCTCGACGTAAATCCGGTGAGCAGACATATAGTCTGTGAAAAGACCTTTCAGCCATGGAACGGATGGAGGCGAGCCAGCATATCCATAACGATCGTCAAATGCTGAGTATCGCTTGAGCCCAGTCTGGCCATACGTATTCGCTGCAGCAGTATAAGCCAATTCCCCATCCGCATGGGACAGGTACTGGATCTCTGCGACCATGTCGGAGAATGGTGAAGGACCCATTCGGGTCGAAAAGGTGTTACACATGAGACGCATCATTAATTTCGAGATGGCCCCTCGTGCAGAGATATACGCTAGGCGCAGTGAATTCAGAGAACCTCAGCTTGTGAAGAAACTTACCTGGAAATGCAACCTGCAATTGGCGGGGAAGTTGAGCCAGGATATGCGGGTCGGTACCCTGCACGCTTCGGCCGCATCCGCTGTCATTCAACCGTCTGCCATCGCAGATGAACCGGTTTGTAAACAGGAAAAAATCATCCGGCAGGTCGCGAACCCGCCGTGCAATAGGGTCATCATTAAACCCTGGTAAAACCGAACGACTTAGTGCTGGACAAATAATGAGATAGTATGCACACCATTTCGAGTCAAAACTCCGCCGCAAGGACAGAGAAATTGGGTTGGACATCCGGGCAACAAGTAAGGCAGCCAGACAAAGATTCGCCGCCAATAGAGCTTTGCTGGATCCAGTCCTGTGCTTATTCTTGACTCCTCTAGAGCAAACACTGGATGAGGGGGCCTATCGAAGAAGTCACCCCGCAAATAGCACAGGGGTTTCCCATGAGCTGCTATCTCCTCGCCGAAACGAATTTTCACAGATAACAATTGGGCATGAAGCACTGAATCCTTGACAGCATCCACAGGTTGAGGTTCAGCCTCTGACGTCCCGGTATTCGGCTCCATGCGATCCAAAAATTCTTTCACAAGACTGTCGTCGATCTGTGCATCCCCAGCAGCTACGTCTGCATGCTCGTCATTTTCCGCAACAAAGTTAAACTCGGAATTGAGTTCAGTCCAATCGTTGAGCGACATTCCAGTGCTCTCTGATTTCGTGTATAAGTAACGATGTCAAAGAAGAAAAAATGATTTCCGTACGCGGATCAGACCCTGGTGCATTACGCTGAGTATAGAATGCCGTCGATGGGCCGGGTCCTGCGGAAGCGCTAGCAGGAGATCCAGACAGAGGGACAGCTTGATGTGTATTGTAGGGACGAAAAAATGCTGATGGTGCCGTAGCAGTGCGCGCGGCGCTGGGAGCCATACGAAGCACATTCCCAAGAGTTCTGGCGGGAAGTTTCGGGATTTTGTTTGGGTTCGGTGGGCGCCCGGCGCCCGTGCGTTTCCCACCGTGCGTTCCTTTGGGCTTCCCGGACGGATTCATGACAGGGTGTGGCAAGATCTTTATTTGGCTGTGATGTCCACGCGTTCTTGTCATTTGCGACACACGTGGTAGCCGGAACAGCAATGGATCAAGGGGATCAACTAGGATCATTCAGGTATTCCTTTTTGGGAGTTAAATCTCCCCGGGCATGATTAATGAGCCGGAATTGGCTCATTAATTATGTCTGTGGAGATTCCGCGGAAATCAAGTTTGCAATTTGCGAAAAGAAGAGGAAGAGAGGGGAAAAGAGAGAGAACTCACTCTATATTCGAGATTATTTGACAACAGAATTGGCGGCCCAAGCGTCCCGTAGCGTGTATAACACCGTGCGAAAAGTTGATTTCATCAACCTCAATTAGGCAGATCACGCAGAATCAAAATGGGTCGAAATTTAACTCTTTCCGGAGCAACTGCCTCCTTGGGAGTTATTTTGGCCAATCCTCAATCAAGTTTAAAATAAACTCCGGCGCGCAATTCCGTATCACATCAACCGCATCAACCCGTTCGCTAATGTTGTGGGTTGGCCGCCATCTCATGTTTATCTGTGAAATCTTAGCAAAATGTCTAGTGCAACTTAGTGGGAGTTCTTTGCATAGGCAGGTATCCCCAAACCAAATTCTGGTCATGTTGACCTTCTACATCAACCACCACAACACCCGATATAGGAAATAATCTACGTAGTGCACCGTCCACATCTTGGCATTTTATGCAGATCTGGCTTCATAGAAGGTGATTTGCAAGCTATTATAGCAGTTTTCTTCAAGCTCCGGAGTGTCGGAGTGACCGGATGAGCCCAAATAATTCAGCCCGAATCGACGGTGTTCAACTTTACCATCAATTACTGATGGTAAAGCCTGACACCGTCGATTTATGGGTGGCTGTGTCGTGGGCGATGGCATTTCTGCCCACAACTAAGGTGAATTCAGTTCCAATCACTTTACCGCGAACACGATGTATCAAGTTGACCAGGTGGTTGAGAGAGACTTTAATGACTCTGTCAAGATTATGTGCTTCCTCACCCATGCATCATGGTCCCAAACACTCGCACTTATCACAAGTCACTCAAATTCACTCATAATACCCAATGTACCTCGTTTTATCTCCCTCTCTGTATCATAGCTTGAACAAAGATTCTCTTCCAAGGATTTTTTTGAGCTTCGCTAAGTGGCTGAGCACCCGCGGACCAATTTTCAGACAATGTAGAGTTTTATATTCAGTCCTCATAACCACTACAGGGGAATTGAGATGAAATAAGAGCTAACTATTTTGTGCGTGTTGTGTCAAGTACGCTACGATTATAGCCTCAGAAGGCACCTTTTGTCCAGCAAGTAGAGGCGGATGCGGGCAGCGACAAAATTTCTGCCCACCCTTCCCCTGACACCTGGCTCGTTTCTCGCAATAGTTCACACAGCATGCGGCACAACGTCTGGGAGCATGTTTGGAAGGCCCAACATGAGAGGGTTGATTGGCACCTGGCATCAATGTTTGCCAAAAGTGCTGTCCATGTTGCACCGGGGACTGCACTGGGGGTGGCGCGGATGACGAAGAATAGGGAATGGGAGCTTGAACGGCGGCTGTAAGGTTGTGGAAAACAATTGGTGGAGGAGGCACGGTATGGCTGAATTCAATTTCCCCGATTTCTGCGTCCTCCAGCCCACCCGCAGGCGGCAACACAGCCATGCGGTCAAACGACCCCGGGTCATTAGAGGCTGCGCAATTGACTTGTTCAGTAAAAGAAAAAGAAATCAAGAATGATACTGACCTGCAATAGAAAGATCAAGTTCACCATCGGGAAGAGGAAGTGCCGGAAGGACATGAGCGTGATTGTCCTGTGCGGTTAAAATGTCGAGGAATTGTTTGCGCGCTGTGAAATTACTGCCAGTTGCGAGCGTAGAACGCTCTGAAGTCAGTAAGATACTTTTTTTGTGGTGGGTTTCAAGATGTATGGGGATTTTGTAGTAAAGTCGTTGGTTGGAATCGATTATGGCGGGAGATTGGACATTGACTTGAATATTCCAGAACTGAGCAAATTTGACAAAGTCGACGTTCTTGTGATGCTCGTGAGGTGGATGAGGTCTCCCACCCTTTCTGAACATCGGGTTATTGACATGCTCCTTGAAGAAAATGTACTCCTTGTGAGTATGAACCGGAAGAACTGGAGCAAGGGTAAGCTGCCGCATCTGGAGATAACGGTAGATGTTGGTTGGTTTGGTGCAAAGACGGCTGAGAGCATAGACTGGTGTATCACGGTGATGAGGAACACCTGTGATGCGGGGTCGGGGAAGTGTGGTGATGTTGAGGTTAGCGGCAACAGATCTCGAAACAGGAGTGATCGTTTAACGTACATATAGGCTACAAGAATCCAAAATTTCTAAGAGTTCTGAGAAGGGAGTGGATTGGGACGCGCTCGCCGGTCCATCAATCCTGATGCATTTCGGGACAACACCTATGTTCCCGTACGACGCCTTCCCGGAGAAGCTTGAAAATATTTGAGAGGGATGTTTCGTCGAATACAAAAGCTTCTGTCTCTTACGATTGTCTTACCGGGGAGCAGTTGTTGCATATTCAGCAAATACTTCGTTTAGTCACGCAGTGTCACAGCCGAAATTGAATGTCCAAAATGTCACGTTCGATCCACTTCTTCTCAATCACGCAGCATCCGCTCCCCGGCAAGAAATTCGCAAGAGACAGAAGCTTTTGGATTCGTTTTATTATCCCTCTCAAATATTTTCAAACTTCCCCGGGAAGGTGTCGTACGGGAACATAGGTGTTGTCCCGAAATGCATCAGGATTGATGGACCGGCGAGCGCGTCCCAATCCACTCCCTTCTCCGATTGTTTCCGAAGTCGCAATACGAGTGGAGAGAACTCTAGGGAGAGGGAATGAGGGTTTTAGGCCGGCACCAACGGCCAGCTCAACAATTTCGTCTCTGACCCAGAGATTGAAATGGCCCCTGTATCTTGTGCCGGTGCGATTATGAAAGCCCACCTGTGAACGTTTAGTACGACTACATAATTGAGGACAAAAAAGTACCCTTGTATTTCGCCGTAAGATCCAATTGATCAAGATGCACTCGGCCAACTCCGGAGACGCTCGTAAAGAGCCGAAGATGCGTCGAACAACCATGTGAACCCCACCCTCAATTGAGTTAGTGCCGCGGACAGTGCGGTATATCTTGAGACCGTCTCGATCCATGCCCATCAGATAGTAGAGCGGAATGCCGGGAGGATCTGAGAGATAACCCTTGCGAGCAGTGTCGAGGAGACTCTTGGCCATCTCCTTTGCCTCGTCGGAAAAAAACGACCCCCGTGTCTTCTTCGTCGAGCAGCGCATGTCAGCATACGCCGAAAACAAAGTCTCTACCCTGCGAACCAATACATCACGACGAGGGATGTAGCGGCGAATACGTCGATTGAGAGCGGGAGCCATGGCGCGCTTGGCATACTCCCAGCTAACACCATGTTTCTCCAAGACAGCACGGACTGCGTCCTCGTCAGATTGATCTCGGATGAATATTGCCTCGCTGAAGTCATGGCAGAACACTTTGAATGCTGAGTGTTTCTTCGAAAGGAGTCGGAGAAGTCGGTCCATATAATGGAAAGCGTCGTCGAGCACACGGGTAGGAAGTGTTTCCGACTCTGCAGCTTGCTGCAAAATGGGCCAGGTCTGGTCGATAGCGGCCATAATTTCTTCGACCGAGGAATTCTGTTCAAGTTAGCTTCGGTTTTTCATTGGAGGATCGATGTGGGCATACATCATTGATGCCAAACTCAATCCCGTCCATGTCATCCGGGTTCTGGATTTTTCGAGTCAACAGAATCCCTCCAACAAAAGATGAAAAAAATACCTGTTGCGCTTCGAATGCAAATTGTTCGCCGAACTCGGTTGCGTCGAACTCAAAATCATCATCGTCACTCGCATCTTCATCATCCGGGACACTCCTCGCCATATCCTCAGTCCAGTGCTCAAACTCGATCGCATCGACATCAGCCATCGGTGGTGAGACAATGAACTCTTCTTCGTTGGAAGAAGGGATAGTAGGCGCCGGACTTGCAAAAGCCGGGCCGGTAACTGCGACTTGCGCTGGAGTTGCAGCGCTGCGAGAATGGAGTTGTGATGTGGTTACAACCGCTTTCCCTCCGTGAGCAAAAATCCATTCCATTGTCTGCTTGTGCAATGAATGGATTGCTCCTGGAACGAGAACCTGATAACGATGATGAGCTCGAGTTCTTCAGCTAAAAAATTGCGCACCTTTGTGATCTGAATAAGAGAACGTGAAGCGGATACATTAACCTTCTTTGTATGTCCCTCGGCGTCCATCGTGATGTGCAGGTATCCGGCATGGTGACCGATTATTTGGCCCTCTGCAATGGGCTTGCAAGCCTGCACAAGAGTGACACGTTGCCCGTCGGTTTTAGCCTGTACTGGTTGGAGTGGAAGCCCAACCGAACTGAGAGCACTGAGAGATGTATAAATGTTCCAAAGGCAGTCGATCTCCGCAAACAAGACATCGGAGGTTGGGAGGGAATAGAAGGGCTGAGAGGGAGAAGAATTGGGAGCGGGGAAAGATTTGTGGAGAACGATACCAGCCAAGGCATGAAAGGAGACTGAGGCAGTGTCAACACATCCTTTCAACTTCGCATATTTCCCCAGGTCAAGCACCGGTGGATTATGGCTGGCCAAAATCTTCTCGAGCTCAGGGAGAAAGAATGCACGTGAGATCGTACGAAGAGTTTGGCGGATTTCATGGCCAATTTTGACGATGGAAGTGTTTGTCAGAACGGCGCGCAGCGATGGCAGCACGTCACTTGGTGCGGTCAAAGTGGAGACCTTTTGGGTAATTCAGTGCGAGTCTCGAGACAGTAAATCAGAGTGAACATACGTTGAAACTGTAGATCTTGTTCCGAGTTCTGAATTGAATTACGTGCAAATGAGCAGGTTTGCCGGGTGGATTCTCGGCCTTGATCGCGAGCGCAATTAGGTAAAGCTGCGACTGTCGGCTGTGCGCAAAGAAATCCTGCAGGATCTCATTCGCAGCAGCTTCCATGTCCATTGAATCCGACACAGAAACAGCCGGTATGTCTGAGCTGACTTGGAAAGGAGGACAGTCCGTCCAGTCAGTAACTGGTACTACATTCTTGGTCAACGAGGCGTTTATGGCCTCGTGGAAGGTTCGCTCGCCTGAGAAGGATATTAATTTTACGTTGGAAAAATGATCAGGCACTTACTTTGTGGTGAATCTGTATAGAATATCTGAGTGGGCGGGTTTCCCGAGTCCTTGAGTCCCTGTCCAATGCCCTCAGCCATGTCCTTGGAATGCTCCAGCGATTTGGATTGCGCAAGAGCATGGCCTCGGATCTCTTCATGCTCGTTTACCCAGGTGTATGCGCAGCTGAACAACGGTTGACCTTTCAGCCCGCCAATATATTTTAAGAACTATGCATGCAGAAGGCGGTTAGTCAAACACCGGCATTAAAAGAAAAAGTGAAACTGACATCGAATGTATGGTCTGCCTTGACTACTGTGGCAGGCTTTGTCGCAGTATCCCGCTCGACGTAAATCCGGTGAGCAGACATATAGTCTGTGAAAAGACCTTTCAGCCATGGAACGGATGGAGGCGAGCCAGCATATCCATAACGATCGTCAAATGCTGAGTATCGCTTGAGCCCAGTCTGGCCATACGTATTCGCTGCGGCAGTATAAGCCAATTCCCCATCCGCATGGGACAGGTACTGGATCTCTGCGACCATGTCGGAGAATGGTGAAGGACCCATTCGGGTCGAAAAGGTGTTACACATGAGACGCATCATTAATTTCGAGATGGCCCCTCGTGCAGAGATATACGCTAGGCGCAGTGAATTCAGAGAACCTCAGCTTGTGAAGAAACTTACCTGGAAATGCAACCTGCAATTGGCGGGGAAGTTGAGCCAGGATATGCGGGTCGGTACCCTGCACGCTTCGGCCGCATCCGCTGTCATTCAACCGTCTGCCATCGCAGATGAACCGGTTTGTAAACAGGAAAAAATCATCCGGCAGGTCGCGAACCCGCCTGTGCAATAGGGTCATCATTAAACCCTGGTAAAACCGAACGACTTAGTGCTGGACAAATAATGAGATAGTATGCACACCATTTCGAGTCAAAACTCCGCCGCAAGGACAGAGAAATTGGGTTGGACATCCGGGCAACAAGTAAGGCAGCCAGACAAAGATTCGCCGCCAATAGAGCTTTGCTGGATCCAGTCCTGTGCTTATTCTTGACTCCTCTAGAGCAAACACTGGATGAGGGGGCCTATCGAAGAAGTCACCCCGCAAATAGCACAGGGGTTTCCCATGAGCTGCTATCTCCTCGCCGAAACGAATTTTCACAGATAACAATTGGGCATGAAGCACTGAATCCTTGACAGCATCCACAGGTTGAGGTTCAGCCTCTGACGTCCCGGTATTCGGCTCCATGCGATCCAAAAATTCTTTCACAAGACTGTCGTCGATCTGTGCATCCCCAGCAGCTACGTCTGCATGCTCGTCATTTTCCGCAACAAAGTTAAACTCGGAATTGAGTTCAGTCCAATCGTTGAGCGACATTCCGGTGCTCTCTGATTTCGTGTATAAGTAACGATGTCAAAGAAGAAAAAATGATTTCCGTACGCGGATCAGACCCTGGTGCATTACGCTGAGTATAGAATGCCGTCGATGGGCCGGGTCCTGCGGAAGCGCTAGCAGGAGATCCAGACAGAGGGACAGCTTGATGTGTATTGTAGGGACGAAAAAATGCTGATGGTGCCGTAGCAGTGCGCGCGGCGCTGGGAGCCATACGAAGCACATTCCCAAGAGTTCTGGCGGGAAGTTTCGGGATTTTGTTTGGGTTCGGTGGGCGCCCGGCGCCCGTGCGTTTCCCACCGTGCGTTCCTTTGGGCTTCCCGGACGGATTCATGACAGGGTGTGGCAAGATCTTTATTTGGCTGTGATGTCCACGCGTTCTTGTCATTTGCGACACACGTGGTAGCCGGAACAGCAATGGATCAAGGGGATCAACTAGGATCATTCAGGTATTCCTTTTTGGGAGTTAAATCTCCCCGGGCATGATTAATGAGCCGGAACTTGTGCATGCGGAAGTCGATGTTCTCAGAGGATCGTATGATGATGTCTCCACTGGGGTCGTCGAACGGCGCAGGCCCATCGGTGAAGGTCTGAGCGTTGGTGGTCATGGTCGGTGTGAGAACGAAGTGGGTAAATAAAGCCACCTGGTGTAACGTTCTTATAGCCGCTCAACTGCACTTGTTTCCCACCCAGTTCTTCCTCAGTTAACTCCTCGGTAGTGATGTGAGTGAAGGCGGTTTACCGACCATTGTGCTGGGTCGCCAAAAGGGGAAAAAGGGGGGAAAAACGAGAAAAAGAAAGAAGAAAGAAGAGATTCAAGGAATTTCAGCTGGACCTTTACCAGGCAAGTAAGATACAGCTGAAAATTTCTTCCTGGCATAAATTCAGCTGTGGACTCCATCCGAATTGAACCATGTGTGGGAAAGGAGATGTGGTGGAATAGTGTAGTATTGATACCATCGACGAATTTGCAAGTAAATACACAAAAGTGTATCCCCACACTGGCAAAATTGCCATGAAATGTGCCGCCAGAGGAAGTGCGGCTCGGTAATGGGGTTTGAAGCAGCCCTGCAGCATTTAACAGTATAGCCCGGGATGAGAGCAAAAAAAGATGAGGATAAAGAGGCTATAATTGCCAGTAAAAAATATAGTAAACTCACACTGTCGTCAAGGAGGAGGAAAAGGAGGAAAAAGTGGGAGTGAATGTGGACTGGATAACGTGAGGTTCCAATCACTAATTACACCCCCGCGGTGCTTTTTGACATTTTTTTGGGCATGATGAGGAGTTTTCAGGATTAACCCGAGCTATTGTCGCCGCTACATACATTGGCTGGGGTGTATTTGGTGACAGGAACGTCCCGGAGGGAAGCGGACAAAGGCACTGGTTTGAGGCACAGAGAGCGCGTGTTTTCGTGATTTGATTGCTGTATAACGTGTTTGTTAACTCCTGCAATGTGTCCAGATATTTTTGCGCCCAAAGAGCAACTGTGTGGCCATTAACGATGCGACGGACGGGAAGAACATGTTATGTGTGACGTCACAGTCACGTCGTCACACATAACATTTTGGCGGAAAAACACTTCGATATTCATTATCTCTTAAAAGTACATTTTTTCTCGATGATTTGAGGCAGCTATAGGTACTTTGCTCACAGGAATATTTTGGATGATTTTAGTGACCATTGAATGGGAGAACGAGCGCCGCTGTTATGTGCCATCAGTGGCTGTGGAAGATAACGATGTTATGTGACCCAGCTGATCCGTCGGTAAACCGTGAAGGCACCGTCGTTCGCGGTCTACTTATGCTCAGGACGCATAAACTCCTTGTCTTTGGTCTCTACGAGCCTTCAGAGGTCGCAGCACAGATTTCTTGTCGCAGAGCCAAGGATTGTCAAAGAAAGTTGGGATCCATTGAAAGCGCTGCCGGTGATACTCTGCAAGCCACTCAGTCGCAAAAACTCGAAGACCTTCCATGATGATTTTCGGAGAGAAAGGATCGTGGGAGCGAATAAACACGATCACGTGGCTGTTGACCTCTTTCTTCCGTACCACGACCATGGCAGGAATGCTGCCACTCGAGACGCCTTCTCGCATATGGCGGCGTATAGAAGCCATAGAGGACAGAGACATGCCGTCTCTACCTTCGTTACCTGCCTTTGGCGACTCAGATGGCGAGGACGAATCTCTGGGCCAAATTTCCGAGAAGGATGCCGATGAGGGCGATGGCCAGCTCAGTAACATGTCGATTCCAATGCATTCCACCCCCGCCTCGTCAAATCATGCATCCACCATGCGTGCGGCGTCTAGTACATCGTCCGCGTCTCGTTTCGCCAATTCAATCGCCCGTACATCTCGCTCATCAATGGCTCGCTCTTCAGCTAGAGGCCCCTCTCGGCAGAGCCAGCCCGACAGCTTCGATGATATCAGCGCGATTCCTTCGCTTCCGGATGTACATCCAGAACGCGGCACCGGCCACTATTCCGAGGACGAGGAAGAGGAGTCCGAGCAAAGCAGAGAGAGCGTGCCGGAGGTCTATTTGCCACCTGCAGAGGACGAGGAGTACGAAGAGGAGGAGGGTGGACCTGATTTGTCTTTGACGGACGCCCTTGAATCAGTGAGTCGGACAAGCTCCCCTCAACGAGACGAAGCCACCCCGAAGAAGAATTACGACTACTCAGTCAGTCTGCGGTCTGAACCCAAGGTGCGTGGTACACTGCAATCTTTTCCCTCCCCGTATTTACGATTTGAAAGCCCTCGCCATTCGACAAGTTCCGCAACGTTGCCTTGCGTCGGCCGCCTGCACGCACTCGCACGCCCTCCCTCTCTCGCACCACCTCATCCCCCGCATCCTCACCTACCAACTCCACACCGCGCAGCAACGTCTCGTTGAAGTTCCCGCGCTCGAATACTGCTTCTCCTTCAGCTGTACCGTTACCACGGTCTGCCACCGCATCTCCCGCCGTACCATTACCACGGTCTGCCACCGCATCTCCTGCCGCACCATTACCACGGTCGGCCACCGCATCTCCTGCTATTGTCGTCTCCCGCCCGGATGAAGAAGAAAGCGAGAACGATTCCTTCGTGCAGGAGGGGGACACGCACTCCATGGACATTACAGATGTCCACATCTCACCGTTACGAACGGCAGCGAATGAGGAGCCGTCCGAAGACGACGAACGCGAACCCACCTTCTCCTCAGAGGGTGGGCCGACTTTCCATCCGGATCAACCTCGCCACTCCCCAAGCGGACTAGCCAGCGCCTTCTCCTCTCCCGCTCCATCCGTGTCGTTCACGCCCACTCCCGCCTTCCCGCGCGCGCGCGCACGCTTCAATCTCCCTTCCCCTCCGAACAATGAGCCCGCTACACCACAGCGCGACGAGGACGACGACGAAGAGCCCCTCACCCCGCACACCCGCCGCCGGTCCTTCCTCCTCTCCGTCATCAACTCCACCGCGCGCCCCCGCCTCAAGCTGCCCACCCCGCACCCGCGCAAGGTGCAGCCCGCACTGGCACCGAGCGATGACACGCCCGAAGCCACACCACGGCCTCGACTCGCTGCCCTCGGGACGCCCGCGCTCCGGACGGCGTTCGCGGGCGCCACGCCGCGCCTGCCGCGCCGCAGCTCGCACCCCCTCGCACAGACCTACATCCCCTCGCCCGGGACGTCCGACTCCGAGTCCGCGTCCGCCGCGGGCGCCCCATGGGCCACGCCTGGATCCGGGTCCTCGCCGCACGACGGCGCGTCGATTATCTCGACGGCGTCGTCGCACGACCTGACGACGCACCACTACCGCGCGAACGCGTCGTTCGACCCAGTGATGGGCTTTGGTGCGACGCAGGGCTTGCACGGCGTGGGGCGGTTTAATGCGGGGAAGCTGAACACGTATTTGCATGGGCTAAATCGGCGGCTGCAGGAGGAGAACGAGACGCTCGGGCAGAGGGTGCGGATGTTGGAGGAGCGCGAGGAGCGCGGAGGCCGAAGGGGGCGGGTCAGTGTTGGGGGGAGTGCGTTGGGGGATGTGGAGGAGGACGTCGCTGCGGAAGGGTGGCTGGAGGAGAAGGCCGAGCTAGAGGAGATGGTGGAGGCGTTCAAAGACGAGGCGGAGCGGTGCGCGGCGGAGAAGCAAGACGTCGAGAAGGCGCTCGAGGAAGAGCAGGCGGAACGGGCGCGAGACAAGGAGCGGTGGAAGGAGAGGATGAAGGAGGTTGAGAAGGGGGTGAAGGGGATCGTCGGCGATCTGGAGGCCCGACTCCTCACTGCTGAAAAGCGGGCGGACGATGCCGAGGATACTGCTCTGCACCGAGTCAAGGACGCGGAGAGGCGAACGCTGGAGGCGCAAGAGGAGCGCGACGCCGCTTTGGAGCGGATGGAGAAGGCAGAGGAGGTACTGGAAAGCGGAAAGGAGCTGGGGGGAGAGTTGAAGGAGGCAAACGACCGTGTGGGGAAGGTCCTGGCCGATCTGCGCAACGCCAACGCCCAGATCAAGGAGCTCGAGGATGCGGTCATGCAGTCGGATGCGAGGGTCGATGATTTGGAGAAGGAGCTCAAGGAGGAGCGAGCATTCGCCGAGAGTCTCGAGCAGGAACTGGACTCGAAAGCTGCTCAGATGGGAGCACAGGTCGAGGACTTCCACAAGTTGGAGGAGGAGCTGCACACCACCAAGGCCTACGTCAGCGAGCTCCAGGAGGCCGCAGAGGTGCCGTCGTCCCTCCAAGAACAATTAGCTTCGGGGCAAGAAGAACTCCAGCGCCTGAGAACCGTCGAAGCCCAAACGACGGAGCAGATCGAGACCTTGGAGGGAGCCCGCGAACGAGCTGAAGAGCTGGCGAGACAGATGGAGGAGGCACTTGAGGCGGCCGAGAAGAAGATGCTGGAGGATGAAGATGAGGTAGCCCGGCTCAAAGGCAAGGTTGCTTCTCTCGAACGAGAGCGCGAACGCCAGCGGGACGCCTCCGAAGTCTCAAACAGCAACCCTCTCGCTCCTGGACCGACTGACGCGGAGATGGAGGCGCTGGAAGAAGAACTCGACAGCGCTAATCGAGAAATTGGCCGTCTCACCGCGCTCCTCAGTCAGTCTCCGGCTCGGAAGGCGATCGACCCTCGCGAAAGATGCCAAGATTGACATGCTGGAGAGGGAGAGGGAGGATCTGCTCGAGAGGAACAAGGCGCTGCGGACGACCTTCACGGAGATGGGGACGCCCGGCAAAGCGTATAACATGAGCGGTATCTCGCCGATTCATCGCCAAGTGTTGGCCATGTCGATCAGAGCACCGCGGACTCCCGGTGGGCCATTGCGAGATGTTCGTCCTTTACTCGTTGTCCAGACTCTTCCTGACCTTCTGACGCAGATGTCCTGGCTGAACAACACCAATGCCGACGGTGACGGTACAGTGTCCCCGCTGCTTGCGGAGATCAACAGGTTACAGCGAGAGCTCGACCGGGCGAACGAAAGCATCGATGACAAGCTGGACAAACTCGAGGATGCAGGGCTGGGTGTCGTCGGCCTGACAAAGCGGCTCGAGGACGCAAGAGCCAAGATCGTCGGCCTCGAAGAAGAAATCGCCCGTTTGACGAGAAGAGAGCAGCGGCGTGTGCATCGTTTAGAGCGGGCAAGATGCCAAAAGTGTCTCACCAAGGTCGATCTGCGAAGTGCCATCCGCGCGGATGTCGACGAGAGGTAGGAACATTGTTTGGGGAATATCCTTGAGTGCTGATGGTTTGGTATCGGCAGCTCTATGGATGCCTCAAATTCTTTCCTGCCGTCTGAGCCGCCGACCCCGCCGACCAGGACAAGCGAAACCCTCAGATCCGATCTTCATTCCGTCAACTCGCATCTTGCGAAGATGAAGAAACAGTGGGAAGAGGAGAAGCAGAAGCTGCTGGGCGAGAAAGCGGTCCTGCAGGACGCGGCCAATCGCCTGAACGTGCAGGTCCACCAGGCCGAGGAAGAGGTGAAGTTGGTTGCGGAGACCAAGAAGGCGGGGGAGAAGCTGAGAGTAGGAGTTGAATCAGTGAGTTTTCCAATCGTACCACCAGATGCGCTGACCTGAGACGAAATGAAAGGAACTGGAAGAGGCCAGACGAGTCATTTCCGACCTGGAAACTGACCTCAAGTCCGAACGATCCCGCTTGCGAGCTTTGTCCACCGAGCAGAACCGCGTCCAACGCGAGAAGGAGAACGTGCTTCTTCAGCTGCAGAGAACGGAAACGGTAAGTTCTATCCTCTTGTAGCCATTCTCCCGTCTCATTTTCCTTTAGGACATGGAGGACGTCAAGGAGCAACTCCAAAGGTTCAAGGAGGAAAACCAGGAGCTGGAAACCGAGCTTCGTGGTGGGTTCGGGGTCCTTGATTCACCTTTCATACTCTGATACTCGCCCCGCAGTCAATGCCAACGCCGAACAAAAGGCTCGGTTACTCGAAGACAGGGTCGCAGAAAATGCCGAGACGGTGGAACAGCTTCGACAGGAGCGATCGCTGCTGGCGACGGACCATAAGGAGTTGCAGCGCCGTTTCTCTGAAATCTCCGAGGCAAGTGGTTCTCTGTCCAACTGCTTCTGCCTTCTAACTTGCGCTTTGACAGCATGCAAACCGCCTCCGGGCTGAGTATCGAGCCTCTCAAACGTCGCACGATAACCGCCGCCACGAACTCGATCTCCAGCTTGGCGAGATCGAAGATTTACGCCGTGCGCTCGATGACCAAGCTGATCAATTGCAACGGGCGGAGGCGGAGAAGAATCGCATTGCTGCAGAGAAGAGCGATGTCGCACGGACTGTAGCCACCTTGGAGGCAGACCTGAGACGGGTCAGACGGGACGCGGAAGCGTTCGGTCGAGACCTGAAAGTCTTGCGATCGGAAAAGGAACGGCTCGAGGCAAAGCAGAAGGAAGACACTCTGAAAGCCGAGCGGACGAAGAAGCAGAGCCTGACCCAGATAAGAGTATTGACCGAACAGTTGGACGGTCAACGAGCCAAGACCTTGCGTGCGAGAGAGGACCTGCAAAGTCATGTCTGTGTAATGTACGTGCCTCCTGTTCTTTCGGCGCTCACAACCCCTGACTTGGGAACGCAGGGACGAACGTCAATTGTCAGCTCTGAAGCTCCAGCACAACAAAGAGTGCAAGGGGCTCATGGTCCAAATCCGATACTTGAAGGCCAAGTTTACACGAGAATCGAGCTTGCGAAGCGACCTTTGTTACCAGAAGCAATATCTGCTTATTCTGCTCTCCAATTTCGAGAAGAGGTTTGTGCTGACTATTCCGCCCCGTCGTGTCGTTAATCGGCGTTCCTCAGTGAACGTAATATAATCACTTCCATCGCAAAGATCGGGTTCCCGGTCGCAGCGGCTCCTCCGCCAAAGAAACCCAAGACACTCAAGACCTTGGTCATGATCGTCGTGTTCTTGTCCCGTGTGAAGTGAGTCGCCGTGATACACCGTCTACTATTTGATGCTGACTGTGTCACAGACGTGCTAGTGACGCCTGGAGAGAACACAGTGCCTCGAAACAGGCCGTTACTGCTGCTTTGGAGGAAGTACGGCGTCGCAGAGTTGCGCCCTGACTTCGTGTATCATAGCTGTACATATTAGTTGTATTTTATCCTAGATTTTGGCCTATTCTCAAAGCGGTGGTTTTGGCTTGGTTTTACTGGAAACGAGTCGCACGGCATCCTTGGAGAAGATGTATGAGAGTCCGCTCCAGATGGTTGTCACTCCAACGGTCACTCTGGGTGTTGTTCAGTGATGGAGACGTCTAGAAGGTGCGGACGACTCACTGTAGCCCTTGCATGGCCAAAGATACGTCCATTGGGATCAGAGGACTGACAGTGGTTGCCCCCATAAGGAGGAGCTGAAGCGCCGTATTTACCTACGCAAGCGTTAGTTCCCGGCTCGAGACCTCTGATGCATACGCACTTTGCTTATATTCGTCGGATGGACTTCTGCCGAGGGCAAAGAGAAATCCCAGTATCTGGCAAAGGTTTTCTGATAGGAAGTTCAGCAAGTGATGGAGTTTGTAAGGAAATCTGTAGCCTTACCGGAGGCGCAAGGGACGTGTATCGAATATAGAATGCGGAAAGACTGAGAAGCGCATCCCGCCCCAGTATGAGGCCAGCTAAAGGGACTGTCGACGGGTGAGTTATTCTGAAGCAAGGGGGAGATGCAACTGACGAGGTAACAGCCCTTTCATTGTCAGCGTCACTGCGAGCGTGGTCATGAGCATCTTGTCCGCTGCAGGATCAAGGATCGTCCCCAACACGGTCTGCGAGTTGAAACGACGCGCCAAATACCCATCCGCCTTGATGAACCGGGTCAGAAAGGCAGGACAGCTCATCAGGACAGATAGCAGACCAGATCGGTGAGGCCTGCATATAATAGCAACGAAGTCGCGACGTGGAACTGGCCCTGCAAGATCGACCACCCCAAGACCGGACAGGCGATGATCCTCGAGACTGTGAGAAGATTTGGGAGAGTGTAGATGTTTTCCTTGAGTGCTGGTTTCGAAGGAGTCGGAGAATCCGGAAAACGCAAAGCGGGGCGTGTAGAAAAATATTTGCGAGACTCTTTCTGGTTCAAGCAGTTCGCGAGCAAAGTTGTGGGAAGTTGGAGCGATAGTCTCGTGGAGAAAACATCTCTGCGTGCAAGAATCCGGATGCCGATGGTGGAAGGAGAACGAATCATTTACTTTGTATGACGAGTCCGGCCGGCATTCTAGCTCCGCCACAAATTCGAACTCCGCAACCGCCTTTCGTTCAACTCAAATTACACAAAACAGCACTTCTGATAACCTGGCGTGCCTCGCCCAGAACATTGAGCCGGGGGGAGTAATCTTGAAATTGAGAAAACAGTTGAGTCCACTGCTCTGCGCTCAACAGCAACTCAACAGTCTACGATTTTAGGTATGTATTTTTCGTTGGATGACCCGTAGGATGAGAGCAGTGTGAACAGTGAGCAGAAAGAGAAAGAGATACGCCGGTGCACGTGCAAGATCAAAGAAAAGCTAGAGTGTAGGGCATGCGCTAGATGTATTTTCCAATTAATTGTCTGTGCGAACAAGGTCGTGTAAATTTCGCCCTCCCATGTTTAATTTTACTCGGCTGCGTCACAAATTACGCGGTCTGGTTGCTGCAAGCTCATTAGCCCGACGGAAATTGAAACGATGCAGAAGCACCACTCACACTGGACTAAACACAAACGCAGGGTTTGTCTTTTCAACGAAGTTCCACACCGTGTTCTCCTTGAGTTTGATTGCTTGCCAATTGTTAAGAGACTCAGGAAAGTATGGGAGGGAATCTCTCAAGCTGATATCGTGGGCGATGAGAACAAAGATGTCCGGGTCCGCATCGAACGTCGCCAGCTTTTCCAACGAAATTTGAGAGGCGACGGGGTCTGCATAGAAGGAATCCGGGAGATCTGAGACGGCGAGGAGTTGCTGAGCGCGAGAGAGAATGTCAAAAGCTCCATCGTGAGAGTGCGGAGACCAAAAGTAATCGGTGGAAATTGACGTTTTAGTCTCCTCAAGAAGATGTGCAGGACAGGGGAAGGCTTTCTGAAATTGGGGTCGCGGACGTGCCTCGCCAGCATTATGGAAAGTATCGCCTCCGAGCGCTATGAAAGAAGTAGGCGTAACACGAGCGAGGGCAGTTAAATGGCCTGGTAAATGCTATAAATAATCGTAAGGAACACCGTGACGGATATATAAATTGAAGAGCACGTACCCCGGGCGTGTTCAAGAGATAGAAACTTCCATCCCCGAAATAATCTATCGCTTTCAAGCCACTGAAAGTGAGATTTGCTGTGGCAAAGTCAATTTTCGTGACCTGGTGGCCACTGAGGATAATGTGAGTACAGATGCATGATGAAGGACGGTTCAACTGACGCAAAGTCGCTGTCTTGCAGAGTCGCATTGAGCGACTGCGGGTAAGTCGCGGTGTCTGTTTCTGACCCAATTATAAGCCCAGTGTTGTTCGGGAATTTGGACATGTCCCCCTGCAATTTGAGTTCAGTTCGCTTGGACCAAGGCATATGTAAAGTAACACACGATATGGTCAAAATGTGCATGGCTACGAACCAGATCAGCCTGAATCCAGTCACTCGACCGAAGGCTCACCTCCAAACGACGGCGTCTATGCTCGAAAGGGAGATACCTCCATCTTCAAGCAATCCGTGAATGCCCTTGTGGGGAGGGACCTCAACGGTGCCAGAGGTGAAAAATCCCTCGATGCTGGGTGCGAAGTTCTCGGTGTCGTTCCGCATTCCAAGATCGAACATGAGACGTTTTTGAGAACTGGTATGCTCCACGAGGAAAGAGAACATGGGAAAGTTTGCCGATTCGTGTCCCGGAAGAACGGGTGAAACAAAAGTGTGTGATTCGTTCACGAGGGTCACATTCCCAACATTGAATACCCTGACCTCGACGGTGGCATCCGAGGGCGGAATGCCGAAGTCGAGATACGAAGCGGAGGATCCACCCAGAAGGGAAGTAAGTACAAGACCTGAGAAGAGGCCCATCCTGTCAGCTTTGGGCGATGCACACTTTGCGTGGGCTTTTATACATGTGCCGGGTCGACGTGGATCCGGGGTCCGATGAGAAAGTGAAATTGCTGGGTAACGATTCGTCAATACCGCTCCTCCCTCCAGTCAGCGCCCGGAATTAGCTCCGAAGGTTACCGAGACAACGCGAGCACCGTGACCGAGGCAAACCGATGCTTGCGCTGTCTCAAACACTGAGGAGGACCTCGCGATGTCGCCAACACCGAGGCAGGCCGTCAGTGCCCTGACGCGCCAAGTGAATTGTTCAGCTCTTCGTCCCTCGCAGCTCTTCATCATTCGAGCCTCGATGTTTTGCACTCGCACCTCAGTCGGCACGTACTACGCATTCGCATAGCTCCATACGATTCGGCGGAGTTCTTTCGGCGGTCGTTTCAGGATAGATTTCCGAGTCGAACCTGTAGCATAAGAACGGCCCCACCGCACAGTGCGTAGATGGCTCGGCCAACAGCTTGCGTGGATGACTGGCCGCCTCTCCTTGCGCGAGTAGTGTCTCGTCATGACTGAGCGCAGTCATGGTTTGATCAGATGATCTTCAAGTTTGTGACCGTCGACGGCAAACTCCGTGCCGCATCAACAAACGATGATGGAAGATAGTTACTTTCTACTCTTTTCTACTCTTTATAAAATTACGAGTGTCCGAAGCCTTTAAACTCTGCTCGTCTGTAAGACGATGCCTTTCACAGCGCAAAACGCGCGGCACCAAGTTTGGACACCGCGCAGGCTCGGGAATCGATCCGCAGCGTCGGCGCGACTTGGTTTGGCGGCCAGCTCTGCGCACACCGCGTCCCCCCCACACTCCAACTTGCGCCGCAACGCATGCAGCCAATCCCGCGCGCTCCGCCCTCGTCCCGCCAGTACACAACGAGCGAGTCCGATTCACTAGGCTGGCAAATCCGTGGAAGCGGGATATGGCGCTTCTGCGTCGGTCCATTGACACGCCAATGCGCATCGAGGTGCGCGCCGCCGCGTTGCGCGTTGCGCAATAGGCTCGGCGTGGCTTCGGGCAACGCGGATGACACGATCCGCGCACGCCGCTGTGGGCAACGTCCTGAGCGCGACTCGCTGCGGGTTATGCGTGCCGAAGTCGCCAATGCGTTGGCGCAGGACTGGACGCGCGGGACACATCAGGGCTCGGGGTCGGGCAGCGCGCGCGCGATCCGCGCAAGGAGCCAGTGCGGACGGGTAGAGGGAAGAAAACAAGAAAAAGAAAGAGAGGTGCGGGCGCACCTCTTTCGTTGTTCCCGCACTGCGCCGACTCTGCGTAGATTACGTGCGCCCGGCGTCGCGTAGAGCTAAGGGCGGGATGAGCGGGCAGTTGGCGCGCAGGGCGGGTACGCACCGGTGTTGGAGAGAAGGAGCGCGCCCTGCACACCATCGATCGCAGTGCAAACTAGAGTTAAAGTAAGCAGGGGTAGACAGAGACAGAGTGAATAGACGTGCGCGAGTGAGCAGGGACGACTTGGCCCGCGCAGATTGACGTGCGCGTTCTGCGCACGCCATCCCGAGTCTGTGCTGCAGGGATGGTGAGCATGGACGTGTGATGCTCGACTGCGACGGCGCGCGTGCATCGCTGCGGCTTGGGTGGTGGTTCGGCGCGTGGGCACGCGATCTGCGCAAGCTTGAGCCAGCGCGGGAGACCAGGAAGTGGAGGTGCGCACCTCCCTAGCTAACTTTCCACGCAGGCATCTTGGGGAATCGTCGGCTGGCGCAGAGAGTGGGCACGTCGCAGTGTGCGCGGGATATGGAAGGGAGGGTTGGGTGTGGGCTAGAGGTAAAAGAGTTGTAGAGGTAGGTACAGTGGGAGAGTGGAAACGTACGCGACAGGTGAGCGCGTCAGCTGGTAAGCGTATACGAGGACGGGACGCGCGCGGAGGAGAAGTTGTCCGGGGGATGCGCTTGAAGGACTCGGGCACAGAGGCGTGGCGGGCATGGCAACCGCGTGCCGTTTTCACAGAAGGGCCTCAACTCCATAGGACTCAGGCCTCAGGCCTCAGGACTGGGGCAGTCCTAGTCCTACTCTTCTGGTCACTCCTCCCTGCGGGGAGACCATCGCCATCCGCAGCGTGTCGGACGTCCCCTCGAGCGCATCCAGGTACAGCTCGTGCAGCTGGTCACTCGCGCTCGCGCTCGACGAGTTCCTGCACGACATAGTACCCCCGCACGATCTCAAGTCTTTCGGCGCTTGCGCACCCGCCCGAAAAGGCCGCCCCGGGTTCTCCGACGGTCACGCTTCTGGATCAGGCGCAACTCCTTCCCAACCATGATGCCTCAAACGCCTCCTATGCCTCTCGATGCACCGTTTGGATCGCTCCCCAGAGATATTCATTGGGAATCGATCCAGCCTCCTCTCAATATTCAACCTCTTTCCCTTGGGCCATGTGGGCGCGTTGATCGTTTCCCGGAACATGCGGTTGTCACCAAGCAATTCCACTCCTTGTACGACCTCGAACGCATCTGGAATATCATGCAGCTTGCTGGAGACTGTTCTGTGTCCCTCGTTGGTCGGCTCTTCCACTGCGGAATTGCTGTCGGCATCTGTATGCCGATAGAGACTCCAATCGACACAGAGGCAATCGGCAGCGAGGACGAACGCATCCGGATAATTCACCAGCTGTGGGAGCTGCTCGCAGAGCTGCACACAAAGAAAATTGTACATGGCGATTTGAAGCCTCAGAACCTTCTCATGTGTTCCGATGGGCGGGTCCGACTGTGCGATTTCGATAACGGCTCAATCGAGGGCGATGGATTTGTCGCTGTGGACTTGACATTCCCATACTGCAGCCCATTTCGAGCCAGAAACTGCGAGCAGCCCATGACTTGTGTGGAGGACATGCATGCATTGGGTCTAACCGTTCGCACATCCTTCTCACTCACTTTCCCAGCCGTGTTCTAATAGGAGATTCAGATGTGGCACATATACACCGGGAAATTACCGCTGATCTGCGATGGGGATACGAAGGACGATCCCTTGAACACCCAGAGCTTCCTCATGAACCGGACCTTAGCTGGTTTCCTGCCCGACATGGGGCTGATACACGATCCTCAAATTGCGTCGCTCATCCAAATGTGCATAGCTGCCGGGCCCAACCGGCCTGATACCTTGGACTCAGGACAAGTTATCTACTGCATTGAGACACACTTCGTCCTCGGTCTGTGTACGGCGGAGCCCAGGCACACGTACGCGAGGATCACCCACGTCGCCGGTTGTTGCGACCGAAGCCGATCCTGCGAGCATTCATTTGTGGACCCAAAGATGTTCACGACATCACTCGAGCCTGTCTGCACCACTTGCAACGCTGACATCGAGTATCGCGGCTTGGGAGCAAGCGTCCTCACCCCGTCGTGTCCGCCAGCTAAGCCTCCTCTTCTACTTCCCTCTTATAAAACCCAACCCCCAACGCGGACCGACGAGGACTTCGGTCGCGTAGCCATCGGCGACTTCGATAGGGGCGGGGCGCGTGAAGACATAAAAGCGATAGGCGGCTCCGACAGCATCAGCTTTTCCATCTCTCCATGAACGACTCGTTTTTTTTTGTTCTGGCTTACTTGGGTAGTGCCGGCTATAATCATAATTCTTTTCCAGTTACATTAAATGCGAGTGTGCGCCGACCAGCAAGTCCGTTCAATTGGGTCCATCTTCTCTAGTCCTAGCCCTTGTCGTCCCCTCAAACTTCGGCTCTTTCTGTTTCTCTGCACCTTTCTCTCAACTGCGCCCAACACCTTCCTCCGCAACCAGAACGGTGAAGACGTCGGTGAGTGATGGTGACGCATGGATGGGAGACCGCACGGCGCGTAGCGTTCAGAGCATCAGTCGCGCTGGAGGCTGCTGAGTAGCTGGGGGTGATACTGGTAACCTGGTGGCGAAAACACCCCTCAGCCTCCAACAAAACGAATATATTCACTCTACCGCTGAATCCGAAACATTGCACATGATGCCCGCAGCTGCCCGCTCGTTTCGGCGAGGTGGAAAGGTTTCACCCTCCGGCAGTTAGATAGGTGTGTCATATTATGACTACTTTCTGTCACCCCTGTTGTGATGCGGTTCCGTCCTGAATATCTCCATCATCCCCCAGGGTCTCGGGCTCAACTGTATGGCTAACTGTGTCCATCCACACTTTATCAACATCGGTACTCTTTTTTTTGCCGCCGCCGCAAACATCTCTGAACCGCAACTGCCAACAGATGAAGCAAGACTATTTTTCACGCATGTATCGCACTCAAAATGCCCTCACACCGATTTTTTTTTTCTCGGGGCAAAGTGGCGGTGCGCCACTACACCTGCGTCCCGATTAGGAAGTTTATGGTTGAACTTCCCCGGCATTGCATTTTGAATGTGCTTCGTTAGCTTTAAATTATCCGGGGCGCAATCTTCACCCTTTGAAATTTATACAGAGGATTCCCGAAGCTCAAGCGCAACCCCCGAAGCTCAAACGCAACCCCCGAAGCTCAAACGCAACCCTAACAAATGCAGTTCCAATAGTAATTTAAGTACTTCGTCCTGAGAATACTGTAAGGGAGCGGGTCGGCTACATTATCACGCGGGTACTTGGAGATACAATGCTTCCGTGTATTTGACTTTCTGGTTTGGCCTCTATTTGCTACGTAGCCACTTGCAGCTCGTATGTACTCTGTTAAAGTAAGAATCAAATTCTCAAACTGACACTTGTCTTGTAGCTCTCCCCAAGTTCTTTTTCTTTTTTTTGATGTTGCCGTTCAACATGGTCCGCATTTGCACCTGAATCTGGACCCACTCGGCTCACTCGCCCACTCCCGCCAAATTCAGCATTAACCACCTTCGCCCACTTTCCTCCTGCGGCCGTCTCGGCTTCCTTGGGCCCCGGGCATCTCGGGCCTCAATGCTTGCCTCGATCCTCTGCTTGACGCCGACTTGAACCGCCTTCAAGCCAATCCGGCACGGGTTCCCATGTGGCCACGCTGCCTCTCTTGCTTCAACCGCCATCTCCCTCGTCGCACGTCGGCCACACAACGTAAGCATGGCCGACTGATAGCTTGCAATCAACGGCGTGAAACTTTGATTGACTTTCCATGAGCTCATCAAATCACAATTCGTGTAGTAAGGCATGTAAGGTCTGCGCAGAACAACGTAAATCCCCCCCTGGTGATGTTGCGGTCGCAGTTTGTACATCGGCCTCATAAATTACGCTGTTTGGTTGCTGCGAGTAGCTCGTAAGCCCGACGAAAGTTAAAGATGATATACACACACTCACAGTGGACTAAACATAAAGGCAGCGTTCTCCCTGTCGAGAAAGCTCCACACCGTCTTCTCCTTCAAATGGCTCGCCTTCCAACTGTTAAGGGACTCGGGGAAGTACGGGATAGACGACCTCAAGCTAGCGTCATGGGCGACGAGGACAAAGATGTCCGGGTCCGCATCGAAGGTCGCAACCTTTTCCAACGAAACCTGGGAGGTGACAGGGTCCGCATAAAAGGAATTTGCGAGGTCCGATATGGCAAGGAATTGCTGGGCGCGGGAGAGCATGTCGAAAGCGCCATCTTGAGAATGCGGAGACCAGAAGTAATCGGTGGAAATTGATGTTCTGGTCTCCTCAAGGAGATGCGCGGGACAAGGGAAGTTGATCTGCAACTGGGGTCTAGGACGGGCCTACCCAGCATTATGGAAAGTGTCCCCTCCGAGCGAGATGAAAGAAGTCGGTGTAACACGGGCGAGGGCAGTCATATGGCCCAGCAAATGCTAAATGATTTGCATGTTGTTAGGGAAAGCCGCTGGGCTCAGTGGGGAAGAACACTTACGCCGGGGGTATTCAAGAGATAGAAACTTCCATCCCCGAAGTAGTCGATCGCTTTCAAGCCACTGAACGTGAGATTTGCTGCGGTGAAGTCGATTCTGGTGATTTGGTGGCCGCTGCAGATGTGGTGTGAGTATCGGGGCATAGGACATGCGGACATCACTCACGCGAAGTCGCTTACTTGCAGACTGGAATTGGGTGATTGCGAGTAAGTCGCAGTGTCTGTCTCTGACCCGAGTATCAGCCCGGTGGTATTGGGAAATTTGGACATGTCCCCCTGTAGTAGTTTACTTCAATTGGACCTCGTAAGAGGCAAATAACACACGATATGGTCGAAGTGTGCATGACTACGAACCACATCAGCACAGGGAAATGCAGTAACGAATGAAATGCCACACCTCCAAATGACGGTGTCTATGCTGGAGAGAGGGATGCCCCCATCTTCAAGCAATTTGTGGATGCCCTTGGGGGCCTGGATCTGAGCGATTCCAGACGAGAAAAAAACTTCGAGACTAGGAGCAAAGTTTTGGGTATCGTTCCGTATTCCGAGGTCGGACATGAAACGCTTTTGTGAACTTGTGTGTTCCACGAGGAAGGAAAACATGGGAAAAGTCGCCGACTCGTGTCCTGGAAGGACGGGTGAAACGAAAGTGTCCGTTTCGTTTACGAGCGTCGCATTCCCGATGTTGAATACCCGGATGTCGACGGTGGCATTGGACGGCGGAATGCCGAAGTCGAGATACGAAGCGGAAGAGCCGCCCACAACGAAACCGAGGAGAAGGGTGCAGAAGAGGACCATGCTATTGGCTTTTAGAAACGCAGATTTTGCAGGCCCATATATACTACCATGTATACCGGGCGGGATAGACTTGGATTACTGTGGCTTCCGGCGATTAGGCATCGATGAATAAACAGTTATTCAGCATCTACGCATCTACTCAGCAAGCACCAGCGCTTGAAACCATGGCCGCGAACACCGAGGCAGGCCGTCAGTGACGGGCGCCAGTTATCTTTTCCTCAATACTTCGCAGTGTGTCGGAATCAAACCAGCGCTGCGCGTAAAGTCACGTTAGTCTCCCGGAAGCAAGCTATGACGAATGGGCTCGCACCTCGCTCACATCTTGTTCATCCATACCGGCAGCCGCTCCATGAAAGTCGGCGGAGGTCCCTCGGCCGGGACGGGCTGCGCGGCGAGCCTTTAGCGAGCACCACTGAATGCTTAGATGACCCGTTCATCCGCTCGCGCAGTGCGCCCCCTCCGTGTGTCGCCTCGTCAACGCGTCGTGGTAAAGGTTGGGACAAGCCTGTCTCTGCGGCGGCAAGTTCCGTGTCCCATCAGCAAACAATGATGCTTCTCTTAATTGTAAAGCTTCGGTTCCAAAGATCATGGGGGGCATTGCTGGCGCAGAGTAAGGCTGTTGGTAGTTCACATTTGGCCTCGATTAGCTGTACGTTCTTTCAAATATTTTTTCACTTTGCACGATGGCCCACCCAAAGTGTCAGCGGAGCAGTTTTTTCTTCTCTGGAATTGGATCACCCTCGAGGGCATTTCGTCATAATCAGACGCTGAAAGTGACTGAAACGACTCAGGATTCTTCTACCCCGCATATTGTATAAGGGGTCCGTCGGAGTCGACGAAATTCAGCGGATCGATTGGAAAAATCGGGGTTACGGGAACAGAGGCAACCAGTCCTGGTCAGTACTGGTTGAACCCAGGCTAAGGAAATCTGGGGAAATCTGCCGAGAAAAGTTCATATTTCTGTCTCGCAATTGGCAAGCGCAAGCAGAGAACTCGTTTCAACTTGCGTTTCGAACCAGCATGTGATATATGTTGAATTTCCACAGGCTCGAGTCGTTTCAATTTGTACTGAGCTCGCTACAAGCGAAAGCTATGGGTATTCAAGCCGGGCCATCAGACGCTCCGAGCCTAGTTATTTGCACAGGGGACGCGAATGAGCACGGAAAAGCACCGTGAACGCCACTCACTCCATGTTCCGAAACAGTACGTTATGGGATTCATTGCAAAAGTAATGTTCAGGGTAACGGTGCAACGGAGCTTGAAATGACAAAAATCGTGCATGTAACCAGAGCCCGGTTACGTGCCTGCCTGTGAGGACGCGTCAGCACCCGGAGGTATCCGAGTAAGAAACGCCGCATGCGCATGCCGCTAGGTCTAGCAGTTCTGTCGGATCTAAAAAGTTGGCGCTGCTCAACGGGAAGTTCAGCGATATTCACGAGGCGAGGGAAAATCTAATCTCATATTTAATTAATGTCATTACCAGTACTCTCACAAGGACTGCTGAGCACTCGCCGACGAGGGTGGAGCCTGTAGATTCAGCCATGATAATTGTGAAGATTTGTGTCGAATTCGAGCGAGTCGGGTTGAAATTGGTAGTGGATCCGAAGAGAAAATCTTGTGCGGGGTACGCAGCGACGTTCAGCTGGAATGAACGCGTAGAGCGAGAGAACCAACCAGTTCTGGCCAAGTTTCAATGGATCCGAAATTTGAGCTGTTTACCCTGGAAATACAATCTAACCCAATCATGATCATCCAGCGCAGGCTGACAAAAAACTGCATGTAGTCAACGGAACTTTCAATCGCAATGATAATAGATCCCGCGGCGCACTAGTGCGGATTCGGGCGACTCGGGGTTGGGTTGAATAAGTGGATCCGAATGGATGTCCGACGAGGGGAGGATAGGGCGTGTATGAGTTCAAGATAAATCGCCGTTGTTTTCTGAGGGCAAGGTAATCGCAAGTTCAGGCAAGGTAGCGATTTTTGCGGCGAACGGTTACATGCGCCATCTGGGTTGAATCAGATAAATAAATCGTGGGTCTAGACGGAGGGGAGGATAGCGCGTGGCGTATTACTGCGCTTGCGTGTTGCGGGCCGCTGGTAGGTCAATTATACTTAAGTCACAAGTGGTGGGAGCCCGTTTTACCTCAATAAAATGCCTTTGCAACTGTCCGGCACAAATTCGAGCATTTTCGAGGATGCTTTGATAATCGATATCTAATCGATCCTATCAAATGTACTTGGTTATCGCATACACAGGGGTTCATCTGGGTTCAACTTGCCTGGGTACACAATCTGAGATCTGATGTATAGCACGGCTATGGGATAGCGGTTTCGACAATTTTGTCTACGCCGGGGGGTTGGATGGTTCGAGTTGAAGATTGTCGGGTGCGATTAATATTTCAGGGTGGGTGTCCGGGCTGGATCAATTCGTGTTATCGCGATCGCTGTTCCACGATGATGTTGGATTATCTAGCCAAAAGCGGAGGATTGGCGCGGAGAGGCTCCGAGGAGGGACGCGGTTGCATTTTTTTTTTTGGAGGTCCATACTTACAACCGCGGCGTACCCGGAACATGATGAAACACTTGCGACGCCCGACAAATGCCCGTGCCTGGACCTACGGTGGTCCTAACAATATTAATCAGCAAGCTCCGCCCAAGCTGCCCAAACGGCAAGCGCCGCTGATTGTCAGGTCGCGGGCGGGATGTGAGGCCTTGAGGCCTAAACGCTTACCCCGCAGCTGATGGATACACATCCAGGATGGCGTTCCGTGTTCCGGCTAACGCCTTTTTTGACTATTTGACTGTTCGAAAATCACCCTCACGAACATCAAGAGAGTTGAGTAGCCTGTTTGTGGCCTGCTGGGGGTAAGTAAGAGTATCGGCCCCAAGAACGCGGCCTCGAGCGAATCCGGGGTTTCAGCTGGAAATAGAAACGACTAAAGTTACATGCAATGCATCGCAAGCCGGACGGCCCCTTTAGCGCTGGGTGGCGCGCGACGTCGACGGGATTACGATCTGGGTGCGGGGTAAGTGGACTGTTGTAATTTAGTTACGTTGAGGACGCCGCGGGGCATCGGACAAGAATCGGAGCATCCGTCGAGGCCACTGCTGGCCACTGCTCAGAGGAATAATTGCTGGTCAAACGCTGCGAGTCGAGGCTTATGTTCCGGTGCGCCGACGTGCTTTGCGGCTTCGGCATTCATGGTGGGAGCGATCTTCACCCTGTGAGATTCAACATGGTGTTTCAGCGCACCGGGTGACCAAGACCAGGATCGTTTTTTTTGGTGCAGTTGTTGGAACCTGGCCTTGGCTCGGATCCACCATGAAATGCCTCCGTTCCAATGTGATTATTTTTTGTGGGCGTGGATGTATTGTTGTGGAATATGTATGAGGTCGGGTGACGCGGAATAACACGGACCGAGGGTGGGACCGGACACTTGGGAGCACCGCCACCTCTTCTTCTTGTTCCTTTACCGCGCCAGGCCCCGCAAATACGCTTTTGTCGGTGGCAAGCTGGCTCTCTTATGGCACACTACCTCCCTGTGCTCGCAACTCATCCGCCTGTGCAGAACGCTCACGTCAATCCGCGTACGTCTCGTCCACCTCGCATCTATCTCCTTCCTTACATTCGATCCCATCCCATCCCCCTGGCTTCCCGCCAACAACGCCTCAAGTCCTCCTCCCCCTCTTTCTCTTTCCATTCCCGATCCCTGTGCGGCTCGACTCGATGTGCGCGCCACGCCTCATCCATGCCCTTCCTCCCTCTCTTTTCTCCTTCCTCGCACGCACGCACACGCGCTGACCCACCCGCAGGCCAATCCGCGTCGCATCCACTTCCCGCTACACCCGTGCCAATGCCGATGCCGATGCCCGAGTCGCGCGTGCGCAGCGTCCCCGCCAAGCTAGTCAAGCGCAGACGGTAAACCAGGTACGCACCTGCATTCTCCCTTCTCCCTCTTTCTTACTCTCCCTCTCTTGTCTGTGCACTGCCAGCTCGCGCTGACTTCGACTCCCACCCCCGATTCGACTCCCACCCCACTTCGCATGTACGGCGCGACTGCGTCGAGACGAGATGCCGCGCCTCGTTGTAAACACCCCAAGCAACGTACGTGCCCGCTCCGTGCCCCGTGTCTGCTCTAATCCCCCTTCCACAGCAATGCCGCGGCTCGCAAGACTGCTCAACGGACATGATGCGCACCTGCACGTTCCAATACACGGGCCCGACCACGCCCGGCTTTTGCAATGCGCACCAACGGCACGCGCAGTGTCTGGGAAAGGTAAACACTCTCCCTTTCTTTCTATCCCCACTCCCAACACCATATCCACCCGCCGCAAATCCGTGTCGTAGGGAGCTGCATGCTGCGTGCCGCTGACGAGACGCGCTCGCGTGTCCCATCCCTCCCTCCCCATCTTTCGTCGCGCGCGCACATGCTGACACACACTTTGCAGGCCGCATCCGCGTCTCGCTGCACCGACTCCGACAGCGACACAAGTCAAACGGCTGCAGCCCCGCACCGACCTCCTCAAGTCCAAACGAGAGAGTGTACCTGCGCGAGACGGTTAGAGAGGGAGAGGCTGACGCGGAGAGGGGCACGACGAGACGAGGTACGCACCTATTCTCCTTCCTCCCCTTTTTTCTTCCATCTTCCCTCTTCTCCCTTCCCTCCCCCTCTTCTCTCTCTTCCTTTCCCCTTCTCTGTGCCTCGCCGTCCCGCCGACTCCGCCCATGCCGACTCCCACCCCCGATTCCCACACGGCGCGCGGCGGCGTCGAGACGAGATCCGAGCGCGCATCAAGCGCAGCGCCCACGTCAAGTGCGAGCCTCGTCTGCACGCCAGCTCGCAGCGCCAAACCGCAGCACCGCGCTCGATGTGCTGGGACACCGGCGGCTGCGGCGCACTTGATGCGATCGGCGAGCGCGCGCATTGACAAAGCGGGCGCCGAGCACGAGCTGCGTGCGAATCCCGACTCGCATCCGCCCCGCCCCGCCCCGCCCGCGAGCTGCAGCGCTGCCGTGCCGTGTTCGCAGCCGTACTGGCTGTCCCCGGCGGATCCAGTCCGCTGGTCTTGCCCCGTGCACTGTACGCGCTGCATGCGAGTCTGCGACGCCGCGCATCCGCGCCCCTTCCCCGGTTGCGCCCGTTGCGCGCGGCGCTCTCATCGGCACGGCGATCCCAGCCCGCTCCGCTCGCCGTGTACCAGCACACTCGCGAGTCGCGCTACGATGACCGTGCGCATGCGGGACCTCGTAAATACCTACCTAATCAGCTATCTAACCAATAGCTATGTACTACACACGGACTTTTAATCTAGCTACTTGCAACTATAACTACAAATCTGTAGTCTTCACAAACTTGAATGCATTGCTTTTGAAGTGTACGAGATCTATGGCCCGAGGATCGTCAGTGAGAGAGTGGAACGGAGAAAATCGAAGGACAAAGTTGAAGGGAAGGGAGAGGAATGGACTTACGGACCCAAGTGAGCAGAATCGCAAGGCGGGCGTCCGCTCGATGTGAATCAATGCTAAAGCAAAACCAAATCGTTAGCGCGCGCGCAGGACCTGAAGCAAGTCAATTGAAAACTCACCTAAAAACCAACCCGCCCGCGCAACCCTCTATTGAATACTTACAATCCTGTAAACCCCCCCAAAAAAAAGCTCGAGCTTGAATCGAATCAAACTAATGCAATGCTTACCTTGGTCTGGAGGGATTCAGAACGAGCGGGTGTTATATATTGAGCTCGGGGTTGGTTGAATATTGAATATTGATTGAATTGGGGGAGCGGGGTTGAGTTGGATGAGAGGTAAGTAAGTAAGTGTGAGTGCAAATGAGAGATTGGATGGATGGATGGCTTACCTTGTCTGAGACAGAGGAGGATTCGGATTGAATTTGAACAGGGCAAGCTGGAAGTTGAACTCAGGATAGTATCTATAGAGCAGGTCAGCCCGGAGCGAAACTCACAACATAAAATGCATACCTCGGAATTGAATTGAATGGAGTCGTTGTTGGGGTTGAATGCTGCGAGCGTTCGCAAGGTGAGGAATTTGATTAGCCAGGAAATTCAACGAGAAGAGTCGGCATTAATATCCACTGACCTTGGAATGCGGGTCCGAGTTCAATTGAACTTGAACTCGAAGCTCGAATGAATACAAGGGCGGGTTTGAAGCTCGGACAAGCTGAAAGAGAGACACATAGTCAGTGAGATGAAGTTTAATGTTGGACAAGTGGTAGACCTACAAGTAAGGTGACGCGAGTCAAGGTTGAATTGAAGTTGAGTCGATGTTGAGTTTGACCGTGAAAGGGTTGGCGTGCGTTGGAGGCAAGTACAATAACTAGAAGCAAGTAAGATAAGTGAACCGTTGAACTGAGGGAAATTATGAAAGACTTACCATTGAATGAACGTATGTCTACACCAACTTGTAAATAGACTAGACGACCTGTAACGAAAATAAAACTAGTTCACAGCCAGTTAAGCCAGAAACGACTTGGGCAATGCTTGCGCTGCAAGGCACAAGTCGAACTTGTGGTTGAACACGACTCCACGGACCTGAATCCAACCAAGGGTTAGTTACAAAATCAACGCCAAGGTAAGTCAACACGTACCTCCAGACGATTGTACATGCGAACCCGAACCAAACTCAACTACTACTACGTTATCCCGACGCGCCAAATGCCTCTGCAAAGACATTGGTCCCGGAACTAGCACACACACAATGAGAAGTCGAAGCTTACCTGGACGATTACAACTACTAGAGGTACATCTACAGACCGATGCAAGTCAACTGAACGAAGGTGACGATTGAATTGAACGTACCCTCAGTGTGGAACCAGTCCTCGGTTCGGCGTTGATCAAGACCAAAGGCATTGAAGAGGAGAATAGTTCTAATCATGGAGTCAACACGAGAGTTTCATTACAAAATTGAACACGACGTACCTGACAATTGAAAGATAACCCCGCCAATCCAAGTCAGGCCGAGTCAAGTTGAACTCATCTGAGATAAGTCAGTAAAGATGAAGTGAAGCCAAAGGTGAAATGAGCGCACCTGTGAGACCCTGGCCATCTCAATCCCAGTCCAAATGCGACGCGATTCGACGTCGCGCATGGTTGTACTTGAGGCACTTTGGCGATAACCTCGGCGTTTCAAGCCAGGGTGAACCAAATTGAAACCATCTGAGAAAAGTCAGTAAAGATGAAGTGAATGTAAAGGTAAATTGAACGCACCCGTGAAACCGCGATCGTCCCAATCCCAATCCAAATGTGACATGAGTCAAGGTCAAGATGCTTGTACTTCAGGAAGAACAGAGAAGTTAGTCGAAGTAAGGTCAAGTGAAAACAAAACCAACGCACCTTGATTGCGTATGTACGAGTCAGAACACGTTCTGACTTGTGAGGTACAAAGCTTGACTATCTAAATCCAACTCGAAGTAAGTCAACGATTCATTACTGAGAAATTTTGAATGAGACGTACCTAGTCCAAATTGAAGATAATTTCGGCGTTCGAGGACTAGTGTAAGTCGTCTGGAGGTCAACAAAGAGGTCAGTCAGGATGAAGTCAACGCAAAGGTTAATTCAACGGACCTTGTGCAACAGTTACTCGATAATCGAAGGTCGCAGCGGCGTTCGGATTCGGCGTGAACGATAAGCCTTTAACTTCAATTAGTCAATGAACGAAGGGTAAGGGAATGTTAAGGAGACGCACCTGGAGCCCAATGACCCGACTATTCTCCCTTCAAACCCAAAACTAATCACAGTTGACTGAGCGCTCGAGATCTAACAAAAAATTCGAAGCCCGAGTCAGAAAAACGGAACGGTCAGAGAAGTCAAGTGCATACCTCTACGTCGTCGGACAATCCTTACGACCTGGATTAGACGCTACAAAAAGTCAATTCGATGAAGCTGAGGCGACCTGAAAGAGCTAGAGTGAACGAACCAAAGGTCAGTGATCAATCAAGTCGTGAACGGAAAAAGATAAGACTTACCATCGACGACTTTGTATGTTTGTGAATCGCAGCTATAACGTAGCCAGACTGGATTCAAGCCCTATAAAGAGTCAAACGATAGTCAGTACTGAAGTGAATCACAAAAATCAAGGGCATACCTTTGCAGCGAAGATTGGCCGAACAGAGTCGAGTCCAAGACTACAAAACCCGAGCCTATTCAACGGTCAAGTCGAGTATAACGAAGTTAATCACTTACCTTGAACTGAAACGAATCCAATACCTCGGAGGTAAGGATTAGGCTTGATAATTTCGTGAAAACCCCTACAGTCGGTCAAACCAAGGTCAGTCAAGGATTAAGGTGAGAAAGATAAGAGTTACCTTTGAAACGGCAGTCATGCATCGGCGTGGTTGAGCGCATAGTCAGATCAAGCCAGACGAGATTGAGGAGCTAGAAGAAGTCAAAGGATGGTCAGTAATGATTTAGAGCAAGAAAGGTAAGGACATACGTGATTCTCAAGACAACAATGGCCGAGTTGCGTTCATCCGAATGAATGGAATTGAAGTTTTGTATGGCGGACTTTTGAAACTTTTGAACATAGCTAGAAAGGCTTCAAGAAAAGGTTAGCAAAGAAATCTGTGCAACGAAAATGAAGTCCAGTACCCACTTCGTGGCTACTGAACCAAAAGCAAAGCCAAAACAAGCTGCCCGTTTGAACTTTGCGAATGAGCAGCGGGGTAAAGCGGACTAGAAAGGCTTGAATGAAGCTAATGAAAGATAGGTTAGTATGTATAGAAGCCTATATGAGCCCACTGACCCTGTTTGACTGAGGTGGGACGGCGCTGGTGGTGGTTGATGTCCAAGACGTGTCGTGGGAAGTTGGCGCCGAGTCGGCCGGGAACAGCCGACGACGTTGTTGAGCGTCGAAAGGTCAAGCCGACTTCGTGCTGGGGCAAGGCAGTTGAGGATTGAGAAGCCAGACGACTACAAAAATAGCCGCCGGCGCCGGCGCCGGGATGCCGTGGGTGGTCCGGGGAGGAGGAGGGAGGAGAGAAGAAAGTGGGCGGATGCTGAGCATGTTGAGTTGGCTGAAGCTCGGGGGTTGTTATACAAAAGCACAAGCGCGACGTGAGAGAATTGTGGAGTGCCAGCGCATTGCGCCGACAACTCCGATGCGCCGCAGTTGGACCGGAAACGGACATGTTTCAATGTTGAAGCGAGAAGTTCAAAGAGTTCCGATTTGAATGAGCTGTTCATGAGCAGTATTTCCAAAAAAAAAAATTCTCAGTATGCTAAGTACTCACGGTACCTCTTCCGTTGCAAGGGCTTGCATGAGAGCGCAGTGCAAAAAAGTCGACCGGGTGAAAATACTGCGATAGAGACTACGCGCACCATTGAAACAGGTACAGCTGATACATTACTGATTAAAGTTACGTACCGTGAGTTCGCCGCTGATAAGAATAGGTAGCACGGCGGCCGGAATGTGCGGGCAGCGGAATTCATGGGAAACACAATTCCGCATATTGCTGCGTGCCCGGCCACCGTGGGCTGCAAGATCTTCAGGAACGGCTCGGGGAGTAGAGTGGAGTACTCACGTGACATTAGGACCAAATCCGAGCACCAACGGCGCTGCAATGTTGAATTATTGGAGGCTCCGTATTTTCTTGAACCACACACCGTATGGTCTCCGTGAGCCTCCAGGATTCAGTTGGCACGTCTGGGAGGTATCAATAAGGTAATTCCCACACTTTGGCTAATTTTAAAAGGGCTTGAAAAATTTAAATCGAGATACCGGGGGGATTTCAACCAAGACCTTCCTAATTCGGACGCAGGCGTAGTGGTGCCACGTGCGGCTGTTCGAAAAAAAAATCATTACCAGACTAGTTTCGGGGCGAAAAAGGCCAGAAAAATCACATCGAACGCACTGAATGGTCTAATTGAGTTGTGCAAAATTTTAGCGTGGGTTCTGAGGCCAAAAGAAAAAAACCCGTGTTGCGAAAAAGCAACTAAAAACCCATAGTTGAAGCGGAGGGCACGGGCAACCACGGGTATAGAGAAGGCAGTAGCTGCTCCACCACAGATCTGACGGAGGTCTTGCCTGTCAGGGCATAATGAGGTAGCGAGGTGATGGCAGCGCCTAACACGGCAAAAGGTCGCCGCCTCCCAGGGTCCGCAGAAACGCCGTGCGACGCCGCGGAGTCGGCGGTGGAAGGCGGGGGAGCGTGCGTGTTTCAGTGTAGCCGCCGGAGATTACACCGCCGTCCATGTCGCTGGGAGTTGGCCCGAGTTGGCGCGCTGTTGTGACATGTTTTTCCACATCAGATGCCGCTCAACTCAGCTCCCACCACTCCGTCAACGTTCAGTGGCCACCTCCCAATCATCACAAACTGTGCAGCTTTTCCTCGGGATCCGTCTCCAGGAGCCTGAACTTGCCGACTATCTCTTCTGAAGTTCTGCCAAAACACTGAGCCGCCGGAGCCCCATTTGCGGTTAAATTCCTCAAGACGATGTATTGCGCTCCGGCGAGCAGCTTTGAATCCCTAGTGAGCAACTGTTATTTCTTAATCTCATGGCAATCTAATGCCTTACTCTCAGATTTCCGCTGCCGGCCGAATGCCAGCAAGCCCGTCTTGCAAGTGTGTCGAGTGCCCGCGTGCCGTAGACGCGCCGTGCAACGGCGCCATAGCTTCGACACTACATATGGCTTTCCCGTGGGCAGTTTCCCAATGCCAGTGCGGCTTTCTCCCTCTTGTGCTTTTGATGGCATTTTCACGCATAAACGTGCCCTTTTTTCCAGAAATTTCGCCGCCGGCAGGCAAAATCCCACAACATCCACGAGCAATGCGCCGTGTTTTGCACTCCTGGCGGGTGTTCGGTGAGCCACGGAAGCGCCGCGAAGCGGCGCTGAAAGCTTCGACACCATATATCGCGTTTCCGCGAACTGCTTCTCAATTGTGGTGAGCTCTACTCCTATTTGACTCCCAATCTCATTTCTACGGTCTAACGCGCCCTTTTTTCCAGAACCTTTGGCCGCCAGCAGGCAAGTGGCGCCCGCAAGCTCAATGAGCCGGATCTTCGACCCCAGCGTGTCCTGCGCATCGGGAAGGCGCCGCGAAGCGGCGCTGGGTGCTTTGACACCACATATGGATTTTTTCTGCGAGCGGTGTTCAAACCCTGGTGAGCCCCGTTCCGCTTTTGCCTTGTGATCTCATTTCTACGCTCCAACTCGCTCTTTTTGCTCGAGAATTTGGCTGCCGGCAGGCACGTTGCACCTTCAAGCTCAATGGCCCGGATATTCGACTCCCATGTGTCCAGTGCGTCGCGGAGGCGCCGCGCAGCGGCGCCAATCGCTTCGACACGATGTATCGACTTCCCGCGAGCGGGCTTTTGATGCTGGTGAGTCCTCATCCCATTTTGTCTTGCAGTCTCATTTTTCATGCTCTAACGCACCCTTTTTCTCAAAGTTTTGGCTGCCGGCAGGCAAACCCCCAGCCTTCACGTACAATGAGCCGAGTCCGAGCTGTCGCGCGTCGAGGGCGCCGCTCTGCGGCGCCCGAACTTCGGCTCCATATTTGGTGTTCCGCGGCGGGTTCAAAATTGCAGGCAAGTTCTGCTTTTTCTGTGGTCTCAATGGCATTCCACGCACTCTCGTTTCTGCAGGAAACTCGGGGTGGAGAGTGACGAGACTACTTTACGTTGTTAGTCAATCTCCGGTTTCAAAATTTGATTTTTCGGCGCCCCGCGACCGACTTCATGCACCCGAGTGATCCTGAACACGCCTAATATCACCGCAACCCAGCGCATCAAAATTTGAGATTTTTGCACCCCGCGACCGACGCTGCGAGCACCGTATTGTACTCCATGTCTTCCATCAGCCACCACTTCCAAAATTCGATTTCTGAGCGTCCCGCAAGCGGCTCCGCAGAAATGACCTTCCCGGCCTCCTGACGCCGACGCCGCGCCTGCGCCGACACGTCCCATGGGGCTACAAGTGACTCCAATATTTTTGGAGCTCCCGCGAGCGGGAAATTCAGCTTCAACTTCATCTAACTTGGGTTTTTGAACTTGACAACCAGGGAGGCATGCACCGACTCGTAGTCCTCAAAAGTACACCACAACTGGTCCAAGTGAGCTGTCACGGAGGTAAACGCGCGTACTTTGTGTCCCTTGCATAAATCATGATCTGATTTCGGAATTGCCGTGAACAAAACCAGATTTGATCTACGAAAGCCGGCAAGCAGCTCTTGCTTTCGTACCACCACCACTACCATCCCCACTTCCCCCCGTCCTTATGACCGTCCTCGATGCTGCCCTCGACCTCGACCATCGCCTTCGACCTCGACCTCGCCTTCGGCTTCGACTTCGACCCTGCCTTTGCCTTCGACCTCGTCCTCGACTTCGACCTTCGACCTTCGACAATCATCAGCCTCCAGTATCCTCGAAGATGTCCGTGAAACTCATGGTAAGTTCTTCCTCTTTTCTTTTTACATACCTTCCTCTTACCTACCTTTCGCAACCCTTTTCATATTCCCTGCTCTTTCGCGAGCGTTCCCTTCCACATTTACTTTTGCGTGCCCCATTTCCCTGCTTCTCTCTCTCCATGTACCACTCCTTCCGTTCATTTACATCACTCTTTTTTTCCACTTTCTTTTTTTTTGACCCGCTCGCTGACTTGACCTCCAGATCCGCCTTTTTTTCACTCATCACGCCACCTTCAAGGTATTTCACTTTGTTTCCAGTTTTTTGACTCCCACGCTGACTCCCTTCTTTGCTTTATTCGAATCCCGCCAGCCCGCACACCTCACGCCGACTCGCCCCACCACTGCGCCAAACACCCGCACTCAACACCCCGACCCTTTCATCCGCAAACAGGTAACCCTCGTTTCCCCTCTCTCTTTTTTTTTATATACCCAGACCTTCGGGACGGGGAGACTATGCCACTCCAACCCGTTATTTCGTTGCAAAACTTGCGCCGTTTTTCGTGTTTTTAGACCCATTTGGGCATTTTTCGGCCCATTTGGGATCCTAACCTCCTTGTATGGGCACAAAGTGGGCAAGCGGGTGATAGTCGAGGTCCTTTGGGAGGTGGGGTTAGAGTAGTCGAGCAATGTTTAGTTAGATTTGAAGCCGAACACACAAAAAACATTCACAAACAATGGTTAGATCTGAGAGAGTGAAGTCAGTTCATTGGAATAAGGAAGTCAACTCAAAGTTCAAATTCAATTTAACTCGCAAGTCGATTCTCGAGGCTTGTCTGGGACTCGAGTAAGTCCGGGGTTGAAAGTAGTTGCGAATCCGGGGAGAAATCCTGCCCCCATTGCTCGCGTCAAGCCAGCGTTCAGCAGAAATGAACGCACAGAGCGAACCAACCAATTCTGGCAAAGTTTCAGTGGATCCCGGCCGAAAATTAATTCGAGCGGATTACCCTGGAAATGCAATTTAACCCAATCATGATTATCCGGCACAAGCTGCCGAAAAATCGCATGTAGTCAACGGAACTTTCAGTCGTGCAATAGATCCTGCGGCGCACTAGTGCGGATTCGGACGGCTCGGGGTTGAGTTGAATACTTCAGTGGATCCGAATGGACGAGGGGAGGATAAGGCGTGGTTGATTTCAAGATAGAGGGTCGTTGTTCGCTGGAGGCAAGGGAATCGCAAGTTCAGGCAAGGTAGCGATTTTGCGGCCGCGGGTTACATGTGATGCATGCCCATGGGTTGAATCAGATAATCGTGGGTCTAGACGGGGGAGGATAGCGCGTGGCGTATTACTTATTGCGCTTGCGTTTCGCGGGCCGCTGCTAGGTCAATTATTTCCCCAAGTTGCAAGTGGTGGGAGCCCGTTTTACCTAAATAAAACGCTCTTGCAACTGTCCTGCAAATTCGAGCAGTTCCGAAAAAGCAAGTTGGGATGACTTGATAATCGATATCTAATCGATCCTATCAAATGTAGTCGTTATCGCAAATACACTGGGGTTCAGCTGGGTTCAACTTGCCTGGGTACACAGTCTGATGTATGTAGCACAGTTATTGGATAGCGGTTTTGACAATTTTCGAACGTATGTTGGGACTGGATGGTTCGAGCATTTTGAAGATCGTCGGGTGCGATTAATATTTTAAAACGGGTGTCCGGCGTCGATCATTTCGTGTTATCGCAATCGCTGTTCCATGATGGGCTCCGAGGAGAGACGATCGCGGTTGCATTTTCTTTTTGAGGTCCATACAACCGCGGCGTACCCGGAACAAATGAAACACTTGCAACGCCCGACAAATGCCCGTGACTGGACCTACGGTGGTCCTAACAATATTAATCAGCAAGCTCCGCCCAAGCTGCCCAAGCGGCAAGCGCCGCTGATTGTCAGGTCGCGGGCGGGATGGGCGGCCTAAACGCTTACCCCGCAGCTGATGCATACACATAGGATGGCGTTCCGTGTTCCGGCTGACGCCTTTTGACTATTTGACCGTTGGAAAATCCCCGTCACGAACATCAAGAGAGTTGAGTAGCCTGTTTGTGGCCTGCTGGGGGTATCGGCGGGCCCCAGAACGCGGCCTCGAGCGAATCCGGGGTTTCAGCTGGAAATAGAAACGACTAAAGTTACTTGCATGCATCGCAAGCCGGACGGCCCCTTTAGCGCTGGGTGGCGCGCGACGTCGACGGGATTACGATCTGGGTGCGGGGTAAGTGGACTATTGTTACTTACGTTGGAGGACGCCGCGGGGAATCGGAGCATCCGTCGAGGCCCCTGCTCTTGCCCTGCTCAGAAAAATATTGCTGGTCAAACGCTGCGAGTCGAGGCTTATGTTCCGGTGCGCCGAGGTGGTTTGCGGCTTCGGCATTCATGGTGGGAGCGATCTTCTCCCTTTGAGATTCAACATGGCGTTTCAGCGCACCGGGTGACCAAGACCAGGATCGTTTTTTTTTGGTGCAGTTGTTGGAGCCTGGCCTTGGCTCGGATCCACCGTGAAATGCCTCCGTTCCAATGTGAATATTTTTTGTGGGCGTGGATGTATTGTTGTGGAATATGTGTGGGGTCGGGTGACGCGGAATAACACGGACCGAGGGAGGGATGAGCCGGACACTTGGGAGCACCGCCACCTCTTCTTCTTGTCCCTCCCCGCAAATACCTTTTGTCGGTGGCAAGCTGGCTCTCTTATGGCGCGCCCACGTCCCTCACGCCCGCAACTCATCCGCCTGTGCAGAACGCTCACGTCAATCCGCGTCCACCTCGCATCTGTTTCCTTCCTTACATTCGATCCCATCCCCCTGGCTTCCCGCCAACAACGCCTCAAGTCCTCCTCCCCCTCTTTCTCTTTCCATTCCCGATCCCTGTGCGGCTCGCCTCGATGTGCGCGCCGCGTCTCATCCATACCCTCCCTCCCTCCCTTTTCTCCTTCCTCGCACGCACGCACACGCGCTGACCCACCCGCAGGCCAATGCGCGTCGCATCCACATCCCGCTACACCCGTGCCAATGCCGATGCCGATGCCCGAGTCGCGCATGCGCAGCGTCCCCGCCAAGCTAGTCAAGCGCAGACGGTAAACCAGGTACGCACCTGCATTCTCCCTCTTTGTTTCTCCCTTCTCCCTCTTTCTTACTCTCTCTCTCTTGTCTGTGCACTGCCAGCCCGCGCCGACTTCGACTCCCACCCCGGATTCGACTCCCACCCCCGATTCGCATGTACGGCGCGACTGCGTCGAGACGAGATGCCGCGCCTCGTTGTAAACACTCCAGGCAACGTACGTGCCCGCTCCGTGCCCCGTGTCTGCTCTAATCCCCCTTCCACAGCAATGCCGCGGCTCGCAAGACTGCTCAACGGACATGATGCGCACCTGCACGTTCCAATACACGGGCCCGACCATGCCCGGCTTTTGCAATGTGCACCAACGGCACGCGCAGTATCTGTGAAAGGTAAGCACTCTCCCTTTCTTTCTATCCCCACTCCCAACACCATATCCACCCGCCGCAAATCCGTGTCGTAGGGAGCTGCATGCTGCGTGCCGCCGACGAGACGCGCTCGCGTGTGCCATCCCTCCCTCCCCATCTTTCGTCGCGTGCGCACATGCTGACACACACCTCACAGGCCCTTCGCATCCGCGTCTCGCTGCACAGACTCCGACAGCGACACAAGTCGAACGGCTGCAGCCCCGCACCGACCTACTCAAGTCCAAACGTGAAAGTGTACCTGCGCGAGACGATTAGAGGTGGAGAGCACACGGAGAGGGACACGCGAGGTACGTACCTGTTCTCGTTCTCTTCCCCTCTCTCCTCCTCCCTTTTATTTTCTCTTCTCTTTTTCGTTATCTTCTTCCCTTGCCCCGACTTCGCCTCCACCCAGCGTGACTCCCACCCTCGAATCGCGCGTACAGCGCGGCTGCATCGGGACGAGACGCGGGGATGCCGCAACGAGCGCAGTTCGCCAGCCGACTCGCTCGATGTGCTGGGACACCAGGGCTGCGGCGCACTTGATGCGATCGGCGAGCGCGCGCATTGACAAGGCGGGCGCCGAGCACGAGCTGCGTGCGAATCCCGACTCGCATCCGCCCCGCCCCGCCGCGAGCTGCAGCGCTGCCGCGCTGCCGCGCCGTGCTTGCTGCGCCCTGGCTGTCCTCCCGCTGCTCCGTGCTCCGTACGCGCTGCACGCGAGTCGTCCGCGACGCTGCGCACTCGTCCCCCACCATTGCGCACGTCGTGCTCGCGTACTTGGCGTGCGGCGCTTCCACAGCAGACCCCGCTCCGCTCGCTGTGCCGCAACGCACTCCCGAATCGTGCCGCGGCGGCGCTGGATGTGCGCGCGCGGGACTTGGTAGCTAAATACCTACCCAGCTATCTAAATAGGTAGTTGGTCTACATACGGACTTGTACTCTACTTACCTACATCTACCAGTACGAATCTGTAGTATCTACCTTACAAAATTGAATGCATTCGTTTGCCGTGTACGAAAATCTGTGTGAGGATTGAGTGAGTGAGTGAATGGGGAAAATTAAGGGAAGACGGGGACTTGGGGAGTACAAGTCAGAGGCATCGCAAGGCGTCGGGCGGGCGTGTGCTGGATGCTAACGCAAAGAGCAAATATTTAGCGCGCGCGCCAGCCTTGAATCGCCTGAAAACTCACTCACAAGTCAGCCCGCCAGTGCCCGCGCAAATCTAATCTACACCGAACCCTGTAACCAAAAAAATGCTCAAGCTCGAATCGAATCGAACGAACGCAATGCTTACCTTGGTCTGCAGGGAATCAGAACGAACGGACGTTGAGCTCGGGTTTGGTTGAATATCAATTGAATTGGGGGGCTGGGTTGGGTGGAAAGGTAGGTAAGTGTGAGTGCGAATGAGAGTTTGGAATTGGATGGCTTACCTCGTCCGGATCCGAGGAGGAAATGAAGGGGCTGGGATTGAGATCTTGAGTTTTGAGAGGGTATCTGTAGAGTAGGTCAGCCCGGATCGAAACTCGCAAATAAAAATACATACCTCGGAATGGAATATCGGAGTCGTTGAATGCTGGGTCAAGTCCCGAACGTTCGGGACTAGACAAGGAATGTAATTAGCGTGGAAATTCAACGAGCAAAGGTGTTGTATCACTGACCTTGGAGTCCGAGTTGCAGTTCGAGCGGACTTGAAGCTCGAATGCAACGCAACGAAGAGATAGACTTATCGGATTCGAGACGCTCTGAAACAGAAGCAGTCAGTAAGACGGAACTCAATATTGAACACTTAGTTGACTCACAAGTCTACGCCAGTCTAATTGAATTGAAGTTGAGTCGATGTTGAGTTTGACCGTGAAAGGGTTGGCGTGCGTTGGAGGCAAGTACAATAACTAGAAGCAAGTAAGATAAGTGAACCGTTGAACTGAGGGAAATTATGAAAGACTTACCATTGAATGAACGTATGTCTACACCAACTTGTAAATAGACTAGACGACCTGTAACGAAAATAAAACTAGTTCACAGCCAGTTAAGCCAGAAACGACTTGGGCAATGCTTGCGCTGCAAGGCACAAGTCGAACTTGTGGTTGAACACGACTCCACGGACCTGAATCCAACCAAGGGTTAGTTACAAAATCAACGCCAAGGTAAGTCAACACGTACCTCCAGACGATTGTACATGCGAACCCGAACCAAACTCAACTACTACTACGTTATCCCGACGCGCCAAATGCCTCTGCAAAGACATTGGTCCCGGAACTAGCACACACACAATGAGAAGTCGAAGCTTACCTGGACGATTACAACTACTAGAGGTACATCTACAGACCGATGCAAGTCAACTGAACGAAGGTGACGATTGAATTGAACGTACCCTCAGTGTGGAACCAGTCCTCGGTTCGGCGTTGATCAAGACCAAAGGCATTGAAGAGGAGAATAGTTCTAATCATGGAGTCAACACGAGAGTTTCATTACAAAATTGAACACGACGTACCTGACAATTGAAAGATAACCCCGCCAATCCAAGTCAGGCCGAGTCAAGTTGAACTCATCTGAGATAAGTCAGTAAAGATGAAGTGAAGCCAAAGGTGAAATGAGCGCACCTGTGAGACCCTGGCCATCTCAATCCCAGTCCAAATGCGACGCGATTCGACGTCGCGCATGGTTGGACCTGAAGAAAGATAAACAAGTCAGTTGAAGTAAGGTTAATGAAACGAAACTAACGCACCTTGGTTGCGTGTGTACACGCATTCTGACTTGTGAGATAGCCTAGGTACACAGCTTGACTATCTAACTCTAACCCGAGGTGAGTCAACAATCCATCGGTGAGAATTTGAACGAGACGTACCTAGTTCAATTTGAACATAGTCTAGGCGTCCGAGGCCAGAGTAAGTCGTCTAGAGTGTCAACAAAGAGGTCAGTAAGCGTCAAGTCAACGCAAAGATCAATTCAACGGACCTGGTGGGCCCGGGATAGCTAGCCTCGCTCGAATCCAGCGTGAAAGGTAAGCCTAGAACTTCAATTAGTCAACGAACGGTTGCAAAGGGATGCTAATGAGACGTACCCGGCACCAACAGTCCGCATATTCCCCACTTCAAGACCACAACTTTGACTGAACGTTGAAATCTAAGGAAAATTTGAGACACCAGTCAGAAAAACTGAGGGGTCAGAGCGAGCACTAATACATACCTCTACACGGTCGGACAATCCTTACGACCTGGATTAGACACCAAAAGAAATCAATTCGATGAAGCTGAGGCGATGTGAAAGAGCTAGAGTGAACGAACCAAAGGTCAGTGATCAATCAAGTCGTGAACGGAAAAAGATAAGACTTACAATCGACGACTTTGTAGGTTTGTGAATCGCAGCTATAAGGTAAGCCAGACTGGATTCAAGCCCTATAAAGAGTCAAACGATAGTCAGTACTGAAGTGAATCACAGAAGTCAAGGGCATACCTGTGCGACGAAAAGTGGCCGAGCAGAGTCAAGGCCGCGAGTCCAAGCCTATTCGACGGTCAATTCGAGTTAGTATTTAAGATAGTGACTTACCTCGAGCTGAATATGAAGCCAATAACCCCGGGGTAAGTGTTGGATTCACACCCTTAAAGTCACTCAATCGAAGGTCAGTCAAGGATTAAGGTGAACAAAATAAGACTTACCTTCAAAACGGCAGTCGTGCATCGGCGCGGTTGAGCGCAAAGTCAGACGAGATTCAAAGCTAGAAGTGTTCAAAGAATGATCAGTAATGGGTTAGAGCAGAAAAGGTAAAGACACACGTGATTCACAAGACTTGAAGTCAACAATGGCCGAGTTGCGTTCATCCGAATGAAGGGAATTGAAGTTTTGTATGGCGGACGTGTAGACATAGCTATAAAGGCTTCAAAAAAAGTGTTAGCAACAAAATCTGTGCGATGAAAAGGAAGTTTAGCACTTTGAGGCTACTGAACCAAAAGCAGCGCCCAAACAAAGCTGCAACGTTGCCGAATGAACGGCGGGATACACCGGGCTATAGGAGCTTGAGAGAAGCTAATAGAAGGTGGATGAGTATGTATAAGAGTCTATACGACCCCACTGACCTTAGTTGGTTGAGGTGCGAGCGCGTTGGTAGTGGTTCGTGTCGAAGAGGCGGCGTGGGAAGGGCGCGCCGAGTCGGCTTGATGGTGCCGGGAAAGGCCGTGGGCGAGCTGAAGTCTAGAAATAAAAGGATTAGACAGCGGGACAAGAGCAAAGTAAGGGTGTACCAGTGAGGTAGAAGGCCGGAGATGGCAGTGCCAGGATGCCGGTGACCTCAGGACTTCGGAGGAGGGAGGAGGGAAAGTGGGCGGATGTCGAACATGTTGAGTGGGCTGAGCGACCTGGGGTTCTTATACAAAGATTTAAGCGCGACGTGGGAGGAACAGTGGAGTGCCAGCGCATTGCGCCGACAACTCCGAAGCCGCCGCAGTTAGCCCGGAAACAGACATGTTTCAATGTTGAAGCGAGAAACCAGAAGACTTCCAATTTGCGGGAGCTGTTCATGAGGAATCTGTTCGAAATTTTGATTCTCAGTATAGTGAGTACTTACGGTACCTTTTCCGCTGCAAGGGTTTGCACGAGAACGAAAAGCTAAAAAGTCGGTCGGGTGAAAATATTGCAATAGAGACTACGCGCACCATTGAAACAGGTACGACTGATAGATTGCTGATCCAAGTTACGTACTTTGAGTTCGCCGCTGATAAGAATAGGTAGCACGGCGGCCGGAATGTGCGGGCAGCGGAATTCATGGGAAACACAATTCCGCATATTGCTGCGTCCCCGGGCCACCGTGGGCTGCAAGATCTTCAGGAACGGCTCGGGGAGTAGGGTGGAGTACTCACGTGACATTAAAACCGAATCTGAGCACCAACGGCGCTGCAATGTTGAATTATTGGAGGCACGGTATTTTCTCGAACCACATACCATATTGTCCCCATGAGCCTCCGGGATTCAGCTGGCACGTTTGGGAGGTATCCATGAAGAGATTCCCACGCTTCGGCTAATTTTTGAGGGCCTTGAAAATTTTCAATCGAGATGCCGGGGGGATTTCAACCACCAACTTCCTAATCCGGACGCAGGCGTAGTGGTGCCACGTGCGGCCTGTCGAAAAAAATTCAGTGTCAGACTAGTTTCTCCGCGAAAAATGTCAGCGAAATCACGCACTACTCAATTAATTGACTCGTTGATTTGTTCAAATTTTTAGGGTGGGCTTTGTGGTCAAAATAAAAAACTCCGTGTTACCAAAAAAGCAGCCAAAAGCCTATGGTTGAACCCGAGAGCACGGGGAGGCACGGGCATACGGGAGGCCGTAACTGCTCCACCAGAGATCCGACGGAGGCTTTGGCTGTCAGGGCGAAATGAGGTAGCGAGGTGATGTGGCAGCGCCTAAACCGGCAAAAGGTCGCGACCTTCCAGGGTCTGCAGAAACGTCGTGCGACGCCGCGGAGTCGGCGGTGGAATGCGGCGGAGCGTGCGTGTTTCACTCCAGACGGAGCTGATACACCGCGGTCGATGTCGTCTGTCCGACTCTGGGGTTGGCCGCGCGCTGTTGTGGCCTGTTGTTTTCCGCATCAATTGCTGTTCAACTCTCCTTCCGCCTCCACTCGGTCAACCCGACATCCACCTGGGCCTCACCTCGCCCTCCCCTGACTGTCACAAACTTCGCAAAGGACCCAAACTACCGTCCGGCCTTTCCTTCTGGACTCGACTCCATGGCCCTAAAACTGTCGGCTATCTCTGTGCAAAAACTGAGCCGCCGGAGTTGCTGGATCTCTCGAGACGGTGTATTGCGCTCAGTCGAACAGCTAATCTCTGGTGAGTACCTTTACTTTCGAGAATGGCCCATTTTGACACTCTGAGCCTGACTTTTCTTTGCATTCCTTGCCGCCAGCACAATGCCAGCAAAACACAATTTGGCACGTATTGCACTCGCGTCTCGGGTGTCCGCCGTGCGGTAGATGCGCCTCTCAGCGGCGCTATGGGTTGGACATGACCTGTCGCATTTGCGAGGGTGCTGTCAAAATCTTGGTGAGTCTTTGTTCCCCTCGCGACTTTGTGAGTACTTTTTACGCCTCAAAGCTCACCTTTTTTTCTCGGGATTTTTGCCGCCGGCAGGCACAAACCGCTAGCAAGGACAATGCGCCGTGTTTCCCAGAGACCTGTGCTCGTCTGCATCGAGCGTAGGCGCCGCGCAGCGGCACCAACACCTTCGACACCATGTAACGACTTCCCGCGAGCGCATCCCAACTCGTGGTAAGCTCTATTTCATCTTTCTCATTCTGATGCTAATTTTATGTCTTGTAGTCCGCTTTTTTTGGATTGTTTTGGCCGCCGGCAGGCAATTGCGGCCTCCAAGCGCAATGCATCGGGCCCCCTGCCTATTTGCGTGGTACGTCGTGTGGAGGCGCTGCGCAGCGGCGCCCAGTGTTGACACCATATCTCGCCTTCCTGCGAACTCCTTTTCAATCTCGGTGAGCCCCGTTCCATTTTTGCCTTAAAATCTCATTCTTAAGCTCTAAACTCCCCTTTTTTCCAGAAAATTTGGCCGCCGGCAGGCACGCAGCGCCTTCAAGCTCACTGAGCCGGATACCCGCCTCCCGTGCGTCCAGCGCGTCGCGAAGGCGCCGCGGAGCGGCGCCAATTGCTTCGACACGACGTATCGAACTCCCACGAGCGGGGTTTCAATCCTGGTGAGCCTCCGCTCCCATTTTGTCTTGTAGTCGCTTTTTTACGCTCTAACCTGGCCTTTTTTTCAGGAAATTTGGCCGCCGGCAGGCACGCGGCGCCTTCAGGCTCAATGGGCCGAATATTCGACTTGCGTGTGTCCGGTGCGTCGCGAAGGCGCCGCGCAGCGGCGCCAAATGCTTCGACACGACGTATCGACTTCCCGCGGGCGGGCTTTCGGCCCTGGTGAGCCCCACTTCCTATTTTGCATTGTAATGACTTTCTTTTTGCGCTCTAACGTGCGTTTTTTTCCAGAACCTTTGGCCGCCGGCAGGCAAACCCCAGCCTTGACGTACAATGAGCCGAGTGCGAGCTGTCGCGTGTCCAGGGCGCCGCTCTGCGGCGCCCGAACTTCGACGCTATATTTGGCCGTCCCGCGAGCGGCCTCAAACTGCGGGTAGTTCTCCTTCTTCTGCCTGTTTTGGTGGGATTTCACGCCCTTTTCGCGCAGTAAAATTACAGTACAGCCTGCTTTACAGTAGTAACGAGGCTCCTGTTTCAAAAATTGATTTCTCGGCGACCCGCAACCGAGTTCAAGTACACCCGAGTGATCTCAGCGCGCCTAATATCTCCGCAACCCAGCGCATCAAAATTTGAATTCTTGTGTCCTGCGACCGAGGCTGCGAGCATCCTTCCCTCCCGTACCGTAACCTGACTTCATTCCCTCTGTCAATGAACCGCGGTTTTCAAAATTTGATTTTTGAGCGTCCGGCGAGCGACACCGCACAACCTTCACGGCCTCCTGACGCCGACGCCAAGCGTGAGCCGACGCGTCCCATGGGGATGCAAGTGCTTTCAACATTTTTGGAGCTCCCGCGAGCAGGAAGTCCAGCAACACCGTTCTGGCTTCAAGCCATGCTTCCGACCTTGTTGAACTTGATACCGACGGGAAAGCCTCCACCGTCTCGTCCTCCTCAAAAATACAAGTACCGTAACTGCTGCGAGTGAGCTGTCAAGGAGGTAACCGCGCGTACCTCGCCAGTATTTTTGCTCCTTGCATAAATCATGATCTGATGAATTGCCGTGAACAAAACCAGGTTTGATTTACGAAAGCCGGCAAGCACCTCTTGCTTTCGTACCACCACCATCCCCCTCCCATTTTTATGACCTTTGTCAACGCTGCCCTCATCCTCAACGCTGCCCTCGCCTTCGACCTCGACCTCGCCTTTGATCTCACCTTCGCCTTCGCCTTCGCCTTCGACTCCGACCTTCGACCTTGACTTCAACCTTCACCACTCACCTCACCCTCCAGCGTCCTTCAAGATCCACGGGATATTAATGGTAAGCTCTTTCACGTCTCTCTTCTTACCTTTTCTTTTTACATACCCTTCTACTCTTCGTCTTACCTACCTTTCGTGGGCATTCTCGTCCCTGCCCCTCTACGAGCTTTTCCCTTCCCACTTACTTTACCTCCCATTCTATCCACTTCTCATTTCCTTCTTCTCTCTGCTACCTCTTCCGCACTCTTCTTCCCATTCCCCTTCTCCATGTCATACCCTTCTTTTCATCCACGTAGCTCTTTCTTTCTTTTCCTTCCTTTCTTTCCCCTGCATTTCATTTTTTGACCCGCTTGCTGACTTTACCCCCTAGATCCCGCTCTCTTTCTTTACCTCCAGATCCGCCCTCTCTGTCTTTTTCTCGTCACTTCTCAAGGTATTTCACGTCCCCCAATGTTTTTCGACTCCCACGCTGACTCTACGTCCAGATCCCCACCTTTCTTTTTTTTTATTCAAATCCGCCCACCCCGCCCACCTCACGCCGACTCTCCCCAACATCGCACCAAACACCCGCACTCAACACCCCGACCCTTTCATCCGCAAACAGGTAGCCCCGTTTCCCAATTTCTCTTTTTTTTCATACCCAGACCTTCGGGACGGGGAGACTATGCCACTCCAACCCGCTGATTCCCTCCAAAACTTGCGCCGTTTTTCGTGTTTTTAGACCCATTTGGGATCCTAACCTCCTTGTATGGGCACAAAGTGGGCAAGCGGGTGATAGTCGAGGTCTTTTGGTTAGAGTAGTCGAGCAATGTTTAGTTAGATTCGAAGCCGAACACACAAAAAACATTCACAAACAATGGTTAGATCTGAGTGAGCAAGTCAGAGTGAAGTCAGTTCATTGGAATAAGGAAGTCAACTCAAAGTTCAACTTCAATTTAACTCGCAAGTCAACTCCAATAAATTTGTTTCAACTGCCTCTTGAGTTGAAGCTACCAATACAAAAGGTGTACACTACTCGCAACATCTCCGGGGCGTTGCTGGCGCGGAACAAGACTGTTGATAATTTACCTTTGGCCTCAATACCTGTACGTTCCCCCAAATATTTTTTTATTTTGCACAATGGTCCATACAAAGACAGCGGAGCAATTCTTTCTTCTCTGGAATTCGACCCTCGAGGGAGCGCGAGGGCATTTCCTCATAACAACTCAAGATCAAGATCTTTCTACCCCGCATATTGTACAAAGGCTCGGTAAGAGTCGACGAAATTCAGCGGACCGATTAGAAAAATCGGGGTTGCGGGAGCAGAAGAAACGTTAGAGAAAACGAGTACTGGTTGAATCCAGGCTGAGAAAATTGGGGGAAATGTGCTGAGCAGAGTTCATGATTCTGGCTTGTATTTACATACTGGCCAGCGCAAGCAGAGAACCCATTTCAAGTTCAACCTGCGTTTTGAACCAGCACGTGATATATATGTTGAATTCACAGGCTCGTTTGTACTGAGCTCGCTACAAGCGAAAGCTATGGGTATCAGGAGCGATTCAAGCCGGGCCATAATACGATCCGAGCCTAGTCATTTGCACAGGGAAGCGAATGAGCACGGAAAAGCACCGTGAGCGCCACTCACGAGTCCATGTTCCGAAACAGTACGTTATGGGATTCATTGCATGCTGCAATATTCAGGTAACGGTTCAACGGAGCATGAGATGATACGAATCGTGCATGCCACCGGCTACACACAACGCTGCCTTCGAGGAGGCGTCAGCACCCGGAGGTCGCCGCATCCAGCAGGTCTAGCAGAGTTCCAACGGATCTAAAAATTGGCGCAGTTCAACAGGAAGGTCAGCGCTATTCACGAGTCAAGGCACAATCCAGCCAAAGTATCGTTGAGAACTCACCGACAAGGGTAGATCCTGTGGTGCACAGTACGTAGATCCAGCCATGATAATTGTGTAACTTTTCGAGGCTTGTGTGGGATTCGAGTAAGTTCGGGGCTGAATTAGTTGCGAATCCGGGAAGAAATCCTGCCCCCATTGCTCGCGTCAAGCCAGCGTTCAGCTGAAATGAACGCGTAGAGCGAACGACCCAATTCTGGCCAAGTTTCAGTGGATCCGAAATTCGAGCTGTTTACCCTGGAAATGCAATCTAACCCAATCATGATCATCCAGCACAAGCTGACGGAAAATTCCATGTAGTCGACGGAACTTTCGATTGCACTTGAATAGATCCCGCGGCCTACTAGTGCGGATTCGGGCGGCTCGGGGTTGAGTTGAATACTTCAGTGGATCCGAATGGACGAGGGGAGGATAAGGTGTGGTTGATTTCAAGATAGATGGTCGTTGTTCGCTGGAGGCAAGGGAATCGCAAGTTCAGGCAAGGTAGCGGTTTCGCGGCCGAGGGTTACATGCGCCGCACGAGTTGTATCAGAGAAATCGTGGGTCTCGACGGAGGGGAGGATAGCGCGTGGCGTATTACTTATTGCGCTTGCGTATTGCGGGCCGCTGCTAAGTCAATTATTTCCCCAAGTCGCCAGTGGTGGGAGCCCGTTTTGCATAAATAAAACGCTCTTGCAACTGCCCTGTACGAATTCGAGCACGTTTGAATTGCGTTTGAATAGACAAGTTGGGATGGTTCGATAATCAATATCTAATCGATCCTATCAAATGTAGTGGTTATCGCAAACACATACCAGGGGTTCAGCTGGGTTCAGCTTACCTGGGTACACAATATGATGTGCATAGCACGGTTTTGGGATAGCAGTTTTGACCCTATGCCGGGGATTGGATGGTTCGAGCAAGGTTCGAGTACTATCTTGAAGATTGTCGGGTGCGATTAATATTTCAGGGCGGGTGTCCGGGCTGGATCAATTCGTGTTATCGCGATCGCTGTTCCATGATGATGTCGAATTACTAGTCCAAAAGCGGAGGATTGGCCTGGATTGGCGCGGAGAGGCTCCGTAGCCGCTCCGAGGAGAGACGATCGCGGTTGCATTTTTTTTTTTTTGAGGTCCATACAACCGCGGCGTACCCGGAACAAATGAAACACTTGCGACGCCCGACAAATGCCCGTGCCTGGACCTACGGTGGTCCTAACAATATTAATCAGCAAGCTCCGCCCAAGCTGCCCAAGCGGCAAGCGCCGCTGATTGTCAGGTCGCGGGCGGGATGAGAGGCCTAAACGCTTACCCCGCAGCTGATGCATACACATAGGATGGCGTTCCGTGTTCCGGCTGACGCCTTTTGACTATTTGACTGTTGGAAAATCACCGTCACAAACATAAGTAGTTGAGTAGCCTGTTTGTGGCCTGCTGGCCTCGAGCGAATCCGGGGTTTCAGCTGGAAATAGAAACGACTAAAGTTACATGCAATGCATCGCAAGCCGGACGGCCCCTTTAGCGCTCGGTGGCGCGCGACGTCGACGGGATTACGATCTGGGTGCGGGGTAAGTGGACTTTTGTAATTTACTTACGTTGGAGGACGCCGCGGGGAATCGGACGAGAATCGGAGCATCCGTCGAGGCCACTGCTGGCCACTGCTCAGAGGAATAATTGCTGGTCAAACGCTGCGAGTCGAGGCTTATGTTCCGGTGCGCCGAGGTGGTTTGCGGCTTCGGCATTCATGGTGGGAGCGATCTTCACCCTTTGAGATTCAACATGGTGTTTCAGCGCACCGGGTGACCAAGACAGGGATTGTTTTTTTTGGTGCAGTTGTTGGAGCCTGGCCTTGGCTCGGATCCACCGTGAAAGGCCTCCGTTCCAATGTGATTATTTTTTGTGGGCGTGGATGTATTGTTGTGTCGGGTCGGGTGACGCGGAATAACACGGACCGAGGGAGGGATGAGCCGGACACTTGGGAGCACCGCCACCTCTTCTTCTTGTCCCTTTACCGCGCCAGGCCCCGCAAATACCTTTTGTCGGTGGCAAGCTGGCTCCCTTATGGCACACTATCTCCCTGTGCTCCTAGTCTCAGTCTCCACAAATGCTGTCCCAGACGACTCGTCTCTGGTCACCCTTCCCCGCGGCCAGGTAGACTATCTCTCGCACGAGTGGGCCGAGGAGGATGTATGGCGCTCATGGCGCAACATGACGCGCCAGAAGAATGAGATCGCAAACGGAATGCGTCTCGAGAACGCAAGCTGGCGCACCTGGTGGAAGCAGCGCAACAAGCTCAAGACGGTCACTCCAGAGACCCTCAATTGGTGTGTCCTTTTTTCCTGCATTTTTCCCGGTAGCTTTTGCTCACTGGGTGCAGGCTGAAGGACTCGGACGTGACTTGGCTATATGGCCCTTTACATACCGCTGTCGACTGGGCTCCCCCACCGAAACCTAAATCCGACCCGACAGAAGTCGGCAAACTCTCGTCCGCAGAGGACCGTCTTGACCTTGCAGCCAAGCACAAACCCATTCTAAAGCATCGCAGTATCACAGAGATACTACAGAGCGATCTCCCAGTGTCCCCTGTATTTACTCCGGTTGAGAGCGAGGACGACGAGGCTGAGCAGGAGGTTGTAACTCGTCCCCCGCTGACGCAGACAAAGAGTGCCCCGCTTATTCCCCGACTCTCTCACCCGTCCCTCCGCAGACCCTCTCCCCCGCGCGTCCTCCGCGTCCCCGCACCTCCCACTCCGCCGTCTTCCGCTGGAGCCCCTGCAAAGCGCCATATTACCTTCAACACATTCGTAGAGCAGTGTATCGCAGTCGACACACCACGCCGCATTCCCCTCTCCCATAATTCCTCCAATTCGTCATCAAATTCCAACAACTCTAGCGACGCTTCCGATCCCAGCGGCCCCCGTGCCGCTTGGGACGGCCGGACACGCGGCCTCCGCTGGACAGGCGACGATGACGACAGCGACGACGAGGAAAACTGGGGCGTGGGCGAAAGCGCCCTCTCCAGCGACTCGGACGACGCCCTCGAGGTCTGTCTGCCACGTTCCCGCTCCAACTCGTCGCACTCGCGGCGCTCCTCGCACAACTCGAACAAGTCGCTGTTTACCCTCTCGACAAATAGCAAGACGATCGCGCCCATCGCACCCACACGTCTGAAAACCACAGGTGTTGGCAACGGTTGGCACGGTGGTGAGTGGGTTGGTACCCGTGACGAAGGGCGCGATCCTGAGGAGGTCTACCTCCCACGCTCGGGCGCCGCGGTCGACCTCGTCGCAGCCTCGCGCAACTTGTCATCCGCCTTCGAGGACGAAGACAGCTTCGAAGAAGACGTCAACGAGGACGAGGTCTTCACGCACCGATCCGCGTACTTTTCGGCGACGGGGGCGTATGACTACTTCGCCGGCCCGGACCTCGGCGTCGAGTTTGGGCCCGCAATCGCACGGGAGCGGGATCACCAGCGCGAACCGCGCGGAAGGAGGGGGAGCAACGCCAGCGCGGAGATCATGGAGATCGAGGGCGCGCTTTTGCCGTCCGCGCTGCGCTCGCGCTCGCGCTCAAAATCCAAATCGCGCTCGCGCACGCCGTCGCCCGCTGACCTCCCTCCGTCGTCTTCCTCTCCATCGACATCCCCGCCCACCGGCGTCTCCCCGAACGCGTCCTCCCCGACTATCGGCGGCCTGCTCTCCCCGCCCCCGCGCGGGCGCGACTCGTCGCTGTCCTCGTCATCTTCGGCGTCGCAGGGCCGCGGGCGCAGCGCGACGCGCACGTCGAGCAGCAGCAGCCTCAGCGACCGCGAGCGCAGCCGGTCGAGCCACACAAGTCCGCTGGGGAGCCTGTCGCCCGAGTATGGTGACGTGCGCGTGAGCGCGGATTACGGCGCGGGGTTCCCGTATACTGGCGTGAAGGGGATGCGGCGCGGGGTGAGCGGGAGCGTCAGTCCCGATGGTGCGGGGAGCGTGAGTCCCGAGAAGGGGAGCGTGGTGAGCTCGGGGACGACGGCGAGTACAGATAGCGCGAACAGTGCGGGGACGCGGAGTAGCGGGAGTGCGGAGGACTCGAATTCGAGCGGGGCGACGGCGACGCGGCCGCGCGTGGAGGTGAATGGTGTGGGGCGGCTGGATGACGTGGAGGAGGAAGCGCGGGGACGCGGCTTGGTTGCGCCGACGCCTGCGAACTCGCCTGTCGTGCGCGTCCGGGAACCGATGTTCGTGTCCCCTGCGGACAAAGACAGTCCCAATATGCGCGCAAGCCCCGGGTCGGCGCGGTCGAGCTCGAGTTCTGGCTCGTCCTCTGGGACGCCGACGAGGGGAAGCACGTCAAATAGATCCAGCGCCGCCAATGCCTCCCCATCCCCATCAAATAACACGTCCCCATCCCCAAAGAAGTCTGCCCCGCCCCCAAAGAAACCCACCTCGCCTACGAGCAAGTCAATACCCATCTCCCCGCCGCGTGGCGGCGGCGGCACGCGCTTGGGCAAGTCGCAGCCGCTCGTCATCGGCGTGGGCGCCGAGGAGGAGTACGACGAGGCAGCGGCGTCGCCTGACACGCAGCGCAGCGCGCCAACGCCGGCGAATTCCCCTGTGGTGCGCGTGCGTGTGCCCCAGCGGATACCTGACGCGCCCGCACCCCAGGGTGCGGGCGTGAACGGTCGCCCGGTGCAGTCGACGGCGAAGTCTATACCCAAAGCCGCCCCGCCGCCGGCGCGTGAGGTGCCCAAAGCTGCGCCATCCCCTGCGCGCGCGACCTTCCAGACGAGTGTGTCGGGTCCGAGTAGCGGCAGCGCGAGCAGCAGTGCGAGTGCAAGCGCGCTGCAGCGCACGCTCGTGCCGTCGCCGCCCCTCGAGGGCGGTCCCGGTGAAGCGCCGTCGATGGTGGGCAAGGCGGTGGGCATGGTGTCCACTGCGGGCGCGTACCTCGGGCTGTGGAGCGGTTCCGGCGCCTGAGGCGCCGCGTGTGTGGGCGGAGGCGGGGGGTTGTATCCGCGTTTCTGTGTGTGTTTATCTTCTCCTCTCCGCTTCTTCTGGGCTGTCCCGTCTTCTCTTGGACCCTGCAATGTGCATTGGTATTTTACTCACTCTGTCACCCCCGTCCCCCCGTCCTCATTTACATCGCGCTCCCCACGCACACGCCCAATCAATTCGAATTCCTGTTTATCCTACGACAAGTACTAGTCTATAGTATATAGTTCCGGTTACCTTACTTCAGAAGCGCGTCAATGTTTTATATGTATCTGCCCCGCAATCGAATTCTGACCTCTGACCTCCATGCCTTACATTCTGAGGCCAAATCCATGCTCTAGGCTTATTGCCGGATTAGGCCGCGAGCGGTAGTTGTTTTCTCGGGGCACAGCCAAATAGAGTTTTACTTTTTGAACCACGCGGTGTGGGAGCAAGAATAATCCGCCCATATCTCCGCTCCTCTTTGCAAATCGTTGCGCCGTGGGGCGATTTGCAATATAATTTTATCATATGCATCTCATATCCCGAGGCGTGTGATAAATCGGATCCAGTTCGACTTGTCGATCCCCTCATCGTCATAATGCAATGGATCGGATCGTTCCACCTATCGGAAAATTTGTGGAAAGTACAGAAAAATCATGTTGAACATTGAGTTCAGATGCAACCTCAACTCGAAGAACGTTGTGGCCAGGCTTCAAAAGGCAGGGATTAAACATGGCAAACCGTCGAGGAAGACTCAATTCAGAATCATAGACAGACGAAACTAAATCGCATTCATACATTTGTCGTTCGTTCATCGTTCATCGTTCGTTCGTGCGGATATCTCACGCAGACTCACAGAATATATCTGTACCCGCTCCACTCGTCCCCCTTCTCCCGCTTCGCATCCTCAACACTGTCGAACCGGCCGTTCTTCTCGTTGCGCGCGTCCAGTTCGGAATCACCGGATTTACCGATGACCTCGTCTCGCTCCCCTCTGTCGCGGCGCGCATTCTCTGCGCGCAGCAGGAAATGGTATGACAACGAGGAGATGATGCCGAACGTGATGTACATGAGCACCAAGCCTACAAGGACGTCAGGCGGATGTGAAACCGGATTGAGGTGTAAACTTGCCGTGTCCAAGAGGGTACCATGGTTGATCTGTCGCAAAGTCAGACATGCCCCCACCGGGGAATAAATATGTTCAGGTACCTTTTGCTCGGTACTGACAATCCAGGATATGATGAGTCGAGAACGAGGAAAAACACGATATTTACTTACAACGTTGGAGCTGACCGCGCCATTGATATTCCCGCTGTACAAACGTCAGAATCGTGGTGTAAAGAACTGAGGCTAAGAACGCACAAGCTGATCACCATAGCCAGCGATACACTGCGTTTGTAAGAACCCTCCACATTATTTGATACCCAAGCTCTTTGAAAAGGTCAGCATTAATTACAGAAAGACAAGTGTTCATCGTACATCGAGTTGGCTGAAGAGGCGAAGGCAAATCAACGCGTAAAACCACGGAGAAGATACGGGGATACGCACGAATGACAGGATAAATCCCACTGTTGGGTGGTTCAGAATTCGTGGGTGATCTTAAAACCGCGAGACGAACCAAGTAGCCATATATACGGCAAAGTATGACAGCGCGGCATTTCGCGAAGCAACCAAAATAATATATCCCGCGGCACCTATGAGAAAGCTTAACAAAGTGCGAAATGAGGCCGGAGGACTCCGCACCTATGCACAAAAAACCGCTGGAACCGCGTCTTGAAATTTTGCAACCAAGATCACGTGAGTGTTAAACTTACACGTTGAAAAAGCCTCTGTGACCATATCGATCTGCTAGGAATCCAACGAGGCATCTGCGGAGGTTCAGAGTCGGCCAATCGAAAGAAGAATACCCCTACGTAATGCAGCAGGCGAAGAAGTACACCGGCACTACGTAGATCGTTTAGTTGGATTGTGCTGAATTCTAGGGTAGCCGTACCTGTGAGGAGATTGGCCGGCGTGGCTTCGAATCCTGGAAAACGTTCAAACGGGTCGCGGCTTGGAGGAAGAGATGAATTTACCGAACTGGATAACTGTTAGCGTTCGTATAGGTCGAATGCAAAGCGAGCCGTACCTGGCCGATGATGGACGGTAGGAAAAGCGAGAATGCATATAGCGGCTAAGAAAGATGTCTGAACCAAAATTTATGGGAAGAGTGCGGCACACTTACCATATCAGCCCCTACGTAGATTATCATGCCCACCCAGGTCTTCCAATCTAACAGGCTCTTCCAGATGTATTTCCATTTGAGACTCTCTCCCGCGGCAGAGAATTGGTCGTCCGACTGGAGCCGCCTGATCACGACAGTTCGTTCCGCCTCCGTCAGAAACTTCGCCGTGTCAGGGAAATCTTGGATTATCCAGAAGGAGGCTACGCCGGCGATTACAGTCGCTAATCCTTCCAGGATGCTAAGCGGAGATGAGAAAATTCGAGAGCGGCTTCATTGAATTGAGCCCACAAAATCCATGCCCATGCAGGCTTCCCACCTACGCCCTCCATCTTTGAAATCGCGGCCTGAACAATAGTGAAGCAGGAATCAGTGAGTGTTCAAAAATAAGCTTACGGCAAGAAGGCCACCAAATGCGCCGGAGACTGTCGCCGCGGAGAAGAAAATAGCGGCTCTGATCTTCGTTCATCGATGTTCTGTCAGTATCGGGAAATAGCTCTGCCAAAATTGAACACACCCCAAATTCAGAGCGTTTGTACCAGCTGAGGATGTGGAATTGACCAGAGTGCACGAACAGTCCAAGAAAAGCCAACGCACCATGACAGGTAGTAGTTCACACCTATTCAAATGGTCAGGTTGATCCGTTGGCATCGCCAGTGACGACTTGGACACTGACCTGGGAACAGCCCCGCCTCAAACGTTCCAAGCATCCACCTCATTCCTGTAAAAAGGATTTTAATTAGAGGTGCGGTATGAATAACAAACGCTACGCACCGACAAGACCGCCATAGTTATGGACGAGCCCTTGAACAGTCTGGACAGAGTCGGAATCGATACGAGTAAAAGAACTCATATGGGAATCCGTTCACCATCATAACTCCCCACAGGAGCATTAAAACTGACAGCCAGATAGACGGGCGTAAACGCTTCAAGAAGACGTTGGACGGAACTTCAAATATGGCATAACTAGATCTTGGTTCAAGCTTGATAACGAAGGAGTGAAAAAAAGGCTTGCCTGAAGAAGAAAACGGTCAAGGAAATCAAGTATTGGTCGTCCGACATGTGAAGGTCGGTTTCCATGTGGTATAACTGCAATCCTCAACAAACACTCCAAAAAATGCCGGAAATCTTACCTTCGCACTATTGAAAGGGTAGTAAAAACGCGAAGATAGGAACAAGCAACGTACTTTCCGATGCTCGTACGATCCAGAAAGCTCAACAAATACAAGAGGCTGAGCCGAGCAGTCGCGTCAGAAAAAGATATACGACGTGCATAATGTCTACACACCTGAGCCAAGGGATGAGAGCGAGGTCCAGCTTCCGAAGTAACTTGCGCTCATCTACACCGCTCGTGTCCACGTCCGCGTTATATACCGGCGCTTCAACCGGTGCAACACTGACAGATCCAGGAGGTGAGGGTTTGCTATCCATGGTGGGGGAAAATAGCCAGCAAGATCAATTCTTATCAATCGCAGGGTTTATAACTTGTTACGAAAGTTTGTGCGTTCCGAGCCGGCCAGGATCCCATGAGGTCAGAAGGCCTATTGAGCGGCTCCCTTTGACGCACCACGCGCCATATGGGGTTACTTAGTGTACGCGCTATTTGGCGAAAGTCTTTTATCAGCAACCACCAGGACGAGTTTCTTGTCTGAGTTCCTGCGGCGGAAGGCCGAACCTGGCGTGCTTCTCATCCAAAATTACCATCGTTCTTTCGGTAGTCGCCTATGTTTTGCAGCGGTGGGTCCAGAGAACTTGGTTGTCGGCGAGTCTCAGCTTGGTCTCAGCTGACCACTGCATAACATCAGAATTTGGACCGGCTGCGTACCGGCTGGACAAGACAGTTGAACGAAGCTCTATTCGCGGAGGTACATAGATGTGCCTGAGTAGCCTCCCACACTTTCTACTGACGGATCATGAGCACAGGTTCGATACATGTATTCGAATTGTGGTCAAGACTTCCGACTTCCGAAATCGATCGCAAGCCTCCAACGTTGCTCCAACGAACGAGATCTCAATAAAATCGCAGATAATTACACACCCGCAACGCCCAACGACTCTCAAAAGGACCGATTCATACAGTTCCTCGGGGCTTGCTCGGGGCCCCGCATGCGGGGTAATACTAAAGCGGGGTACGCCAGCATTTCGATGGCGCCACGGCGCTGTGGTCCGCGTTCACGTCGGGCGCTAAGAAAATGCAAGCCCTGGTTAGACGTTGTTCGCTCCTTATAAGTGTTCTCTTCGAGTCTTCGCCGTCTCTACCCCTGGTCTCTTGCGTCATTGCGACTTCTTCAAGTGGAGCAACAACCACCAAGCACATTCCATGCTTCTCCAATTTTTCCCAGGTCAGACGTCTATCAAAGCTTGGGCCGCGGCGGAGAGCCCAGTTGTATCAAGTTGAAAGCTGCTTCGGCGCTTTTATCGATTGCCTCTGACCTGACACGAACCTTTTTCTCAAACATATTTCAACCAAGATCCCATACCTGGTGGCCCTCCGTACTTTCCTCGCTGAATTCAACTCGTGACGGGAGCTTGTGAAGGCCAACAGGTGCTGACATGCCGTGCCGCACTATCACAGCTTCTATCTACCCAAACGATAGCCTGCGTCCTCTCCCACTCACCACTCAGTATGGATGACAAGAACTCGCCCAAGGCCCCCTCGGTGCATATGATTGAAGAGAAGGGCTTCGTCGAGCCCCAACAGGACCTATACAATACCCATATTGATACCACTGAGATCGACGAGAAGAAACTCTTGCGCAAAATCGACCTTCGACTCGTCCCATGGTTCTCTGTGCTTTATCTTCTTAGTTTCTTGGATCGGACCAGTATTGGAAAGTGAGTACATGGTGGGTTGCCCCTTCTCTGGATCTAACGAGCAAATCATAGCGCAAAGGTGCGCTGAACGAGAGAAGTTGCACTATGCGGCTATCCCTTATCGCTGCGCCCCAGTTGTATAACATGGAAAAAGACCTCAAGATTTCAGATACTCAATATCTCATCTCCTTGACCGTATTCTTCATCAGGCCAGTCGTACGATTCCAAGCCGGTGCGGTGATATTAACCCAGAAGTCTTGGCCTACTTAGCTACGCCATCTTCGAGGTTAATCGCCGTTCGCTGCCGCTCTACACCCGACGTGCTCATCGGCATTCAGGTACCGTCGAATATTTTCCTGAAACGTCTGCGGCCTTCCGTCTGGTTTGCGTTTCTCATGGTGATGTGGGGCCTTATTATGGTGAGAATAGCATGCTCCAACCAGTCCCCCGATTTGAAACCAGGCACAGACACTCCAAGGAGTCGCGCATAACTTCGGCGGCCTCGTTGGCACGTTTACTTTCTCCGCGAAGTTGAACACTATTATAAATGCAACACTTTTCATAGGACTCAGATGGATGCTTGGGACGTTCGAAGCCGGCCTTTATCCAGGTTTGTCTACTGGATTCCAAGGGATGTCACTGATCATGTCCAAGGCATGGCATATCATCTCAGCTGCTGGTATAGACGATCAGAGTTGGGCGTGAGTCCGGCTGGTGCTCTGAATTTCGCGCCAAAACCATTTTACCACCTGCACAGATTCGGACGGCCGTGTTCACCTCTGCTACCACACTGTCCGGAGCTTTCGGAGGACTCCTTGCCGTAAATTCCGCGCTCTTGATTTCGACTTCTTCTTACTTTCTCCGTCGTCCTGCAGGCTGCGATTTCGAATATGGATGGCATAGGAGGGAAACCGGCATGGGCCTGGATTTTGTCCGTAAACTTCTTCCTTGGAAACCCCAATCCTAAATGAAATCCAGCATCTTAGAAGGCCTCGCGACAATCTTGGCTGGGATTGCGTCCTACTGGATCGTTCAAGATTTTCCCGACTCGGCGAAATTCTTGACAGAGACTGAGAGGACATTCGTCATCCGGAGGCTTCAAGGGGACGACCAGTTTTCGGCTGCAGGGGAAAAACTACAGATGCGAAACATTTGGTCGAGCTTCAAGGACCGGAAAACTTGGTTATCGAGTGCGTTTGGAACTTCCTGTGTTCTTACTTTTTTTTCAACATTATTCACGTGACCCGTTTCAGTGCTTCAACTGATGGAATGGCCCTCTCCGCTATTGATTGCTAGTATCTGACTGGATCTTTCCAGGGATGCGACATGCCTCTGTATGCGTTCGCTCTCTTCACTCCGTCGATTATAAATCAGGTGCGCTCCATTAAAAGTGTGTGCGAGTTCAAGTCAGCGCTGATCCTTTCTTCTTCCTCCGCCAGCTTGGTATGTTCACAGTCCGATGCGGGACTCGTAACCTCTGATTATGTTATGGGTGCCCAGGATTCCGCGCCACTCCCGCGAACTTATTGTCCGTGCCGATCTATTTTTTCGCGTCGGTCGTAACGTGAACTCAATCTCTTTACCGCGCGAGGACAACTAACCTTCATTAGCTGCTGCGTCGCACTATATGCGGACAAATACGGTCGGAGAGGCTATTGTAATATGTGAGAACCCGCATTCTCTCTCCGCAGCTGATGTCGACTCCCTCCCGATCACCATTAAACAGCGCAATGCTTTCCATCGGTACAGTCCCGCCTCTATTTATCGGCCTCCTCCCATTTGTTGATCAACCGCAGGCGGCGTTGGATATATCATCTTGATTGTTTCCCGAAATGCGGCGCTGTCCTATTTTGCGGTGTTCGTGGCCAGTTGGTGCGTTATTTCACACAATAAACGCGGGAATGGATAAGTACCTGAACTTCGGAATTCGAAGCGGGATCTTTCCCGTCGTTCGTGCGTACCCATTTTCCCCTTGCTGGAATGAGTTCATGAACGCCACCGCCATTTTATTCATCGCCAGCCAACACCGTGTAAGTGCACTTCCCTTTTTTGAGAATTGATGTAGTTTTCCAACCATTTTTGTGGGTCATAGGACGTGGATTGCGAATAATTTCGAGGGGACGTATAAACGCGGCGTTTCGCTCGCGCTAGCAATCAGCATGTAAGTCCGAGTTCGTCCCGGGATGTGTCCCGCTGCGACGCCAGCGTTCATATCATCACCATTCCAGGGGCAATCTGAATGGCGCCGTCAGCTCAAACGTCGTGCGTCACGTCCTTCCTTTCTCCATTTTCAACAGAACGCGATGTTGATGAACACGTATTAATCAGTACCGCGCCCGAGACACTCCGTGGTATCCCTTAGGTATGCCGTCGTCCTTTATCCTCAGTACTCACCCGATGTTTTTCTTGTCAGGGCATGGTGCGTTTTACTTACCAGGAACGCCGTTCCATTCACATCGGGGATCCGGCCGCACAGGTCTCGTCCTGATGTACATCTGCATCGGCATCGCCGCCAACTCGGCGGTGTTGTATCTCCTGAAGCGCGAGAACGCCCGGCGTGATCGCGGCGAGCGCGACGAGGTCATCGGATCCGACTCGGAGGAAAAAGAGGACAACGGGAACGGACGCTATGCGTCGGTGGAAGATGCGAAGAGGGAGAAGGGCGATCTTTGGAGCGGGTATCGGTATATCTTGTGATGTTGAATCTGGAAACTTGAAGCGTGTAATCGTTGTACTTATAGGTTGAAGTGAATGCTGTTCCCCTTCGTCGTCGGACTGCGAAATGGGACGGATCTGTGTCAGTTAAAAGTGGCACCAACTTCGCTATCTCCCGCGCGACAAGTTGAACGAACCCGCGCCCGGATCAGATATCGGGTTCCGAACGCTTGTATCAACCGAAGCTCATCGATTCCAAAGTCGCCAGCAGCCATTCTTCATTTTCGTCTTACCGTGTTTTTTGAGAACTCGAGAACGAGAATAAATCGGATTGGTGACCCTGTATGCAGGAATAAGACTTCAGTAATTCGAAGCTGAATTAAAAATGCGGACGTTCACACTCGGGATTCGTCATTTGAGATAGCGAGTTACGCGACGATTCGGCGTCGAACGGTAATGCCACAACCAAAATTGAAACCCCTAGAAAGAAAAGACAACAGGAAATTTCAAGTTGGAGTTGATTGGCTCGCCGCGCGCCTCGTGATTTTTAAACGGGCGGCCAACTCGAAGTTCTGACCGACTCTGACCGTCTGCAGATATAGGCAAAATTAGGTCGAGTCGACGTACGTGGGGGTTTACACTCCGAATGTGAGAATAAACCTTCTAAGATGACACAGTTCTTGCACGAGAAATTCTGCGGTCTCCGTTTTAAGAAAAGGTGCGCAAGTATACGCTGAAGGGAGGGCTTGGGCTAGGCGCATGGCTAGGCTTCATCCGGTTCTCGTTGCATTCCAAACTTGAATATCAAGCTCACGCATTCGAACACGAAGTCCATCGCCGTTGTTCAAGTTATTTCTTAGAAACGGCGAACCTCTGCAGAAATAGCTCTTGGTTGAGATCCCGTTTATATACGGGATTGTTATCCACGAGAGTCAGATAACTTCAGAGTATTAGGCGTAGAACGTGCACCAAAGAACCAGGGGAGTCGAATTTGATTGGCTCGCCGCATAAGTATACGCCGAAAGGTGAAAAGGCCCGGGCTTCGACGTTGTTGAACCGGCGGCCAACTTGAGGTTCTCGCTCTGCAGAAATCGGTCTGTGTTGCAAAGTTGGGCCGGGACTACGTACATGAAGAACGTGGAGGTTGCTTTCTGCGGGAGTTAGCATTCCAGTAAGATAGCGTGAAACGAGCGGCAGTCTCTGTTTTGAGCAAAGTTGATTAGCCCCGCCGCACAAGTAATACGCCGAAGGGAGGACTTTGCCTGATGAGGGCTAGCTCCCGTCTTTGTCCCGTCTGGCTTGTTACATTCCAAGCCGGCGACCAACTTGAACCTGGATCATTTTGGGCCGAATGTCAGAACGGACGGTTTCTGGGCTTGGCCAACGCCAGAAAACCGTAGTCTCAAGCCGCTGCTCGCAGAAAGCTGATGTTGATTTCACTTATCTGTGTCCTGAACTGGTACCAATCCAACCGCGGCTCCGGAGGTCCGTGTGGGGCCCAGGTACACTGAATAAATAAAGCGCGACCGAGTCGGCAACCGTAATACGTACCTAAACTGTGCCTAATGAGCGGGGAATGAAACTCCCCAAAAGGACATTGCGGCCGTTCAAATAAGAAAGTGAGACCACCGTCTTGTCTCGTCTTGTTCGATACGGCGCGTGACGGCCGTAAGACATTGTTTGACAATGAGACACGGCCAAGACGGGATTTCCAGAAGAGCTAGAACCACGAGCCAATCGATAGCGGCTAGAGGTGACACAACGAGGCACAGAACGGCCGCTGTGGATCGGTCGCGTACCCACAGAACCTGATATTGCAAAGTACGCGGACTGATATGAAAAGTACGCGGATAAGGACGCAGACAATTTGCAGGGATACAGGGCAGTTGAACGGCCAAACGTGCAGCAAACACGGGGTATAGGCGCGGTGGAACGGAGGGTTTGAATAAACTCCTTTGGGCAGGTTGTTGCAACGATTGAGAGCAACAACAGTCTGATCAACGATCAGGAAAAAAGTTGTCGTATGATCTCCCCGATGGTCTCATTTGAAATATTTTATCACAACACTATAAGTCCCGTCTCGACCCCCACCGCTTATTACTCTTGACACTAACCCCCATCTCCTCCCACTAACAATGACCATCCCCGTCGCCGCCGCTGCCGCCGAGTCCCCGCGTCCGAAGGACGTCGGTATCCTCGCAATGGAGACCTACTTCCCTCTGCGTGTCCGTCGTCTGCCAGCGTACAATTGGTCCTGTGTTGACGCCCCTTGTAGTGCATCTCTGAAGCCGACTTGGAAGAGTACGACGGCGTCTCCAAGGGCAAATACACCATCGGTCTCGGGCAAGAATACATGGCCTGGCCCGATGACAGAGAAGACATCAATTCGTTCGCACTGAACGGTCCGTAACGCTGGAAAAAAAATAGTACACGTCGTTCTAACCATAACCGTCCATCCAATAGCCGTCGCCGGACTGCTCGAAAAATACAACATCGACCCCAAGTCCATCGGGCGCATTGATGTCGGGACGGAGACGATCATCGACAAGTCAAAGTCCGTCAAGACGACGCTCATGAGCCTGTTTGCCGAGTCGGGCAACACGGATATCGAGGGCATCGACTCGAAGAACGCGTGCTATGGCTCGACGGCCGCGCTGTACAACGCGATTAACTGGGTCGAGTCGAGCTCATGGGACGGCCGGAATGCGATTGTCGTCGCGGGGGACATTGCCATCTACGCCAAGGGCGCCGCTCGGCCTGCGGGAGGTGCGGGTGCTTGCGCTATGCTCATTGGCCCCAATGCCCCCGTGGTTTTCGAGCGTGAGTCTCCATTTTTTGGACGAGGAAAATTTTCTGATGTGCCTAATAGCCATCCACGGAACGTACATGGCCGACACGTACGACTTTTACAAGCCCAACCTTTCTTCCGAGTACCCGGAAGTCGATGGGCCCGTGTCAGTCGTGACATACATCCAAGCGCTCGACGCTGCGTACGGTGCTTACAAAACCAAAGCCTTAAAGGCGGCGAAGAAGGCAACCGTCAACGGTAATGGCCATGCAAACGGTAACGGCCACACCAATGGCGCTACGGCCGCGCCCTTTTCCCTGGAAGACGTCGACTACGCGCTCTTCCACAGCCCATACGGCAAGCAGGCCATCAAGGGCCACGCGCGCATGCTCTACAACGACTTCATCGCCGCGCCCAAGGCGTCGCGCTTCGCCGACATCCCCGGCGCGGAGGCGTTCCTGGCGTCAACGCACGCCGCGTCGCTGACGGACAAGAACGTCGAGAAGACGTTCGTCGCGGCGGGGAAGAAGTCGTTTGCGGCCAAGGTCGACCCGGCGATGGCCTGCTCGAAGCGGCTAGGGAACATGTACACCGCGTCGCTGTATGGCTGCCTCGCGTCGCTGCTGTCGACGGTGCCGTCGGCGGAGCTGCAGGGCAAGCGCGCGAGCTTGTACGCATTCGGGAGCGGTTGCGCGGGCAGCTTCTGGACACTGCGCATCAAGGGCGACACGTCCGAGATTGCGCAGAAGATGGACCTGCTGAACCGGTTGTCGAAGATGAAGGTCGTGCCGTGCCAGGAGTTTGTCGATGCTCTCGAGGTGCGTCTTCACCCATTTCACATGCGCCGTGTCCTTTTTCTGATGTGTTTTATTTCTAGCTGCGCGAGAAGAACCACAATGCCGTCTCGTACACACCCGAGGGCTCCGTGGACAACATCTGGCCGGGCGCGTACTACCTGGAGAGCGTCGACGACAAGTACCGGCGGAAATACGTCAAGGCACCGCTCGCACAGTAAATTCCTCGGATTAAAATGGGGACTTTTTGGACCGCGGTGTGCATGCTCCTGCTATAGATATCTAGATACCAATGTAACTGCTATTAATCGCAATATAGACAGCTTTCGAGGCTTCGAAACGAATGGAAGGCCGTGGACACTGGACGCGTCAGCTTTTCTGGGACTGCGGCACAGCTTCACTTCCTTGTTTGGACATGCTGTAAACCCCATTGTTCCCCATAAAAGGCGCGTCGCGCAGCGCGTGCATACCCCACTCTCTTCCTGCGCCCACCACAACTACCATCCTATCCGCCCCTTTGAAGGCATTTGTGAGTCTGTTTCCCGTCGATATCGTTGTGGTACCGGTTCTACGTCTCTGTGTCGTGCGCCAGTATCCGCCACAATGAATCCAAATACTATTCAAGACCCATCGTCCTCTAAATGGGCGCAGTCGGCGTCTCCATCTCCACCCATACAAGCACCGTCCACATTGATGGACTACGCGTCCTCGACTCCGTCGATGTATGCGGGCCACAACCAGAATCACAGCCAGTGGCGCACTTCCCCAATGATTTCCCCGACAATGAGCGACTTTGAGCAGCCCCAGGTGACGACAGATCCCAGACGCAGACCGCAGCCCCGCGCCTCTCCACAAGCTCAAACCTCCCGCCTCCCAGAGGCACACAACATCAACTTGAACGTTAATACCCAAGACGTCAGTGCAGTGAACAACACCAACAACAACTTCCGTCCACCTTCACCCGCTCCTCGCTTCGGCTTGTCCCCTCTTGAGAACGTCTCGCACCAGCTGCTGGGCCTCCCGCAGCACCTGCCTCCGCCACCGGGTCTGCGCCCCTTGAGCGGGCCCTTGCCACCGCGAGTGCAGCCTACTTATGCGTCCATGCAGCCCGGCTATATAGAGTCGCTCGTGTGCGCGCTGCCCCTGGACGGCGGGAGGGACATTTACTTGTCGGACGCCACCGACGGCGACGCGTTTAGCATGCTCGCGGACCCTGATGATGGGCTCGAGGAAATGCTGCAGGACGACGACGAGGCGGTCTACTTGACGTCGCCGCGCGAGTTCGTTCCAGGACTTAGTGACAGCCTGACCAACACGCCGCAGAGCTCGTACATGGGCACACCCTCGTTCGGTGGAGGCAGAGACCTCCCCGGCGCGGACGACGGCGCGGAGAGCCCCGTCATCGCGTCGATGTTCATCGACTACGAACAGGATTATGCGCAGATGGAGTTGTTCGCCGGCACCGAGTACGGCGACGTGCAGGCCACACAGCACAAACTGCCGCCGTCGCAGAAGATGCGGACCTACAGCCCGAGCACGCCTGCACTCCAGTTGTTCGACGACTTTTCCCCCAATAGTCTCTGGAGCATTGACAAGCCCGTCATCCCACGCTCGCCTTGGGAGCAGCTTCAGCAACTGCCTCTGCTCCAGCCTCGGCCTACACGCACGCGCACCAGCCGCGCCAAGCCCGGGAAACACACGGGCACGCGCAAGAACGTGACGGTCAAGTCGCTCATTCCGCTCGACGCGCCGACGCAACCGCGCGTGTATAAGACCCCGAGCAAGACGAGTGCTAGACGCGTGCCTGTCTTCGCGAAGAAGGCGGTTGAGAAGCGGCGGCAGATTGAGAAGCGGCGGCATAGCGTGGCCATCTCTCAGTCTGCGGCCGGCGACGAGGAGGAGGAGGAGGAGGAGGAGGAGGAGGAGCTGCCGCCGCCGTCGCCGACGGCGAGCGAGGAGGAGTGGATCGTGTACAAGCGGCGGCAGAACACGATCGCGGCGCGGAGGAGCCGGGCACGCAAGCTCGCGCATGAGAAGAAGCTGGAGGCCCAGGTGCTGCAACTCGAAACAGAGCTGGCCATGTGGCGCGAGCGGGCGCTGATGGCGCAGGACATGCTGCAGAAGAGTGGGACCAATTTAGGGTGGCACTTGAAGGAGGAGGAGCCGGCAGAGGAACGAGAGGAGTAGGCGTCGGCTCCCTCTTCCAACCCCCACTCAGCTCCCAATGGACCAGTCAAGAAAGCAGATGTATCAATCCCGTCTTCGTCCGACATCTTGTGTATTACCATACCATTTTGGTTACAGTAGCTATTCGCTCACCCCTCCTCCGCCATGCCCCCATTGTATCCCGTAATTAGTAGAGCTATTCGCCTACCCTCCCCACTTATCTACGAATGCAATTGCAAAAGATCTTGTACACCCTTTAATTTTGACTTGGTCTTTGGAGGAGGAGGAAGGACGGCATCAAACGACCCAAAAAGGAAGGCACTTGCCCAAATTCGATTCTGTTGCTCCGAGTCTGAACCACGATGGACCTCCCCGCCCCCGCACGCCAACGCGTCCAAATCTCCACCAGCTCCCTCTCCCTCCCAAGTAGCAATAGCAAGAACAAGATTCAAAACCTGGCGGCAGCGCACCCCTTCACGCAGCAGGAACGTTAAATACTTAGCGTCTCTTTGAAGCTCAACTCGGCCTTATATAATCTGTTCTGCGTCGACAGCTCGACATCGTCTTCCCCACCGCAGGTGCAGACGCGCTGCAGACGGCGCTGGCGGCGCTGGAGACGGCGTACGTCAAGGCGGAGGTGGAGCTCGCGCGCGTCGTGGAGCTGGCGAAGACGTTCGTGGCGCCGCTTGAGGCGAGGAGGTGTGTAGTTTCGTAGCTGCTCTTTTTTTTGCGAAAGAAATGTTAAGACATCTGTGCATACAGCACGGTGACGATGCTGAGCGTCGACGCGCACGAGGACGACGCGTGGTGCGTTGACCCGCGCGGGGTGCTCACGCTGCATGTCGCGCAGGAGAGCTACCAGACGCTCGGGCTCGTAGGGGCGAAATTGCCGTTCAAGGGCTATACGGAGCACAGTGGGTGTCGCTTCTATGTGCGCTGCTCATTAAATGACTTGATCTGCAGCCGTCTCCCTCCCGCTCCACCCAAGCGCCGACTCCGTGCGGAACCGCCAAAAGCGCGACGCGGCGCTCGCAGCGTGGGACGCGCGCCGCAAGGAGACGGGCAAGGCGCCGTGGAGCGTGGTGTATTGTGGCAGCGGTATGCGCGACAATATACTTTTATGGAGTCAGCTAATCAACGATGCAGACGTCGACGAGACGACGCGCTTCGCAACAACCAACGCGCACACCGCACTCGTGCGGCGCGTGCAATGCGAAACACGTTTCACAGCGCGCGGCGTGCGCGTTCCCTCCGTGTCGCTCTCCGCGCGCCCCACCGACGCGGACGCAGCGGACGACTGGGACGATGACATGCGCGCCCTGTTCGAGTGGGTCGGGATGGCGGGGTTCGGGGCGCAGCGGTGCGTCTTCCTGTCAAATTCGATTTTGAATTGGATTCTTACTAAAGACAACAGACTACAAGCGAACGACCGCGCCGACGCGTACGTCGGGGTCTACACCCCCCCGGAGCCGTCGACGGTGGGCGACATAACGTGTCTGCGGTGGAGAGGCTTCTTGGGCCCGGACTTTGTGCAGCGCGTGATTGACGCGGTGGTGAATTCGAGGTGCGCTCTTACAGTCATACACGCAGAATCTTTTGACGTACCTTTTCATTTCCGTTCCTCCAGCGCTGCGTCTCCGCAATTCGTCGCCATCACATCGCACGCGTTCCCGCAGGCGCCGGTGTCGTACATCCCGCCCGCAAAAGACGGTAAACCGGTTGCGAAAACCCCCGCGCGCGTGCCGAGCGCAGATGGGGAGGATACGTGGAGTTTGGTGGTTACGCGTGGGGGCTGCGAGAACGCGGCGCGGTGGTGTCTCGCCGAGAGCATCGGCGCGCTCGATACGCGGTGGGGGTAGAGTAAACTTCACAGTTGCGTTCAAGTTCGAGTTTGCGCCCGCATTCCAATCGTATTGCGGCACATCGCATTCGTATTCGCATCGATACACTGGCCTGAGAACGCGACATTTTTTGGTAGCGGAATTTTGCGCTGGAGGCTTCGACCTCAAAGCTGGGCGTCCATTAGATACGGCCGAGATACGGCCACACCCATCACATTTACCGTCAAACCCGAACCTTCTGAACCTTTCTCGCTGTCGCCGATAAGAGTCAACCCTGCTTTCTACGAGTCTCTGGGATGGAAATCGATTAGAGTGCGGACGTCCTTTACATTATCCTCGACCACCACCTGCGAATCTCTCCATCCGATTCGGCAAATGGCCACCGCCCGCCCGCCCATCATCGGCGCCTCCACCGGGCCCGAAGCGCCCTTCCCCCTGCAGATGGAAGGGAAAGTAATCAACGGGTACGGGCGCGGCTCCAAAGAACTCGGCATCCCCACCGCCAACCTCCCCGTCGACGCCGCTACGGCACTGTGGATCGCGGATATCAAGGACGGGGTGTACTTTGGTTGGGCGGGGCTGCGGCTGCCTCCAAATCCCAACAACTCCAAGCTTACGGACGCGAACTCGGCGTTGAACAACTCGAAGCCAACCGTGACGGAGTCGGGGTTCAGCGTCTACCCCATGGTGATGTCCATCGGGTCCAACAAGTTCTACAACACCACCACGCGCACAGCGGAGGCGCACATCCTGCACGACTTCGGCGCGGGCGTGACGTTCTACGGCGCCGAGATGCGGCTGCTGGTGCTGGGTTTCATACGGGAGATGAATAAGGTCTACCCGGATGTGGGGGCGTTGATTGAGGATATCAGGGTGGACTGCGAGGTGGCGCGGAGGAGCTTGGGGCGCGAGGCGTGGGCGGTAAGGGAGTCTGAGACGGGCGAGGGCAGGGGGACGCTGGATGGGAGTTGGTTGGTAAGAGAGCCGGGAGAGCAGAATGGACACAGCGCAAGGGATTTTCAATCTCGTGCGCGCGAGATACGTGCAGTTTGGTGATTGCACGAACGGCGCGCTCGATACGCGATAGGGCCGAAGCGAAAACTTACTTGCAAGATAGCAATAGCAGCAGAATATAAAGGTAGTATAAGAGTAGGTAGCAGCACATACAATACACAAGTCCTCGGGACGTACGGGGTTGGATACAGACGAGAGAAAGGAGTGTGCAGTGGGGTCGGTAACGGACGTGCAGGGGGGGCATACATATGATATGGCACTGGACCAAAGAACCAAAGACCAAAGATATCCACATGGAAGGGAAACGAGCGGGCGATACGGGATCAAGGCGGTTTTGTGAAGCGAGGCGAAGCCGTAAGGGAGGCGGAGAGAGACCTCAGACGTTCTGCGCGCGGCGGCGGGGCGTGATGCGTGCGAGCGACTGGCGCGCGCTGGGGTTCGTGAGCGGGCCGGCCGAGTGCGGGTGGTGGGCGCTGGGAGAGGGGCTGGCGGGGACGGGTGCGCGCTGCGTGCCCCAGACGTAGATGCGCGGGGTGACGGGCGGGGCGGGCGACGGGGTCATCAGCTGCAGGTGCGTGTACACGGGGCCTGGGCCAGGGGACGGTGTCGTCGGCGACGGGGTGGTCGGGGACGCGGACTCGGACGCGGACGTGGGGGACGCGGGGCCGGGAGTGGACGGCTCCAGGGGGATGCTGATGGGTGGCACGGAGGCGCGTCTAGCGGCGCGTTCGAGGTCGGTCGCGGTGGTCGAGTTGCGCAGCGAAGACGGCGGGTGGATGGAGGACACGACCGTGACGGCGACGGCGCGCGGGCGTTGCGGGTCCGCCGTCGCGCGGATGGTCACGACGTCGTTCGACTCGTCCGTGCGCATGTACTCGACCTCGCCCGACACCTCGTCCACCACGGACTGGTACGCAGCCGACTCGTCCACCAGTCGGTCCCAGATGGCGTTCATGCGGATGGGCCGGGGGACGCTGTCGATAACGGGGCTGCCGCGGCCGCTGTCACTGCCGTCCGAGCTCGAGGAGCTGCTGCTGTCAGAGACCACGACGGGGTGCTCCATGCGGTCGACCTCGCCCTGGTCCATGAACGCCTCGTACTCGGCGCCGTCGAAGAACTCGTCCGAGTCGGGGTCGAAGGGGTTCGAGATGCTCCATTTGCCGGGCTCGGGACATACGGGCTCCGGGGCAGCGACCCTAATGGCAGGGGCTTTGAATCCGTATGTCTCAGAGAACAGAGAGCGGCCCATCGTGAGGATTTTGGAGGGGATACAAGCAAAACGGTTAAGGATTGCAAGTAGGAATGCTGAGGCAAGAGCCTGTCGAGCTTTTGAGATGGGGGAGGAGGAAGAGAAGGCAAACGCGTCGGTCACATCTTTGTCACATCATGATGAGTATCACGAGTCTTTTACCAGTCATTCCGAGTGTTGTCTGTCTTTGTACGCCTGAAGACCCGTTCGAGCGCACAAAAAAGTTTGACGAACGCTGGCGGAACATTTCGTTCCTTTGTTCGGCAACACCATCGAAACCAAACTAACGCCCAGTTCCCGATTTGGAATATCTTGATTTCTACTTATCTGTCAACGTTTTAGGCCTTTGAGGGCATCGTATGCAGGGTGGACGAAGTAGACCTCTCTCTAGATCTCATGGTATTAAAACAAGGGCAGCTGTCATATCCCTGCTCCTAAACTATTCCCCACTACTCATCTCTAGCAGCGTCTCTATACTCTTCCCCAAATCCCCCTCGCTCGCGTCCAGCACCCACTGCACAATCTCCGGCTCCACCGTCGGGAAGATCTGCAGCAGCGTCTCCTTGGACGCCTGCGCCGCGTGGTCGGCCGCCGAGTCAATCTGCGCCTGTATCCCCGCCAGATCCAAATTCGGCGTCGGCGTCCGTGACACCCCCGATCCCGCCCCTAGGGCGCCGGACGCAGCGAGCGACGCCATCCGCGGAGGCGTGATCGCCGCCTGCGGTGGCACGCGCGAAGGCGTCTCGTCTGGCGGGCCCCCGCCGTAGCCCGGTGTCCCCGGCGGCGTGCCCAGGAACGAGCTCGACGCGCTCGACGGCACGCGCCGCACCCGCTGCTTGTATGGTGTCTGTATCGGTGGCAGATAGCCGCCCTCGCCCGCAGGCGTCTGCGGCATGCCCTCGTAGTAGTATCCCTGCTGCGGCTGTAACTGCTGCTGCTGCTGCTGTCGCACCTGGTCCGGATGACTCCAATGCGGTACGTTCGGCGGCTGGCCCTGTTCCGCAGCGCGGTTCTCGCGCCCGAGCTCGAACGGCGCGAACGGCCCGGGGAGGTACTGCAGCTTGCCCTCCGCGCCGTCGAGCGCCTCGTTGAAGATGCGGCTCAGCGCGTTCAGCGGCTTCGAGATGGTGTCGCCCGTCTTCTGCAGGAGCCGCCGCGCGTCTTCCGTCATGGTCTGCACCGGCGTCGAGATCGCCAGCGGCTGCGCGGACTCTTCGCCTTCGTGGGAGGTTGTTGAGGTGGGCCGCGTAGGTGTCGATGGGACGGATGTGGTGGCGGGAATTACGGGGACGGCGTGGGGGACATGGGGAGAGTCGGGTGGTAGAGATTGTATAGCGTCTTCAACATTTCTGAGGATCTCCATTATTACCGCATTTCTCTTTTGTTACCGGGTTTGCTCACCTTTCGAACTCTTCTTGAGTAATGTTAGATAACGACGTGTGGTCCATGGTTTCTATAAAGGAAACAGCCCCCATCTAAACATCCGCGTGAGCTCCTCAGAACAAAGAGAAGCAGTAAGGTCACTCGCAAGACTCGAAAGATAGTAACCGGCTTCACTCTGCAGCTTCACCGGATTTCTAAATCGGTTGATGAATCTACAAGACAAGTCAGTATCCCGCCGTGCGCCGAGGAAGATACACACTCGACATTCGATAAGAGATGCTCCGGGTTCGCCTTGAGCACCACATAAATCAGTATAGGAACGAACGAGTCCGCGCCCTCCTCTTTCTTCAGATGCCGTATGAGGCCTGAGGGGCGTTTAAGCCGTAAGCCAGCTGGAAGAAAGATGCAAAGGCAAACCGAAGATGACCTTGCAGCAGTTGAGGATGCAGATGAGCTTGTCTCGGGGAGCCTTGTAATGGTTGACCTTTAGCAGCTCTGCGTCTCGTGAGCGGGAGATTAAAGAGAAAAAAAGTGAGTGCCGACCTTGCTGCGCAAACATCAGGAAGCCAGCGCTGCCCTCGCCGACTGGGATGTCAAGATGGGATTCTTGAATCCAGCCAAAAAGCGCTACACGCTGCGTGAGTACTCTGTCGCGCTCCAGATCGTCTGCCGTTATTTGCCGCCGCGGAATGGCGTTTACCACAGCAGGGGTAAAGGTGCTAAGAAGTTAATAGTGAGAAATCGATGTATAGCTCGAAGGCCAATGTGAACGGACAATTGATAGAGCTGGTTCATGACCAGTTTCTCCATGCCCTCCAACGCGTTATCGAACTCGGCATCGGATGCGTTCTTCCAGATGTCCGACTCGCGCATGGGTTTGACAATGAACTGCTCCAGTGTCAGAACAGCTTGCCAGGGAAGGACACACGACTTACGTTCAGAAAGTCGTTAATTATTTTGACTTGATCACTCACGGTGAACGTCCGCTTCGCGAAGTTGCTCAAAAATCTAATCCGAAGATATTAACGGTTCGTTCGATGGGAAGAAAGGACGGCGACGCACGATTTGAGATATTTCGCGACAATCTCAGCGTTCCGCGACTTCATCTGATCCAGGAATTTCTGGAAGTCGAACGGCGGGTCCGCTTTGCTCGCGTCAGATGACGAAGTTCCGGGGGAGCTGCGCCCCGACGTGCTCTCGCTTGCTGCGGATTGGGGCTGGAGTTGGGATTGGGATTGGGATTGTTCGGGGTGCTGCTGCTGCTCGACAAATGCAGAGAGGGTGGAGGGAGAGGGGACGCCACGGGCGATGTCCATGGACCCTGGCCGGGACTTTGACCGCATGGGAAGCGCGAAGGTGCGGGCGAGGGAGGAGAAGGAAGGGAAGACGGAGGAAGAGGGCGTTTGCGGCGAGTCCACCTGCGGTGCGAGCTCTTTGAGCGGCGGGGTGGGTGGTGTGGGGGACGGTGTCCGTGGTGGTGGCGGGTGGCCCTCTGCGTTCTCCCATGCCTCCCGTGCAGCGACCTCCTCCTGGTTCGCCAGAGGATCGAATTCCGATAGAATTTGCTCGGACGGTGGGGGCTTGAGATCCAGAGAAACGGAAGGAGAGGCTTCGAACCCTTCTGAGAATGACTGATCCAGGAGAGATGGGTCTGGTGTGTGCAGAGGGCGCTCCTCCACGGGCGTCGGCAGCTCGGACTCTGAGTTCGGCTTAGCGGAGGCATCGGTGGCATCGTCCCATGGATTTGGGTCTACGGAGACCGCAGCCGCTGCTGGGTGTGATGCTGGGGTATCGACCGGGCTAGCTGGAGACGTGGAATCCATAACGTTTAGAGCAAGCCACAGGCGGAAGGAGCGAGGCAAACGCGACGCGATACCTCGTCACGGTCACGTCTGCGCCTTTCTTGGAACCACCAGCTGCTGTATACATCTACAGACTCTCTAAGGACTCTCTGGGCGTGCTATCAACTGGACGCAACGCCGGGGAACCCATCTCAGAACACGCGATCCATAGGAGCTCATAGGGTTCCCTTTCAAGTATTAGGAGCGGCGAAACTTTAACTGTGGCCATCGAATGACTTGGGCTATCTGAAAGTTTTGTCGTCGCGTCCACAACCCAGGTTTACATGTAAGTCTTTGGACTCGGGACAGACGCATTGAGGCCGGACTGGCGGGCGACCAAATTTTGGGGATACCTTCCAAGTGATTTTTGAACATTATCGGCCTGCCGGGTGGCTGAACGGTGCCCATACAACCCGGCAGGCCGATAATGTTCAAAAATCACTCATAACCATACCTGAGCTTGGTCTGATTTTTTCGACGTGGCATTTATCGAACGGCTGGCTTGTGCCCCACACTCTCCTTTTTCTGTGACCTGGATATTTCATCGTACTGTTCATCCTACTGAATCGACGATTGCAGAAACCGGACGGAGTCCTGCAAGAAACTCCCCGAGCTGCATATCCTTCAATTATCTCAAGGTCAGCATCACATCCTTCACTTCACCCCAGCATGCTTGAACCTGTGTCCAGTGAATTGCTCGGACATGCCACATACTCCACCGGCTCAGCCCGTGCCACCATGTCAATGCCACGATTCCGACCTAACAGACATCTTTGAGGTCGAAGTAGAAGACCTCCCCGTCGTCGAGTCAGCAGAGGAGCGCGAGGTGCGGGAGATTCGGAGGCGGCGGAACGAGCTAGCGCCCATCGCGCGCCTGCCTCCAGAGATCCTCGCCGACATCTTTGTCCGCTGCGTCCCAACCACAATCAACACACTGTACACCGACTTCAGCTGGCTAAACGTCACGCGCATCACCAGCAGATGGCGCACCATCGCGCTCGAGTGCCCCGATTTCTGGAGCACGCTCCTCTTTTCGCGCCCGAAATGGACGCCAGTCATGCTCGCGCGGTCAAAGAAGGCGTCGCTCGCAATTCGCGTGGATCTCAAAAAGGAGCTGGCGAATTCGCCCGAGCCGATCCTGATTGAGAACGCGTCGCGGCTGGGGACGCTGGATATCCGCTCCCCTCAGACTCTGCTTCAGACGTTCATGGACAATTTGGAGCATGTCGATGCTGCTCCGCGTCTGCAGTACATCAGAGTGGTCAACACCGATGCCCACGCTCTCGCCCAAGGAGGCGTGTGGCTGCCGCAGGATCTGTTTCGCAGGAGAGAAGTGGTGGAGAGCAGGAAAAGCGGAACGCACCTGGGCGTCCGATTACACCTCGACGGCTGCGCGTTTTCGTGGGACTCGGGGTGGTATTTCCATCTGACGCATCTGGATCTGGAGAACATCACCCAGACGCAGCGCCCCACAATGGAGGTGCTCTTGACCATCCTCCTCGGATCGCCCAACCTCCAAGTACTAAAGTTGATCCACTGCTCCCCAACCACCCGCGTCGGCTTCCCGGTCAGCCTCCCCCATCTCACCGCGCTGACCATCAAGAGCGATGTCCAGGGCATGTGCGAGCGCCTGATGGGATTCCTATCCATCCCGCCGTCCGCGAGCTTCTGCGCGTGGTTCGGCATCAAGGACAATCTCTGGCCTGCCCTGTACAGCAGCCTCATCCCCGAGTTCACGGACGTCTCTGCCGACAGGTACAACACCGTGCGCATCATCCATGACCGCGGCGTCTCCTACTCGCTCGCGCACACCGCCACGCCCGAGTGGTCGCGCACGCTGCGCATCGACGCAGCGAACTGGCAGCCCAACCTCGCGCAGCCGACGCACATCCTCCGCGTAACGGACACCATCCGCGAGCGGCTCAACTGGCGGAACGTCACGCACCTGCACCTCGGGGGCACGCTGGGCACACTGGGCACGCCCACTAGCACTACTCCTCCGGACCACGGTGCGTACGCGCTGTGGGACGCGATGGGCCGCGGGATGCCGCGCGTCAGCACGGTGCACCTGCACAAGACCTTCCCCGGCGTGTGCGTCGAGTTCCTGCTGACGCAGGCGATGCTGCTCGTCGGCGTGAGCCACCACAAGTCGTGCTTCGGCCTCCGCACCGCGCCGCACGGGCTGGCGTTCCGGCCGCTGACGCACGCGTGGCCCGCGCTCAGGCGGCTGGCGCTGCACAAGATGGATTTGGGGCACATGCCCAACGAGGGCGCCCCGTCGCGCGCGGATGTGATGCGTGCGCTGCTGTGGGCAAGGCGCGAGGGCCGGCGGCCGGTGTGGCAGCTGGAGATTGAGGAGTGCGAGAATGTATACACGGAGGACCTCGTCAACTTCCGGCTGTTTGCCGACGTGGTGTACGACGGCAAAGGGGAGAAGGTGGTGTTCAAGGCCGAGGACCCGGACGAGTCCCTTCGTTCGTTTTCCATTAATGTTTTCGCAAATATGATTGAGCACCGCGAGAAAAAGGCGGAGCTGGAGGTATAGATTTAAACTCAAGCATGTATTTCTATCGCATAGAATGGATTTCATTTCAATCGCTCTATGTCGCCTAGGATAATATTATCGATCAAGCGCGTCGTCCCAATCCACAGAGCCCCGCTGAGGATGACGGGTTGCGAATCTACTTCGATGCACCGCGAGCCATCCAACGGTTCCAAGCTGTCGGAATCATTGAACTCGATGTAGTCTATGCGCAGGTCGGAATTCGCCAGTGCGCGAATGAGATCCTTCGCGCGGTCTACGCAAACGGCCTTTGACTGCCCGTCGTTCCACGCCTGTTCGGCGGCCTTGAGTGCGCGGTACAGCGTCGGTGCGAGTTTCCTTCCCTCCGCAGACAGGTATGCGTTGCGCGACGAAAGGGCCAAGCTATCGGACGGATCGCGTGCCGTAGGGATTATATGGAGGTGTGCAGGGTCTGGATGCGATAGAAGAAGATCGCGGCAGAGGCGTTTGAGGATGAGGCATTGCTGAATATCTTTTTGCCCGAAATACGCGTTGGTGGGCTGCGGACACAATCAACTGGTGTTCAAAGTGCACCTTGAAAGCAAACCTCGATGGCGTTGAATAGTTTCGTTACCACGGTTGCGACGCCTCGGAAAAACGTAGGCCGGCTTTTGCCCTCCATTTGATTGCCATAACCTTTGACTTCGATGAAAGTTCCCCTTTGGACGGCCGGATCCTGATCAATGCCAGAGGGATACATTTCCTGCACAGTGGGCAGAAACACCGCAGATGGCTTGCGGGTCGCCGATTGAACAGAGACACTTTGGGCTTCCAAGACCTCAAGATCGCGCGGCAGCGTGCGGGGATATGTCGCGAGATCCTCATGGGGGGCGAACTGCGCCGGGTTCACGAAGATGGACATGACGGTGAGATCGTTCTCCTCGAGCGATCTCCGCACTGATGTTCGGGTCAATTAACGAGCTGTGGCGCCAGGATCGGACACCGCACCGAGAGACATGTGGCCGTCGTGGAGGGCGCCCATGGTAGGCACAAATCCGACGGACTTGTTGTCTCTGCGCGCGGCTTCACGCCATTCTCGGAACGCGGCGACGGTGGTGAATAGGGGGATGGTGGATGGGGGAAGGGCTGTGGTGGACATTGCGCGGAACAAGAGGCGTAGACGGGGCGAGAGCATGCTCGTGTTATAACCGCAAGGACGCTATCGTACGACCGATGCTACATTTTTGAGTAAAAAGGACATGGCGGATCCGATGAGGAATGAGGGTTGTGTTTGGCTGCAACTGCAGATAGACTTGTCTTCCGCCTTGCTTCCGCCACCCTGTCGAAGTTGAAGTTTTGGAGGACCCCTGATAATACCTTTGAAGGCTAGGTCCTAAAGTTGGTCGAACGGACCCTCTTCAGCGCTGGACACCCTTCCGTTTGACCAATCTTTGGCCCATATTTCCCAAGCGACTGGCCTTACTGGATGCGGAGCGATTTCCATCGAACGTTCGAAACCCACCAAATTCACACGAGAACTTTTTTCTCAGCGGGTGGTTTGTTATATGTAATGTCCTCCTATTTCTCGCTAACCGAGAAGACCGTCCATAAACCATATTTCTCACCGTGTCAGTGGTTCAGTGGGGGCCACCGGTGGGCCACTCTATCGGGTTCACTGGTTGCCGGATGCCCGATGCCCGATGAAGTTGAACTTACAAAGGCAGCGTCGGTGTCTCAAATTCTCCATTCCGCTTTGGTTCCGTTGACTGGCCAACTGGCTGCAGAAATCTGGCGGTCGAGATGAACCCACAAATTGCTATCATGAATTATTTTTCCAAACACCTTCCAGTGTGAGGTGGTTCGAGCACTTGTGCACGTCGACGCCTCGCTGGTCCTACTCTCAAGCGAGACTCTACGAGGCGGATTAGAAGATGCTTGGGCAGCCACGGCACAAACATCCCAACATCTCAACAGGCAACAACGATGACCGCCGTCAGGATTAGGACCCTCACACACGCTACGAAATTTCCATTTGCAGATAGGATCGTTGAACAGACTCGGAGTCTCGAGACCATTGCACCAGAAAGTTGAAACAGAGGTGAAGTCGGACTAAATTCATCTAAACTGGACATGCGAGCTCTTGCCGGCTCAGTTGAGACAGGCTTGCGCGGACCTTGTACAGACTCCTATGCACAAGAGCGTTAAATCATCGCGGGAACCTTTCGCACCAGCGGGCCCCTACGCCGTAGGTGAGTAATCCAGGCACGGCAGCAGTGATTACGAGTTTATGTTTGGACGGTAAGCGATACTTTTAGCAAGCATAGACCAGCGTTTCGAGAGCATCCTCGCAGTGGCACCATCGCTTGCTAAGAAAGACCCGGATAACGGTTTTATTCAACCATTTCTCAGCAAGGCCCGCCAAGTCTATTTTGCGGTATATAATGGTGTGGCATGCAGTGCGAACACACAAAATTCAACGTCATGGTCCTCTTCTCCAGCCTTTTACTTGGGTTCCTTGTGGGTGGATCATCGACTTCGTATCTCGACTTTGGCATTCCCCACTCCGCTGCAATCGTCGAGGTCCGGGTATTCGATGTCGGGAATACGACCCTCATAAACGGATCGCATGCCTTCGTTTTGCCCGTTCTTCCAGGACACGAATCGCTCACCGTTCCCATGTTCTCCTTCTTGGTGGAGCATAAAAGTTCACAAAAACGTCTCATGTTCGATCTTGGAATGCGGAACGACACCGAGAATTTCGCTCCCAGTGTCGAGAAGTTGATCACCTCTGGCTTCGCTGAGGTTCCCCCTCACAAGGGCATTCACGAATTGCTGGAAGAGGGAGGTATCCCCCTTTCGAGCATAGATGGCGTCATTTGGAGGTGAGCCATCTTGGTGGAGATTTCATGACGCTAACCTAGTTCGTAGCCATTCCCATTTCGACCACATCGTATGCTGTTGTCTCTTCCGACGTTAGATCGAACTAACTGACCACAGGGGACATGTCGAAATTCCCGAACACCACTGGGCTTATAATTGGGTCTGAAACGGACACTGCGACTTACCCTCAGTCTCCCAATGCAAATCTACAAGACAGTGATCTTGCGTCAGTTGAACTCATCCTTCATCATGCATCTATACTCACATCATCTTCAGTGGCCGCCAGGTCACTAAAATTGACTTCGCCGCTGCAAATCTCACCTTCAGTGGCTTGAAAGCGATAGACTATTTTGGGGATGGAAGTTTCTATCTCTTGGGCACGCCCGGAGTAAGCGCTCTTTATCTCGACAGTGTTTTTTCTGATAGAATGCCAATTATGCAGCATATGCTGGGCCACTTGACCGCCCTGGCCCGTGTTACACCCACTACTTTCATCGCGCTTGGAGGCGACACTTTCCATCATGTCGGGGAGGCCCGTCCGCGCCCGCTGTTCCAGAAACACTTCCCCTGTCCCGCGCATCTCCTTGAAGAGACCAAGTCGTCGATTTCCACCGATTACTTCTGGTCTCCGCACTCCCATGACGGAGCCTTCGACCTGCCTTCCCGCGCACAGCAGCTCCTCGCTCTTTCAGACCTCCCGGACTCTTTCTACGCGGACCCCGTCACCTCGCAGGTCTCGTTGGAAAAGGTGGCGACATTCGATGCGGACCCGGATATTTTCGTCGTCATCGCCCACGATGCGAGCTTGAGGCCACATATTCCGTACTTCCCCGAGTCTCTTAACAATTGGAAGGCGAGCCATTTGAAGGAAAAGACGGCGTGGAGCTTTCTCGACAGCGACAACGCTGCCTTTATGTTTAGTCCACTGTGAGTATGCTTTTATCCTCTTTGACTTTCATTGGTCTTACGAGCTACCGTGTAGCAATCGCACTGCTTAGTTCACGAATCCTGACCCGTAGAACTTGTTAACGGCAATGGAGGAATTTACCCTGCTCCGTATGATTAATTGGAGAACGATAATTTGAGCGTCTATTGTACTTTTGCTCTGAGTACATAGATTCAGTATGAAAATGTCTGTAGGATTTGCTTCCCTGGGCGGGTGACTGCCTACACTATTGGGCGATTTACTTCAACACTTTTTATCCAATCTTGGACCTCACCGCATCGGCCTGCACTATTCCAGAGCATGGATTTTTTCTTGGTGAGAGAGATCTACGCTCAACGCTTACGAGGTCTAACGAACGGGTAAGAGCAAGCCCCCAAGCTCGCGACGCATTTCTGCACGGTCTGTTCAAATGCTGCACCAATGTTTCGCACCACCTGATTCATTTTTTTGGGTCTATGATCACGAACCACGTCGTAATATGGCTGCAATGTCAGGCGCGTAAATAAGGAAGAGCCGGTAGTTTCGTTCAGAATGCCAGAGTAGAAATTCAACATATATCACGTGCTGGTTCAAAACACAATCCGGTCGCGTGTAGGGTAGTAGAAATCGCCAGTGGTCGAGCTTTGCGAATGAAATGCAGCTTTCAACTCATCCCTACACGCGACAGGCGGTGGCTCCGAAATTTAAAAGGTCCAACTCCACCTGGATCACCCTCCTTTCAGCCGGAGCAGATGTTACAGAGGGAGGACTTACCGTCCCTGTCACTTTATCAACCTCGGCCATGAGCAGAATGCAGAGTTGACGCATCTCTCGGAACACTCTCGAACGGCACGTTGTACATGCACTCGCCTTCTCCATAGCCGTATGAACGACCTCGGAATCAATCCCAACCGCGATCCCAGATGGACGCTCTCGCAAGATATTGCTCACCTCCGCCATAAATTCCGCCCACCACTTGGCTACCCACTTGCGCCGCTCTCCCGCAATCACAAACATCATATTTCCACGACAGGACGAGCACTCAAACCAGACATAGGTCTCACTGGAGACCCAGCGTGCGTCCTGTCCAATGCGCTGGGCAGCAATTCCGCACCGGACGTGGTATTCCTGGAGGCGGTGGTAAGTGCCTGCCGTGATCTGGTCGAGCTCTGGTGTATATTTCATCCCCAGGACGGGCAGCCGTAGGGTGGACCGCGCGCAGATCTTTGCTTCGTTGTCAAGCCCGTGCTTGACCGCGACCGCAAATACGCGCAGCGGGTTGGGCTCGACGAAGAGCGGGTCGATGAGGGCCGTACGCACTTCGCGCTCCACGCCATCCATCGCATATTTTATTGCAGCGCTGAGGACCGCCAGCACGCTTTCAATGGTCGGAAAGAGCGGTTTGCACTCGAGGAGCATCCACTTGGGATAACACATCCTGAGAAGTGTGCCGAGCGTCTCTTCGTCCTCCTCGAGAATCACGACGTGCAGGTCATCCTTCATGACCCCGGCCGAGAAGCCCGAGGCTGTTTTGACCTCACTCTGAGGGAGCGAAAACGTGTCTTGAAAGACAGGCGATGCGGCAGCTAGGAACGCCTTGTGGACTCGAAAATCGACCTTGTCAGGGCCAGAGCGGAGAATAATGTCTGCGGCATCGTGCTTGAAAGGATCCTCGTTGATATAAGTTATCGGCGGGTCAGCGACAGAAATTTGTGTATCTGCCATGGAGGTGAGATGAGGGGAGGCGAAGAGACCAGATCGCCTGCTGCATAATTATTTCCGCAGGCTATCGTTATTATGCTTCGCCAGCAACAGAAAAATTGGCTCTATGCCGCAAGTCGAAGCTGTCTTAATTGCCTCGTTGTCCACACTATCCGCCTGCGCAGTATTATCGACCCTAAGTCTCGAATCAAAGTCCGTTCTGGTAAACAATCAGACATATGCTTCGACCAGATGCAATCTGTACCGTTACAAGTACCTGCCGGAGCGCTTCGCGCTCCGGCAACTCCTTGGTTGGAGATTAACAATCACATAGTACAATGTCAATTCTTTCCGTACAATTGCATCGTTATTGGTAGGATGATCTATCTAGATTTTGAGAATGAGGACACTGTTTGTGATAGCTGCGCGAAGCTGTTCATGTGGAAATAGTGGCCGGGCTATTTTATCAGGAGTAGAGTCCGATCGCAACTCGTCCATTTTGAGCCTTATACGCTTGTATAACGGCCCGATGAGACGCCTCGACCTAGGAGAGTTAGCGATGTTTTCCTGTAGGGATGGTAGCAGCTGAGTAATTTTGTGTCTTTGGTAGCCGTCGAAAGTTGTTGTGTTCTGAGATAAGATCATTCTCGAGTAAAATCGGAAGCTATGGTCGCAAGTGAAAGTGAGGTGCAGTCATCACTGCACATGGAATTAAAGAGTGGGTTTTTATTGGCCATCGGTGATCTGATTTAATCCATTAATTCACTTGCAACGGTAGCCGGAATGGTCTCGACTTCACTTGTATACCGGACCGGAACAGTATGCGAACGATTACCCTGGTACCATTGTTCCTCAAGCGTCAAAGTAGCACAAGAGGTGCGTACCTCGTGGTGGGAGTTTCATGGACGGCGAGCATGGTTCAGAAGGAAAATCGGTAAATTTTGTTTGTTTTGCCGAAGAAGAGGTAGTGTCTTCTGTCTCAATGTTCCCGCAGTGGATCAACATTGAGGATGATCTGGTCGCGGCACGTCCGTGGTAGTGATTTCGGGAGGCATGACAGTTTATCTGTAACGGGACGCGGAGTAACAGTTGATAACCGTACACTGCTCTGGAAAATTGTTGAGATAGTGACTTGCGTGGAGCGATGTACTGAGCGTCGCATGTTCCACGTCCCCATTATAGTGTCGGACCGTGAGTTGGAAAGCTGGAGAGGCCGGGGATCGTACAGTTTGTGTTCCAGACCAGCTTTGACGTTGCCGCGGTAGTATCAAAGTATAGCGCGTCTGATGATTGTGGATTGTTTGGGAAGGCGCAGGCCTGGATTGAATCCAACAGCGCATCGCGGTTGCGCGGGAAGAGATCTTTGGATGACCGTTTCCTTCGGGAGAAGAACATTATGGGCGGTCAAATTTCAGCCGTGGTTCGTTGACCAGTTAGGCATGAAATGGCGGTAAGATAGTTCTGGTGGAAGACTGGGTCTGGATGAAACTCGGTGTCCGTTACGAACTGAGAAAAGGCCAGCGGTAATTAAAGACACCGGAAGGGAAAGCGTGGAAGACATGGTGGGGAGGGTAGGGGGGAAGGAATGTTGATGTAGTGAGAGGGTTAAATGCAGTCCATTGAGTCAGAGCCGCTCGGAGCCGTTGAGCGGTGAGAGCAAATAAAAGGTGATTCAGAAAGGTTCCAACGGTGAATGAAAGGGCCTTGGAGGAGCGCTATTGGTTGGACTCAGCGAGATGGACGTGGGAACAGATAAAGTTTGTTTGAAGAGGGTGCGATGCTTGTCAAGACGGCTAAGACGGCGGCAAGACGGCGGCAGACGGCGGTCTGAGTCTGAAGCCAGTTGCACACTCTTTGTGGGCCCAGAAAAGCGCAAGGATGGGGAGAGAATATTGGAGACCGTGGACATACTAGTCGGTGGTTGAAGATCATAACTTTGAGAACTGTGGATTGATGGGTAAGAAGAGCTGAGTTTGAAATTGCGCTGATTTCCGAGCGGAGTTTAAAGGCTTCAGACAGGCGTAATTTTATAAAGAGTAGAATTTGTGTAATATCACACACCTTCGAGCGAAATATGCAGACCCTTGATATCCGAACGCGTGTAGCCCGCCTTATCTCTCGACTAAACCAACGTACAAATCAAACGTACCCCTGATCCACTGTAAGATTTCGTGACGCCAACTCCCCATCTTGCGAAGAAAACTTACTCAAATATCGATACAGTTTGGGAATAGTAATAAGCTGCCAGCTGTTCTCCGCATACACGTCGATACCGACGCACGTTGGCCACCCGTAAATGACAGAGTGAGGGAATCCAGACTCGAAGGCCCTGAGATAGAAAGCTTGAGGTTGGGGACTCGACAACTGCCAGTGACTCGCAGGCAATCGCAGCATTGATTTTTTCCTGTCCGTCGTTGTATTTGATTGAGAGCACGGTGTCAGAGAACTGGCACACAAATGAATTCTACATATTCAATGAAGTGGAAGAGGAAGGGAAGAGCAGCCACGCCTATCAGTGATAGTATCACATCATTTTTTGTTTTGACAGTGGTTTTGCCGGTCCTGCCGAGACAACTTGCTCCGAACCATTACTTGCTTTTCCATTCAGACCGCACCAATCTGGGACGGAAGCCAAGGGGGCTCGAAGGCTAAAAGGCGCACTAAGCAATACATGCACAACGCATCCAGGTCCCGTCTAACTCGTTGGGGATCCCTACTTACTCGGAGTTTGAACTTTGCACCTTGTTTGCACCCGTACAGGAAAGTCGTATGGAGGCCTGATGCGGGCAGCAGCGTTTCGGCCTTTGTGCTTGCTAAGAAAAATGCTTAATAAAAGGTTTACTCATCGATTTCTCAGCGAAACACGGCCTCGGGACACACAGTCATCCACATTGAATCGGTATAGAAAGGCACAGTTACAGCATGGTCCTCTTCTGCAGTCTTCTCTTCGGTTTCCTTGTGGGTGGATCATCCGCTTCGTATCTCGACTTTGGCATTCCGCCGTCCAATGCGACCGTCGAGGTCAGGGTATTCGATGTTGGGAGTGTGACCCTCGTGAACCAAACTCACAATTTCTTCCTGCCCACTCTTCCTGGGCGCGACACGGTGACCGTTCCGGCGTTTTCCTTCCTGGTTGAACATACGAGTTCACAAAAACGGTTGATGTTCGACCTTGGGATACGGAACGATACGGAAAACTTCGCCCCAAGTGTCGAAGGTTTTTTCTCGTCTGGCATCGCTCAGGTCGATGCCCCCAAAGGCATTCACGAATTGCTTGAAGACGGAGGTATCTCCCTTTCGAGCATAGACAGTGTCATCTGGAGGTGAGGCACCTCAGTCTTTATTGCATTTCTCCGTGCTGATGTGTGTTCGCAGTCATGCGCATTTCGACCACACCGTGTGTTTTTGTACCTCTTGCGACGTTCAAATGAACTCAACTTCGACAGGGGGATATGTCCAAATTTCCCAACACCACTGGGCTCGTAATTGGTTCAGAAACAGACACTGCGACTTATCCGCAATCACCCAACGCCAGTTTGCAAGCCAGCGATTTCGCGTGAGCATTGTTGCCTTTAAATTGCCCCGATACTCACGTTACATCCGCAGCGGCCGCGAAGTCACCAAAATCGACTTTGCCACGGCCAATCTCACGTTCAGCGGCATGAAAGCGATAGACTATTTCGGCGATGGAAGTTTCTATCTCTTGACTACGCCAGGGGTACGTGCTCTTTGTTTTAAACCACGATTTTCTTGACAAGATGCAAATGATTTAGCATCTGGAAGGCCATATGACCGCCCTCGCCCGCGTTACGCCGACTTCCTTCATAGCACTCGCAGGGGATACTTTCCATAATGCTGGTATGGCCCGTCCGCGTCCCCAGTTCCAGAAAAACTTCCCCTGTCCCTCGCATCTTCTTGAGGAGACCAAGACGTCAATCTCCACCGATTACTTCTGGTCGCCGCATTCTCAAGATGGCGCTTTCGACATGGTTTCCCGTGCTCAGCAGCTCCTCGCCATCTCGGACCTTCCGACTTCCTTCTACGCGAACCCCGTCGCAGCCCAAGTTACCCTGGAAAAAATCGCGACCTTCGATGCGGACCCGGATATTCTAGTCCTCGTCGCCCACGACGCTAGCATGAGGTCGTATCTCCCGTACTTCCCCGAGTCTCTTAACGACTGGAAGGCCAGCCTATTGAAGGAGAAAACGGTCTGGAACTTCGTTGATAAAGCAAACCCTGCATTTGTTTTCAACCCTCTGTAAGCATGCTTCTATGAGCTTTTATTTTTTGTCGGTCTGAGATTTTCTCAGCAATCAGACGGTGTAAAACTCCATGAAGGGAATATGCTCTCTCACGCGTTCCTGATTAGTTCAAAAGTACGCGCCATAGCATAGGTAGGCGTGTCCAATATGATGTAGAAGTAGTCTTCCCTACGGACGATAATCTGCGCTTGATTTACGGAGCTTTCTTCCAGCAACGATCGGTTCCTTCTTCTTTCCACCACCAGAACTCCGTCGCTAAAATAGTTCTGTGATACACAAACACCAGTACGCGCCGACCGGATTTACACGAGTCTTCCTGCGCCGTCCATCATGACTTGCGTTGACTATTTCGAGAACTCTTTGACACGACGGAGTTTTCGTCGCGCCGCCGCCGACCAAAAAATGCCCCAAGGATCCTCGAGGTGCTTTGTCTTTTGCAGCCGATCCGGAAAGTAATGAGAATCTATCGAAAAGGCTGATTCAGAACGCGCGCAAAGATAAATGGATTCTCATTCCTGTCCGGATCAGCTGTACATTAAAGTTTCAACCACGCCTGGATCCAAGGAATTTTTTGTAGTACGAGCTCGCAGGTGAACGGAGCATGCTTGTGTGAGCAGTAACCTGAATGGGTCGGTTTCCAGGGGAAATCCGAAGGGTTTTACCGCCCAGTTCACGCCGCATCGGCGATTTCCCTGCTCCTGTTCGAAATCTGCTATGTTTGTGCCTCAGATTCTCATAGCGGAGAAGACTGCCGATTTATCCCTCGGGGCAGGGCAACATGAGCAACATAAAATCACCTTCGCCTTGGCACAGCGATACCCAGTCAGGATCTTATATTTACCCCACTGATTCCTGATATCACGACTTATGGACAGATGTCAGTTCCGTGTTTTCGCTGTTCTCGTCCCAGATATAACCAGGTCTATGTGGCAAATCAACACATCGTGTCCGATTCAGAGAAGGATTTGACGCTTTGAAAAGTCGAAATTAGCATGGCTGATCGAACTTATCAAAGGCGCTGCTGCCCGGCCTCTCTGGGACAAATTCGCAATATGGGCTCGCACAAGTTCAGTATTCTCTGGCCACATTCGTTTGGCCGCGTTCGAGTAGCTGTAGTCCTGTGGATAGACGTGTCAGAAGGTTCGGACGCAAAGAGGTATACAAATGCATTGATCAAGTCGCCTTCTTCCGACTCGTGCTAAAGACTGTTGCTTGTCGTTTATCCCATTCCGCTCGCCACCGCAGCCATTCAACTTCTCGCCCGCCATCAGCCCAGACGTCCCACCCGTCTCGGATCTGCAACCAGGTGGAAATGGGGTTTTGGAGGATGTAAGATTTTACAATTCCAAAGATGGATTTGGGTCGTTGCCTTGGTATTAGCTCGCATACGAGGTAAAACGAGACACCGAGCGCGACGCCGATACCAAAACCCCACAGTATTTGGGCAAGGCTGTGGTATCGGAGGTAAAATCTGGTTTGGAAATTAGATCTGCAGACGTCAAGCGGGGAAGCGGTGCTGCAGAAACGCACCGCGAATACGCCACAACCAGCGCCCATGCCGCGAGCGCTGTGTATATGAGTGCACGCCACGCTTGATCCACAATACGATATCCTGTCGTCGCGAATCTATGGCGACAATAGAGGTGCAGCATTAGAAACGAAGCAAAGTAGCCCATGTACTGGCTATGCGACGACGGGAAGCCATAGCCATTAGCCGCGCTGTCTAGCCGTCTATCAGGATTTTGGCTGAAATTGTTCGAGATTCTGCGCACATGAAGGCCGGTCCTGCTTAATAGCGTGTTTGAGGACGAGGTTGAGGACCTCGCCGGCGAGCTGGCCCGCCCACATCATTATTATGAGGTATTCACGAGTCTGCACCGCAAGCGCTGCGTAGGCAGGCATGAGAAGGATGGGGCTCAGCGTTACGAGCGCTAGGGCTAAGGAGAAATACGACGAATCATCATCTGGGGGCGATATTATTGACGGCGAACGACGAGGAGAAGAGAGAGCTACACAGGACGTGGGTAAGGTCCAACGAAGCTTGGGGACCGTACCTATTCGCCATTTCGGGATTCGGGAGACAGCAGAGCGTGACAGACAGAGCGTGATGCGTAATACGTGACAATGATGCAGTGATGCAGTGATGCACTGCCCATCACTGCCATCAGCCGCCCATAAGCGCTCGCCCTGATTGATTCGAAAAATCTGGGTGCGAGTCAGCTTGACGCCCACACAAAAGATACAAAACGACCAGCGCTGACTCATATCCTGAAGGTGCGGATCCGCGTGGAGAAAAAAAAAACTGCCTTAAAGGTCCCTGGCATTCAGGGTTCGATTAATACCGACTCTTCCCCCGCCACTTCGCAAAACTGGCGACTTATTTCTACCTCGCGCAGCAGGTGCTGTCTGCCTTGAATGGAGGCACCGCGGGCAATGCTACCGTCAGTGCAGGGTCCAATTCCACGTCACTGGCAGATGGCGGCCTCGCGTCTATAACAGACTTTTCCTCCTTGGTGGCCCTGCTGTTTTCTCTTGGTGCCCTGCGCGACTGGCTCAAGCTCATCGTTTTCGGCGGAGTATTGGAGACTCTGCGGCGAGTGGCGTTCTCGATGTACTACAAAGTCATCGCGTCCTTTTGGATTACTGCCCACTTTGACGAGAACGACAGCAGTTATGGTGCGTTCACTCATCTGCTTCTTTTTGCTTCAATTGACACTCTTGTAGACTGGATGATGGTCTGGTTGTCCAAACAAGGCTCGTGGGCGAAGGCGCGAGAGGTCGAGATTTCTACGCGGTCGTTCGGACTGAACACGAGCGCGGTGATGGTCCCCGGAGAGGAGGACGACAAAGAATTGTCGTTGCTCGATAGCCGAAAACTCGCTTATCTGCCTTCCGCTTCCCTCACCTACTCGATGTGGTATCACCGTCGATACATGTCGGTTACGCGAATCCAAGCCCAGACTGGGTATTACGGCCAAAAGGAGGAGACGCTGCAGATCAGGTGTGTGTTTTGTGGTCGTTCCTGTTGTTGAACTAACAGGAATTAGTATTTTTACACGCTCCCATCGGGTACTCAACGAGTTGCTGCTCGAGGCGAAGAAAGAGTACATGGCTGCAGAGGAACACTCGATCTCGATATACGTCTCGGACATCAACAACAGCTGGCGCCATGTCGCGTCGCGGCCTAAGCGTAACATCGTGAGCATTTTTAGACCAAACGAACCTCCGTTTCTTGCTCACCTTTCCCACAGAACTCTATCATTCTTGATCCTGGGGTCTCCGAATTACTTGTCGACGATGCCCGCGATTTCTTAGAAAGCAAGGCCTGGTACGCGGCGCGTGGTATTCCCTTCAGACGTGGTTATCTGCTGGTGCGCAGCTTTTTTTGTCTTGCGTCATTCACTGGCTGATTCATCATTAGTATGGCGCCCCTGGTTCTGGCAAGACTTCGATCATCTCAAGTATTGCTGGAGAGCTTGGATTGGACGTTTATATCGTGTCACTCTCCCGTGCTGGACTCGACGACTCGGCGCTGAGCGAGCTCATTTCCAACCTCCCTGGTAAGTAAATCGATCGCACACGTTTATCACATGGACTAAACACATTCTCAGAAAAATGCATTGCCCTTATGGAAGATATCGACGCCGCCTTCACTCAAAGCCTCAACCGTGACGCCGTCTCAGGACCCGCCAATATCGCGGCAGACGATGGCAAGCCCCCGCCCCCTGGTGCACCCCCTGCGCCCTCAACGAGCCGGCTCAGCCTCAGCGGTCTTCTAAACGCGCTCGACGGTGTCGCTGCTCAGGAAGGCCGTATCCTCTATGCGACGACCAACAAGTACACCGCTCTCGACCCCGCTCTTTGCCGTCCCGGGCGCATGGACATCCACGTCGAGTTCAACCTCGCCAGCAAATACCAGGCCCAGAAACTGTTCTACTCCTTCTACCTCCCGTCCGACGAGTCTGCCACCGCGGATGACGACGAGAAAGACAAGGACTCTGACTCGGGATACAACTCCACCGACGAGGTCGAGGCCGAGTCCACCGCTTCCGAGCCAGACGCAGTGGTCCCTGCGCCCGACGCTGTGCCAGAGAAGCTGAAATTCTTTGGGACGACGCACCGCCAGCACGCGCCGAAGCTGCGTCGGAAACAGGTTGCAGCGCTTGCTGCACGCTTCGCGGAGGCGATCCCCGAGCGCGAGCTGTCCATGGCCGCGTTGCAGGGTTATCTGATGACGTACAAAATCCGTCCTTACGAGGCCGTTACCGCGGCCAAGGAGTGGGTGGAGAGCGAGCGGGAGGCACGGCTGAAGAAGCAGCAACAAACGCAGACGCAGAAGGCGGTCCCTGCATCGACATCCGAGTCGACTGCTGAGGTGGCTGCCGCCGAGACCACGACGGACGAAGTGAAAGCTTCGTGATACTCATACAAATACCCCATAATGCTCACGCCCCCCATTCACGTCGCAAAATGTAGCATACCATTAACTCTCGTAGACATTATGTACACTTCTAATGCACATCCCAATGATCTTGTCCTTTTTGACTCTGAGGAAGGATGGATTCAGAACGAAGAACAAGAATTCCATTTTTGGTCGCACAAAACGCGTACAGGGTATAATTCTACTCTTTATAAATTTAAGCCTGTCCGAAGCCATTTAAGCTCCGACCGGATATCACCAGTGCCACCGGCGGTTGCCCGGCAGATCGGCAGCTCGACTGGACTTGAATCGCGATATCGCGAGTCTCAACTGGCGCTGGTCGCATTTGAAAGAAAATATAGCTGTTCTGCGTATTATGCAGACGGCGAGATTGACACACAACCCTTCTCTCGTGAATTCAGGATTAGTACTTGATCTGTTAAATCAAGGAATGCAAGAAGAAATGACTTCAAGCACAAAAGTTCCAGGCAATTTGTCTCCACCTCATGGAGACTACAACGCGACCGCCACAGTGCAATCAAGATTTCAACTTCTGAAAAAGTAGATGCCGGAGCGCGAAGCGCTCCGGCGGGTACTTGTAAGTCAGATAATAAAGACCAATGCTAAATAACGACATTCGACACCTCGAAGGTCATGATCACGTTCGAGCCAAAGTTCGACCAGAACTTGGTGCCGCTGATGAACGTGTCGTTGAAGGCGGCGTACTGCGAGCCACTGGACCCGATCTGCGTCGCCCAGCGCTGGACCAGCGCGCCGTTCGTGCCGGGCGTGGAAAACTTGCTCAGATCAAAGTTGAGGAACTGCGAGCTGCTGCTCCAGTTCACAGCGACGATGATGAGTTTCTTGTTGGTCGCGTCGTACGCCGAAACCGCATAGTCGGCGCCGCCGTCGATGATGCGCATACCCGGGCGAATGTGGCGCGTGAACTGCGCGAGCACAAAGTACTTCTGGCTCGGCGCACCCGTCGTTTTGGCGTCGTTGTCCGCGGTGATGAGCCCCCACCCACTCACGTCCAGCACTTGCCAGTAGACCCAAGCAGTCGGGTGGAGCCAAATCAGGTCGAGGATGAGGTTGCTGGCGAGGCCGGAACCCGTGCCATCGCCGTCACCGTACTCGCTGTTCCACAGCTTCTTGCCCGCCCCGGACACATCGGCGTAGAGGCCGTTTCGGTTCCCGCTACCTCCCTGGTACCCATGCACATTGACGCGACCGATCTGGCCGCGCGCAGTGGACGTGAGGCCGTTCCAGGTCGAGACGGCAAGGTCGTAAGTGTTCTCGTCCGAGGCTGAGACGATGGTGCTGGTCAGGCCGCGCGAGTTGAGCTCGTTGCGCAGGTACCCGATCACGCTCGACATGGTGGGCACGTCGAAGTGGCAGCCTTCCTGGGTGCCCGTCGGGCCGACCCAGTACGAGGCCGAGGGCTCGTTGAACGGGTCGACCGACGTGAACTTGACACCCCAGTGCGCGGCCGCGTACTGTGCGACATTGGCGAGATATATGGCGTGCATGTCCCAGTTCCACGTCTCGAGGTTGTCGGACGAGCCGCTGTTAGAACCGGAAGGGTTGAGATTGTTGCACATCCACCACACGGGCGAGTTGGAGAACAACTCGACAAGGTTCGCACCGCGGGCCATCGCAAGGGACATCATGTTGCGCTGGTTCGCATCGACGGTCCACGTCCAGCTGCTGGAGCTGGTGGAGTTGCTGTTCCAGTCGAGCCAAAACGCGTCCATCTGACGCGACGCCTTAATGTCTGGGGAGACGACCATCGAGTCGCCGTCGGGGTCCTTGTTCGTGCTGCAAGCGCCAGCGTTGTAGCGAATGACGTTGAGACCAAGGCCGGGGAGGGTATGACCGTTGAAAGTGACGGTGTTCTGGGTGAAGAATATATCCGCCAACGCCGTCTGCGTCCCGAAGGCCTTGGCCCACCACGCCAGCGACGTGCCCCATCCCTCCCAGGTTCCGTAGTTGGCGCTCGGGTTGATTGTTGTGGTCTGGTCAGCAACTGCTCGCTGGGTGGCGACCAGAGTCACCGCCAATGTAAGGAGCGAGCGCAAGTGAATCATGGCGAGCTTTGTAGAACACCCATGCTCCTCGTGCTTTTACGTCGCCTGCAAGGTCGCCTGTTCATCGGAAAAAAAGGCGCGTGCTCGGTCCTTCTCAAGAGCGGTCCGTTGTCGGTGGTCACTGGCAGAAGAAATACAGCTGCCGGTGTGAGACTCCCACGAGTATTTCTGCGGACCAACCTTAGCACAAAATCCGACCCCAGGAGATTTTATGGACTGCGAGGTCCGCCGCCCTTTTCATCGTTGGCGTTGGACAACTAGACGGAACGATGAGTCGGTTTTCCACGACGGTGTTGCGGCGGAAAATCTACCGCACCAATAAACATCCGTTTATTCGCCATGAGGACGCGAACGATGCGCGCTGGATCAATGTGAACGGATTTTCCGACGCAAGCGCACTGCGGCGGGCGGACGCTTTGGTGGGGTGCATGGGTGTCATCGGAAACAAAAGACAGAGTTGGGCGGAACTTTTACCTTGGAGCTGTTTGGCAAGAAACTTCAAGTTTCTGTCCAGCACCGCATCCGGGGGAAAACAGCACGGACGTGTAAAATAATCGGAATGCTACAGACCGGGGACTTTCCGGTGCTGCCTGGAATGTTGCGCGTTGAAGGAGGGAGGCGGAAGGTGGAAGGCGGAAGGATGATTATTTAATAGTGAATTACATAGGCCTGAAGTTTTAGAGGTCGTTTTTCAACTCGCTCCAAGGTGGCAGGTCAAAGAAACTTGGTAATTCCTCCCACATTTTCTTTCGGCCTGCGTCTATCCGTTTCTCCATATGCCGGAGACATTCAGGACAGAACATTCGGTCCCACAGCTCCCCACCGATGTCCAGAGCCTGCGGTTGGTGGAGTTCTACACTGATTTGGAGCATATGCTCCCGGTTCGCAGCACATATCCGAGGAAGGGCACAATCTTCCCTGTAGTCCCAGCTAACGAGCCATCCCCACATAAAACCTGGCAACATTTGTTTAGCAATGATCCTTTCACGGCTCAGGTTGCACTGTCGTAAATCGTTCGGAGCGAGGAATGCTAGCGTTCCATCGTCCCTGGGAACACCGTCAAATAGTTGGCTCTGCCGAAGCAGTCAGTGAGTACCGGAGAGTCTCTTAGAGGATGGAACTCACCTGTTCACAGCCTCTCACCACTTCGTAATACGCACAGGGCTGGGCAGACATAATATTATTCTCTCTGACGAGAGTCAACATCTCGAGGGCGTTGCAATTGGTGACGTGCATTGTGGTGTGCTTGAGATAGTCCTCGAGCGTCGTTGGATTGTCATACATCACCAACTGCACTGCGGCATCCAGTATTTTACGGAAGTCATACTTTCGACCTAGACGAAGGAGGGCCGCAACAACAGCTAGCGGAAGGACTTTTTGGAACAGAATCGTCCTAAAATACGCGAGTATTAGCGTAGACCACGAACGAATCAGCAGGCCATACGAACGGGTCATACAACACGGTCAGTAGGTGATTGACATCTTCGTAGAGATCGTGTAGCTCAACGATGGGACAACCCTCAACGGTAGGTTGTTCTGGAGGCTGGGGTAGCGCTTGCATATCGCGAAAGAACGACGAATTCGCGAGTACGCCCCAGTGAACGCGAAATTGCGTGCCTTCAGCCTGTAGAACGACGCTGCCATCCTGGTACCAGATGTCAGACCGCGAGATTGTGGGCGCGTCCTCCGTGCGTTTGCGTTTCGTGGCGGACTGCGACATGGTTTGGTTAACTTGTTTTTGACCGTGCTTTTCAGTAATATGCCCGCAGGGCATCAGGTCGATCGGACCGCCGGTCCGTGACGGATTCCGCTGATCACCATCGCGAAACCGTTGATCACCATCAGCCTTGACTGACTCAACCATCCAACCGTCCCGAGGAAGAAAAACCGGTGGCTGCAAAGCGAAAAACCGGCCGTGGCCGATGGCTTTTTACCATACAAGAAACCGTTGGCTTTTGGCAAGTGCACAAAACCGCCGGTTTTTGTACTCTCTTCGAAATCGTTGGTTTTCAACACCTGGACTTGACCTGAACAAAGCCGCCGGTTTCCACCGGTTTGATTGACAAAGCCAACGGTTCTCAATTCTAGCAGCCACCGGTTTTCAGAAGGAAGAAACCACCAACAACCAGTGGTTTATAACATGTTGTAGAACCAAAGGTTTTTTAAACTTGTACCCGTAGCTTTGGATACACCGCATAGATATTGACAACAAAAGACCGGCGGTTTTTGGCGACTTCACAAAGCCAGTGGTTTTTGCCAACTTCACAAAACCGCCGGTTTTCGTCAAGTTCAGAAAGCCGCCGGGTTTTAACCACTACATAAAACCGCCGGTTGTTGGCGGTTTTTATTCTTTGTTTTCTCATTATTTCAGAAAAAAATTCTATCGGAGGTTCAAGTCCATAACAGTCCCGTTAAGGGTGGCGGCAGACGTCGAGAACCGTTGGCAATCATCAAGAGTCAGAGATCACGCCATTGCCCAGTTTTTGAAATTGGAGCTTCAGAAAAACCGACGGTTTTTGCGACAACACTTGGACAACACCGCCAGCAGCCACCGGAGTACATAGGAGCTGGTTCAAACATGGTGCAAAACCGCTATCTAATCAGTTGTCACCGTTGGTGATCGCCGGTCACCGGTGGTAACCGACAGCCGCCAACAACCGCCAGCGACCGGTGCTCATGCGGGCATATAACTCGTGCTTTTGACAAGTTGTGTCCGCGTGGCGGTGCTTTCACGACCATGTGATCAGGTAAGTCGCGTCACTGGTCCGTGCCCTCACGGGTCGACGGGGCATTTTGACAGTTATGTATCTTCACTGTCACAGGCCTTCATTTGGCTTTTCTTCAGGATTTTCTTTGTCCACTTTCCGCATCTTCGATAACTATTATGGACCTTTGTCCAGGGAAAGACGCCGATGCTTCAAGTTATCCATATATTTGACGCCATTATTCGAGCCTACATCGACTGTTTGAATATTTGTTCCACGGGAAACCCATTCAGGAGATCGCGCAGCACGACTTTATATAGGGTGGACGATTGTCTTCACAAAAAGTGTATAAAGTCTGGTTACGAAACTAGAGTCACTAGACACTATGTATCGAGATAACTTATAACGACCTCCCTGCATCTACGTGCAGTAGACACACCAAAGAAAATATATCACTGGCATTCAGCAGTTGGCTATCACACTAATGCACCTGGCCAAGTTATGGAACGTGTTGCAAATCCAGACTGAAAATCATAAGCCCTCGTCGCCACTATAGTTCAGTAGTAAGAATGGCCCGCACGGTTTGATCTTCGACCGCGGAAGAGGGCGGGTTCGAATCCCCCTAGTGGCGGCAAATGGGGAGCCGGGCCTTTGGGGCGGTGACGGCGGTTACGCCTCCGCGTTCGCGAGGGACTTCAGTCAAGCATTCTCCACTGCGATACTGGGTTTCATGTGGATTTTTCTGTCGTTGAAGAATGAATCGCGCCGAGCCAGTGCAGTTCCGTCAACGAATCTAAGACGCACTGTCGGGCTAACTTGAAGGGCTTGAAGACCGAATTTTGGAGAAGCAAATTTATTTCAGGACTGGCAAGGATCGCTGGGGTTGCATCGGACGAGGATGTTTGCGAATAAACGAGAGTAGACGAGCCATTGCAGGTAGAGTGTTCACACCAGGAGGTCTTAGATCGCGTTATCGCACCCACCCATCAACTTACGCTGCCCGAGCGCTCCTGAGTTAAGTCTGATATGGGCGCGTCGCGTCGAAGCAGTACGGAGACACGAGATAGTGATGCTTGTCTAGCCTTGAGAAAGGGACCATAGAGGATGTTAGTACATATCAAGCATTTATACACGAAAAACATTCAGTCTACTATCCCAACCACAGCTCGCCAGAACCCCCTCGTCATACAAAGACCAACTGCAACCCACCACAAACTCAGTGTGGGGATCGTGGATGTACATGAGCTGGGGTCTACAGGCGGCGGGCGCCGTATTCCATCTGCGAAAACATGAGAACCAGAACCGAGAAAGAGAGCGGTGGACCTACACGCGGCACGTCATGTCATAGCTTGCGGTCGCGAGCACTTCGGCACGATGCGGGCTCCACTGCACCTTGCGCACGGCGTACTCGTGGCCCAAAAGCTGCGTCTCGCACGCGCCGCCGACGCCACCCGTCTCCTGCAGCTTGATCATACGGCAGTCCCACACCTTCGTGAGCTTGTCCACGCCAGCGCTCGCGAGTACGAACGGGCGGTACTTGTTCCAGTCGACGGAGAGCACCTCCGTGCCGGACGCGGGGACGGTGAGGACGGCGGCGGTAAGCGGGCTTGTGAAGGTGTTGGTGCCAGGCCCGGTGGGCACGTATGCTGGCGCGCGGAGGTCGAATATCTTGAGGGTACCGTCGGTGGAGCAGGTGGCGATGAGGTCGGGCTGGTGCGGGGAGAACATGGCTTGGTAGACGCAGGACTGGTGGGCGTGCAAGGTCACGACAGATCGTGGCCGTTCGGGCGTCCACTGGTTTGGAGAGATAAGATGGAAAGATACCGACAGGACTTTGGGGGCGTACCAGTTTGACGTTACCATCCCAAGATGAGGACACAAACATGTCCTTCTTGATGTTCGACCAATCTACAGAGAAAACCTCGCGCGTGTGTTCTTGCCAGGCGCGGATGGGAAGATTCTACCTGTATGCATCAGAGTGAGGTCTCGAGTTCGGCTTTGAACACGAACATTCAGAACAACATCCCACAGCTTTATCGAACCATCTCCGGATGCAGTCACAAGCTGGTTCTCATGCACCTCGGACCAAGCAACGTCGTACAACCCATCCTGGGTCTCGTACCTTTTTCGCCCCTCAGCCTCCGTATGAGAAAGTATCCACAATAGCTCACTGCTTGTCAAGATTCACAGCAAGTGCGCCTGGTGCTGGACCGGGGACAACTGAAACAAGATGCAAGCGGCCGTTCCCAACCAGACCAAAGTTCGCCGACGAAGCAAGCGCCAGACGCGTCGTGTGGAACGGGGACCATGCTATTGAGAAATGGGCGAAACCGGGGGTTTGCAAGACTGCTGGGGGTGCGCGGGGACCATTCATGGAGGTGTAGTTGCAGAGTCCCGTTGGTGGTCAGAATTCATGAGAGTCGTGGCACGTGAATCCGACAATCTGAGGCCATCAATTGCTGACACAACAATCTCACGACTCACGAAAAGTTGAAAACTACGTGTAAACTGCGAGATAAAATATTTTATGCCCCCGAATGTAGACTGAACTACATCAGAAAGCGCCTATAAAGACTTCAGGGTAAACGGGGGGAAACTGAAGGACTACATCCCATTTTTTTAGGTCCAAAATTTAACCTCAGGCTTTTGCTCAATTCGTGGTCCAGTGATGGAGCCCCAGAAAATCAAGACTATATGGCCGGGAGCTTACTACTAAGAGAAAGATCAAAGGGGTAAGACGTAGATAAAGAGGGCCAGTGTGCAGGTTGCATTGAATATCAGAATGTTGACAAGTGGAGGAAAACGCAGGAAGAAAATCACGCCCCACAGGGCCCACAGGGAACATCCCTGGCTTGGATTCAATTAGCATCATCCAATCATTCCCACAGAAGAAGCTCGCCGAAACTTGATTACGGGGTGCACGGTGAGCTTCAACCACAGCAGATTTCAAGCAGTTTAGAATTGGTTTAGAAGCATAGTGAGAGCTATTATCAGCTATAAGACTCCGGGCATCCTGTAGCGGAGATTAAGATTCTCAATTTCGGATTGCACGCGTTATAGACAGGGCTGAGACTGACTTGACCGATCTTAAACCAACCTAAGCCTCAATTCCAAGCGGTAGGACACAAGAAATGCCGAGGAGGGAGAGAGATAGCTATATACCCAAGTTGATCAAAGATATGGTGCTTGATGCTGCCCCAGCCAAGGACGTCTGGCCCGGATTGTTCAGAAATGTGTGAAAGCACTTTTAGCGCTATTCAAGCGCTATTCCAGCGTCTCTGAGCCGCATAGCGGGCCGCAGTATGGCAGACTGAGGACCGCTACACAATTTCCCACATATTTAGGGCAGTGGTCGAAGGAATGCACGAGCAGGATGAAGTTGATGTGGCGGTTGAAAGCAAGAGCTGACAGCTGCCTAATTCGGATTCATAGGCGTTTCTTTGCGTTTGTTGACCGACGACTTTGTTGTACACAGCCACTTTCGGGCTTCAACCGAACTCGCGACCTCTAGCGACCTCTCCAGAGTCCAGCCTCTCCGACGGACCTGGACGCCGTGGCGTAAACTTGCCCAATGACCTAATTTCCTCCACGCCGGCCAACGGTCGCGCAACAGTCGCGCTTGTGCCCGAACCATTTTTTCCGAAGGAGGATACAGTCTTTAACGGTGATGCGAAACGTGACAAGGAAGCGAAATGCCGGCCGGTTTGGCCACTTGGAAGTCGATTTGTTGGCCACTCTTTTTGCGGGTGGAAGAGCTTGATATGATGTCCATGTACGCAAAAGGAATTTTGAAAAAAGCTGCTGTAGCGCCCGCGCGAGGCAGGTTTGTTTGGACCATCATTTGGCGTTGATCTGGCGCACTTTCTGGACCTGTACGGAAAGTCATACTCTGAAGCGCATATGACTTGTTGAGTGTTGGGACTGGGGTTTTCATGGTCAAGGAGAACGAATATACACACCCCGAGACCCTAAGTTGCATGGATCGAGCACGTTAAATTGTTTTGTTGTGTTTCGCATCCCCGTTTTCAGTCACACTTTGGATCAGACCGAAAATGTGTTCGTTCTGAATGAAAACAAGACAAAATCTCTCAGTTCTTTGCACTAAGGTGTAGGTTGGAAGGCAACGCACCGGTCTACAAAAAGGAATGATGTCATTGGACTGGTATTCAGCCCGCAATTAGCCGCGGATTCTGACCGTTTCGCTTCACCGTTAAAGACTGTATCCAACTTCCAAGAGTGAGATCCGGAGGTCTTTAGACTTTGGTTTGGATCTCTTCGAAAACACGGTCAGAAATTAGAATGAATCCCAACCGGCAAAATCTACGGAATGGCTACGGAACGCAAGCGGTGCGTTATCACGCGCCTCTCAACTTCAAATTGCCCGCGTATCCATGAGATCGCCGGCTGGTTTCTCGTCCACCGATCGTGACCAGAATGCTTTTTTTTTGCTTTTTTTTGGAATGCATCGGCATTCAGCAAACTGGCGATCGAGGCCGCCAGAAGGTCCAATTGCCTCAATATCTGTGCACAAGTGCCTCTTTTGGCAGCCGCGTCTTGGGCTCGTACTTCACCATCGGTTACTTTCGCTGGGACAAAACGAAACATGGCTTCTGCAGCTTCCGGCCGCGCGGATATGGCAACGTCTGGATCGTAAGTAGCTAGTCCGTCGCGATGCGCAAGTTGTTCTCAGCAGACCGCCAAATTAACATTCCGTAGGTACACGACTGGATTCGCCCTGTTCGAGGCACTGTGGGAGGTGCGTCTCACTATATTTCCCTCGGCTTTTCACCGGCTCACATTGTTCGCAAGGCCGGTATTACTGCATGTTTTGTCAATGTTGGGTCTGACCACCCGTCGATCATTGAGGCCATTGTAAGAGGCAAGAGAGAGCGACCCGACTCCTGGCCTAGGATGATAATGTGCCCTTCTGAGATCACTGCGATCTCTATGGCCGACGGTTACGCGCGAGTGTCAGGGCGGCCACAGGCGGTCCTCGTTCACGTCGATGTTGGTACACAGGCACTCGGTCAAGGCGTTCACAACGCGAGCGTCGGGCGCGGCGCCCCGGTTCTTATTTTCGCTGGCCTCTGCCCCTACACAGAGTCCGGAGAGCTTCCTGGCTCCCGCACGGAATATATGCACTGGCTACAAGAAGCGCCAGATCAAAAGGCTATCGTGCGACAGTATTGCAGGTATACAGGCGAAGTTCGCACCGGCCTAAACGTAAAGCAGACTGTCGGACGTGCGCTCCAGTTCGCCAACAGCGCGCCAAAGGGTCCGGTATACCTCGCAAGTGCAAGAGAGGTCTTGGCTCAAGAGATCCAACCATATTCATTGGACCAGGACCAGTGGGTGCCAACCGGGCCAAGCGCTCTTTCGGCTGATGCTGTTCACGACATCTCTACCGCCCTTGTACAAGCCAAACGCCCACTCATCATCACTGGATATTCTGGCCGCGATCGTCGAACTCCAGATCTATTGGTAGCCTTGGCCGACATAGTTCCCGGTTTACGCGTCCATGATACGGGCGGCAGCGCTTCCCATTCTCCCACATCGCCTCGGAAGGTTTCCGCCTCAGCACTGACCGATGCACCGAAGATGCCGACATGATCTTTCTGCTTGACTGCGACGTCCCCTGGATCCCGTCGCGCAACCCACCAGCGAAGGATACCAAAATCTATCACGTAGACATCGATCCCCTAAACCAACAAATACCGGTCTCTTTCTTCCCCGCCCACGGACGCTGGAAAGCGGACAGCTTCACTGCCCTTACCCAGCTGGTCAACCATATCAAAAACGATGCCTCACTCACTGAGACCCTCTAAGATCCCAAGTATGCCGCACGCCGAGAAGCTCGCGCGGAAGTCCACGGCGCTCGTCTGGCCGAAATCGCCGCTCAGCCTCGCCTAGATGATCAGCAAAGCCTCGATGCACACAACATCAGCAGCCTTCTGAAATCTTCGCTCCCAGACGCAACCACCTTTGTCGTCGAAGCTGTCACAGCGGGCCAGATAATTCACGACCAGTTGCAGCCAAGCCGGCCGGGGAGCTGGATCAACTGTGGTGGAACCGGGATCGGGTGGAGCAACGGCGCAGCGTTAGGTGTCAAGATGGCGCTGGCAGACCTGGAGACAGAGGAAGGTCGCGAGCCGACCCTCGTGTGCCACATAGTTGGTGATGGAAGCTTCATGTGCGCCGCGCCGTCGAGTGCGCTGTGGGCAGCGAGCAAGTATGAGATCCTGATCCTGACGGTTGTGTTAAATAACGGGGGTACGCCGCTTTCCTCCTCGATTGACACCTTTTCGTCTCATGTTGCAATCTCCGCTCACGCTTTTCCTCTGCAGGCTGGAAAGCGCCTCGCAACTCTACGCAACTCGTCTATCCGAATGGTCTGAACACCTCGGCGTCCGACGACGTAATCAACGTCTCGTTCCGTCCGACGCCCAACTATGCTGCTCTGGCCGAGGCCGCGGCGGGATCAGATGTTGGTTGGGGGAGCACCGAAGAGAACGCGACGGGGTGGATGAAGGGGGTACGAGTTAGAACGGTAGGAGATCTGAAGGAGGCGCTTCAGCTTGCGATGCTGAGGGTAGTAAAGGAGAGAAAAGGTATGCTGGTCGAGGTGTTAATGTAGCCTTAGTCAACATGGCGACGCTCGAGTTCATGAATTTGCTTGCATCGCGTCTTGCCATTTTCTACGCTATCTCTTTGCTATCTGTTCTTTTTGCTGCATTTTGTGGGCACCCTTGCAGGCGAGTTGCGGAAATCTATGAATTTGAATTTTTGGGATCACGATCAGTCACTCACTCCATTGACGCGACTCTGACTCGCGCGTCTCTGGCAAGCTCTGGCGGCACTCTGAGGCCAGCTGAATGCGACTATCTGTCCCCTCCATTCCCCTGCTCTCAACACGACCTCCAGCACCGCGACGAACCATCCAAGAGGCCGTGGAGCGCGTCGCCGATTTTCTCTTCCCCGGAAATGTTGCGATATTGACTGGTGCGGGCGTATCGGTGGACAGCGGGATCAGGGCTTAGTGCGCCCCTTTGCTTTCCTTCGTACCAGCGAAATCTCAACTGGAGCATGACGCAGTCGAGGACACGATGGGCGATACATGAATCCAAACTACAAGTTCGAATTGTCCGTTACTTGCGGTCTGCATAGCGCTTAAGCATCTGGCCAGGCCGCTGTTCTACCACCAGCTTATGGACGAGAGCGCGGTGGGCCATGCCTTTCGGTTTGTCAAAGTCTCGCCGCCCAAACTGTAGTGACCGACCGACCTCCAGGCAGCGGTATTGGCTCAGATCTTACCTTGGCTATACCTCCATCCTAACCGCTCTTCCAAACCCGACACATTTTGGGCTCGCGGCCCTTCAGTATGCTCATGTAGCTCCGAAGCTCATAACGCAGGTATTACACGGCCTTGAATTCACGACAGTCCGTCTCATTTCGTGCTTTAGAACGTCGACGGACTACATCACCGAGCCCTGGATCTTTCTCCCGGAGTCAAGAACGACAGCATCCTCGAACTCCACGGAAGCTTACATGTCGGTTTCCATACAAACCCCTTGATTTCTCTTTCTGAGCCTTCCCTCAGCACGTCCACTGCAAACACGGGCACGTCGTCGACCGCACGACCTTCCAGAATTGGCTCTCCGCCGCCAACCCGCAATGGAAAGCATTCGCAGACGAGGCCGAGCGCACCGGCAACAAGCCGCGCACAAACCCGGACGGAGATGTAATTATCCTACCCCTTGTGCTAATCTGTCCTTACGCGGCCTAGGTCGCCATCGAGCACCTGGGGACGTCCTACGAGAACTTTATCGTCCCCCAATGTCCCTCGTGCTTGCTGGAGGACCGCATAAACTCAGTGGTAACTTCCCTCTCGTCATGACAAGCGTTTCCGCCGACCGACACTTCCTTCAGCACAAGCCCGAGGTCATCTTTTTCGGCGAGTCGATCCCTCAGGAGGTCAAAGCGCAATCGTTCCATGATGTCGAGGAGGCAGACCGGTTGCTTGTCGTCGGCACAACGCTCGCCACGTATTCCGCATTCAGGTACACTCTGCGTCCTCCTCCATCCTCCATCCTGACCGCACAATGCAAGATTACTCAAACGCGCCGTTGAACTGGACAAACCGGTCCTCCTGCTAAACGTCGGCCCCTCGCGCGGCGACGACATCGAGCAAATCGACAGAATCGACATGGCGAGCGGGCTGATCATCCGCGACGTCGTCAAGGCGGTATTGTGTGTCCTCCATCTGTATCTCACGCATAAGTATCTCACCTCCTGTCAGAGGAACGACGGCCTCGGAGGACCCTGTCATCGCCAGAATGCTCGAGAGCGGGATCGTCAAACCGCCAGAAGACGATACGCGTCCAGCGGAGGTGGTGCTGTCAAAATAGTTTCGATCGGAGTCTAGATACACTAAGATAGATAGATACTACAGTATGGGATGTATAATATAGAGCGGTCGGGATACAAGAACTGACGAGAGTTGCGTATACATTTATGAGCGAGACGGACGCGTATGGTGGGTGACATATGAGGAAGAAAAAATAGTGCAATGCAAGACGAAGGAGAGGCGCACAAGCGATTGGATTACAGCGGGGGAAGGAACCGGGATTTGAGCTTCGACCAGTCCCAGCTCTGCCAGTCGGGGAATTCAGGGTCTGCGATGCGGGGCTGCTGCGCGTCGTTGTCGTCCGGGGGCGTAAGCGCGCGTTCTGAGGATGCCGGAGACGGAGACGAACCCGTCGACGAGGACGTTGCGGATAAAACAGCGGCCTACAGCGTGGGGGACATAAGATACGATTCCACCAATGTGGGCACGGCGCGATAAACCGACCTTCATCAGCGCGCGCTCCACCTCGCGCGCCTTGCTCTTCTTCAGACAGCGCCCGCGGTGCCGCAGCCAGTGCGACGCGTCGTACTCGCTCTTGTGCGAGAGCTTGATCGCGGCGCCGCAGTTGAGACAGTGCACGAGCGTCGGGCTCTGCACGTCCGCGAGCTTGTCCGCGCGCAGCTTCATCTCGCGCGCCTTCTTCCTCGACAGTGCGGGCGAGGCGCTGCTTCCGTCGTTCACGGTGAGGAACCTGTAACGCAAGCGAATAAGCACACTGGGTGGCGGATTTTCTGGCGAGGATTTACGTTTCGAACGGCGGCATTAGTACGGTAAGCCTTCGACGGCGCGCTGCAGTGAGAATGGACGCGAGCTCAGTAATGGTGGAGGCGACGCGCGGAAGGGAAGGACGAAGAGAGTGCAGTGTGGGGCGGGAGGAAGACCAACGGGGTTGCGGCGCACTTATATAGGCATGCACGCGTCAGGCGCCTAAACAAGCTACAACGCACGTAAGGCGCGTCTACCACGCGTCCACCGCCGCTCATTTGCGTGTCTCCTGGGCGCTGCGCAAGAGTCATTTCAACAGCAAATATGGCAATAACGGGCAAACAAAAGTACAAGCGGGTATCATAGTTAATGAAGGTGGGTGAGGGAGGGTGTGGGTGGCACGCAAGATCAAGGGGGCGTTGGCGTTTCGGCGATGCTCTCCTTGAATCCGTGTATGAATGCCTTGAACGGCATGAGGAACCAGCCCAGTATGCTGGGAGGATCCTTCTGAACGGGCTCGTAGCTTTCGGTCCTGGGGCGATTGGCCTTCCGCGCATCGGGATCGTCGACCGCCAGCTCAGGGTCCTCCAGAGCGCGCTTCTTGCCGCGGCTCGAGGAAGCTCCCGCGACCAGCGTGGCTTCAGTCGACGCGGACGCGGACGATCGCGGCGGACGAGTGGATTTCACGGGTCTGCGCCACACCATCAGCGATCACCTCCGGTTTGCAGTTAACATCGACTTACGGGGAACAGGTCTGTTTATGGAGCTCCCATTGCGTGAGTGTGTAATCCCCCTCTCCCGCCAACGCAATGTTGGCGTCGCAGAGGCGGCACTCAACGTGGCGGGGACTAAAGGCCTTGGCCTGCGGGTCGTTGACCAGATTTATCTTCCGCTGGGCCATGGCTACGCGGCTGCTCACCCTATATGCATATATGAGAATCAAACAGATAAAATGCGGGACAAACACTAACACAGCGTCCGCGCATGTCGCTTGGTGGGTGTTCCAATTCACCAGCTGGTATTCGGTGCGCGACGACAGCCGCACCCATTTCTTACACTTACGGCACAGGACTTTGTCGGGCAAGACAGTCTCTGCGCGGTGGTCCGACTCCAGGAGCACCTTGCGCTGTTCCTGGTTCAGCTGAGCCTTGCGCTGACCGTCGGTCATCATGCTGCCGACTTCCGAGCGCACTTCGCTCATCACACTCCCTCCGTCGTCACTGGCCAAAATATAAGTCAAGTCGACACCAAAGAAAGAAGGAACGTACATGACGGAGCCGGATGTTAAGCGGTCACACCGTTTCCGGTGGGTCTCCCAGGGCTTCACGGTGTACGTCTGCTTGCGCCCCAGCTGGACGACCTTGTTGCAGCGCGTGCACGTCACATTGTGCGGCTCGATGTTGGAGCAGTCGGACTGGTTGTTGAAGTACTCGATGCGCTCGGCTTCGGTGCGGCGGATTGCGCCGACGCCCATCGACATCGACGACTCTGCGACCGACACGTTGTCGTCCACGTCCTCTGGGGGCGTCGCGAATCGCCTGTGAATGCTAAATTGGTGATATAAACATCAAGCAGGACACACGCACTTGCTTCTAGCGGCCGAAAGAGGTTTTTTGGACGAAGAAGAGTCGGTGGCATCGTCGGCGATGCGTTTAATTGAGCTTATAGAGGATGCTGAACGGACGTGGGATTTGCCTTTTTTGGCCGAAGCAGATGCTTCGGCCTTAGCTGTTCTGGGGGACGGCCCCGGAAGACTGATCGCGAGTAAGGCCTTCGCTGAAAAAAGCTGCATTGGAGCACTCACTGGACCTCTACTTTCTTCGGCGCCTTTCCGGGCGACTTATGAAGAAAATGAGCAACGAGAATCGCGCGCAGGGTTCGACGCACCACAGGCGCGACAGGAGCGGCCTCCTTTTTAGCGGCTTTACTAGCAGGTTTCGCGTCCTTCGCTTTGCCCGCGTCCTTGGCCTTGCTAGGCTTTGCAGCGGTGGCTTTGCTCTTGCTGGGAGACTCTGCGTCGGCCATAATGATATCTTCTTCTTCGGGCTCCGGTGAATACCTGTAGACAGCTCAGTCTATAAGCTGCAAAGACGCGTCTTTCGCGTACTCGTTATCGTCAGAGTTGTTTTTGGTCTTCTGTTGGTTGCCGAGGTAAGTCAGTGGTGGCATACTCGGTTTCGATGTACTCACCTTGGGGCGCGATTTATAAGTCTTCTTAACCACAGGTCTGTTGCAATGAAAAGAGGTTCAAGTGGCTACACAGGGGACTTACCGTTCTGGAGAGGACATGCAACGGGAGAAGGGAGAGAGATCGGGATCAGAGTTTGGCTCTGTTTATTGATAGCTCTACATTACAAATCGTGGGATAGCCCCTAATTATAAGCGCGTCCACATTTTACTCGATCACAGCTTTCCTTTATCCTGCCCTTGTGTTTCCTCCCCAAAGACTTCTGCGAATGCTTTGCCAATCTCAGGCAGCATATCCTGCGTCACAACACCGCGTCCCTCCTTGTGGAAAGCGCGGCGACTTGAGGTTCGTGTAACCATACTCGCACCGACGGATGCCAGCAAGGGAAAACGCGACGCAGGGATGGATTTATCTCTGCTGTTTGGTCAGGGAAAATCGTGGCGGGCGGGACGAAACGTACCCGAAGATTCCATCCTCGTAGCATTTGGCCCACGCGAGCATCGTGCCGACCGTGCCGCTCAAGACGTCCCCTTGTCCACCGCATCTCTTGAGCCCGCCCTCGACGTCTACCTCGACCGTCTCCTGAGCCTTCTCTTTCTCCGCGTCCGCACCGGCCAACTGACTCGCTTTCAAGTCAGCGGCATCGCCTGTCGTGTCCACCGAAATGATGTCCGTCGCGCCCTTTTGGAGCACCGTAACCCCGCCTAGCTCGCGTGACACCAGGCCCGCACGTTTATCTGCGGGAGCCTTCGGGTCGACGCCGAGTTGCTCGCTGAGACGCGCGAACTCGGCTACGTTCGGAGTGACCACCGCGCGGCGGTATCCCTTGATGAGCGAAACGTCCTGGCCGACCATCCACAGCCCGTCCGCATCGAGAACGACGAACATGCCCTGTTCCCGCGCGAGCGACAGCGCAACCTTGGCGAACGACTGCATATACGGCTCCCGGCCGAGCCCGGGTCCGATCACCAGGACATGCAATCGCGAGAGGATAGACTTGAGCTCGGGGCCGACCTGCTCTGGCGACCTGTCCTCCCGCAGGATGGGATGCACGATCAAATCAGGCGAGTAGGTCTTGATTGCGCCCGCCGCTGTTGGTGAACAGATTACATGGGACAGATCGGCTCCCTGCGGAGTGAGATGTCGGCGGGGATGCTACCTGCAGTGTTTATTTAAAACCCACGAATCGCAGTGCAGATATCGCCGCGAAGAAAGGTGCGCCCGTGTAGCTGACGATGAATTAGCAGTGTGAAGCAATTCCCGCGTTCGTTTCCTCACTCCAGGGCACCGCCGAGAACACCGACCCTCCCTATGCTGGATCAGCATGTTCCATAGGTAATTACTGATATACTAACCCGACTGGCCCTTGTGCAGGGATCCATCCAGCGGAGGGATGAGCTGCTTGACTTGGGTTAAAATCGCCTTCATGTTCTTGCTCAGCGACATTGTTCTAAAAATAGCGACGACCCAATTGGGCTTGCTACGATCACTTGCGATATCACTTTGCTGCCGTTGGCTCCCTTCTACTCCATTTCCTTGTGCTGCCTTTCTCATTCGTGACCCTCGATTTCTGGGGTGGCCCCACTGTGCTGCGACTTTTTTCCGCGCGGTCCGCTACTTGAATTGCGGCCAGGATCTTCGGAGGCGCTCCCATGGTATTCAGGGCTCCAGAATACATTCGACGTTATCTTGCCGGGCGACCGGCGGCTGTGAGAGGAGCAATCATCCGAATCCGCGATGTGCGAGTGGCACTGCTGTCTAACTCCGGATGGAGCGGAAGACGCACTTATAATGGGTTTGTTCCGCCATTGTTTTCCTCAGGTCTTTCCTCTTTCCTTTTGTACTCTGTCCCTTATAGTCCACCCTCTTTCTCCGCCTCTCCCCGCGCATCGCATCACCTACAATGCCTGCACTCTCCACTCTCGCCCTCCTTGCCCTGCCCCTGGTGGCCTATGCTGCGCCTCATTCTCCAGAGATTAGACGCCACTCCACAGTTCTCCGGAACGCGTCTCTCGAGGCTCGCACCACGTATACACTGAAAGACCACTTCACGGGCAAGGATTTCCTGTACGCCCCCCTGTAATCCTCGTCTCCTCGCGTCTCTGACTTTGCTCCAGGGACTGGAACTTCTACTCCGCAGCCGACCCCACCAACGGCAATGTCAACTACTTGACCAAGTCCGAAGCCGCCTCAAAGAAACTTGCCTATGTCCAGGACGACGGCACCACCATCCTTGCCGTCGACAGCACATCCAAACTGAACGCTGGCGAAGACCGCGACTCGTGCGTTGTTCGCGCTCTAGCCTCGTGTAGGAAGCTGACCGGTTGCGTGGACAACAGTGTCAGAATAAGCTCGCCCAACAGTTACAACTATGGACTTTTCATCGCCGGTATGTCTGGGCCGTCGCGAATTACGCGAATCTTATCGCGATCTATCACAGACATATACGCCATGCCTCACGGACCCACCGTGTGGCCCGCATATTGGACGGTTGGAGGCGACTGGCCGAACCAAGGTAAGACCGTGCGGTCCGTGTTCTGGACCCGACTAACTGTATCCCCAACAGGCGAAATTGACATCCTTGAGGTCCTTGCAGTTTATCCTGCGCTAATATAATTCTGACACCTTCAATAGGGCGTAGGTGATTCGACCACCAACCAAATGACACTCCACACCGGCCCCGGGTGCACCCTCGACACGTCTCTTGTTAGCGATTTCGTGGGCAAGCACACAGCGTCGACGAATTGCGCTGTTGGCGGTGGAAACAATGACGGCTGCGGTATCACGGACTTTTCGCCCCACGTTTATGGACACAACTTCAATCTGCTTGGTTCGTGCAAGTCACCTGAGACCCATCCTTTTCCTGATTTGTGTCTCCAGCCGGTGGTGTCTACGCACACACCGTGTCGGACGCTGGAATCAAGATCTGGCACTTCCCGCGTACTGCCATTCCTGCAGACATCACCGCCCAGAAGCCCGACCCCTCCGGCTGGGGCAAGCCTGCAGCGTTCTTCTCGTCAGCAACATGCGATATCTCATCGCACTTCAAGGACCACGTCCTGACGGTATGTCTTCGTGTCCTCGATCTTGACCAATGATTGATCCTCCCTTAGTTCGACACGACGCTCTGCGGTGACTGTAAATAAGCTTCTTCTTGTGCTTGATTCAATGCTAATGTGTGAATTAGGGGCAGGAGCTGCTTTCGACGGTGGCCAGACCGCATGCGCCGCCGCTGTAGCTGATCCCAGCAACTACGAGAGTTCGTCTTATTCCCTATCACCTTCCGAGGCAACCGATTGACCATCCCATCCAATCACAGACGCCCAATGGAAGCTTAACTACGTCTCCGTTTACGAATCATGAACGCAACGCTGTATCAAACCGAAAGAGGAACAACAACACAAATCGAAACCGGAAGAATTCAAACGACCTACTGTATTTCTACTCACATGCATCAGTGCATGCCTGTACCACAGCCGCGATCGCCCAGATGCGGTCCCGGTCTTATGTTACACCACCAGCGCACCTCGCTCGACGCGTTGACCCCGTGTGCCCCCCACTGTCTCTGATAGATGTTATGTTGTCTACTTACATGTCCTCACCTACTCTCATTTCCGGGTTTTAACAATCGGTTGTTCTTCATTTGCGGGCATTGGAGCTGGATTACTTACACACATACTTACACACGCTTGCATTAGAGTTGCATGGGAATAGATTTCTGTTTGCGGCGGCAATTTTTTTTTTCGATTCCAGCATGTCTCAGCCTCTCAGGACCGGCGCTTTTAACCTCGCTCTTCGAAGCTACAGCTAGCTACAGTAACCCCGCTGCAGCCCGGTGCTCGGTCAAAGTGGGAGTCGGAAGTATTGAGTTTACGGCTGCAGATGCTTTTGTGTTTCGTTCCCGTCGGGCAGGGTTCATGTAATTCCGGCCAGCCACGCCGGGCACCCGGTAATCACTCTTTCGAATCCGGCTGCCGGCGTCACGGGATCGCGACTGTTTAGCAGCAACCGCACCGAGTAAACACTGCTGAACACCGTGATGGAGAATCCTCCGCCGCCCACAGCGTCCGGCTCGGGACCCTCAGACATATACATATCTGACTCGACTTGGCCCAAACGCACCCCAAAGGCGAGTTTCCTGCGCTTGCAGTCCGATGCGATTTGGCTCATGAATTAATTTGGCCGTGCACGATAGGCATGTTCAGGTTGCAGGTGAGTTGGAGCACAATGTGCATTTAGTGCAAGGTTAATATAATACCTCCATGCAAGACGGGATAAAGTGCGCTGCGACGGACTACGTCCGTGTAGCGGTTGTGTAAAGAAGAGCCTCCAATGTCTCGACGGCTGCGATCCGTGCCGCCGCGCGCGGGCGCGGTGCGAAAAGTGTGTCTATCATATACGGCGTACAACGTCCTCTTGGGAGCAGCGGATCTGAAATGGCTGGCAAGGACCGGAGATAGCTGCATCCGCTGCGATAGGAAGGAGCTCAACTGCACCGAGGAGTCGTCTTCCGTACACACCGCGCCGCCGCCCATAGACCCGGACCCAGTGTCCCCCGAACGAGCCAGGGCAGCGTGCCAGAACTGCAGGAATGACAGCAAGAAGGTTCGTCGGTTTTGGTTTTTAGCTTATGCCCCAGTTGGCGAACTAATGAATGCCGGAACAGTGTGACAACCAGCGGCCCTGCACGCGCTGCGTCGCGCGCTCGGAGACGTGCGTTCCCTTCCCGCGCGGGACCAAGCAGACCAAGACGCGCTGCGAGGGGTGCAGGAAGCGGAATATCCGGTGCGAAGACGCGCGCCCGTGTCAGTCGTGTGTTACCTCCGGGACGGAGTGCGTGAGTCTCATCCGCCAGGGACGCGGATGCGGCCCCCGCGTGAAGGCTGTGAGTGCGGTTCCGCGCTGCGCTGGGTTATCCGCTGACGGTCAATTGCACTATGCAGGCGTGCATTAATTGCAGGTCCGCGGTTCATTCATTCAGTTTTCCATGAAACTGATTGTTTGAACAGACGCAACAAGGTCCGCTGCGACGGTACTCGTCCTTGCGCAGGGTGCACCCGTAGAGGGTTACAATGCCGGGAACAACTTTGTAAACGCTGCGCACACGTAGGCTTGGAAGAATGCACACATCGCGCGCTGCTCAACCAACAGAACTCGGAGGATGGTGAGACCCTTCACTTCCATCTCTCGCGCTCTCTCTCTCTCTCTTGCTCAAGTCCGTTTCAGAAACTTGGGTCCCAAATGAACCGATCCCATCGACCTCGAATACGGATTCCACACCATCGCACCCGCACTCTTCGCCGTCTACCAGCGCATTTCCAAATCAGAATTTCACAGTGTCGTGGCCTCATTCCGGTTCTGCACCGATGGCAGCGCCTTCGGAACCGCCGAGATATGCGTTCATGCCGAGTCCTGCCTCGCATTCCGCGCCCAATGTACATGTACCACCTCCGTCCAACCAAGATTGATGCCTTGCGGCATCCGTGTATACGTATCCCCTCAAATCGTAGACCGATTTCTGTTCCTTGTATCATCCGACTTGTACATAGTACTTTCTCAGACGTTTCGCAGCTTCCAGGTTCCAAATTCTAAAGTAATACATGTTGTACAGTGTATGCATTATTTCGACGCTTCCTTCATTCACTAGCGCAAGAATATTAGGTCCACAGTCGTAGTGACGATGACGCATGCTTACAGTGATCACAGTAGGCTTGTCCACGCCCAAGAACTCCTTGAGCTTGCTCAGCTCCAGCGCAACCTCAATCAGCCCCTTGAGCCCCTCCGCCGCATCGCGCCTGAGCTCCGCCTCGCCCGCTTCCGGCGCAACGTACCGCTCAACATACATGCGCACCGTCGCGCCCTGGCTCCCCGTCCCGCTCAGCCGGAACACGACGCGCGAGCCGTCCGAAAACGTGACGACCTGCCCCTGGTTCTTCGACACGCTCTTGTCGATCGGGTCCGTGTACGCAAAGTTGTACAGGCCCGAGACGGTGAACTTCTGCCCCGTCGAGGCGGAGGCGAGCGTGGTGTCGGTGAAGGACCCCGCGTTGAGGTGCGCTACGAGGTCGTTGGCGCCGGCGGAGGGCACCTCCTCGTAGTCGTACCGGCTGAAGAACGAGCGGCCGTAGATGCCGTAGTGCTCGTACAGGATGTCGTTGATGCCGAGCAGCTTGTTGGGCGAGTCGCGGTTGGCTGCCGCGAGGATGTTGAGCCACGCTGGAGTTGAGTCAGTCATAAAACCACTGATAAGAAGATGAGTGCCCACCGATGACGGCCCACAGACCGTCCTTCTCGCGGATGTGGTCGGAGCCCGTGCCGAAGGACTCCTCGCCGCAGATGGAGAGCCGTCCCGCGTCCATGAGGTTTCCGAAGAACTTCCAGCCTGTCGGGACCTCAAAGTACTCGAAGCCCTTCTTCTTGGCGACGAGGTCGATCGCCTTGCTGGTGGGCATGCTGCGCGCGAGGCCCTTGACGCCGTTCTTGAAGTACGGGATGACGTCCGCCCAGTGCGCGATGATGGCGACCGAGTCGGACGGCGTCACGAACGCGCCCTTGCCGTAGATCATGTTCCGGTCGCCGTCGCCGTCGCTCGCCGCGCCAAACTCGATGCCGTTCTTCTCGACGGCCTCGACGAGCGAGTGCGCGTACGTGAGGTTCGGGTCGGGGTGGCCGCCGCCAAAGTCCGGGAGCGGGACGCAGTTCTGCACGGACGATTTGGGCAGGCCGAGCACGTCGACGAAGAGAGCGTGTGCGTACGGACCGGTGACGCCGTGGAGGCCGTCGAAGAGGACGCGGAAGTCGTTGGTGTGGGACGAGAGGAAAGACTTGATGAGGGGGAAATCAAAGATCGATTCAAGCAAAACGACATAATCGGCGACGGAATCGATGATGGAAACCTTGCTTGGCCCGTACGAGAACTCGCCAATCTTGGACAGGTCGACCTACACGCACGTTGGTGTGTAAACTCACAAAATAGATCCTGCATACCGCTGGGGCCTCAATAATCTTGTAGGACGTGATCGTCTTGGTCTTTTCGTAGATTTTGTCGGTGACGTTCTCGGGAGCAGGCCCGCCATTAGACACGTTGTACTTGATGCCAAAGTCCTTGTCTGGGCCACCGGGGTTATGGCTGGCGGTGAGCAGGATGCCGCCGTTCGCCTTGAACTTGCGGATGATGTTGGAGACGGCGGGGGTGGACAGGATAGAGTCCTTGCCAACTATGAATTTCTCGACGCCGTTGGCAGATCCGATCTTGAGGATCGTCTGGACGGTCTCTGGGGAGAAGAAGCGGCCATCGCCACCGATGACCAGGGTCGATCCTTTAGCATCGATCGAGTCGAGGATGGACTGAATGAAGTTTTCGGTGTAGTGCTGCTCGATGGTGAGTACCAGACCAAGAAGACGCGCGCCAGATTATTGCACCTCTTGCTGGAACACCTTGACCCTGCCAGACGCGTCAATCGCGAAACCGAAAAGACGAATTGAGCTGCGCACCTTTTCCTGAGACCAGAAGTGCCCGGTTTCTGGCCTTCAAAAGGTTTTGTGGGGATTTCTTGGACGGTGTGGGGCATGGTGGTGGTGGTAAAGTTCAAGAAAGATTCGCGCCTTTAAATCATTTGTGATGTCAGCTTATGTGAGCTTGAACGTTCTTCAGAACGGCCACCATGGAACCTCGGTGCCATTATAGAGGTTAATTGGACGTTCGAGGCCGCTCGAGGTACAGGCACTGGTCATTCATCAAGCCCAACAAGCAAAGCTGGCAGACATCGGGCTTAAATCACGGTCACTCGACGAGCCGAGTTTCACCAGGATGTTCAACAATGGACGCAAATTTACCACTGAAGATCTTTCTCTGATCGATTGAGGTGCGGAGATACTCAGACATTTTTCCAACCCTGGGCGCCCAGGGTCACAGCCAACTGGCATTCAATGATTCCCCTTGCCAAATTTAAACCGTGAACGCAGGACGTATGCTCGAGCCTTCAAATCCAAAACGGATGTCTCGGGGTGGATTTGGCTTGAACCGCGAATCGCGATGGAGTATCAGCAAAAAGAAGGCTCCCTTCAACATTAAGGGGATATCGTATGTGGCCAGAGTAAGTACTCTCCGCCAGCCAAGGAACTCAAGCAAGCAGGAACCTGCAGGTAGGTATTATTATGGTGCGATAACGTTGAAACAGGGAGTGCGATACACCGACGGTCATGCATGTTCCAGTTCAATCTATGGCGGCATTTTGCAATGGCCAAGGAAATGGCTGAGGACCCACTTTTGTTTACCGTCTTGGATCTATTGGCTGCTGCACTTCGGGTCGACACACATTCTGCTGTGGATATTAACACAACTGCATTGAATCGAGTCCAGCTCGGATTGGCATGATGACTGTATCCTTAGGAGTATGCAAACTCGCTCAGCTCGCCCGGGAAAATGCCTTTCATAGACGCTCAGTAGATGGCTCATTAAAACTCAGGACTTGGCTGGCGACAAAGCAACTCTGTGACTTGTACTTTGGAATCTCGACCGCAGAAAAAATTTGAGCGGAGTACAGCTTCCAGCCGGAAGTTGGCCGCCCACGCTCAATAGCTGACAGTCCGTGACTTGGTTGCGATGCGATCGGAAGGCACTGGTGAACATACTGTACAGGGATCCCAGCCGTACACCGAATATTGTTCCTGGCTTTGGATTATCTGTGCCTGTAAGATATACTAGCAGTTGACCCGTGCTTCGCTACGGGATTTTTTGGCAACCCATTTTTCACATCTACGGTTCAGCTTGTATATACCCGAACGACGAACGCCGCTCGTCGGTTCACTCCGTCCCATTTCAAGTTGCTAATCCTCGAACAAAGTTGCAATACTTAGTTCCTTATCGCTTTTGACTGGCCAGGTTGAGAACCTCAAATAACTCATACACTCCCAACTCGAGACGGCGTGGGGTCATCGATTGTCTGGGTCCGGCATGCCTGTTTTCCTTTCTTTCCCGGGCTGTCCTCATTTTCTCTCGGACAGTCCCCCGTGCTACACTACCATCTCAACAGCAATCAGTTCTCTCCACTTGATGGTCAGCTTCATGTTTCCTTGCCGCTCGTCGTCTCGGACGTGACCGGTCCAAATTTTATTCAACCAATAGTTTGGCATAAAACCAAGTTGCGGTACGAAGACGCAGTCATATAAAACACCCTGCTCACCTTGTGTTGTCTTCCTACAACATCATTCTGAATTCTCGCTCTACGGCGGTGGCCATTGAACAATTTGTAGACCCTCTGTCTTTCATCAGCTCTGTCAAATATCTGTGCATCAAAGACACCCTTGTTGTGCACATCACCAACATCGCCACATATGATTCCCTTTGAGCCTGGCAGACGACATGAACTGTCCAAGTTTATCCGCCCTTTCGTGCTCATTCTCCACACCCGTAGCATTGAACAGTGTGTCCAACTGTATTATATGGTATTTTTCTGTTCACAGACGGCTATGTTCGCAATATGGACCATTTCGGACCACCCAAGTTCTGTTCGCCAACTCGGAGCCTCGGACTCCTGTTTACGTCGGGCATCTCGGGCAAGTTGAAGACCCCTCGGATAATTTCTTGCTTTCAGTGCAGGTCATCGCGCGAGGCTCTACGCCTTCATCTCGTAAATAGTAAACTGATCCTCTCGTGCCAGAGCGGCCAGTTAGAGTGGTTAACATCTTGACATTTTATAAATAGAATTTAAACAGTTCAGTGGAGAGGCTGGGAAAGAACATTTAAGCGTTCGGCGAACTGTGGAGCGGTTGACATCATGCCGTGTCCCGCCAGCCAATCCGGTTATCCCATTGTCAAATGGTCTTGTCTGGCGGGGACAGGTTGACCTCAATTGTAATCTGTCTCGGTTACCCAGACGTTCCGGTGATCCGCGCCACGCGAGTTTCGCTTAAAAATGATGAGCGCAGGAGTCACCGGAACGTCTGGGGCATTTCGTATAGCGCCACCGCCCATGGTGTCACGTCACGCTTTACTCGTCTCGCGGGGTGGGGAGCTCAAACATTCACCAAAAAATCTAGGACATAGCATCGGAGCTCATAGACAGTATCTGAAGCCTCCGTTATTTTTTCCGCCTTTTTTTCGACCTCTTTTGAGCCTGGTTCAGTGAATGATCCAATAAGCCGCGCCAAAACTAGCCTGTTTTGACCCTCTCGCAGCAATGCAAACTGGGGCGGTAAAATCCGGGAAAAATTGGGAGCCCCACGACAAGATGTCTATTGAGCCCTGGACACAACTTTCTGGTGTACTGGGCGAAGGGAAGGAGGGGAGAACGGGGTGTGACACCATGGGGGGTAACCATGGGTAAGTGCCCCAGACGTTCTGAGAGCTCTTCCGCACATCATTTTTAACCGAACTCGCGTGGCACGGATCAATCACGGTCCGGCGGTGCGGAAGGCTCTCAGAACGTCTGGGTTACCGAGACAGAATTGTAATATAGATGACCGGAATGACAGAACAGAACAGACGCACCGTGACTGCACGACAAGTTTGAGAGTTCAAACGCATGACCCACAACGACACAACGCAACCTGCCAAGTCCACGCAAGTTCCACGCTGTTCCACGGTTGGCCTTTTCTGAGCATAACACATTATCCCTGCAGTGGTATATTTTAGCCGCTGTAATCGAACCGCCACCAAACCGGCTTTCTGCACCAAACCACTTTCTGCCTTCTTTTCCGAGTTCGAGAGAACGTGACCTGTTGGCTCTTGGTCTCTATCGACACCGATGAGGCTCAACATAATTTGCTACACTGGACAGTTCAACGGTTGGCTTTTCCGAGTGTGAGTCATAACGCATTATCCCTGTGGCATATTTTAGCCGGTATCTTTTAGCCGCCCTAGTAGCCGACCAAACCGCAACTAAGTGCATAGCTCTCCCGGAGTCCCCGTTGCTCCTCTCTCTGATGGTCTTCAATCCCAGCACCGATATCCCTGAACTAGGAGGCAAGGTCGTATTTGTTACAGGGGGCAAGTTCTCGCTTCTGACTAATCCCAACTTGAAGTTGCAACTAACCAACCTCGGTCCTCAGGTACCGCTGGTCTTGGAAAACAGTCGATTCTCGCTCTTGCAAAGAAAAACCCAGCACATATCCACTTCAGCGGACGCAGTGAGGACCGCGCCGCCACCCTAATCTCCGAAGTCAAGACTGCGGTTCCCTCCGCCCGCCTTACCTTTCTGAAGTGCAACATGGCATCCCTCGCCAGCGTCGCAGAGGCCGCAAAACAGCTATCGTCTCAGACGGAGCGGCTCGATATTCTGATGTGTAATGCAGGTGTATTCACAGTTCCGCCGGGGCTTACAGAGGACGGATACGAGATTTTGTTCGGCGTCAACCACATTGCGCACGCTCTCTTTATCAAGTCATTACTTCCGACCCTACTACACACGCCCGACGCCCGCGTCGTGGTGATGACGTCGCAGGCCTTCAGAGGCGCGAATGGGATCCAATTCGAAAATTTGCGCTACACACAGAGCGGCTTCCCCGCAAGTATTTTGCGATACCCACAAAGCAAGCTTGGGAACATCCTTTATGCCACAGAGTTGGCGCGCCGGTACCCAACGCTCACAACTGTCTCCGTCCACCCGGGCACCGCGACCACTGAGATGTTCCTGGGCGCGGGCTGGCTCGCGAGAACAATGATCTCTGCTATGCATATGTGGAAGAGACAGCCAATAGTGGCGCCGGAGGAGGGAGCACTTACTCAACTGTGGGCAGCGACGGTAAACAAAGCCGAGCTGGTGAATGGGGGGTAATATGCACTCTTGAACATCGCCATCAACAGTTTCTGACTCTTTGCCTAGGTATTATGAGCCGGTTGGAGTGCTCGGGAAGCACAACCCCCTGTCGTCCGACCAGAAACTGGCAAAAGAGCTCTGGGACTGGACGGAGAAGGAGCTCGAAAGTTATCCAGCTTGACAGGCATCGCCGTTCATCCCTCGGCGTGTCATTCAGTCGCCAAACTATGTACTTGGGACTTGAAAATCAACGAGATGTATATGGCTGCTGTCCGGCAGGTAAGAGGCAGTCTCTCCCGAGCGCGTTACTTTCAAACTGGATGATGCACTTGTGATGCACGGTATTGTCTTAAACCTCGGATGGTCCCGGGCCGGGACGAGCCGTACCGGAAGCTTCAATCGCTAGATGACGTGGGTGTACGAAAACCCATTTCCGCTGCCATTCTTGGCACTTGGAGCTTGACCCCGAAGGCTTAAGCAACTTTGAACTGATGTGCACGGGCCACCGACGCGATGTTCTCGATCACATGGTCGTGAAAGCACCGCCACTCAACCAAAACCATGTCGCAGCCCGCCACCAAACGCAAACGCACGGGAGACGCGCCCACAATGTGGCGCTCTTCCATCTGGTATCATGATGACAGCATCTTTTTACAACCTGAAGCCACCCAATTTCGCGTTCTGGGGCCAATCTGGGGCGTACTCGCGCAAAACTTGAATTCGTTGTTCTTCCGCGATACCGTTTGTATACAGCCACTACCCAGCCTCGGAAACAGCCTACCGCCGAGGGCTGGACGATGCCGTCGCACCGACAAGTGGTGGATGCATACTCGTTCCAACCAAACCCTTGCGTTCGCTGCACCTGCGGCGGCGGCGATCGTTTGTCTCAACTAAAAGGATGACTTTCGGAAACTACTGAATGCCGCAGTGGAGGGAGTGAAGTCTGATGCTCGAAGACCTTACTCAACCGTATCACATTGAGGACCACTCACAGAGAATGCTATGCTTGTGCATAATACTTGGTGGTGAAAATTTGCACACTAGTGTGTTGTGAGTCCCGTGCTCCACGGCGACTGTCCACAGTACTCACTGACTGTTTCAATAGAGTGAATTATTTGACGATGTTGCAAGGGTCGATGCAAGTTGGAACGCTCGTTTCGCTCGCAATTACTAGGTCGTGGCTTGATCCTTGCTAAACAAATGCTGTCAGGTTAAAGTTTGCCTGACTGCCATGATATCGTAATTCACTCAATAATCACAGGTTGAACCCTTGGGCCAGTGGGACTATAAGGGGGATTGCACGGCCATGCAGATCTGCGCCAAGCGCAGGGGAAAAAAAAATCTTTTTACAATCTCGGTAAGTACACGCTTTCAACAAGGGGAGCAACAGTGGAAGGATTCATTATGTGATGCATGTTTTCGGGCACTTGGAAAATGTCGGGATTTAAGTGATTGATCATTGGGGCAGAAGGAGACCGGTACATACTTCAACTATAAATCAGACTCCTGCAGCCATTTGATGATCTTCCGAGTCCGTGTATCGATGTCGTCCCGTTGCACAATTCGGAAAGAATCATTGTAAAACCGGATCAAGGAGAGGATTCGGGCGTCTGTAAGGTCTGAGACGTCAATATCGTCGCTGGGAGTGGCTCCAATGCTGTATTCGCTAGTGCCGGGGGAACAGGAATCCCTTCTGGGGCGAGGGCCAAAGCCACGACATTGCCATCGCCGGCAAACTGTTTTACAGTTCTCACAGTTGGATGCTGGAGATTGAATATTGAGCACCTGCTTGCGCATAGCCATATAGACCGTTGAGCCCGAGGCAGCGGTTAATTGATTCCGTTCTGCGCGCGCATTATTCCGGAGTGCAGTATCGAGTCTGACCTCTATCCGTCGGACATCGTCTAATAGCTTGTCCAATATAGTTTGGGTATTGATGGGCGCCGGCTGGGTGCCAACTTCTGTGATTTAAAGAGATGAAGCATTAATGACCATTGAAGAGTAAAACACGAGTCTCACGATCCATCCGTACTAGAAAGCAGGAAGAAAGAGCAAAGTTAGGGGCGTGAGTACGTAATTGCTTCCTTAGAATTGATGGTCATCAAATGTTGGGGCGGCAACTTGATCCGAACCTAAGCCGTTGGCGCCTCCGACTGAGAATCCTGCCATCCAACCTGTCTCGGTTACCCAGACGTTCCGGTGATCCGCGCCACGCGAGTTTCGGTTAAAAATGATGGGCGCAGGAGTCACCGGAACGTCTGGGGCATTTGGTACAGAGGCACCCCCCATGGTGTCACGTCACGCTCTGCTCGTCTTGCGGGGTGGGGAGCTCAAAGGTACACAGAAAATTTCAAGAAGCCCCGGGAGGGTTAAGCAATCATATTTGAAGCTCCCGCATTTTTTTTCCCGCCTTTTATTTCAATGTCCTGAGCTTACTCCGTCGCGAGGTCCATTCCGCCGCGCCAAAACTTGCCCGTTTTGAACCGCTCACAGCAATGTATAATGAGGCGAAAAAATCGGGAAAAATCGGAAGCTACACAATAGGATGCCCCTTGAGTGCTATGCAGAATATCTGGGGTGAGGGCTGAGGGGAAGGGAGGGAAAATGGGGTGTGACACCATGGGGGGTAACCATGGGTAAGTGCCCCAGACGTTCTGAGAGCTCTTCCGCACATCATTTTTAACCGAACTCGCGTGGCACGGATCAATTCCGGTCCGGCGGTGCGGAAAGCTCTCAGAACGTCTGGGTTACCGAGACAGCCATCCAACACGGTGAGGTGGTCCAAGCGCAAGTCAAGCGCATGTACGACGCAATGTGAACGTCCCGGCTGAGGCTCTTGTTGGCAGGGAGAGGGAGCTCTCAGAATCCAGGTGTTTGGCCGGAGTTGCAGTTCACGAAGCTTTAGGATGGACGACAATTATTCCGAAAGAATTATAGATACACTTGGGAATTAGATGATAGGGATACATACATACAGTAAGTCCGTGTCCATTCTATTTGCTCGACATGACATATCCCGTCGTATCAAGCACCTGTTTCCCGCATATCGTGCAAAGACCCTTTTTGTATGCACATCCTATACGCAAGAGTCAGCCAGGATTCCGTCGCATAGCCCAGCAGACGCACCATGGCAGTACTTGGCCTTGTTCTGCGTTACAGGCTGCTTACAATCCTTGCACTTCCCCTGATACGGCTGTCGAAGAGTTAGCAAGGTGCCATTGGGATGAGAGCTCAACAGTACGCGCCTGAAACCGGTTCTTAGAGCTGCCCGGCCGACTGAGCAGCTTGTTCTCGCCAACTTTGCGGGAGCCCTCCTTGATACTGCTGCTACTGGAGGTGAACGGATCTGGTGCTGCAAGTTTCGAAAGTTTCTGCACAGACTTGTCAGCCGAGCCAGAGGGGGGAATAAGGCCGACGAACCTTTTCACATTTGGCGCAGACCTGGAGAGGGACGGTTACGGTTAGAAAACAATAAAGTATTCGTCGAGCAAGCACTGACCATGGCCGTTGATTGCAAAGGGTACAGCACGCATACGGCATCACGGTTCGCATCACTTACCCAAAACTCTCACCCAGATTCCGAACTTCGCCGGTCATTGATTCGGTTTTGTAGATTTAGACTTGGGCCTTCGACGCTCACAATTGCTTCTATTATCCACAAGCCCGCATCTCTGTTTCAGCAAAACCCTGATCGTCGCCGTGGCCGGGCTCACGATGTGGATGCACACCCAGAATGGGAATCCCGACCCCGCACCTTGGGTCTTATTGTGCGTTTTTTTGCGCGCGCTTCCTTCTTGCGCGCCAAACCCAACACCATCAAGCAAATCTCCAGTTTTTGCTCAAGTCCAACGCCGTTGACATGCCACCGCTACAAGAACGTGCAGGGTGGTGCGCTTGCTCACAAAAGGATATTTTCCCGCCTACCGACGAACAGGTTACTGGCCATCGCCCCGTCCTGACCCTCGCCAAACAACAAACCCGCAAGACAAGGATTCTCGTTTTACCGACCGGATGCAACAAGCCTTTTATTTTCCTCCGCTATGGTCAACGACGACCGATTTTTGTATAAATTCGACGATGAGACAATGCAAAATGGCATCTGGCAATGGCTCCCTCGCGTCATGCGCGTCTCAGACGCTACAGGATCTCCAACGATGTGCTCACTCTCATTTTGGAGTACCTCGACCCCAGGTCCTTATTTATGGCGGCCAAGGTAGGCGTCTTAATTCGATGGCAAACCAGATACCAACTATCTTCAAGGCTTTCAAGCGCATCTATGCGATCGTCATTGAGTATCACTCCCTCCGGTACAAACTCGAATTGGCCGTCAGCGGGATGCGGGACGGCGCAGCTCCGCGAGCGGTCGCACCCCTCCTGGGCCGGCTACATCTACTTTTGAGCTACCGAACCGACTGGCCGCGCCTGAACTGGACCCACGAATACAAGATGCAGGTCGTCACCCCGTCCCACATCGGCTCCTCCGGGGGATTTATCCACCAGATTCGCCCCCATGGCGCTTACGATACGCTGGAGCTCACGGAACTTCCTTCCTGCCGGACCGGACGCAGCCCTGCTCTAATGCGTCGTCTGCGTTTCACGAGCCCGCCCATCGAGGCCATATGCATCGACTCTTCACAGGCCCTCATCGTCGCGGCGCACATATTTTGGCAAGTGCTTTCACAAGGTTACTTTGAAGTTTTCTTACCCTTGATTCCAGTCAAGCCGGTATAGTTGGGCTCCAGTTGCACTTCCGTGATCTCTGGACCTTTGGCAAGCACCCCCGTGCTCTGGCTGAGTCGTACGAACTTCCGAGTCAGAGCGTTGTCCCGGTTTCCCGTGCCGCCATATCAATTTTCGGGTCCAAAGTGGCTATTACTCTGGATTTTGTAGACGGAAAATCCAACCATTTGATCATGGATTGGCGCAACTTCGGTGCCCGGGTAATTAACCTTCTGACCGCCCACCCTCGAACTCACCTGAATTTATTCAGTGGATCGACGACCAAGCCATTCATCTCTTGGACCAAGACCTCCTGCTCGTTCTGTGCAAAAAGGGCAACAGCCCTCCGATCATCAACCTATGCGCCATTTCCGACATCAAAACCATGGTCGTGTTGCGCCAGTACGAGCTCCCGGGGATCTGGAACACCTCCACCATCAGCTTCTGCCCCAACTGCTCCCCCCGTCTCCCCTCGCCCTCTGCGCTGTTCTATCCCGACCCGGCGAACCGCGTCCTCGTCATCGCAGCCAAGCCCTCAGTCAAGAGTGGCCCGCGCAACTGGCTGTTCATAAACGAGAACTACTTCCGCGCAGCGCCGTCCCGCCGAGACCGCCTGGTCGTCCCCTGGAGCGTCTGGGGGCAGTACTCCCTCGTCAAGGATCTCTCGCGCAGCCGCGCCCTCGTCGGCGGACCGTACGCCATCGGATCGCGCGTCCTGTTCTTGGAGTCCGAGCCGGGCCCCCGCTCCTCTCTGCACCTGATCGAGTTCGCGCCCCTGCCGGACAACCCGACTGCGCGGCTCGACGCGAGCTGGTCCGTCGTGGGTCCACGATCAGCGCTGTTCCCAAGCGAGAGCACGCGGCGGCTGTCGTCGAGCACGGTGGAACACTACGCCGTCGACGAGATTGGTGTCACGGAAGACAACATCGTGTTGTTCCTTGTGGGTTCTGTTGCTCTTGGGCGAGGAAGTTACTCACGATGTGCCAGGAATTGAGGCCGGGATTTCGACCGATCAACGTCCTTACTTTCGGTGCTCCTCCGCCGGCGGCTAGGCCAGCTCACAGATGAAGGATATCCGAACTCGCAGGGAGACTCACACATAAACGCCGTGGTCCTCTGCTGGCAGTGCCTAGAACTTTATCCATATGTTTATGTCTGGACTTGTATCACCTATGCCCCAAGCCTGTATTTGTAAACTTGTTATCTGAAGTTCTTATTTCCATCGAAACCTTAAATACACAATCCATCGGCGTCTTTCAGCTTCATCTTCGCCCTCTGCTCTGTCGACGCTCCAAAGCCGCTGTCGATCTCCGTTCACCTCTCTCTCAATGGCATCTTCCAGATCAAGACCACCCGTCGAAGCAGCATTCTGAGTCGGGTCAGCTCTCTGCAGCCGGCCACGAGGTGTGGATAACAGACCAAAAAAGAAAGAATAGTGTACCGCCCCGTATGCAGGCCAGCGAATAGGTGTATCCGTGCATGAGGGGATCTCTTTAAAGTCAGCTGCAACGCTTCGAGAAATTTGCCGTGGAACTCGGAGTTCCAGAGCGTGTCCGCAGCAATAACCACATCGAATTTCTCGCCGTCCAGTGAAAAAAGTTCTGACGGATCAGAACCCCAATTGTATGCAACGGCGCGACAGCTGGCAGACACGCCGTTCTTTGCGACGTTTTCCGTCAGAGTGCGGATCAGCTCCACATCAGGGTAGTCGGAAACAACGACAGAGAGGGCAGGATAGCGCTTCGCGATGACGATGCTGGGCAACCCAGCTCCGGCTCCGAGTTCAAGCAATTTAACGCGTTCCCCTCGGCTCAGATGCACGGGAAGATCCAGGTTGGGTAAATTATCCGCCAGAAAGCGCGAGGAGGCCCATACGGAATCCGCGTGGAGCGACCAATTGGCGGCCTGCGTGTCTGGCGTGCGTAGAGTGACTCTGGAGAGGCCCGGTTCTGGCGGGTCGTAGACGAAAACAGAACCAGCGGAAGAGAGAACGATGGCTTGGTGATCATACAGCGTGAGGAGTCCACTGGAAAGAATGTCCTCAGGATCTTCAGACTCCGAGCCTGAGGACATGGTGGCTCGTTCTTGGATTCCACTTTGGGTCATTTGATGGCAACATATATCTCGGGTCGGCGATCATTCGGCCTGCTCTTGACCAAAACTCCGAGTCTTTATTGCTTTGCAGGGCTCAAATGCAACGCGAAAATCGCCTGGCAGTATACCAAGCTTAAGATGCCTATGGCCTCCCTACTATAACGCTCACTCTCTGGCCGCGGCGCTTCCGGAAACGTCAAGGTCCGAAGGGACACTCAGGAGTTGACCATGTCTGGCGTTGCAACGAGACCAAATTTGTTTTTATGCATTCACCCCCACATTCCTCCCGCCTGGCTAGCGATATCCGCGCTCTTACCACAGCGTTAGCTCTGGTTTCATCCCCAACATCTTCCCGGTCACCCACCTCGCCCAAGAGCAGCTTCAAACACCACGGGAATGGTCCCAGCCCCGGCCCTGAGAAGGTGTTCCATCACATCGCAACTTTGCTCACCCGAGACAATGTACATGAAGCAGATGTTGCTTTCACTGGTGTAACAATGCAACGACATTTTGCCCTCTTCGCTATCCATCAGTCACCACTATCTGCTCCCCAAGAAAGTCCAACGTCGTCGCCGATATATGAGAATAGCCGACACTCAGAGGTGACAATCTCAATACTGGATCAACTGCGTATTGTCTTACATCTTGAAAGTTTCGATCAACGGACTGCAGCAAAATCCGATTTGAGTTGTTGAATCACCCCGAGCCTGTTCTTGACAATCATGCCTCCTTAGATGCCGTCTTCAAGACTGGGTGAGCTTTGAACAACCTCTTAACATGTCTTTTCTCACAATGTTCCACGCAGCCTCAACGCAGCCGACCTCGACCAACATGTATCTGATGTAAAACATATCTTGCTGGGGTTTTCCGGGGCCGACCTCTCGGACGACGACCGAGACGTGCGACAGACGCGATGCTCGATTTTCTTTGAGCAAAGGTCCATCGAAAAACTTACTCAGCGCTTCCACAATCCCCGGATTTTCTTCTCTACGCAAAACGCTTCGTGGTGGAGGATACTAGCCCAGTGGGATCCTGATCCTGACGACTTCCCAGTGCGGGAGTTCAAGGCTCAGTTCCAAATTGCGATTATATTCAATGCTCTTTCACCCGGTCTCATGTCACACTACCTTCCGACCGTGCTTGATCGCGATACTGCAGTCGAGTGTATCACAGGGCTCGCCGTACTTCTGGACGTTATCAACGGCAAACTTTCAGCATGCACCCAACCCGGCCGTTCGGACGAAGACTGGGAGCGCCTGAATACGACGCTGCGCATGTTGTATTCGCTCCTTTACGAGACGGATATCATCCACCACATCTTCTTCAACACGTCATTATCTGCGCACCTGCTTTCTCGGTCCAAATCTGCGCAATTTGGGGAACACGGGTCGGACTATGGTGAGCGCATCCGCTCAATGTTTTTGGTCAAATCCTCACAGAATACAGATAACCATGACGGGCCTTTCCTGTTTCGCCAGCTTCAAAAGATTGTTGCTTGGCACCGCGCGCTTCTTGTGCTCACGTCCACCAAAGTTGTTAGGGCGGCTATTCCAATCCAGTTCAATGCCATCTCAATTCCTCCGCAATCTATCGAGATAACCCCGATTATGGACCTCGTTGACGAGATCTATACCTCAAGGCATCTCAGGACCTTATTACGATCCCATCTTAGGCAGCGCGGCGTATTCTCCGAGAATCGCACGGCCGTCGCCGTCACCTCTCATTACAACGCGACTTTAATGGGAATTTTGCTGGCGACCGAGTACCACGAGTACAGCGATGTTTTCGCGGAGGAAGTGGCCTCGGATTACAGAAAAATCCGGGAAATGAAGGATGTGAGCAACTTCAATCGCTAATCAGTCATGACATTGCGACTAAGAGGCGGCCAGGGAATATTACAGGTGATCGGGAACGGGAAAAAGTGCTGCTACGCCTGCGATAAGTTAGCGTCTCTGCTTGCCGTCGACCTCAAGGAGTCGACTTGGTGCTCCGATGGAGTAAATTTCCGACCTTGGTCCCCGCCTTTTGGGATAACGCGAGAGGTTTTAACACTGCTCAGGGACGATCTTATGGATCGGTTCAAGCGCCATCTGGAGCGTGTCATCCTCCACAACAAATTCGCCGTGGCATCTTGTAAGATCCGGAAGGCGGTCACCGACGAGGGTTGTCGAAACGATGCATGAATACACCGACTTTAGTCCTTGATGTAGTCAATTGTACCATAGACTACGGGGATGTCGATATCGTGTCCGTATTTACCAGTGTGCGCTGAACGTATATTAGGATCGCGCCAAAGCATGCCACAGTACCTTTCCTCTTCGCCCGCCGCGCCAAAAAGCAGGGGTGAGTGCCCTACCATCTCTCTCCAGTACTACGTCAGGTTATGGGGTTTGAAGTTGAAGCCAGTCAGGATTAATTTATAGCGTCGTAGTAGTTGGATACACAAAGAGTCTGTGATGGTCTTGATAGTCGTAAATGGTATGGATGCGGTCTCATTACTCGTGGATCTCGGCGGCCTGAACAACCACCACCCCGGAACCGGCGCTTGAAACAACGAAAGCAGACGCAACGTCTCCCATCGTCTTCCGCACGTCCGTACCGACACTCCCATACTCGTCGGCCAGCTCCTTCAGCTCTCCTGCGTGATTTTCCACCGCAAGCCGGCGCGAACGCCCAACAACGACGAGCACGCGTGGAAGTCTAGCCTGGCCGACTGACGCCTCGTGGTGCGTTTTGACCTCGTTGATCGCAGCATGCAGCGGGACGGGGGTCGCCAGCTCGCGGAACTCGATTCGGGAAGCGGTCGAGCTCGTGATCGATGCACCGTCGGCCACGGGCGAAGCGAACTTCGCCCAGGCGATGTTATCCGCCGTCTCCGACTGCATCCGCGTTTCTGTCGTAGCATGGCCGTATACGGTGTCCGGGAATGCTCCTATGGCCTGACAATCTTGGTCAGAACAAAGAACACGAGATGAAGAAAGCAAGGCTCACCGATGTTACGGTCATTGCGTTCACCTCCTCTGCCTTTTCGCCCCCGACCAGATGAGCGCTGGTTACCCGGGAGATATCGGCATCCACGTCCTGTTTGGCCAGCCGCAAAACAGTAGCTGTGCAATTGGGGCTGGCACACAGCTGCACGACGAACTCCAGGGCAAGACGGTCATCGGGGCCGCCGAAGAAGATCAGGAACAGGTGCTGCTTGCTGCCGGCCACCCGCGCAGACGGCGACTCTTCTTGATCCACGAACAGCGCGACATCCGTGCTCGCTTTCGCGAACACACCCCGCACAAACTGTGCGTGGAGCGCGTGTGCGGATTTGTCGTGGTGTGCACCGCCAGTCTTGAACAGTGCATCGAACGGGTTGTTCGAGTGTGAGTGTCCAGCTTTGCCGGGCGTTTCGGGTTCGCGCGGTGACTGCGCCGCGTCGGGATGACCGGATGCGGTGGGCAGCCAAGGCAGGATTATCATGTCGGAGCTGTTGTTTCGAGCATGCTCTTTGACAGAGTAGGCCAGGTCGTCGAATGTGACGATGCTGAGGAAGGTTGATATGCGCAGATCGTGCAGCTGTCCAAACATGCGGAAGATGGCGAGAAGCGGATCTGAGAGCAGGAGCGATTCGGAGGCTGAGGATTTCATGACGGCCGAGACACGGTCGGAAAGTTCAATCAGCCGGAGGGCGTCGATCGATACGACCTCGGACGGAACGATGGAGGAGCTAGACTTGGACCGCCGCCTCTCCTCCTCGCTAGACGCAACGGCGGGAGAGATTAACGTCGGGGGCTGAATGAGCTGGGCCATCGTCATCATGCCGGGCAGGTGCTCGAGCTTGTCAAGGACAAAGGTAAATCGTGTACGGGCGCCGTCACGAAGTGCTCGCTGTGCGCGCCAGTCTTGATCTTCGGCACCCGCAACATTGTTGAAGTTTGCTCCATCGCCGCTGGCGCGCACGCGCTTGTCCGGTGGATATAGGAAGGTGACCAACGGAGTAGTCATGAACGTCAAGAGTAGAGCTTCGAGAACAAACCTACGCAGTGTCAGCGGAGCGGTAGTATGGAATGTAAAAACCTACATTGAGAAGACCTTCGGCGACAAGATGCCGGCGGACAATCCAACGTTGAGCACAATCAGCTCCACAAGACTGAAAGAGGCATGAGCGACTTCAAGAGCGGGTCTTGTTCTAGCCATACCCTTTACAACTCATCAGGGAGCCTATAGTGCTCGACTCACGCCAGTTGAAGCCGGCGAAGTAGTGGGCTGCGAGGGTGCAACCGCCGAACTTTCCGGAGAAAGCGAGAGCGCAGATGGCGACGGTGTAGGCCCAAGTAATGCCTATACTCCGTCAGATCAAGAACATGATGGTACGACGATGTGCTCACCGTCGTCAAGCAATTGCAGATTGGTGTTAAGGCCAGACAGGGTGAAGTACTGTGTGCAGCGATAAGAAAAGGGAGAGGTGAACAGTGAAGCTGTGCGTACCAGCGGCAAGAATATTATGGTTACCATATCCTTGAATAATAAATTAAAATGGAGGCCAGGTAAGTATTGAATCTGTTTACCTCCAACTTTTCCGTTAGTGCGATCGCGAGCCCACCCTCGCGAGGCACCACGAGTCCGGCCACGAACGCCCCAAAGATGGCGTGTACACCGATCACGTCGGTGAAGAATGCTGAACCAAAGACCATGAGGATTGTAACGGTCATGAAGAACATCGTAGGTCCATTTTCAATGGAACCGGTCTTGTGAGCGAGCCAGCGTAGGGCGAGCTTCACGGGGAAGAGGAGGAAAAGCGTCCACGCAACACAGATCATCAGGATCCAGAGCGCGGTAAGACCTGAGCCTGCGTTGACGAGTGCAACACTGAGTGCGAGGAGTGTCCACCCGACTGTATATATCTATTAGCGCATGAACGGGAGAAGAGTAGATTCCGCACTGATGTCATTGGCCACACCCGCACTGAGCACGACAATGCCAACCGTAGTATCCAGGAGTTTGAGCTCGGTCAAGATGCGGCATAGGACTGGGAAAGCGGTGATCGAGTATGCGACACCTGCAAAGGCGTTCGGCACTTGGTCGTAAAAATGCAGGGACTAGAATAATTACCAGTGAAGAGCATGAAATACTCAAACTTGACGCTCGGATCGACGAATTTGTGGTAGAGAGGGACTGAGAGAGCGGCCCCAAATCCGAAGGGTAAAACCATCCCAGCGAGAGCCACAGTGGCAGATCTGAAAAACCCCGTCAGTAGCTGAAGGAAAACTAGGGATTGAGTGAACGAACAGACGGGCATTGCGTTTGATAATAGAGCCGTCAATTTCGAGTCTATAACATCCAATATCAGCCTCACTCTATGCAGCAGCGATTCGGCTAACCCAACGAGGAACAAGAAGAGCACGAGACCGATGTTGGCCACCAAGCTCAGATACGGTTTGCTGTCCTCTGGAAATATGCGCTGGGTAAAATGAGGGATGCTTCCACATGCCGTGGGACCCAATAATATTCCACCGAGAACTATATAAAAGAGTCAGGTCGATACACAAGGGTCTGCGTAGCACACGTACCTTCCGCGATGACCCTGGGCTGGTGTATCTTCCGCAGAACAAGGGACAGAAGGCTGGCGGTGCCAACGATGATTCCTAGGAGGCGCAAAAGGAGTTACAGTTCAGCCAGGATCGATTGAAGAGGAAAGCAAATTCGACATACCAACTTGGATAATCCACAAGCTAGATAGATGTCCAGTCAGCTCCAGTAGCAGCGGATTCGTTAGGTGATCATACCGGAGAGGATCTTCCGTGTTAAAGTTGGAGGGGTTCTTCCCAGTTAGCAGTCCCCCCTGGAACAGGAAAAAACAATGGTCAGTCTCAGAAACCCTAAATCCCACCACGAAAACCAGTCATGTAGAGTGCGGTCCACTCTGGGGCACTGTAATGCTGCATTGCGCCGCAACATTGCTACAAGACGCGATCTGGTTGACGAACCTGATCTGGGGCGGCGCGACTGTGGAAGAGACTGATAACGGTATTGGATAACTCAGGCATTATCCAAGCACTGGACAGTGCGAGAGGGAGGGTCTGTGGTGGGGGGAGGCTCGAGCACCAAGCCGATCGCCCATTCGATTTCGGTTCTTGAAGGAGATCGTCCAACACAAGCGCACAGCCACTTGGATCCACTTTGGCAACCGGACCCCTGAGGCACTGTGCCTGCAGTCCGTGTGCATTCTAAAAAAACCGTGTATCGCTATAGCCTATCTTTTGCTGGTCGGGCCATTTTTTTGGCGCACCTATAAGCAGTGCGCCACTTCTGCTAAATTTACTTCTCGCTTTCTGCTTCTAAAGGTATGTGCACATGACGCTTCTTCTATCCACGACGTCGTTGAAATGAATATACTGCATCGATCGCTCTGACAAGAGCCCCGGCCGCGGGCGGGAAGCCTCAGGCAAGAAGGAGAGGTAATCTTAGGGAGGAGATAAAAGGTGTTCCGGTCGACAAGACCGTATCCATCGCCGCCGGAAACGTGCCGTAGGAATGACCTGAACAGGTTTCGAAATGGATGCAGGTTCGTTGGCTCCAAGGATAGCATACGGTCTCAAGCAGAAGAACCTTCCCAGGTTAGATTTCTAGTTGGAACAAGGAAAACAGGTCAACCAACTTTTTTCCACAGGCTGTACCTTTTTATACAGTTCGCGCTTCCGCCTTGATTCCTGAAGGTCCTCTTCCCTCTGTTGCATTTTTTGTTTTCGTCGCTCGTCGTCCCGTATAACTCCCTTGTACATAGTCTGCCGAATTTCAGAGTCAGAGATCCGTTGAGTAGGTAAGATTTGAGTCAACTTCATGCTGCTGCTGCTGCTGGAAGTGTACGGCCCATATCGTCAGCGCCGAAAGAGCGACGGCTGCGCCCAGTGTTGCCTTTGCTCTATGGGATGACATGGTACGAGTTGGTCCGTGCGTGCTTTAAGCCCTCAGCGTCACAGTGTTGACACTTGTTATTCACACACCAAAAAAAGCTGTTTCTTGCCACACACCTTCCAGCGATTCCTTGACCCTGCCAGGCCTGTCAGGCGTCCGGATGGCTCACATATCGGTGGGTGAACCGCTTCCCGCAAGTTCCGGTCGCTGATTCCGACACAGGAGTTTGAAACGGCGTTGAAGGAGGTGGTTCAGGCGAAGCGGTTGTCTGCCTCCAAGATGAATAACTTGACCGAGATTGCTCTCAAGTCAATGCAGGTGCGTACCCTACCCCCTACAAACGTTACTCGTCTCACCGCCGATTTTCACCTAGGATGACACCCAACTTGTATCCATTCTTTACCGCACTCACAAGACCCTTCAACCCGCTGCCAAGGTCTCCAGTCTCTATGTCTTTGATGCGCTGGCTCGGGCGGCTCGAACTCAAGTAGTAAAGCAAGGCCTCACTGGCGACATCAACTCTCGGAAAGGCAACTCTGCTACATTTCTGCTCAAGGTCGAGGGCGTGCTCGAAGGCTTGGTTCAAGATATGGTCTCGACTGGTACCCCTGAAGCCAAGGTTAGTTCACGGCAACTGGGACGCAACATCGGGAACCATCGCCCATGGACGAGAGTAGGGGGACAGTTTGTGGCTACCGTCACCGGTGTTGCGCCTGATATCCTGTATTGGTTCCTGGCCCGTCCGTTCCTTGTCCCACTCTTCTGCGTGCATTCTTGGAGTAGAACAGTCCTAACTTCCGGCCTCTCACTTTACCAGGAAAAAACGAAAAAGATTCTCGATATATGGTCGAAAGGGAGCACCTTTCCGCCTGCCATTCTAGTACGGCTAAAGGATGTGGTGAATGGAACAGAAAAAGGTGCATATCTGTTGCGGCATGTATTCGCTAAGTATCCCAGTAATTCCACCATGTTCTTTTTTCGCGTCCTTCTGTCGTCCAACCTCTGAGCCAAGCAACTGAAATAACTCCGGTTTGTTTCTGTAGATAACGAAGTAAAAGTCACCGATCCACGTTCAGCCGCCGTGGCCGCCGCCGCCACCCCCACACCTCCGGTTGTTCTGCCACCGCAACCCCAGCCAGCGCCAGCGCCCGTATTGGATCCCCAAGCGACGCTCTTGGCTCTGCTCACACAGGCGGCCAACGCAGCTCAAGCCAACCCAGGGTGAGGCTTCTGATAAAATCCAAAAACGTAATTAAGCTTTACCCTTCAGGCAAACAACCGCAAATACGACTGGAGCAGCTTCGCAACAGTTTGCAGTGTTGCAGCAGCTTGCCCGTACGGCGAACCTTGGAAACATTCCTCAGCCGAGCGCCCAGCCAGTACCAACTTTCCACAACGGACATTCGCACTCGCCTCCATCTCAGAGAGACGAACAGTATGGCGCGGGCCGCAGAGACTCGAGGTTCGATCGCGGACATGGCCAGGAACTCCGAAACCACGATGATCGGAATAACCACCGAGGAGGGTTCCGTGGCCGTGGTCGGGGAGAGGGACGCTGGGATGACCGTGATCGTTACAGAGACGTAGACCAGAGTCCCGCTCGCAGACCGAGGAGCAGCCGGTCAAGAAGCCCCCCCGCTAGATATCCTGGGCGACGGGAACGCGATGTAAAACCCTACAGCCCGCCTCGACGACCTTCCATGGTGTCTTTACCAAGCCAACCACGCGTAACTGCACCTGCGGCCCGTCCTGCGCCTGAAGCTGGCAAAGACGAATTCGGACGTGATATCAGGCCCGCGTCTCCCTCCCCAGAACCGCCCGCCGCAATCTTAACACAATCACCTCCACGACCGCCCCCACCACCTCCGGCGGCGCCGGTTGTCCGTACACAGACTGTAGAACCTCCGCCTGCTGCACTCACCAGTAATCATGATCAGATGTCATTAACACCATCCGTAGATGCGAATACATCTTCACGCGCTCCTGATACCGTCGTTGTCTCGAATGAAATTCCGACCCAACAGGGCCTGGAGAGTTTTAATCCAGCGACGTTTGATTTTACGGCGCCGTCCTCGTGGGAAGCACTTGGAAAGATGTGGCTGGTTACCCATGGGCACATGCCGTCGACGCAAATGCTCATGGATTTTGTCACGGGCGGCGCTGCTACGCTATTAGCTAGTCAGCAGCAGCAGCAGCAGCAGCAGCAGCAGCCAGAGTGGACCGGTGGACCTGGGTGGGGTGGTGTTCAGACGGCCCCGCCGCCTCGGCGTGGCGCTCGCGGCCGTGGAGGATTTTCAAGAGGACGAGGCTTCGGCGGTGGAAACTTCGCACGTGATGGGCAAGACCGATGGCACTCGGACATGGGCGCGACGGACGCTATCGTTCTGGGCGGCGGGGACACAGACGTGATGATGACCGAGAGTGCAGGTGCACCGGAGGGCGGAGGATTAGGCGGGCGGATGCAGAAAATAGAGGGAAAATGGCAGTTTGTGCGAGATCCGTAACCAATGAAGTAACTGTACAAGGAGCCACTGTACCACATCTTTCGCACTCTTACTTTCACCTTCGCATATTTTTTATTTAATATCATACGTCCAGGTCATCTTCCTCCAACCTTGACAGCTCGAATTCAGCGTTTGCTTGTCGCCGATGGTCCCCTTCGGAGTAGACCAGTCTCGGTTGCCCGTAAGAGTGAGAAGTAAAGCTTCTGGCAGAAAAAGGCGATGGCCAGAAAGCGAGATAACATATAACACCGCATAGAACACCAATCAGACCGCCCGCAATGACATCTTCTTTGTGATGTCTCTGCACAACGGTGAGTACCACGGCAGAGGAAGGGAGGGATTCGAACGGACGTAGTCTTGCAGTCGCGTGACCGCAACAAATAAGGCCCACGAGAGAGGCAGAAGTGTCAAAGACAACCTAACCACGCCCCAGCCGTCCCGATGAGACTTTTCCCGTAATATTTGAGCGTCAACAAACCTGCCAAGTCGGCTTGATCGGAAAGAGGCAGCAGGCACAGGAGCGTGGAAAGCCCACGCCGCGGTCTGACCGGCAATCCAAAAAGACAGGAATGTCATGCCCGCAAACGCTGCAGAGGAATGTCCCGAAGGAAACGATAGCCTTCCTTCCGAGATAGTGGATTTTTTGCTAAACAGAATCGTCAATGACGATAGTACAGGGTCGACGGGAAGCCGTTTACCCTGTGCACTTTAATGCGACGTCGTCCCATTTACAGCGTGCGAGAAAATCAGGCATCAGTCTGCCTACGGTGAACTGTAAATTCAGACGAACCCGGAAGATTGAAATACCTGACCAACTCTATCATACGGCACTGGAGTTGAGACGAAGACAGTTCAGGATAGAAATGAATACCTCTGTTTCAGCACGTTTGTGAACAATCGGGCCATCCCTCGACTCGCGAGAAGGGCGAGTATTCCGTGGTGCAACGTAACGAAAGAAAGACGAAGTAATCCCACTGCAGCAACAGTCGCCGCAGGAATCAAAAGGGCAATAAAATGATTTAATGCTCCACTGATTCTGCGTTGGAAGGTATCAGAATTTTCTACCTCCAGGAGCTCTTCACTAACTGGTTCTTCTTATGTGGGTGGTTAATGACTGGATCGCCCGCATTGAAGTCTCGCTGCAGCAAATTATGTGCTTAATCCTTTGGCGTGTTTTATGGATTTGGCAAACCTCAAAAACCGGAAGTTTATTAGCCAGTTCTGCCAGAATCCAGAATGCTGCTACCACAATCCTGCAGTTACGGTCAACGTCGGCGCAGCAGTCTGGCACAGCGTGCAAACCAGTCAGTGAGATAGGATCTGTCCAGCCAGTCGAGGGCGTCATGACCGAATATCCGTTTGATTCTTTCTTGTAGAGCCATTTCTACGCCGGGCTTACCTACGACGACTTGGTACGAGTGAAAGCCACGTTTGTTCACATTCGCCCCGAGACAGCGTGGGATTCTCTCATGATATGTGACGAGACGCGAGCGTGACAGTGGCACTACACTCTCTTTCACCACACTCCCATGGCGAAGGAAAAATCCAAGGCAAAGGCCAAACCGGCAGGCCAAAAGTCCATAAAATCTTTTTTCGGTTCTGGAAAGGCCAAGGCCAAGGACACCGACGATTCCGAGAACAACGCTACTGGATCATCCCCTCACGCGTCTGGGGATGAGGCGGAGTCGGACGACGACGCGCCCGCGAAGGGTGACGCCAAACTCTCGCCTGACATGTCTGACCTCCCCCCGATCCACGAGATCCCCGCCATTTTCGACGACCTTGTCAGTCGTATCCCCAAGATCAAGGACGTCGCGCAGCGCATCGAGGGACGCAAACTACGCGTCGCCACCATGTGCTCGGGAACAGAATCGCCTCTTCTGGCTCTCGAATTGATTCAGAAGGCCATTCTGGATCAGCACAACATCGACCTCCAAGTCGAGCACGTCTTTTCGTGTGAAATTGAGCCTTTCAAGCAGGCGTACATCGAGCGCAACTTCCACCCTCCCCTTCTTTTTCGGGACGTTTGTGAGCTTGGAAATACTGAAGCGTGCGTTCTTTGCTTTTGCTCTTCATCCATCGTACTCACGCCTCGCAGACATACGGCCTATGGGGCCCTCGCAGCTGTTCCCGGCAATGTCGACCTGCTTGTCGCCGGAACATCCTGCGTCGACTACTCGAACTTGAACAACGAAAAGCAAGGACTTGATGCCAAGGGCGAGTCTGGCCAGACATTCCGTGGCATGCTGTCCTGGGTTAAACAGCACAGACCTCCCCTCGTAATCCTCGAAAACGTCTGCGGCGCCCCCTGGAAACGGGTCGCAGAGGAGTTTAACAAGATCGGATACAGCGCGGACTCTAAACGCTTTGACACGAAACTCTACTACATCCCCCATACCAGAACCCGAGTTTATCTCATCGCTGTGGACTCGAGGAGCTCTAAAATCCCGGACCAGTGGTTGCGTCTGGTGGGCGACGACCTTAAGCGACCTGCATCATCCACGCTGGACGCTTTTTTACTTCCTTCCGACGATCCACGTATCCATCAGGCAAGGCAGAAACTTGTCAAGGAGAGTTACAACGCGCTTGATCGTCGGACTGGGCGGACTGATTGGAATCGTTGCGAGAGACGTCATGAGCGAGCGAGGTCGGACGAGTGTTTGGGGAAGAAGCGACCCCTTACCAATTGGGATGATGGTAAGTCGCTCAGAATTATCCAATTTGGAGGATATAGACTAAATCCCAACCAGGTGGTTCCTGTAGTCTTCCTGACTACAGTTGGTCAGACTGGGGTGTCGGTCAAGTCGAACGTGTATGGGACTTGATGGACATCCTCTACTTGCGGTCCGCGAAAAAGGGCATCGACCCTTCTTATAAAACGTACCGCATCTATTCGTCAAATCTGTACGGCACTAATGTTGTGTATAACAGACAAGTTTGGAATCTTTCACAAAACGTGGACAGAACCCATGGTGCTCGAGTGGGCATCTGCCAATGCCTCACACCGTCCATGATACCGTACATCACGAACCGCGGTGGTCCTATGGTGGGATTGGAGGCCTTGGCGATGCAGGGCCTTCCCGTCGACAAGCTCCTTTTGACGCGTGAAACCGAGGATCAGCTGGCGGATTTGGCCGGGAACGCCATGTCCACCACCGTTGTTGGAGCCTGTATCCTGGCGGCGCTGGTCTCGGGAATGAACCTGCTCAAAGATGGAACAGATTCACAGAGCTACGAGTCGAAGCGGATAGGGGGAACCGTTGAGGACGTCGAATCTCATGCGATGGAGGTTGACAGCGCAGAGGTCGCCGACGCCATAGAAGGCCATGTTGTGGACGAGGATCACCTTTCATCGAAGCCGTTGGACTTGTCCGTCACCAACGCCAGCTCACTCGCCGATCTCCTCAACTGCGCCCACAAGAGTGCGCGACTTTGCGACTGCGAAGGGCGCACAGACATCACCACAAGGAAGCTGTTCCTTTGTACCGATTGCGGCGCTTCATCATGCACGAAGTGTGGAGGTCGTCCCGAACATAATCCCGAGGTCGTCGACACTGTTCTCAACCCTCGACTGCACCCTTCGGAGTTTTCGGACCAGCTCAAGTCGACGCTACCCATGTGTTTGTCCTTCGAAGGTCTTACTCAGGAACTTCTGGATACGCTGAAAGCCGACGCGGAGGTTACCATCCCCGCGAAACTGTGGTCGGCGTGGTGTGACTCTGTCATACGCATCTCGAAGACGGAACTTCGGTTTGTCGAACCCAAGCGGCAGGAAATCTGGATTGCTAGCTACGAGTCACCTCATGCGCTGCTTGAACTCCACCTCCACCCTCAGCAGCCGGAGTGGCGACTGTACGGCAAGGCAGAGGACAGCGCGCCTGCCAAGGCCGAGATCCGCCAAATTCTCAAAGCTCCAGTCGGTCGCCTTCGTTGTGCCGGGGCCCTGCTTGCGGGTTCCTGGCAAATCGCCCTCCCTCAGTTCACCTCTGTCTCGATTTCCATCCAAGGAGTTGGGGACCTTGTACCATCTTGGGAAGCGCGCCTCGGTCTGACGGAAGACAGCTTCAAGGACAAGCTCGTTCACTCCAAGCTGCAGGTTACTGTATCCCCTGACGTCCTTCACAAGTTCGACCGTGACGTATCCGGCGTCTATACCCTTCTCGACAAGTGCGGTACCGCGAACGGTGCGCTGCACAAGAAAGAGGTCACACAGGACGAGTCTACACTCCCGCCACTTTTCCTGCTCATGCACCCTCAACGTACCAGCGACGACGACGACTGCTTCGTCTTTTCTATCAGTAGGCGCAGATATGCATACGGTGAATCGCGTCCCATCGTTGCCCAACTTGATCCAAAGTGGCGACAATCGAATCACAGCGACGCGAAGAAAGTCACTTGTCGCGTTCCGGTTTGGAAGGTGACGGAGTCCATCAAATTGCTGGTAAGGATAATCATGCCGGTTGCTTCCTCTTCTGATTGCAGTTTGTAGCCTTCTCATGGCCAAGATGCTCGATACGCCGTCCCGGAGCAGACGTTGGCCCTCAGTGGCTCAAACGACGCTTGTGGAAGCGCGTCCGCTGTTCTTGTGTGCAGTGTTCCCCTTCGCGGGCAAGCGGGCCCTGAGTGGCCTCGAGGCAAATGGGAGGAAGTCGATAAGGTTCACGAGCGATCTGTCTTCCGGTCGATCGCGTGGCTCTTGGAACGTATTCGACACATCGACGATAATTTCAAGGACACCTGGCAGATCGTGGACTTGCCCGAAAACATTTCGAATTGCGAACGGTGTGCACCTTCCGCTCCCCAGTTACAGTGGATTCAGGCGGGCAAGAAAATGGTTGCCCTCGAAGATGCCGTCCAGGCCGGAGAGTACGAGCGCAGCTTGAAGAAGCGCCCTAGTGCTTTTGTTACGCAGCTGAAGTTGGACGACAACGGCGTCGGCACAGTTCGAGTAGGGTTCAACGCCCCCACCCTCATTCATCGCGCTCTGTCTCGTCTTCCTGTGGGGAACCGCACCGAACGCCCCGTACTCTCTTGGCGTCTCAAAACCAATTACACCCCCACTGCTAGCCTAACCCTGCCCAAATTCGTCATCGCCAGTAACAAGCGCGACAAGGAACACGCACAGCCTCCGCATTTCAGGATTGATCTCAGGAAAGAGCAGCTCCGCTCCCTGGAATGGATGGTACAACAGGAGTCACCCAACGCGTCTCCTTTCGTTGAAGAGGAGATTTCGGAGGCAATTCTGCACCCCCTTGGCTGGCGCGCAGAGGGTCGTGCGCAACGCCCAGTTCTTGTTCGTGGGGGAGTGCTGGCCGACGCTGTGGGTTACGGCAAAACCGCGACAACTTTGGGGTTGATTGATTGCACCGCCAAAGCTGTTAAGAAGGATTTCGAGAAAATCGGTCGTGTAGACGGAAAGATCGCTATCAAGGCGACCCTCATCGTCGTCCCCCCTCACTTGACACGGCAGTGGGAGTCGGAGACGAAGAAGTTTACGAAGGACCACTTCACAGTCATTGTCATCGCTTCGCTCTCCAACTTGAATAAGCTGACCATCGAGGACTTCCAAGACGCGGACATTATAATCGTTGCTTCTGGTCTTTCGAAGAGCCAGGCATATGCGGACAACCTCCAACTCTTGAGCGGCAACGGTGTGCTTCCGAACTCAGCAGGCCGGCACTTCAATGCTCGCCTGCAAGAGATATCCGAGTCTTTGAAGGCGCAAACCAACCGCTTACAAGATGAAGGCTCCGCTGCGGTCATGAAAGAGATCAAAAGGGCTCAAGCAGGTGAGCGCAATCACTTTGTGTCTTACCCTCACTAACCGCGAGTGTCCGATAGCCGAAGAGAAGGCCGCTGCGGACGCCCTCGTCTTGGCCAAAAGACTCAAAGGCCGAGCTTATCGTGAAGCTGCTGAGAAGAGGGAGGCGGAGAAGAAGGCGAAAGCTGCATCGAAACCACCCGCAAAGTCATCTCGCGAGCCGTCTGGTCGCCAAGTGGAGGTCGTCGTCTCCCTCCTCCCGGGGCGTACAGCTGGGAAGGATATGCCTCTCTCCGAGGCCTCGTCTTCTGCAAGTGAGAAGCCGGACGTCGACAGCGACTCCGACTCCGACGCTCCCCGAAAACGGAAGCCTCGGGCAGCCACTAAGAAGGCGATCGTCGTGTCGGACGACGAAGACGGTGATGCCAGCGAATACGATGCAAGCGAAGTAGAGTCCAAGCCACCTCCAAAGAAGGCGGCAGCAGCATCAAAAAAGGCTCCCCGGAAGCGCTCCAAGGCCGTTAAACAGGCGGGCTCAGACTACGAGGATTCGTCCGCCGAGGAAACTGCCTCCGAAGGCGAGGATGAGGAAGAGGACACTCCTCTGGCCACCTCCGTTCCTGGCTCCGAAGACGAAAGCGAATCTCCCTCCGCCACAAAGTCGAAGAAGGTTGCCGGCACAAAGCGCAAGGCCCCAGCCAAGAAAGAGACTAGCGTCAAGTCCAAAAAATCCTCCGCCAAATCGACACCGTCTCGTGCATCGCGAGAAGCGGCCGAGACCTCCGATTCTGACGACGAAGAACCCTTACCGAAGGGCAAGAAGAGGGCCGCGAAAAGCCGCACTGACACTGAAGAGGACGATGACGCGCCGCCACGCAAGAAAAAGCAAAAGCGGGTGGACAGCGATCCCTGGAAACTGGAGTCGTCGGCTGTCAAGAAGGACTGGACTCAGATGAAGGCGCCACCTTTGGAGATGTTCCACTACAGCCGGAAGGTTGTCGACGAGTACACGTATCTTGATGGCAAGGTCCACTCTCTGGTGACGAACCTAACCGCTGAAAGACATTGGGTGTTGTCCGGCACTCCTCCGGTGCACGACTTCGCGGCTCTGAAAACAATCTCCGCCTTTCTCGGTCTGCATCTCGGAGTCGACGACGATGGAGAAGGGCAGTCCGTGGAGGTCAAGAAGAGACGGAGGGAGCAGACAGGTATTTTCGACTCCCAGGGTTATTCAACAGATATTAACCCGAACCCCTAGATGCTGAGAAATTCCACTCGTTCCGCGAAGTTCATAGCTTAGAGTGGCATGCGCACCGTCACGAGCTGGGGCAAGTGTTTTTGGATCGTTTCGTCCGGCAGGTGCGTTTATCCGGGAAAACTCGTGCATGGTTATAAAACTCACTCATCTTGCCAGAACGTCCCGGAGATAGACGAAATTCCCTTCACCAAACACGTCGAGCATATCACACTCCCAGCGGCGGAACGGGCCATCTACCTGGAACTCGAGCATCATTTGCGTGCCTTGGACATGACCATCAAGCGAGGAAGGAAAACAGAGAGCGACCGCGAGAAGCGTCTGGCTAAATCGCTCGGTGACAGCAAGTAAGCTCAAACCACCTTTTTCGCGCAGGACTTTGTTGATCTGTTGACTCAGGACTGCCGAGGAGGCACTGCTCAAGCGTTGTTCCCATTTCGATCTTGACACGTCCAACGAAAATGCGATGAAGGCTTGCGATGTCATTGTCCGTGATCGGCAGAATCAGTTGGACGACTGCAAGGCTGAACTGGTCAAAGCCATCAAAGCCGGCGTCAAGAGAGAAATAGCGCTTGGCAGTGTCCCCGACGAATCAATCTTCAGCATATGGGTTCGCACCGCGCAAGACACCGGCGTGGATGATGCAGATGCCTCGGTCTTGATTCGTGCGATGCTCGAAGAGGCTGACGTTGATTCCATCAGCAAGAAAAAGAAAGGCAAATCTGTGGAATTGTCGAAGACGGTCAAGGATGCCATCTGGGAGCATCGTGAGGCGACCCACGAGATCCGGCGTCTAAGCAAGGAACTCGTGGGTCGTGTCCGCTCCCTTCGCTTCTTCACCGCCGTCAGAGACCTCCAGAAGCAAACAGAGGATCCTTTGGATGTGACGTGTGTAGCCTGCGGTCGGGAGAGCATCCCCATCGCTGACATTTCCGTCCTTTCGTCTTGCGGGCACATGGGCTGCTCCGAGTGCGTCAGGAATTGCGCCGACAAGGAGGAGTGCGTTTATCGGTCAACTGGAGCCTGTATCTCCGCCGCCCGAGCTCTCAACATCGTCAAAGCTGAGACATTGGGGGTCGACGATGTGGCACGCGATGGGCGCGGGAAGCATTACGGGAAGAAGCTTGAGGAAGTCATGGACCTGATCAAGTACGTTTTCTGACATTATTTGTTTTTCTTGTTCTGACCACGGCTTTCTCCGTCACAGGAACAAGGTGCCTAAAGACGAGCGTGTCCTCATCTTCGTCCAGTTCCCCGACCTGATGAAGAAAGTGGCCGAGGCACTGGGCGACAACGATATCAGGTTCCTCGAGATCAAGGGCTCCGCGTCCGCCAAGAGCAAGAGTCTGGAGAGCTTTCAACAGAGTAGCAAAGAGCGCGTGCTTCTCTTGAACCTCATGGACGAAAGTGCAAGCGGTGCGAACTTGACGTCCGCCAACCACGCCATCTTCCTCTCGCCGCTCCTCGCGCCATCGCAGGAGATCTACGAGGCCTGCATGACGCAGGCGGTGGGCCGGCTGGTGCGGTTTGGACAGGTCAAACACGTCCATATCTGGCGTTACCGGACACAGGACACCATAGACGGCGAAATCTACGACCAGAGAGAGAAGCTGTAAACTAATTTTTATCGGGATCTGTTGTAAATATATAGACGTCGCTTTCCCTTCCCGAGAGCTGGGGCTCCTTCCGTACGAAACACCGGCAAACAATTAACCTCCTCGCCTCCTAATTTGGAAGGCGCGTCATTTCTTGCATTATGTGTCCGCGTTTCCGAGGTTCTGGCTTTTACACTAAAATCCTAAGCAAACTATTGACGCTTGGTAATTTATGGGTCACAATTCAGGCCGTCTCAACTTGAATCAAAGCAATCAAAGCGGGCCTTGAGATCAATCACTTGACTGCTTATGGTATGTCTCGACACCGTCCAAATCATGGCTCGCATTGTGTCGCTTTGTTGGATTTGCCACCCTACTTACTAGTGGCCCTCTTTGTTTGCGCATTGTCCGGCGCCCCGCGCAGCCCCCATATAAATAGAGCGTCTCCGTCCTTGTGGTGAGCTTCAACTCCTGCACCATGTCTACTTTGCACTCACAACCAGTGAAACCACTCGGCCCGGGCTTTTCGTCCAATACCCCTCGCCTCGTACGTTGTGATTCATTTTTATTGAGATTTCTCTCAATTGACCCGGTGGCATCACAGATTCAGAACGAATTGTCCAGAGCATATCACTCAATCCGGCGAGAAAATCCAGAATACGTATTTCCAGATCCTTGTGCGACGGTAGAGTCATACCAGGCGAAACCTCGACGAAACGACCTTCCACTAACATACACCCCAAAAAGAACCAGAATTCCCGTCCCTGTCAGCCCAACAGCCACCGTCATACCCAGAATCTCAGGGCGCAAGGTGGCATTACCATACTCTCAGCGCAACAACGATATTGCGAATCCGGAGCATCGAGGGGACAGCTCTCTATATTACGTCGTCCGGCGTAACGAAAGCAACTACCCCCGCGTCTCGTTCTTCCCACACGATGGGCAGGGCACGGGCGTTGCGATGGGGCTGGCGTTTTATCAGGAGGGGATGGTGATGAAGCAGAGCACGGTCGACTTGGCATTAGGCCCCATCTTACGCGACATCGAATTCCTCCCGTTCACGTTGAGGGTGCGTCGCCCCATTTTTCTTATTTCTACTTGATCGAGCATTGACGCCAATCCATCGGGCTAGTGGCCGGGCTATTCGCACATCCTGGCCAAACAAAACATATTCCTCATTGAGGGAGGCCGGCATGTCACCAATGGGCGAATCGCACAACAGGTGGCGCAAGTGTTCTCCGAGTTCATTCAGGTGTGTATCCCCGCTGGATTTCTTGTACCAATGACTCAATTGCGTACACAGCGGTTCGGGGACGATTTCGACGACAGCGTTGCTGGAGGGATACAGCTTGGCCCGAGAGCCGTGACTTTCCACAGTCTTCGTTTGCATCAGGTTTATATCCGGGATGGGCGGGCTGTAGACGCGGAAGTGTCCTATACGAGAAGAAAATAGACTCCATAGTAGTTACCCCTTTTTGGCTCGCATTTGGAGGAAGTCAGTGACGATACATGAAACAGAACCGACGACCGAAAAACATCGCGGATACCTCGAAATATCCACAGCCCATTGGTGTGGCTTGCGTGGGTAGGAGTTCCCGGTTTCGCGGCACTCAGATTCTGGGAGCAGTAATCGTACATGGCATTGATATCAGTCCTCGATCTCGACGGCCCCGTACGGCTGTGCTTTGAAGTATGAATCGTCGAAATGATGTACCCGTACAAATCCGTCCTCCCCACCAGACGCGTAGCTTGTCCCCGCCGGATGTACCGCAATTCTGATGTAGCGTCAGCGTCAGCAGGTAAATAAGGGCTGAAGACGCACGTATTGATGGGACCAAAGTGACCCTTGACGCGGCCGACCTCCTCCTCGTACACCTTGTGCCAGAACCGTGTCTCGAATTTACCCTGTCTGAGGGAGGTGGTGGTGACGTTCATCGCTTCTTGCCCACCGCCAAGCAGTACCTGCAAACAGTCAGAATAAAGTGAGGAGAAAAGGCCCGAGGCATACGTATGGCCGCGTGGGCGCAAGCGCTGCGCTGTTCAGCGGGGTTTCCGTAGTGTACGTCTTGATCACCATCAAGTTTTTCATGTCGTGTATCCGGGCTATTTTATCCTTGCTACTGGTGATGCAATATGTGCGGTCCTTGCTTAGCTGCAAGTCCGTGACGTGGTCGCTGTGCGCGCGCTCGTTGTTCTCGATTTCCTCGCCGGTCTTGACGTTGAAGAGCGCGACTTTGCCAGACTCGTGGCCGGTGATGATAACATTCGGCGTCAGGGTGAACGCGCAGACCGTCGCCTTGCTGCCAATGGGGTTGAAGAAGTAGAGCGGCTCCTCCGATTCTATAGCAGACATTTGGCGAAAGTCAGAAAACGTGGAAAAATAGACGCACGATTTGTCCCGTCTCCCTCCCGATTGATCTCGAACACCCGGATGGCGCACTGGTATCCCATGCGCTGCTCCGTTATGCACACCACCTTGCTGTCATCCTCGTTGAACGCCACCCGCTTCACCGCCGTCGGGAATTCCCATGTGTAGAGATTTTTGCCGGTCGCCACATTCCATAACCGCAGGGTGTTGTCTGCGGACCCAGAGATGAGGAATTTTGATTCTGCTGTGTGTTGGTCCGGTCAATCATGGCAACAAACACGAAGCAAGAGTCGTTACAGTCCACGTCCACAGTCCAGACAGTGCCGTTGTTTCCATCGTATGTGCCTAATCTCTCTCCATTGTGCGAGTACCACACGTTGATGATGTGATCTTTGGAGCAGGAGAAGAGCAGGTCGCCCTCGGCATTGAATTTTAATTGAGTCAGAGAACGTTCATGGCCTGACGATAACTTTTAGCGGTATTTCAACGGGGAAGGCAAAGGAGCCACCTTGTAGCAAGATTGGTCTCTAAAATGAACGTCAATGGAGGTGTCTGGCATTCCAGAAACCACATTACCATTTTTCAAATGCAACTCGAGTGCAATTGAGGTTTTGAGGACTTTGGGAGACGGTGCCGGATTGCTGTGGTGGTTTGTTGTTTCCGGAGGTTCAGAGATAACAAGCCACAACAATGAATTTTCCTTTTTCTTTCTTTACCCCAGCTTTTCCCCGCCTTCGGATGCACGAGGTCCTCCTGCTGGACGACGTCCTCAGACAAATCCTCGACCTCTGTCCGACAGCTCTTCCGACGGTCGCGAGGACGTGCAGGGCTTGGAAGGACCCCGCGTTGGACGGTATCTGGTGCCTTGTCGGCTCTCTCGTACCGCTCCTCAATTTGATACCGGGGCTGACCTACGTGGATGGAATCTACGTGCGTTGAATCCGAACCTTGGCCACGGGGAAAATGGCTTACAATGAACCAGGATGTCGACTTGAATGGGCATCCTGACCTCCGCGTTTTCGATTCATATGCGGGGCGCATTAAACATATCACCCAACGGCATAATACGCGATTAAGTCCAGCCCTTCTGTCTATGCTATGCACAACCGGCACCCCGATCCTTAATAGACTTACGTCGACACGATTATCTTCCACGGACCTAGACTGTGTGCCAGCGGCACTAAGTTTGTCACCGAGTCTTCGACAACTTGACTTGGACTTCGGTTTCAAAAGAAGGGCATCCGAAGCTTCGAGTGCCTATCTCGAGGCGTTGCTCCGTCTAGCCACCGGCATTGAACGCGTTCGGCTCCGTGGCCTGGCTGATGAACGCTTAAACAGCGGCATCTCCCAGATGTCCAACCTACGCAGCTTGTCGCTCCGTACTGGCGCTTTTCTGACCCCGGAGACACTGGTCGCGATTTCCAACTTCCCGGGCCTTTCTGAACTCGAAATCGAGGCGGGTCATATCGATGCCGATAGCCTCACAGAACCATGGGCTTCGGTCGGGAGCTCTACACATAGACGCTTCCAGTCCCTCGAAAAACTCCATATCTGTGCACAAGCGCCACTACTGGAGCTTTTTCTGAGGACGATACCACCCGCAGCTCTGCATACCCTGCGCATTGAAGCGACGACGCCGCCAGGATCATCCCCGGTCCCTTGGAGCAGCATCTTTGACCTGATCAGGATCAACGCATCCTATACCCTCCACGACCTCACCATAGAACAACACCTAGACGACATAGACTTAGACACCATACCCATATCCGCATCTAGCACACAAAATAATCGCATCACATTCGATATAATCCGCCCCCTCGGGGCCCTCCGCCGCCTCCGCAATCTCACCATCGACATGACCTGCATACCCACTCTGTGCGATGCCGACATCGAGGCGCTTGCCGCGTGGTGGCCGGAACTCGTTCACCTCGATCTCGGCTCGCTGCATTCCTCGGAATGTCACCCCTCCATCGGCACTCCGCGAGCAACGCTAGCGTGTCTGCGCGCGTTCGCTTCCTCGATGCCGACGCTCCAGAGCCTGGTTTTACCGCTCGACCTCAGTGCTGTGCCGTCGTCGGTACCTGCCGCCGGGTCGACCACCCTCTCAAGGGCCACCTTCACATCTTTCCTCCCTCCGCCTGATCCTGCGTCCACCGCGAACTATCTTCATGCCGTCTTCCCCCGGCTGCGTGAAGTAGAAGGGACGGATATGCATGAGGTGGAGTGGGGTAAGGTGCAGGCTCTACTCCGCGGGCAATAGACGATCTCCCCGTTTCCGCTTAGATTTAGATTTGGATTTAGATTTAAAGTTGTCTGGACGTCGACAGCGATGCTCGTATCATTATTAGATTCTCTCGGTGTAGAACGTAGATATCTAGAGCTTAGACAACCTGGTTATCTTCGAATTAATCGCGTATGTATGTGGTCTACAAAAAAAGTCGGTTTCCCCCGCAGCAGTGTGGTAATCACGCTGTCTGGTTACTGCAAACATGTCGCGCATAAGTAAGACTCGGACCGACAAAGACAGAACTCACGCTGGACTGAACACAAACGCAGGGTTGGTTTTGTTGACGAAATTCCACACCGTTTTCTCCTTCAGATGGGTCGCTTTCCAATTGTTAAGAGACTCGGGGAAGTACGGGATATGGTCCCTCAAGCTGATATCGTGGGCAATGACGACAAAGATATCCGGGTCCGCATCGAACGTCGCGACCTTCTCCAACGAGATCTGCGACGCGATCGGGTCCGCGTAGAACGAATCCGGGAGGTCCGACACGGCGAGGAGCTGCTGCGCGCGGGAGAGCATGTCGAAGGCGCCGTCGTGCGAGTGCGGGGACCAGAAGTAGTCAGTGGAGATGGAGGACTTGGTTTCTTCGAGGAGATGTGCGGGGCAGGGGAAGTTTTTCTGGAACTGGGGGCGCGGACGGGCCTCCCCGGCGTTGTGGAACGTGTCGCCTCCGAGCGCGATGAAAGTAGTAGGCGTGACACGGGCGAGGGCGGTCAAATGGCCCAGCATGTGCTGAATAATTTACGTTTTGTCAGAAAAAACACTGGAGGGATGGAGAGCACTTACCCCAGGTGTGTTCAAAAGATAGAAACTTCCATCCCCAAAGTAGTCTATCGCTTTCAAGCCACTGAACGTGAGATTTGCTGCGGCGAAGTCAATTTTAGTGACCTGGTGGCCACTGAAGATTATGTGAGTATAGATGCATGATGAAGGAGGGTTCAACTGACGCAAAATCACTGTCTTGAAGAGTTGCATTGGGCGACTGCGGGTAAGTCTCAGTGTCCGTTTCTGACCCAATTATAATCCCAGTGGTGTTAGGAAATTTCGACATGTCCCCCTGTGGTAGATTTAATCAACCGCACCTCGGAAGAAAATAACATACTATGTGGTCGAAATGAGAATGGCTGCGGCCCGGATGAGCTTTGGTGAAATATAGTAACGACTGATATGACTTACCTCCAAATCACTGCGTCTATGCTCGCGAGGGAGATACCTCCATCTTGGAGCAATTCGTGGATGCCCTTGTGGGGAGAGACCTGAGCGACGCCAGAGGTGAAAAACCCTTCGACGCTGGGCGCGAAGTTCTCGGTGTCGTTCCGTATTCCGAGGTCGAACATGACGCGTTTTTGTGACCCTTCATGTTCCACGAGGAAAGCAAACATGGGAACGTTTATCGATTCATGTCCCGGAAGGACGGGCGCAACGAAGCCGTGTGCTTCGTTTACGAGGGTCGTATTCCCGACATTGAATACTTTGACCGAGACCGTTGCAGTGGAGCGCGGGAGGCCAAGGTCAAGATACGAAGCGGATGATCCACCCACGAGGAAACCGAGGAAAAGACTGGGGAAGAAGACCATACTGCCGAGTTTGGGGCAACCCGCACTCTTGCGTCGCCTTATATACCAGGTCCCGACGCGGATCCTTGTGATTTTGCTGAGAAAAACTGATGAATAAACCTTTGATTAAGCAGTTTCTTAGCAAGCATCCTTCGAGTCAGCGCCGGAAACCAAGCGGGATCCGTGTTTCCGAGAGCGCGAACCTGCGCGAACACCGACGCAGACCGTTGGTTGTGATGTGTCGAAAACTGTGAGGACTTGGCGAAGCCTCCAACACCGAGACAACCTCAGTTCCCTGACCTGCGCTATGTTTCCAAGGTTCAAATCGCCATACGTTACGCGACAATATGCGACGTCGACTGCACTTGAAACACGATTGTCGTGCTCGTTGCGTGCTCGTGCCTGCCGGAGTGCGAGGGCAAAAAAAGTGGTGCAAACTGAGTTCATCGGCGACGACGCGCATCTGCATAGATACCGGCGCGTATGTGGGTCAGGATCGGTGTGGCTCAACGCGATTGTGCACGGTGTTGGGTTTGAGCGAGAACTAGTATCGGCCCGGAAAGCCGAAAGCCGCATCAAGGCCGAATCAGCAAACAATGATGGCCGTCTGCAACGCTGCCTCTTTTCCTCTGCCACTTCAAAGCTTCAACTTTCAAGACCTTGTCCGCGCTTTTGATCGGTCTATAAGGCTGAAAATGCATGTATTCAAGCATAGGCGTTATTTAAGAAGAGTCGCCGAGACGTATGTTCTGCAGGACCCAGTCGTATTGGTCAACTTGTACCCCATCACACCTATAGCGAAGGAGAAACGAGTTAGGACCGCTGCAGGGCGAAGCGCGACCACATACCCTCGATGAATGCAAGCACCAAGGTCGGGTTCAGTGGCGTGTCTCTTCTGCCCATATTCCGTTCAATCGCGAGCGTGTCCATCACACCGTAAAAGTACTCGGATTCTATGAGCTCGGCCTTCAAGATGGATCGCTGAGAAGGGTTAGAAGACGACGCGACAGAAGAAAACGAAGACGTTATTTACCTTCTGGCTGTCGTTCGGGTTGGACTTTCCCCACTTGTTGAGGTACGCCGCCAGAAGCTCTAAACTTGGCTCGTGGCTGCTCTGGACGATGATGTGCGGTACTCTCTCTTCGACTATGAGGATATGGGGGCCCGATGTCTTGAAGAGATCAGGTGGGCGCGCGATGGCGTCCAGAACCGGTAGACGTATCACCGTTTGAGCTTCATCGGACGAGGAAATGGCACCCGATCTCTGGGCCACAGGAATCGGCGCCTCGACGGCGAGGTCATCCCAGTCTGCGTCTTTCGCGTCCGCATTGAAGAGGTTTTCGAAACATTTGTCGTAGGTCGAATCAAGCTTGGTCTGCGACACGGGCTCGGCCTTGGGGATGCACAGCTGGAATGTTGCCAGCTTCGCATTCCACTTGGTGCTGGGGAGGGCGATGCGTTCAGCTGGCTGGATTTCTCTCGTCAGTGCAATTGAATGGGAATTTCGGTTTTCTTACTTCGATGTGCAGCGTCAAGGCCTTGCGATTCGCCCCCTCAGTAATCACATTCAAGAGCTGATCCGTCCAATCCGCGTGTCGGTCGTTTTCTAGACGGCCTATCAAGCGCTCATACCACGCGATCGTGTAGCGCACCACAAGCGGGACGAAGGTCGAGTTGTCGGTGAACTCCGTCTTGAGCTCCGCCCACAGAATCGGCCACTCCACGCGCGGCGTAATCGTGTGTCCAAGAACTTTGTTGAGGGAGCTGACGAATTCAGCGACAGAGGAGGTGGAGGAGTCCCAAAGGTCGCGAATGTCCATCCGGACTTTGAGTGGCCTGGAAGAAGTGTAAGGACTCAGTGTCTGGAATGGAGACGTGTTTCGGCTACGCACAGTTCTTTCGACATGATGGGAGGAAGGAGTTGGGGGAGGCCGTGCTGGACTTGGCCTCTATGTAAAGCCTTGAATGCGTTTAGGAGTCAGGCACTCTGTTCATTCTCTGATCAGACATCCCCTGTCGAATGGGCGCTGGAGTTGGCGTAGGCAGCTGGCAGTGAGTGATGGCAGTTGTAAGTACGGTCTTAATCCGCTGTTTAATTGCCTTCGCGCAGGTGGATCTGCATCCAGCACATAACCACGTGGCCGCGTCGCTCTTCAACCTCACTCTTGATTACTCTCAGTGGAGTCTCAGCAATCCCTATCCTCCTGGATCATTCGTACCTCGCTCTCCTAACAAGTTTCTCGCCCTTGTCTCGTACCGACGACCGGAAGAATAATACGCAGAATATTACTTGGCTTGCATGTTTGCTTAGATCAGTGGTCACCTCAAGTACTTCTTTGCAACAGACGGTACAACCTGTGAGTTTACTCGTTAGTCGCAGTTGAGAATCTCCCCGGCTACGCTCGTTGTTTCGTGCAGGGAGCTCCTCGCGTTTGCTCCTGGCGCTAAGGGTGGGCTGTTCGAGGTGCGAGAATCAACAAAATGACTCGTAAAGAAAAAAGACAGAGGAAAATGCTTACCCTCCAGCCACGCTTCGAGGCATTTGATAAGGTCTTGCGCTGTGGCATTGCCTAAAATGTATACGTGCGGCTTTTTTTCCACGAGTTCCCACACGACGGCGTATGCAGAAGTGATTAGGTCTTCGATGTAGGCCTTCGTTCTTCCTTCCTCTTGCCATTCGGGACGGGTATGCTTTCTCACCACCTCGCTAAGCACCGCTCGAGGGTACATGAAGAAACCCAGCTTGGCCTCACTCATATCTACGAGTGAGCCAGTCGTCCGTCTCTTAATGGAAGGGTGCAATCGATTTTTGTTGAGGAAAGGATCCGTCTGCGGGTCAAGGAAAGGATCCGTCCCCGCTTCGCCGAAGGTGAAGAAGAAAAGAAAAAGCAGATAGAACACACTCTCGACCTGATCGCGAATAGCAGTGAGCGAAGGAAGATATAGCCGTCATATCGAGAAGACGCACGTCGGAGACATGCTCTCGTGGGTGCCCATTCATGACATCGAGGGCCATAAACGGACCTGTGCCCTGGATTTGAAAGTCAGTTGGTTCGGTCTACACCAGAAAACAGTACCCACCCTGATGACCCGACGTTCTAGTGGATAGGGCTATTGTGGATGAGTGCAAGATAGGAGACAGATTTGGTCGTCACACCTCATGGTCAAAGTCCAAGCAGGCTGCCAGGAGATCGACGTGTTTCTTAGCTCTATTCGGCTTTTTAATGCAGGCATTGTCCAGGTCGATCAACCACGCCCGACGCGGGATTCCCTCGTCTTCGTCAAAAAGGAAGTTGTCAAAGCTCACATCGCCGTGGAGAATGCGAGCCTTGGTATACAACGAATCAAGACCTGGAAGATATCAATATCGCGCGGACAACAGAGCAGAGAACGACCTTTAAGGATGCAAATCACACCGGACACAAAGTCCTTAGCGTCCCGGAAGTGATGAAGAGGGAGTTTGTAGGGCAGGAGACAGTACGTCTCTTGTCGTAATTCCACCTCTGCAAAAACCCCTCGCGTTTTCAAGTCACGAGGCTGAGACGCGGAGGCGCTGCTGCGCATGGAATCTGTATCTAGACACGTCCAGCAGCTGGCAAATTATCATGTCAATCCGAAGAAAAAAAGCGATATAAAGGCACTCACTCTCCTGGCTCTGGCAAGAGCACATATTCAACATTTTTCTCTCGGGCAAGTTCCATCAGTGCGTTCTCTTGACATTCACCGAGGACATCGACCCAAGTCCGCTTGAGGGCCCAGTGCTTGGTCTGATCGCCATCGCGTCTGACTTTGAAAACAGTAGTCCCCCGCCCGCGGATGGATGCGGTGTTGGATATGGCTTCCTGCACCGTGAAAACACTGTGGTCTACTTTGACGGTGTCGACGACATGGCAGTGATACTCGACCGTGATCGTCTGCTTCTTGTTTCCCTGGGTACGATGACTTTCGACAGACCTGGACTGATATTTGTAGGTGAAGCTGGGGTTGTGCCCGAACTCGTGATCCTCAGCGGTGACGGTTCCGAGAGCGATACGGATGGTATCTACATTTCCCCGACCCGTGGAAAGTTTGAAAGAACATTCCTCGCAGCCAGCAGAATCAGAACGAATCAGGCATAGTCGATTCTCAGTCATCGCGATGCCGTGCGCTGCTGCGAGCCACGGCTGAGCCCGATGCAGCGCGCGCAGGTGCAGATGTGTTTGCTGGATTGCATCGTCGAGATTAGATGACTTCAACTCCACAACAACTCTAGTCCGAGTCCAGTTCGCGTAACCTTCATCAAGGTCCTGGGGTTCGCCCTTTGGAATTGATTCCTCGTATTTGCGCCAAGCGGCCTCCGCAACCGGGACGAGTGATGGGTCGCTGGTGGCGCGATAAGCCGTCTGCAGATCTGAGATTATAGTCCGATCCAATGGGTCTTGGTCCCGTTCTTCCTCAGCAACGGAGTCTGCGGGGTATGTTAGCTCCAAGTGGTCCGATAAATAATGTCCCGGTTCTGAGTCGAGCACTGTCTCCTCCTCTACCTCCTCTTTCTGCCTGCCTAGCACAGACCAAGCCGTCGTCGGAAGAACATGGTTTCCTAGACGTTGCTCGACGTTCTGATCCGACATGGTGTATGGATGATCTGCATAAGGAGGACGGCCAAAGCACCATTGTATCCAACGGCGCCCCAGAGCTGTCGGTGTCTGCTTGTGAATCTCTTTGAATGCCAATTCAGCCACAGAGTTCATGAATTGCGCGGCCTTAGTCTCCGTGCGACGATTCGGGTTGTTGGGAAGTGTCCAGGTCCGGATAAAATTATGTTCTCGCGACTTGGGTTCGACGGCGGGGACTGAAGAGTCAGGGAGGCACCCGGCGCGTTCCGCGTGGCATACTGCCCAAGCAATGGCGGAGTGATGATGCTGTTCTGGGACGAGCCTGCCGCTCACGTAAGTGACCTTGACCAACTTCTGCTCTAGCAGGCCAGCGAGTACCACCCCGACAAGCGAAGCCGGAATGAAATGCCCGAAGACATCGTCCACCAGGTCCTCCGACTGGTAACGCGCGCCGTTGAGCTCGGCCACCAAACGATGGTCAGCCAAGTCGTGTCGTTCGTTACATGTATCAACGTCGCATTTTTCGTGGCTCGTTCTTGAGGGTATAATGCGCACATTCCGACGGCGCTGTTGACGACGGCGGAATTCCGCTGGGTTGTCCGGCGGCTAGAACCCAGTACATGTTGAAGCGGCATAACTTGAGGGTGTTGTTGCTTACATGCACTTACATTCGACATTTCAACACCCTTCTCCTCCAATTCCCCTCTATACCGCTTTCGTTGAGGAGGAGCCCGCACAGTCGAATTGCTGCAACTGCAAGGAGAAACTTGAGAATCGCGATGGCGGAGGACGTCGGCCGACAAAGTCCGGGTGAAATAAGCCGCTGCGCGCCAGTGTCAATGATCGGTGCTAAGAATAGAGGCCTAATTTGTGCACCTTGCTTTACACGCTCATACCCGTGGTCCAGTCCGCTCTCGCCGCTTCCTAACATAAGCTACTGCGTGTTCAGTCGCATTCCCTGCGCTATCTTGGGGCTCTGCGTCAATCTTGGGGCTTTACTCGCAGCATGAAGACAACAACGAGGCTCGCCTTTGTACTGGGGATCGCGACCTCGTTTTTTGTGGCTGAAATCGCTAGTGGGTGGCTCCTTCTACGAGACTGAGTATCTTGCGACGTGGACTGGCATAGTTGGATTCCGAACGAAGAGTCTGGCTCTCATTGCTGACGCGGTCCGTTGCTGGTCTTTCGTTGTGCTTTTGTTCCTGACTTGTGGTGAATGCCACTAGTTCCATTACCTCAATGTAAGGTCAGTTTGACCCACCCTCGTTCCCCTGCTCATGTGCTGCGTAGGATATCGTTGCCTAGTGAGTTGGGCCACTGAGAACTAGAGCGCCAACTGAGACGCCGTTGCAGTGCCATCGCCTTCGCGGCCGCCTACGTTAGTGTTAAAATTAGTCATGCAGCCGTGATTGACGCGCTTTCTAGCTGCAAGATAAAGGGCACAATGTAAGTCTTGTAGGTTCCCGTCGACTCGCTCCTCATGATGCGCAGACCGTCGGCTTCACCTACGCGTTCCACCGCGCGGAACTCGTCGGTAACGGATTCCACCATTTGTTTAATCCAGAAACTGACGCGTCCCAAGGCGCCTTCTTCAACGGTGTCTTCCTGCTTGCATTGGCGCTGTCGATATTCCTCCAGTCGCTCGAGCGGTTCATCAACATCGAAACCGTGAAAGACCCAGAACAGGTGATGATCATCGGCGCCGTCGGGCTCTGCCTCAACATCCTGAGCGTGCTCGTTGTGCACGACCACGGCGGCCACAGCCACAGCCACGGCGCCCCCGCGGCAGCGGCCGAGGTCGTCGTCGTCGACCCGGTGGATCTCAGCGCGGGCGTCCATGCACAGCACCACCACACACTCTTCCCCCCGACGAGCACGATCCAGCCGAACTTTGGGCTCTTCGCGGTGCTAATCCATCTTCTCGGCGATGCGGTCAACAGTACGTGCACTCACGCCGCAAGTATTGCGCTCACACTGGTCAGACGTCGGCGTCATTGTGGCGGGGATACTGATATGGAAGCTGCACTCGCCGAATCGGTTCTACGCCGACCCCGCTGTCTCGCTGGGCATAAGTCTGATCATTTTTGCGAGCGCGATCCCTATGAGTGTGTGCTGTCTTCTTTTTTCTTCTTGTGATTGACGTTTCGGCAGCGATCAAGACCGGGCGCATACTTCTCGAAGCTGCGCCGGTCGAGTTGGATCTCGAAAAAGTCCAGGAAGATCTGCTTACAGTACGTTGGACTCCTTTCCCTCAGACGCCGCTCAAAACAGCTCAGCTCCCCGACGTGATCTCCATCCACGACATGCATGTCTGGATCCTCTCCCAGTCGTGCGTGCCTCGTCAAATTGAACGCATCGTTTAACACCCCACAGCGTCATCCTCGCCTCGCTGCACGTCTGCGTCCCGCCGGGAACCTCGCTCGAGCAGTGGGAACGCACGGAACAGTCGCTGCAGCACTGCTTCGCGGCCTACGGCGTGAACCACGTCACCATCTCGCCCGAGCTGCACCGCGACGGCACCGAGACGCTCTCCGGCGACGACAGCGTCATGAAGTGCAAGTCCGCGTCCGATCAGGAGGGCCGGGGGTGTGCGGTCAGCAAGCGCTCGTTGAGGAAGCAGGCCTTGCCTGCAGATAGTGCGTAGGTGCTTTGTATAATACATATAGATTGGGTGTGATGTAAGTTATTGTGGTAGTAAAAAATCTCCGTTATTTGGCAGAAAGCTCGACGGCGTTCTTGAACGCGCCGAGGAGGGCTGTGAGCTGTATCTTTTCGCTGGCGCCTGTCGAAAGCCGGTGTCTGAAAGCGTGTAAGAGACAAGAAAGGCTATTCGGACGGTACGTACTCGGTGGTGGCGAGATGGTCGAGGAGGTAGATTCGGGCATGCGGCTTGAGCTCGAGGCTCTCGATGTAGTCGTACGCGCCCGTGAGCAGGTCTTGTAGTGCCAAGCCGCGCTCCATTTTCATCGTCGTGATTCCTGGTATGAGTGAGATAACGCGCGCTCAAAGAGGCAACAGACGTACGCGTGTAGGAGGTCGTAAACTCGTCGGAGAGCATCGAGTTCACGATCGTCTCAATGTCGCCGGGGTGCGGGTTGCCGGTACAGTTGTATATCTCCGTCTCGCCGGTGAGGTCGTACGCGGCGTGGCACGCCTGCAGCACGTTGAGCGCGCGACGCATGTCGCCCTTGGAGAGCTTCAAGAGCGCGGCTTTGCCGTCCGGGGTCAGTTTGACTCTACATCCAGGTCGTCAAACGACGCATGCGCGAGGAGGTCAGCACGTACTGTTCGGCGTCGATGACGCTGTCGAGCCGCTTCTCCACCTCGACGATGGGGAGGGGCGAGAAGCGGAAGCGCGTACAGCGACTTTGGATAGCGGGGGCGATCTTGTTGACGTAGTTGCAGATGATGCAGAAGCGGACGTTCTTCGTGTACTGCTCGATGACGCGGCGGAGGGCCGCCTGCGCCTGCTGGGTCATCATGTCCGCCTCGTCGAGGATGATGAGCTTGTAGCCCTTGGAGAAGAGCGTGCGCGTTTCCGCGAACTGTTTGATTTGTTCGCGGACGACGTCGATGCCTCGGTCGTCTGACGCGTTGAGCTGAGCGCGCGAGTCAGTGTTGTGCGACGCGTAAAATGGCAAGCAAAACGCACCTCGAGGATCTGTTTTCGGTATTCGGAGCCGTATATTCGACGCGCCACCGCTAGGATCGTCGACGTCTTTCCAGTACCCGGAGGGCCATAAAACAAGAGATGTGGCAGTCGGTTCTTTTCGATGAATTTCTCGACTGGCCCAAATCAGACGCGACTCTGGAAGAAACAACGATACCCACTGGTGCCGGTGATGTCCTTGTGGGATACAACGTCGTCCAGAGTGACTGGCCGGTACTTTTCCACCCTGAAAACGCGTCAAAGAGACGAAGAGGCGCGCGCGTTTTAAGAAGCGCACCAAGGCAGGTTATCGTTGTCAAAAGGGCGGTCTTTGTCAGCAGCCTTGCCCTTTCCCTTTGCAGCGGCTGGGATCTTCTCCACGTCGAGCATCTCATCGTCTGTGTCCATCGTCGTGGTGGTAGCGTTAATTGGTGTCACGCAGGGTCACGAATGTCACGAACTGTGCCGCGCCTGCCGGTGCGGAGTTTGAAGCGCACGGGACTATATAGCGTGCGAATACGATTTTTTTGCTCTCTCATCAGAACCGGCTCTTGCTTTTGTCAAAGACTCCATCGTTGATTTCGTTGGACAGACCAGAGCGTCCGTTGTGCGCAAGATGCAGATCTTCGTAAAGCGAGTCTTGTCCTCTTTCTCGTCGTGTAGAAACTGACCGTTTTGTGCAGGACCCTCACGGGCAAAACCATTACTCTTGAAGTCGAGTCTTCGGACACTATCGACAATGTCAAGGCCAAGATTCAGGACAAGGAAGGGTGCGTCGTCCTCATATTTCTTCCTCGCAGCGGTACTGACTTTTTCGTAGGATCCCTCCCGACCAGCAGCGCCTGATCTTCGCCGGAAAGCAGCTCGAGGACGGCCGCACCCTCAGCGACTACAACATCCAGAAGGAGTCCACCCTTCACCTGGTGCTCCGTCTGCGTGGTGGTGCCAAGAAGCGCAAGAAGAAGACCTACAACGTCCGTTCCATTCCGTATTTCTTTTTTCGTGAACAAAATTTAATCGTCATGCCCTCCAGACCCCCAAGAAGATCAAGCACAAGCGCAAGAAGGTCAAGATGGCCATTCTCAAGTACTACAAGGTCGACTCCGACGGCAAGATCAAGCGCCTCCGTCGCGAGTGCCCGACCGCCGAGTGCGGTGCTGGTATCTTCGTAAGCCGTTCTGTCCCTCATCCGCCTTGCGGTAACTTATACCTCTTGGCAGATGGCCTTCCACCAGGACCGCCAGTACTGCGGCAAGTGCGGGTTAACCTACACCTTCCAGGCCGGGTCCAAGCCCCCGGCTGTCTAAGTCATGGCTGGCAGGGATGTTATGTAGCTGTCTTATGCACTATCGAACCCATGTCATGCTATGCGGTGTTGAGGACAATGCATGTTGCTGTCGTCTCCCAATTGGTCTCAGTCGTCAAAACCTCAGGTTGGACACCAACAGGACTTGTGCATCGCAGGTCAACAAGTACGTGCCCTCGGCCGGCCGTTCATTTGACGGAATAAGAGAAGAAATAAATTACTGCTTTATTGTACAGGGTCGGAGAACAAATTCTTTCCGCGATTGACGAAGCTCGCGAATCCTAAACGCGAATCCATCTCGTCTATTGACCTAGAGATTCATTAGACATAAAATCGAGAACACGCCTTTCATACGCACCGTTTCCGCATCTCTGCGGCCCATGTTATCTCTTTCAGGGGAGGCGCGTTGAGAGAGGCGCCGAGTGTGCCAAGAACCAGCGCGAGAAGAGCTTCCAAAACAATCTGCACGGATTCATTTCAGAGAGGGTCCAGTTTTCACAAAACAGAGAACAGACGTCTATAGGTAAGGAACCCTCTGGCCGACCCATGGCCTTCAGGTGCGAAAGGTCTAAGCAGGCAGGAATTCAAGACACGTTGAAATGTTCATTCCGATGCAACATACGCTCATAAGTGGAAAACGCGGCTATTTCTGCATTGAATAATTCGGTCCAGTGGTCAATTCGGAAGATAACTGACCGTGAAATACGGCGATTGTCGCGAGACAGAGCAGAACGGCCGCGAGCATGGCAGAAGCGGAGAAAGAAAGCAGAGTGCACGTGTGGTGACCAAATACCGCTTCGACCATTAACACGTCTGCAATAATGGCGTTCCCTGTACCCTCACACCTGCCGCGCAGGCCAAATCCACAAGATGTCTCGTCGGAGATTCTCATGAAAATTGACCAGGCGACGAACCAGACACTGACCGCATCCCTGGCGACCTCATGGCTAGCGGAGCTCGAAGACACCATCCAGGCCACCAAAGTACTGCTTGCCAGCTTTCCGTGTAGGATTTTGGCGTACTAATAACCGGAACACAGAGCCACATACATGACCGGATACACCTCGACTTGCCGCAATTTGAGCAGCAGCTGGAGTCGTCCAAGTCTGTGCAGACGCGTCTGCAGTCTTTGGCCAGCAATGTCGAAGGGTTGGACCATACCCTCTCGGATCCGCAGGTGCGTCTCCCGTGAAAACTTATGGTGGTCCTCGTTCAAATCCGTGTCTTCAGACGGGTGTCATTCCTACGCTGGTGCGGTCATTGGCTGCACACGGTACTTTGGCGCAGCAATCCACAGACGCCGCCGTACGCCATGAAACCTTGTCCCACTTGCTTCGCTGTCGGACAGAATTTGGCTCGGTGCTGTCGCTGGTGCAGATGGGCAAACTGCCCCAAGCTGTGGAAGCGTGTGGGGAGTTCGACCAACTACTGCGAGATGTGCCAGCCCATCTGCATCAGACGAACGTTATGCTGGACTTGAAGGTGATTGACTGTCTCTTCCAGTTACTGTGCGTCTTACGCCCTCTCAAAGCGCAAATTCCAAGCCGCCAAGTCACGAGCGGAAGAACAGCTGAGCGAAGCCTACTCAAGAAGTATGGTTGTGTCCCCCAAATGCCTCACAATATTACATTCTGTTACGGGTGCGTCGTCGTTCTAAGGTCTTTTGTGTGTGCCAAACTAATTGTGTTCTTAGTACGACAATCCGAGACTATCCTAACGCTCTCAGAGATTCTGTCATCCCTATCTACGACCTCTCTATCGAACCATCTGACGACTCTTCGACGCGATATAATGACCCATTATGTGGACCAAGTCTTGCAGCAGCCAACATCCCTCACCATCACCTCCGAAAATCAGGAACACGAACTGACGCTTTTCCCGTCGCCTCCAAATTCCGAGGATCTAACCACGCGCCTCGACAATGTCTCTGCGACTCTCAAGTTCCTGTCGGCTCATTTCATAACGTTCCTCCCCTCCGCCGAGGCCGCCACGTTCTCCCGCTCGCTCTGCAAGCCACTCGTAACAAGCGTGCTCTCCAACCTCCTCGTCCCCTCTCTCCCATCCGCTTTCGAATCCCTCCCCCAATTCATAGGACTGGCCAAACACGCTGTTGCATTTGAGGACCAATGTGTTATCCAGCTGCTCGGCGACGACAAGAGCGACCGCCCAATCAAGGCGTGGGTGGACGGGATGGGCGGCCACTATGAGCGCCAACGACGCTTGCAAATCCTCGACACCTCGCGGGTCATCGTGTTGTCGCCGGAGAGTGCCCCAGATCGATTCCTCGTTGAGATTGCCATTCGCCAAGATAAAGCGCCGGAGGTGGTTCCCGTGCAGCCGGAGGAGGACATGGAGGAGAAGCCTTTGAATGGGGACTCGAGCCCGGCGGATGACGGGTGGGGCTTCGATGATGACGCTGAACCAGAGCCGACTCCCGTGTCGCCTGTCCCAGTGGTGGATGATGTCGCTGACGATGGTTGGGGCTTTGATGAGGAGGAAGCTGCTTCTGCCCCCTTGGTCGAGCCGCCGCCAGAGACAAATGGGCAGGACGAACCCGATGCTGCTGATGCTTGGGGTTGGAACGACGACGCGCCGACCGAAGCCGCATGGGACGACCCCTGGGATGATCCCCCTGCGCCCAAGTCCACTGCGCCGGTCGACTCACGTCCGCCGCCCGCTCCCTCAATAGCATCAATATCCTCACCAGCGTCCACCTCTTCCCCCAAAATGGCGACTCGTTTGGAAAAACTCGCAAACAAGGGCAAGAAGCACCTCAACGGCAACTCGCCCATGTCTTCGCCGGCCATCTCCTCTTCCATGTCCTCCGCCAAACCATCACCCGCTATACCCTCTTCTTCCACTCCGCCTCCCCCCGCTCCCGTTACGTCGCCTGAGAAACGACCTCCGAGGATCGCCACGGCCGTCGTGCCAACGGAGACGTACCTCGTCTCGGGGCGCATGCGGCAGATCATCAACATCGTCGAGGACGTCCTCGCCGAGGGCCAAAAATTCGCTACGTCCAAGATCTTCCCCCCGATCGAGACAAGCTCGCCCCCCGGAACGGTTCTCCTGCAATCCGCCGCGTCGATCGTGGATTTGTACCGGGCTCTGTACCCCGTCAAGTTTGCGGGGAGACTGAAGAGCGCACCTGATGCGGCGATGCAGTTCTCGAACGACTGTCTGTATCTGAGTGGGGAGATCGGGCGGATGGAGAATGCTGCGGTGCAGGGCGGTCTGGCGCCAGTCAAGGACCGGCTTGGTGAATGCCGGCAGCGGCTGAAGATACTGGGGGACAGCTGGTTTGAAGATACCGTCGTACGTGCGAAATGAAGTTGTTAAGAAGAGATCTCTCACATGTGTATCACACACAGGAGCAGCACAGACAGTCGGCGAACGATATCATCTCGCAGGGCACCGATGGATTTAGGTTTACAGCTGACCAGGACCGGTACGATGAGTGCGAGACCGCCATCAGTCGAGTGGTGCAGGAGATCAAAAAGCTAGCACAGCGATGGAAGGTATAAGGAGTGCTGGGTCTTCCAAATGCTGTTCCGGCGCTGACTCTTCCGCAGGGTATCTTGAACAAGAGCAAGTACTACACCGCGATCGGGATGGTCACTGAGGCTGCTTTGTCCCGAGTGCTTGAGGATATCCTAGCCCTGCATGACATACCAGAGGTGGAATCACACAGGCTGAGCGAGCTCTGCCGCATCTTACACGCCCTGGAAGCGTTGTTTATCGAAGACACAAACCAGGTAAGAGCATGGCCGTTCATCATCGCCTTGCATTTACTGACTTCCATCGACAGGATCCGTTTGTGGTAGCCTACGTTCCCTCCTGGCTTAAATTTTCGTACCTCTCCGAGCTGCTGGTGCGTATAATTCCACATTTTTGCGAGCTATTCATTGAATTATTTTGTGCTGCAGGAGGCATCCATGGTCGATATATCATATCTCTTCGACAGCGGTGCTTTGGTCGACTTCGAGGTCGACGAGCTTGTGCGTTTAGTGCGGGCGCTATTCGCTGACACTGCGTTACGGACCAACACGATAAATAAACTGACGGATGGACGATCGTAGTTGTGTGTAGTTCGTGTCGTAATCTTACTCGCCGTTGCGGAATGCTTCCTTATTTCTCCTTGACGTTTTGCGCAACAGACGGACGCGTGGATGTTCCAGTTATGCATAGGCTACTGAGCGCCCCCAAGAAGCTTCATGCAGACCGATTACAATGCAAAACGTCTCTGGCCATCACTATTCAGACTCTGCCCAACTAAAGTAATTACAGCCTCATCCAGATGCTCCCGAGCAAGCTCTTCTAGCTGTGACACTGAGACTCGGGGGCGCTGCGCTATTTGATGCCTGTCGTCTGACAAACCTGCTTTGAAGCAGCGGGCAATAAGCTCCGCCACGTAGAGATCTCGAGGGGCGGAGGCAAAAATCGACTGGACAGCGGGTCTTGTGGCCCTTTGGGAATGCGCGAAACGCAGAGCGCACCCTAAATAGAATCGAGCTCATGTGAAAAGCTTGCAATCATAGCCGCTGTAGACGTACCACTGGTAAAACCTGCTTGCCGGCAAGCAGCTTGGCACTGAGAGTAGAGGAGGTCATCTATCGCTGAATGAGAGGCCGTCAGAGATCCCCGTCGGCGTTCATGTAAAGAAACTGACCCTCCTGTGCGAGGCTCCAGACTTGTAGGCGCAATACATTTCGCTTTAGGTTGGCGGCGTGGCGCTCTACTATTGCATCGATATCGTTCTGGTTTTGCGAACGCGCGTAACGCTCGCTCTCGTCTTCCAACCGTTGGATGCGCACGGTGTGATCGCGCACGCACTTCTCAAGTTCCTGCAATTATGATAAGAGACTACTAGTAGGCCAATTATCGTAGCTCGAAAGAACGAACCTCCATGAGGCTATCCTTGCGTACAATGTATACGGTGGGGGTCCCCTGCGCGAGAGCGTATGGAGGCGGGATCTGGACCTGAACGGCGGGAGAGTTATGTGTGGGGAGCATTGTGATTCAGGTCGACTCGGATTGCGAAACCCTAAGTCCCCGTCGATCAGTACAATCAACTTACTGGAGGACTTTGAAGCCGTTCCAACTTTTACCCCTGCAGGATGCCGGTAAAATCGAGGATGGCGCACAGACAAAGAATTCGAAGCCGGACGCCGGTGATAACGAACGATACAACTTGGCTAACCATCCTTTGGTGGCCGAGCTCAATGGCGGACGTTACCAGTCGGACGACTTGGTGGACGACGTTTTTGGGCACTTTTCGCTTGTCGGGGTAGTACTCTCGGGAAGTGATTCGACTGATTGATGATCCGTTTGATGTGGCCGTGCAGTTGAGTCTGATCTCCCCTGTCGTCTTAGAATTCAGGCGAGTTCCTGACTCTTCCTCCCTCATGGATACGCCAATGGTGGATGCCCCCAGCCCTGGGGCTGTAACTGAAGAAGCCGTTGAGGCATGGCTCTCCCCCCAACTTAACGTCTCCCAGCGCCACAGCCTTGTGAAATGGGACCCAGCCGCCATTCACCGATTCTTGGCGGCCCTCCGTACACCTGCGCCAAACCCTCTTGGGTGGTTCCTCTATGACACCGAGGGAAACTTTCGCTCCTTCCATCCCCTGCATGCGCAAATCCTGCCCATGATCGACCGCCCTTTCCTCTACATCGCGTACCTGTTTAGTTTGTGATTATCTTGCTCTTCCCTTTTTGAAAACCTACTGCTTTCTCAGAGCCCCCGCCTGAGCTTTTTACGGATCCGTTCGACGAAGATCTCGTTCGACATCTCCAGAACTGGGTGAATGATTTGGGGAGCGAGATCGAGTTTGAGTTACTTGGAGGATGGAAGGGATTACGGACTTTTCTTCAGTCTGTTAACCCTCCGGACGAACCTCTCAAGAGCCACCTCTTCTTCCAAAATCACCTCAAACTATTTAGAGATCAGGATCTCGTCGTAGGGCAAGTCCCAGTTCCCGATCTCCTGAAGACTTTGTGGAGTTTGTAAACAACTTTGTGTCGGTCGGCATTGGACTGATTCTCTTGATACAAGCCGGGTCAGAAGATCTGGAGTGTTCTCCACTAGGCGAAGACTTGACTGCAAGACAGCAACTGTAGGTTACGTCTCTTAGCTGGGATAGTCAACGCTGAGATCTCTGCAGACAAGCCGAACACTTACAGAAGCACCTCGAAGATGACTTCGTGGGGGACGGGGCCGAGACCTTGGAGAAGGGCATGGAGCACTACCGCGATCTATGGGAGAGGAACAAGGCCACATATTATGGTCGCGTGGTGGCCATGATAGCATCCAGCGGTACGGGCAAAACCAAGCTCAACCTGGAATATCTTCGCAAGGTATGTGGAGCCATTCAGTGACGATCCCTTGTATCCCTCACATCTGTTCAAGCATGGGGGATTGTACATTTGCCTGCGGAGCGCGAGCGACTCACCAGGGCAAGGGTGGCCACCTGGTGATGTTCACTTGACAAGCTATCTCGAACTCCATCGGGACAAGGTGCGTTATCATTCCCTTCGGATGCATCAATTTAAAAATTCGGAGAAGCCGCTCGCTCTTGTCACAGCCGCCCTTATTGGCGCAGTGCTGGAAACGGTGGAACAACAGTTCACCAGTCTCGATGACCACAACAAATCGTGGAAGCTTCGGGCAGGCTCCCGCCTCACAAGATCGGACCCGCGTCTGGACAACATGGCCAAGGTCGCCTCGAAGGCCAAGGAGCTTCTCTATCAACATCTTGCAGAATTTATAAGCAAAATGTGTTCTGGTGCTCAGTCGGTCAAAGAAGACGCAGAACTGGCTGTTGAGCTGATCTGTGAAGGTCCGGCAGACAAACTGGCGCGAAAAGTCCCCCACTTCCTTCTGGTTGTGGATGAATGTACAGTGCCGTCCTTCCTCTTCCCTTCCGACCAAATCTCCCCACTTTTAAGAGTCATGGAGTGCCTATCGAAGCACAACTTGTGGTTCGTTTTGGTGTCGACTAGCGCCAAGATAGTCTCCATCGTGCCGTCTATGAACGTCAGGGGATCACAAAGGTTCATTAACCAAACCTCGCTTCCCCCTTGGTTTTACCTTCCATTTGACCCATATCTCGCCGGGCGCCCCATAACACCGACCATCTCCGCTGCTCTTAAGCTGCAGGAGATAAAGCAGTACGGACGCCCCGTGAGCACAATCTTTTTGCCACATAGATATAACCTTATCCCCTATGAACAGCTCTGGCGTATTTATACGGATGGGGAGGTATTACCGGCTGCCCAGATGAAACTACTAGGCGCATCAGGCTTGATGGACTTCGACGAAAGCCAAATTTTTTCTTTGTACAGTCAACGGATCTGCCTCCACCTGAACCCGAGTGCCTCTTCGCACAAGCTTGAGGTGATGGCTGTGGAATCGCATCTTCGTCAGGCAACTGGGATCCATGGGGGAATGCTCCTGACCACATGCCCCTCGGAGCCAATCCTCGCTTTGGCGGCGGCGACTGCTATCAATTCGTCACCTGAGTGTGCACGAAACACCACTCAGGCTCTGGTGGCCCTCATCACCAAATACCAAGTGGACCGCGGCTTGGAGGGGGAGCTTTACGCCCGCCTCATCATGGTAATGGCGCGCGACGCTGCAACTCCCACTCTGGTTGAGTCCGAGGCGCTCCAACCAACAAGCCTGGCAGCATTTCTGCGATCCCTTCTGCACCGGCAGCACATACCGGCAACGTCCCTTGCGACTTTCGAAAGAATTGGCGTCAATGTACAACTCACATTTACTCATTTTGTCGAGTTGGAGGCGGATATTGGCATAATCGACGCCGACTGGTGCTTCGACATGCTGTGTCGAGGGGCGGCAGCCCAATGCACATTTTGCCAGCCCGTTATCGACGGCCTCATCGTTGGGTACTCCGGCGATCTCTCACAAGCCTTTGACGAAACACAGCTCTTCTTGGTCTGCTATCAAGTAAAAGCTCGGCACCAGGCAGCATCGGCTGCACTCGGAACGTCACTGACCTGCCCAATGGTCCGGTACCGAAACAGGACTTTAGTCAAGCCAAAACACCTTCTGCTCCTGATCGACATGGCCACCACCACAAAATTTCAGGCGGGTTCCAATCACATCCAAATCACGGAGCGCCCAGCGATTGTCCCCGTGGGCCAGGCGAGCGGGAAGGACTGGGCTGGTTATGCTGCTGCGCACAACCAGCTGGAGACCCGCGGACACTTGATCGACGTCCGGGGATTGGACCCATACGCAGTTCTGGCGGGGGTGGATCTCAAAGGACTGTACAGTTCCATCAGCCCTGAAGGTCCGATGGCGGCGCTCTTTAGGGCTTCTGCTCGTTCATCGTACCTCGGTCTTGTCACGGCGATCCCCCGGTCTTGACTCCTGTGATACACTCTCCTCCGACTGCTCTTTACATTATGCTCGACACGTCGCCGTCACGCTACCCATCAGCTCCAACACCAATTCCTTCCTCGTCCCTCTCGTACTACTGTCTAACCACTCTCGAGACAGTAAAGTCGTGAAAAGTATCGTATGAATTAATGACCAATGGTATACCTACCATACTGTATGCAGTCCGGGGTACAATAACAAGGATTACTCAAGAAATGACCTACGGGCACGGGGAATGTAGTTCCAAGACGGCGTGCCTGCATCACATAGAGCTGAACCCCTCCTCCCCACCCAGCCCGCGAAATGCGCACCAGGCTCGCATGCGTGGGGGACCACGCAACGTGCGGCGGCGCACGCAGTGTTTGTAGCGCGGGCTCTGCTGAGGGTTTCCCGGAGAAAGGGATACCGGTCGTGCTCTACACAAACGTGTATATCAATGGCTCTATGGGAGGAAAAGGCAGGAAAGGGAGGAAGGTACCATCTAAGGACACGCCTACAGCGGGTCAGCCAACGCATCCGAGCAGAGGCGCACGGAGCCGGTTGGGAGAAGTACATCCCGGCGCGGCGAACTTGCACTTGACGATGCTGTCGTCGCCGGCGAGCGTCTCGGTGCCGTCGCGGTGCAGCTCGGGCGAGATGGTGACGTGGTTCACGCAGCCGCGAAGCAGTGCTGCAGCGACTGTTCCGTGCGCTCCCACTGCTCGAGCGAGGTTCCCGGGGGGACGCAGACGTGCAGCGAGGCGAGGATGACTCTGTGGGGTGTTAGACGAGGCGTTCAATTTGATCAGACACGCACGACTGGGACAGGATCCAGACATGCATGTCGTGGATGGAGATCACGTCGGGGAGCTAAGCTGTTTGAGCGAGGTCTGAGGGAAAGGAGCATCACGCACCGTAAGCAGATCCTCCTGCACTTTTTCGAGATCCAACTCGACCGGCGCAGCTTCGAGAAGCATGCGCCCGGTCTTGATCGCTGCGAAACATGAATTACAAGAAGAAGAAAAACGAACACGACACGCACTCATAGGGATCGCGCTCGCAAAAATGATCAGACTTATGCCCAGCGAGACAGCGGGGTCGGCGTAGAGCCGATTCGGCGAGTACAGCTTCCATATCAGTATCCCCGCCACAATGACGCCGACGTCTAACCAGTATGAGAACGCGCTATTTATGGCGGGAGGGGCACGTACTGTTCACTGCATCTCCGAGAAGGTGGATTAGCACCGCGAAGAGGCCAAAGTTCGGCTGGATGGTGCTCGTCGGGGGGAAGAGCGTGTGGTGGTGCTGCGCGTGGACGCCCGCGCTAAGGTCCACCGGGTCGACGACGACGACCTCGGCCGCCGCGGGCGCGCCGTGGCTGTGGCTGTGGCTGCCGTGGTCGTGCACGACGAGCACGCTCAGGATGTTGAGGCAGAGCCCGACGGCGCCGATGATCATTACCTGTTCGGGGTCTTTCACGGTTTCGATGTTGATGAACCGCTCGAGCGACTGGAGGAATATCGACAGCGCCAGTGCGAGCAGGAAGACACCGTTGAAGAAGGCGCCTTGAAGGGGTTAGAATTTCGCGATTAAACGGTGGAACGCGTTACCGACGAGTTCCGCGCGGTGAAACGCGTAGGTGAAGCCGACGGTCTGCGCGCCATGAGAATCAAGTCGAGGAGAAGGTCCGAGACCTACATTGTGCCCTTTATCTTGCAGCTAGAGAGAAGATCAATCACGGCTGCAAGATTATTTTTAACACCAACGTATGTAGGCGCGATGGCACTGCAACGACGTCTCAGTTGGCGCTCTAGCTCGGTGGGCACACTCACTAGGCAACGATATCCTGGGCAGCACATCGGCAACGGAGTGAAAGCGATGAAACTGACCTTACATTGAGGTAATGGAAGCACAAAGAAAGGCCGGTAACGGACCGCGTCAGCAATGAGAGCCAGACTCTTCGTTCGGAATCCAACTATGCCAGTCCACGTCGCAAGATACTCTCATTCTCGCAGAAGGAGCCACCCACTAGCGATTTCAGCCACAAAAAAAGAGGTCGCAATCCCCAGTACAAAGGCGAGCCTCGTTGTTGTCTTCATGCTGGGAGTAAAGCCAGAAAACGAAGCAGAGCCTCAAGATAGTGCAGGAAATGCGAATGAACACGCAGTAGCTTATGTTAGGAAGCGGCGAGAGCGGACTGGACCACGGGTATGAGCGTGTAAAGCAAGGTGCACAAATTAGGCCTCTATTCTTAGCACCGATCACTGACACCGGCGCGCTTATTTCTCCGGACTTTGTCGGCCGACGTCCTCCGCCATCGCGATTCCCGTTTCTGCTTCCACTAATTCGACTGTAAGTACGGGCTCCTCTTCAAACAGAAGACGAGGCTTTGGGGCAAGGAGGTCGAAATGTCGAATGTAAGTGCATGTAAGCAACAACACCCTCAATTTATACCGCTGCCATCGGACAACCCAGCGGAATTCCGCCGTCGTCAACAGCGCCGTCGGAATGTACGCATGATACCCTCAAGAACAAGCCACGAAAAATGCGACATTGATAACGAACGACACAACTTAGCTGACCATCGTATGGTGGCCGAGCTCGACGGCGCGCGTTGCCAGTCGGACGACCTGGTGGACGATGTATTTGGGCATTTCATTCCGGCTTCTCTCGTCGGGGTGGTTCTCGCTGGCCTGTTGGAGCAGAAGTTGGTCAAGGTCACCTACGTTAGCGGCAGGCTCGTCCCAGAACAGCATCATCACTCCGCCATTGCTTGGGCAGTATGTCACGCGGAACGCGCCGGGTGCCTCCCTGACTCTTCAGTCCCCGCCGTCGAACCCAAGTCGCGAGAACATAATTTTATCTGGACCTGGACACTTCCCAACAATCCGAATCGTCGCACGGAGACTAGGGCCGCGCAATTCATGAACTCTGTGGCTGAATCGGCACTCAAAGAGATCCACAGGCAGACACCCAGTGCTTTGGGGGGCCGTTGGATACAATGGCGCTTCGGTCGTCCTCCTAATGCAGATCATCCATATCCAATGTCGGAGGTGGTCGAGAATGTCGAGCAACGTTTGGGCAACCATGTTCTTCCGAGGACGGCTTGGTCTGTGCTAGGCCTGCAGAAAGAACAGGAGCCAGAGGAGGAGATCGTGCTCGACCCAGAACCGGAACGTTCTTTGTCGGACCACTTGGATCCAGTATATGAGACCACAGGCTCCGTTGCTGAGGAAGATTACGACCAAGACGCGTTAGATCAGACTATTATCCCAGACTTGCAGACGGCTTATCGCGCCACCAGCGACCCATTACTCGTCCCGGTTGCAGAGGCCGCTTGGCGCAAATACGAGGAATCGATTCCAAAGGACGAACCGCACGACCTTGATGAAGGTTACTCGAACTGGACTCGGACCAGGGTCGTTGTCGAGTTGAAGTCATGCAATCTCAATGATGCAATCCAGCAAACACATCTGCAACTGCGCACGTTGCACCGGGCTCAGCCGTGGCTCGCAGCAGCGCACGGCATCGCCATGACTGAGAAACGACTATGCCTGATTCGTTCCGATGCCGCTGGTTGCGAAGAATGTTCTTTCAAGCTTTCCACAGGTCGGGGAATTATAGACACTATCCGTGTCGCTCTCGGAACGGTCACCGCTGAGGATCAAGAGTTCGGGCACAACCCCAGCTTCGCGTACAAATATCAGTCCAGGTCTGTTGAAAGTTATCGTGCCCAGGCAAACAAGAAGCAGAAGATCACGGTCGAGTATCACTGTCATGTCGTCGACACCGTCAAACTGGACCGCAACCTTTTCACGGTGCAGGAAGTCATATTCAACACCGCATGCATTCGCGGGCGAGGGACTACTGTCTTCAAAGTCAGACGCGATGGCGACCAGACCAAGCACTGGGCCCTCAAACGGACTTGGGTTGATGTCCTCAGTGAATGTCAAGAGACCGCCCTGATGGAACTTGCCCGAGAGAAGAACGTTGAATACGTGCTCTTGCCAGAGCCAGGAGAGTGAGTGTCTTTATATCGGATCTTTTCCCTCGGATTTACTTGGTATTTTCCCAGCTGCTGGACGTGCCTAGATACAGATTCCATGCGCGGAGATGCCCCAGCATCTCAGCCGCGTAACCTCAAAGCGCGAGGGGTTTTTGCAGAGGTGGAATTACGACAAGAGACATACTGTCTCCTGCCGTACAAACTCCCTCTTCATCATTTCCGGGACGCGAAAGACTTTGTCTCCGGTGTGATTTGCATCCTCAAAGGTTGTTCTCTGAGCCCTGTTGTCCCCCGCGACATTGATACCTTTTCTTAGGTCTCGAGTCTTTGTATACCAAAGCTGGCATCATACACGGTGATGTGAGCTTTGATAACTTTCTTTTCGACGAAGACGAGGGACTCCCACGTCGGGCGTGGTTGATCGACCTGGACAATGCTTGCATCGAAAAACTGGATATACCTACGAAACACGTCGATTTCCTGGCAGCCTGCTTAGACTTTGACCGTGAGGTGTGAAGACCAATCTGTCTCCCACCTTGCACTCATCCGCACCAGCCCTATCCACTAGAACGTCGGGTCATCAGGGTGGGTACTGTTTTCTGTTGTAGACCGAACCAACTGACTTTCGAACCCAGGGTACAGGACCGTTCATGGCGCTCCATGTCATGAAGGGCTTTCCAATAAAACATACATCCGACGTGAGTGTTCTACATGATCACGATATCTGTATTGAAGGCGATTCGCGATCAGGTCGAAAGTGTTTTCTATCTCATCTTCCTATTCTTCTTCACATTCGGCAAGCCCCATACGGATCCTTTCCTAAATAAACGTCGACGTTGGCACCACGCAATCGAGGAATGGACGACAGGCTCCCTCGCGACCATGTGCAAGGCAAAGTCCGACTTTTTTGCCTACCCCAACCTGGCACTGCTTGAGGTAGTGCAAAGGCACACGTGTCCGGAATGGCAAGAGGAGCCGGGAAAGACGAAGGAGTCGATCATACGGCTCATCGGCTCCGCGTACACAGTTGTATGGCAACTCATACCGACCCGAGACCGATCCGCGCAGTACACTGTAGTGAGCGCAAAGGCCGAGGACCTTATAAAGTGCCTCGAAGTGTGGCTGGAAGGTATGCAGTTCCTTCGTCTTTTCTTTCGGAGTCGATTTGTTGATTGTTGCACTTCAAACAGCTCAATCCTAGAAGCCTGTCGCTCGTTCGGCCATCGCGCGCGAAACCAGGATGGGAGCACATCGAGGACGAAGCTCCAGAGACTCAGAGTGAAGAGCAGGAGCTCCTTGCATGAAGCAATGAATGAAGGCGCAACGTAGACCTCTCATACTATGTATCGGAGTCAGACTGCTTAGCCGGGAGATTCTCAACTGCGATTAACGAGTGACCTCAAGATGAGAGATTACAGTGGACTGGCACAGCGTCGATCAACTGGCACTTGCTCCTGCCTTTTTGTCCGTATAACTTTTGAGCCTTGGGGAAATGAGGTCAGTAAATGAGGCGACGAGGAATGAAAGGAAGAACCGTTTATAATCTCTTTCCACCTTCGCCTCCGCGCTGGCTTTCGCCTTCTGCTTCGGAGCCGCTTCATCATCCTCATCGTCGTCCTTTCCACTCTTCTTCTTGTCTTTCCGCTTTTTCCGCTTCTCCGAAGAATTGGCAGCCTTGTCCATAGCCAACAAGTCCTTGATGGAAGGTAGCGCAGAACTTGCGAGAGGGACCAGTCGAGTAGGTTGTGAAACCTCCCCTTCTTCGTCTTCTTCATCCACGGGGTGCGACGGCGGTTTGCTGGTAGCGGACGGCAGCGGTAGCGGCAGCTTTGAGGTGGACGGCGGGGGGTCAGGTTCATCCTCCTCGAACCACTTGCGTGGCGCTGGCTCCGCCTCCTCGCCATCTTCAAGGTCAGGATTATCGGGCTTCCCGGTCTCCTTGTCCTCCTCATCGTCCTCTTCATCTCCGAGATCAATGCCCTCGTACTCTCCTGCGCCTGCAAATATGTCGAAATCGTCCGGCACATCGTCTTCCAGCGGTACCGGCGTCGAGGATGAGGCAGTCGGCGCAGATTGCACGCCATTGGAAGGCGGGGGCGGCGGGGGCATAGCCTTCTCATCGTCACCCTTTGGTTCCACCGCTTCGACTTTCCGCTTCTTCTTCTTTCTCTCTCCCTCTGTCCCATCCGCTTTCACCTTCTTCTTCCGCGGTTTCTCCTCCGTCGCGCCTATTGGTTTGAAACCGATAGGCTTGAACTTTCCCTGTTTCTTGGCGGCTTCGAGCGCGGCGTCGGGGGTAGGTGTGCTCGATGTGATGCCTCTTTTCTCCTTCAGTTCACGTATCATCTCCTCGCGGGTGCGCTTTTTGGGGACAGTTGTTTCAGCAACGGCTTCCTTGAACGCTTGTTCGAGAGAATCATCGTCGACGGTGGACAGGGACGCCTTGGCTTTATTCTGTTCCAGTAGCGCGACGTCCAGACCCTTCACGAGGATCGAGTGAGAGCTGTCTCCGCCTAGATATTTCCTTTGCTCGTCTGTCTGAAGGAAAAGTATTACAACTTGAGAGTTTCGGCGGTAAAAAGGACGTACCGCGTTGTTGTCCCCTAGGCGCTTCTCGAAATCCTCGAGAACGGCTTCCACCTGAGCGTAGTCATTGCCCTCGCCGACTCTCCTCTCTGCCGCCCTGTCGCGATATTTGCCTTCCGACTTCTTGACCTTCCGAGGCTTGAAGGCAGGCTCGGAGGCATCGACTGTCTTCCGTCTGGTATCAAACAGCGATTACAGCCTGATTTATGGTGCGAAAAAGATGTACAACGCACGACGAAGCTGCGGCACTGCCGGGAACGAGAAGAGATCCCCGCGCTCTTTGGACTTTCGGTTGTCTGCTGCCGCTTCCCGAGCCAGATTCTAGTATGCGTCTGAAGGAGTCCTAATAAGAGGAGATAAACGGATGGTTGAAATTTGGATGAACGGAGAAACGAACCTGATCCATGTTGTTTGGTGATGCCAAACTGAGGCGCTTTCTTCCGTCCACCATCACCTCTGAAGTTGAGCTTGGACTGAAATTCGACGTGGTTGGTCTTGGGGATCCTCGCAAACCTGGTTCGAATAACTGGCGAATCTGCAAGTCTCAGACAGACTCAGGTCGCAGACTCAATCATCAATGACAAAATTCTGTGAATATTCTACCTTCAACCGTCGGGCCCGTGCTACTGGCCCGTTTGTAACGATGCTCGTGTGGCACATACAGGGCAACTCCAGCGATTTGTGTCGGTCCCACCGTGCTTAACTTGAGATGGATTGGACTTTTCTCTAAATATCGGCCTTCAAGCCCGACAGTGCATTTTCAATTCGTCGACGGAACGAGGCCATTAGCATTATCGCACCGACCAGTGAGGGCCTCCTCGTCAATGCAGTTGGGAGGCTGCTTGCTACCGCTAAGGGGGGAAAACTCACGATGGCTGGCCGGACAGTACATCGACTGTACCGACCGCTGCAAGGAACTACAATAACTACAATTGCTTTAGGAAACCGCGGATCTTACTATGCTTCTGGATGTTGAATACCAAGGCCATACGGCGTTCCAAGTTCGCGTCCGATGCGTGCTTGAGTCATTGAAAGCTGTTTGCTACTTTCCTCAGACTTATTCGCCAGGGAAATCACAGGCCGTTCGACTTCCAAGGTCGAACTATCGAGGGCACCAACCGCACCCGCTCCTGCATTGCTCAGAGGACATCCGTTCTTCAGCGACAGAAAAAATACCACATGAAACCCAGCATCGCAGTAGGAGAATGCTTGACTGAAGTTCCTCGCGAACGCGGAGGCGTGATCGCCGTCACCGCCCCAAAGGCCCGGCTCCAAATTTTGTCACCACTAGGGGGACTCGAACCCGCCCTCTCCCGCGGTCGAAGATCAAACCGTGCGGGGCATTCTTACTACTGAACTATAGCGGCGACGATAGCCCATGTCTGTCTTTGCAGCACATTCACCAACCTGGCTATGGACCGACGGTCGAATGATACTGTATTCATACATTTTCTTTGACGTGTTACGCGGAAATTAAGGGGAGTCGTTCTATCTCGAGACCGTCGTGGCAGCGGCGCGACCCCCGGAAGTTTCCAGTACACCGAATATTTGAACAGTCGACGTAGGCTCAAATAATCAAATACACGAACCACGGTCGTTAAGCATCCACACTTCTACCCGGACAGAGGGTCCCAGTGGTACAGGAGCGGTACAGGTAACACAGCTGAAAGATGCGATATGTAGTAAGAAATCCCCATGAAGAAACGCCGAAATGAAAGAAGCCTGTGGCAGTGAAGATCCACAATCACTGAGGCTCAAAAAGGGACCGGAGGCCTGCGCGATTCGTCGCAGCGCGATTGAAGCTGGTTGAAACGTACAAAACTGGGGTACTCTCCCGTTTCTATCCAGCATGGCGTACTGGTATGCATGGTGATGCATCCAATGTGTTTGGGGGAGTAACGTGACCGCGTTTTGCTCAGGTCTCAAGCGGAGTTTCAATTGCGTGATGCCAGTGATCGTGTCAGCCACTCTTGTCTCCTCCCACCCTCCGGCGCTTTCCTCTCCGGTGTCCTCCTCCCCTCGCGCTCCAAGACCCTGCAACCCCAGCATGGCTTCAAGATCTTCGACCTCGACGCTCCCAGCACGGTCTCAAAAGCCCTCAAGTCCAAATCCCCAGCATTCGAACAGGTGCGTGCTAATACTTCTCGCCCGCTTCGTCCAGCTAACCACTTGTCCCTCGCGCCGTGGGCTCACCTGCGCGGGAGACTCTTCAGACCTCAAGGCCCCGGACCAGGCTTCAAGACCTCGACTGGACGACCTCCTCAAGACCTCGACGGGACGACACCTCAAGACCTCGACAGGACGACGGGCTGACAGTAAGGGAAGCTAGCGCGCTGTATGTTCTCTCATCCCATGCCTCCGACTCAATCTCATGTGTATCCACAGGAGGGGAGCTCAGCGTTGCCGTGCAGAGGTGGAGGGAGGCTTAATTAGAGTGGGGGCCGTGTCGGTGCTGCAGCGCCTTCGCGGGAGGCCTTGGACGCCCATTGACCGAACTCTTTTTTTTTACAGGTTAGCGTCAAGGCTGGCCCCCTTGACGTCGCGCACTCGTTCGACAATGATTTTACATAAAAAAATTCGACGATGGAAGGATTGAACGATGGTTTGGAATTTACTGGCTCGCTGTGGAGGGCTGGGCTGAGCTGCCGTGTCAATATCTTCCCGCCTCGTCGTCTTGGTGAGCTCTCCATCATTTCGGTCATTGTCGTCGTACTCATTTGTGTGCAGTACCTTGCTCCCTTGCTCAAGCCCAGCGCAAAACTTTCACGAACACCTATCAACTTTGCGCAAGGACGACTTCGTCCACATACATACCAAAGCACCCATTCACAACGCATCCGAGCAAGCGAACATCTCACAAAATCAAGACGACGAGGCAGTTTCTTCAATGCACGAATCACCACGGCCACGGCGGCACGCCAACACAACACAATCACATACCACTGCGCGCCGCTCGCGATCTGAGCGAGGCTCCAACTATCAGACGAGTCACTACCGAGCCTCAGCGACCTCAATGCGCCTGTCCCTCGATGCCAGCCATTCAGTGTCAAGTAACATCACTCTCAAATATGACCCAGTCCGCCACGACGACGAGGATCACAAATAACAAACGGCGGCGGCTTGCGAGCGATGGACCTCATTGGCCATCGGACTATGTTCATACCTGCTCTCTATCTACGTGCAAGGACTTGTCACTGCGTCGTTGTGGGTAAGCCTTTTCGTTTCTCTGATGACTTGACTTTAATGTATCTTAGTCCTTCGACTGCTTTCGCCCGTTTCGAATCACTCGACCACTGACTCCCGGCGTATATGTAGAGCGAAGACACTCGACGCTCGGACTGCCGCCGACGCATCAAACTAGCACATGCGACGGCTCGACCCAATCTCATTCTTTCAACGGTCAAGTTGCCATCATGTACCGTTTCATGATTCCATTCGTACCAGTCTCAAGGAAATCTCGCGTATCGCAGACATCCTTCGCGGTTTTCAGTCCTTCAACTTTGGTTTCTACTATCTCTTCGACTCGGCCTACATTTATCGACGATATAAACCTCAAGACATTTCCGGATTCTAGGGCGTTCGCTGGCGTCTCGGTTTTCTGGTCTCGGGCTTCGTGTATGTACACAGTAGGTAGATCTATGTAGATAGAAGACGCGACAGGGGACGGGACTCCACCACAGGACTGGCAGGCGCTGCAGGCGCATTCATTCTCCGAAGGCACTTCGACTTGGCATCTTCTGGCTGCTTTTCTGGATATTGTCGAGCAGATAGCCTTACGGTTTACGGTACGCAATCCTCGGCTCGCATTTCTTCCATCTTCTCACTTTCTTCCGAAGTATATAGAGTACAACTACGTCCACGGCGCACCTCATCGGCTGCTGTTCCCCTCTGGCGTTCATACCATTCAGCGCGAAAACACCGTCTCGAATCGAACCGTTCTCCTCACCAGTGTCGTCTCGCGGGTCCGAACACTTTATCTTCGCACCGGGCACCCGAATATGGCAATCGATAAACCGACTCGACGGAGCATACACACTCACCACTGCAACTGCTGCTCTCTCTTTTCGCCGCTTCGTGTCGTCGTCCGAGTCCAAACGGGCTCGTCAACTCTCTACCACCCTCACAACGACGAGCACCAGCTCGGTCTTTGCTTCAGCCTACACATCAAACGATCCTTGCTGTCTATTGAAACGCGCCCAGTCTTCCTCATTATGCATTATGAAACCTCCGTGGTCAGCTCTCGCCATCGTCTACGACCACCCAGCATTTGCGGAGCCAGTTTTCTCAAGCCCGCGCGCAGCTCACATCCTCGACAAGAAAGATCCCGTCGTATCCACGCGAAGCCTCCAAACGTCGAAACAAGGGTCCCGACGCATCCGCTGTACCGCATATCGCCACACGCGCGCGCGACGTTGCCCTTTGCCGTCGTCACACCCAGCCATTACCCGTCAAACTTAGACCGCAGCGCACACGATCGTCATTCGCATTCAGCTCTCGCCGTCCGAAATTGATTTTCTATAAGCCAGTGTTTCTAGGGCAACGCCGCATCCCTCCGTCGACCTGCCCCGCCCGGTCCTCCCGTCCCGTCCCCGTATGCGTCGTAGATAGTAGATACAGTGCATGTTGTTCACGTATAACCTCGATTGACTCTTGTTTCTTGGATTGCTTTGACGCGAAGAGTATAGACATCCTTATGCACAGTATCGACCGATATCTTCCCCACGGACTTTTACGCAGCAGCGATTGACAAGTGAGATCACTGCGCTGCAGTGCTAAGCATCTTTTTTCCGCAGCCCATGTCAGTAAATGTCATAAAGCCGTTGTCGACCCGCCCCGACACACTGCAGCCATGATCGTCCCCGACAAAGCTCAAGAAACGGATCCCTCACCAGTCGATGATGCTCCGCCGTCGTACGAGGCCGCAGCGAGCAGCCGCCCAGCGCCTTCTCCTGTAGATACCAAGCGCCCACCATCAACACCTGTTGCGAGCGGCTCCTCTCTAGCTTCGTCGTCCTCAAGCTCTGGTCTCAAATCTCCCCCTGTTAACGCGGCCTCATGGTTTAATTTCGCTTCTCCGACGGTTCGCCAGGTGCGCGCTTGTCTTGGAGGCGTTTATGAGTGCTAAACTCGCGCACAGGTCCGCACCACGGTGCTCGGACTTGTACGCGACCTGGTCAAGCTGCAGCCAGGCGACCATTCGGTTGTAGCTATCAGCATTCTCAAGAGCTGCGCCGATGCGTGCGCAACGAACGGGTTGTCTATAAGCACCATCCTCCAGGAGAAGAGTGTCGAGGACCACACCCCGCTTTACTGGGCAATCGTGAAACGACCTGCAGAGTCGTCAGAGCCGCAAGAGGGCGCGGATCTGTTGACTACCCTCCTCAGCCTGTCCACTCCATTAACCGCCGCAACAATGTCCGACGTCCGTCTGGCGTGTCTCCTTACCAGCGACCAAGCCCTCTTCCAGCGCCTGCGGAATTCACCCGAATTCGCGCCGCTGAGCCCGACAGACGAGATGCTCCTCGACGCGACGATCCCGCCAGACGACATCACGGTGGAAAACGTCGACGGCGTGGAGGGCGCCTTCGTCGTGGACTTTGCCATCGTGCGCTTCCAGAAGCGCATGCTCGTGGGCAAATCGGTCGTGCTCGACTTCATCGCGCGGAGCCGCATGTGGCGGCTCAGCTTCAACGTTTCGACGCAGGAGCAGCGCCGGCCGTGGCTCCCGCCGCCGGGGACGTGGTACGTGTCGCTCTCCCTCCTCGAAAACTCCCCGCCGACGTGGATCGACTCGCGGCTGCTTGTTCCTGCACCGGCCGAGTCGGCCATGGAGCCCCCGAGCGGCCCTGGGTTTGCCAACGGGTTGTTTGGCCCTGGCAAGGCCCGCCCTCGACCGACGCTGTCTGCGCGTTTAAAGGTGGGTCTCATCATCGCTCTCCCCACGGTCATTTTACTGAAATATGTTTGCCTACGACAGGCGACCGACCAGCTCCGACCAGCCAGACGGGGTCCCGACCATCGCAATCGGATCATCGTGCTCATGGACAACTCAGACGGCGACGCCGGCCTGGGCAGTCTACAATACGCGTGAGTCCCTTGCTTGCCTGTTCTGCCATAGCTGAAGCCTGACTCCGATATTCTCGCAGCGGGTGCCCGTATATTGCTGCAGACGAGATACTACGAGGTCGACTGGAGGCGCGGCTTGCGAAGCCTGAGGCCGAGTGCATTATTTGTTGAGGACTTTGCTATCTTTCTTTCTATTGCGCTACGCTTTCCCAATGTCCTAATTGTAATATCGTTGTAACAACCTGTAGAGAATTCGGCGTCGTTATCCTGGACTACAATGCACTACTAGCGCTGGCTACCATGTCCAGCAGCATAGCTAATATAAGGCCGCATCGACTGGAGGAACCTGATAATGGATTCTCCATGGAGCAGGAGAAGAGGATTGACGCATCAGTGGCGGTGCATGCCATCAGACGCTCCTTGCTCCCGCCGCCCACGGTTCAACTTGGGTTCAGCCGCTTTCATTCACCATCGGCCCAGCAGCTTGCGGGTTGGAAAACAAGCCGCACCTATACTACTTGGAAGAAAACACGGACCGTGGCATCTCTGGCTATCGCAGCCGCTGACCAGGCATGTGACTTATGTATGTGCGAGTACCCACGGAGACGTGCTCGCACACTGGCATAAGGAATGCCGCGAAAGCAGGCCAGTTACGAGCCCCCTGCCATCCTCGCCGAACTATTCAATACATATCCTGGACAAGCCACCATACGGTAATGCTACTGCTCGGGACTGCGTGGTTTCATGGTTTCGTGAATGGTCTTCAACTCACGCCTTCAAATTGTTTTTCTAGCTGCCAACTTGCTCTGAAACACCTGTCCAATGATTTCTCCGAGTTTCTCTTTTATTCTGACTTGATAACAACTGCCTTTTCTGATTTTGTTGGTCACGGAACAAAAAGTTCTTGTTCTTTGCCGGTATCCGACGGACCCTTCACTGGATTGGCCGGCGAATCGTTCAGGACTTCTTCATCTAATGATTTTTCACGGCAGGATAGCCATCCGATCTCGTCATTCCGCCATTTCCTTCCTTCAAGTTACGACACGGCGAAATATACTGGTCCGGGCTGGGTTTGCGCGTTCAGCTAAAAACACGGACTGAAGCCACCAACCGTCTTGACCTTTCTCCGAGCAGCAAGCCTTCACCGCTTGTGACTCGTGAGAATACTATTGCTGCTGCTTTTGTTTCAGCTCTCAGCTCCCACCGCAGGAAGATCTGCTGTCATAGAAGACACCGCCATGAGCAACAATCATGATATTGTGGGTACAAGGCATTCATCGTTATAAATACCTGACGGTGAAGGTTTCTTTCCCGACTCCATGGCTAGCGTTCCCTCGGCCGGTAGGTTCAGCCCGCTCACGAAAAGCACTCTGACGAGCTGACGACCCCATTCAGTGGCTTCGCCAGCTCCGCCAGACGATCTGGCTGTCCTTTACTATTCACTGGAAATTGCTGCCATTATTCTCATCGGAATCGGGATCCTTCCTGCCTTGTTCTCCGGCCGTGTCTCGCGCACCGCAACATGGTACAGCTTCATGCTCTCATGGATGTGGTACTCCATCGCAAATGTCATCCTCGCTGGTCGTCGAACTTCAACGGAGCCGCCATTTTCCTTGTGTCTCTTCCAAGCTGGTCTGATATATGCATCACCCGTATTGTGAGTTTACTTCTCCTGGGTTGGCTTTCCAACATGTACTGATTTTGCTTATTCTATTTGAAGTACCTGTGCAACAGGTCTAGCGTTCATAATTGAGGTTGGTGCCGCACAGGAAATGTGGCCAGATCTCAATGCTTATTGCAGCTTTACCTTCGATTGGGCTCTCGGACACCTGGTTTACCAATCCCCAGATCAAGAGTTGTGCCTGTATGTTGATTTTTCTCGGTTGAAATACCTTGTCTGATCCGTACGAGCTCATAATCCTCCCACTGCTTCTCAACTTGGCGGTGTTTTTGGAGGTGTTGATTGTGTGTAGCGAAACCTGACGGCACCATTTTATTCACCCATCTTTCAACGCAGTATGGATTACACAACAAAGCCACTGTCCGTCTCAACTCGTCACGTCTCTACTGCCACATGGAGACGAGCATCCAGTAAGATTTGCATATCACCTCACTTGACGCTTCACCAACCTGAATCACAAGGGCCAAGTTCGCCTCAATTCTCGTGATCTTGCTAGTGGTCCCGACAATTGTAATCGAAGGTACAGCCTACTTGTTTGCAATCCAAACACAGGCTTGAATTTTCAACAGCATTGACTGCAACTACGCTATACTTCAAGTACAAAGAAATACACATGGGCCCCAACTCGCCCTTTTCTCGTACACTTTTCATTCGAACTGTGTTCTTCACGTTCGTCGCAACTATCGGGCTCACGATTGGGTGAGATCGCGACAGCATATTCGGAATTAAATTTCTTGACAGCCTTACAGAGCGATTGGCCTGAAGTCCCCCAGCCCCGACCTGCAAATGGGTCAGATGGCTGCGCAAGCGTCTGGTATGTTCTTGATTTCTGGTTGATAACAAAATTTATCCTGCGGAAACAGTGCCTGTGTGTTGCGCGCTGGTTTTCTTGACGCAGATGGTGAGTCTCCGATAGCCCATTTGCATATCTCAAGATGTTCAACGCGGCTGCAAGGATATTGTCCAGAGCTGGTCTCTGCGTCGCAGTTCGGATTCCGGCCCAGCAGTCCGTACTACCCAATTTCCTAGTACTACGAAACTCTCTGCTGTGTAACGGTTTCTGAGCCAACACCATTTGTCCATTGACTGGGCTTTTTGATTCAACTTGCTTAAGTATCGGTTTCCTGTGCTGGCTTTAGCAGCCGGTCGGCCCGATCCAATTGTGATCTTGCCACGTGATCGCGTTTTGATCGCGTTTTTTTTTCTTCTTCCTCTTCTTGAAGTTCTTCAACTCGACCAACAAAGCACTTGCACTCTTGCGATTTGCATCGAGATGCGGTAAATTCAATAAGAATGCCATGAATCGCGACGCCAATCATGGAGATTTGGAACACCGTGTTGCCCTCAGGCTTCATCATCGGACCGCAAATGTATTCCGCTTCTTTCCAGCGGTTTGTGTACACGCCTTGATGTATGCAACAAAGGCCGGCGGGCTTACACCCACCGCTGTCGATCTAGCGCTCACGATCTGCTCAAGTCGTCAATATGGCTGGGCTTAGTTTTTTCGAGTCTGTGAAAATGAATCTGACCCTCATTCAAATTCGTACGACTTCCCTTTGCATTCAGAGCTACTTCTTACAAGGAACCACCAGCTTTTTTCCTAATATACGTCTCTCTGTTTGCACGCTGGTCCAAGAGGGCAAATGGTCGTCCTTTGAACCGGGTGCTAAACGACGAGACCGCATATTTCGTCTTGTCCCATCTCTCGGTCCGGCAATTGCAGGCCGTATCTGGCTCGAGCTCAGCGGCATACGCTAAATGGGCGAAGCAAAGAAAAATGGAGCAGGTCGTGGAGGATATTGGCGAGGACACCCGTATTATGTGGGTTGGTCCTAAAGAGACAGAACATGTTGTCATCTATTGCCATGGTCTGTCTCCTCTTCCTCCTCGCGAGTTTTCAATTGATTTTACTCTTCATCAGGGGGTGGATTCGTTGGACCTTTGTCCGATTTTCAAGTCGAATTTTGGTATCGTTTGCAACAAACCGTTCTCAAGAGCGGTGTGAAGCTCGGTGTGGCTATACTTGCGTACTGTATGTCCGCCGCTTTATTCAATCGTTCATGATTCTCACCTTGCGTTCAGCAACCTACCCTGCATCTTTTCCGACCCAGGTGAATCAGCTACTGTCTGCTGTCGAACACGTCATGTCTCTCGGTGTTCCTGCGTCCAAAATTCGCTTCGCCGGAGACTCCGCCGGCGCCAATTTAGTCCTCCAACTCCTTGGACATATTCTCCGTCCCTCCTCGTTGATCGCCGCGTCCCCTGCTCCCGCTGCCCTGACCGGCTTTGCCGGCGTCTGCTTGCTCTCCCCATGGACCATGCCCAGCACTGCGTGGGACGGCGACGACTCCTATGACCTCGTTCCATCCAAATCCCTTGGTCTCTGGATGGATACATACCTCTCCACGATGCCTGAATCGCACCATGTATATGCCCAAACAGACAACGCACCACAGGGCTGGTTCAACGGCGTAGACAGGATTGCAGACCGTATCCTAATCACAGCGGGGCGGAACGAGGTCTTGTATGAATCGATCGTTCGCCTGTCCCAGGCTATGGAGAAACACGCGGACATTCAGTTGGATGTGCAAGATGGCGGCGTCCACGTTGATGTCATGTTCGACATTGGGGCGAAGTCGAAGACGCCGCATCCCGTCGAACACAAGGTTGCACAGTGGTTTACTGAGACTTTGGACGCCAAAAAGCCTTGATGCGCAGCAGGCACCATTCTCCCATGTTACTGGTGGAATACTATACTTTCAATCGGACCCGGACATCTAGGACTGCGCAGAGAAGCTAGCTAATATATCTACTTTTCAGTTCGAACCTTGTCAGTACCGGAAATCCTGCTGCAGAAGCTCGGCGCATTTTTCTGCGGCAGCCACGGTCGCAGCAGCAAGATGGGTACTCAAAATCCCGGGAAAGACGCTCGAGTCCGCAATCCGCAGGCCGTCCACACCATGCACCTTCAATTCCTCGTCAACAACGCCGTCTGCGTCTTCGGACGCCATGCGACATGTCGACGAATAGTGGTACGTGCTGATGCATGTCGCCCGCACATACGCGTCGATATCCGCGTCGGAATTGAAGTTTGGCGTTTGGTAGTCGGTGATTGGATATCCCTGTTCCATCATTTGCTCTTTCAGGCGAAGGGCAAATCGGACGGCCTTGCGGTGAAGTGCGATATCGTGGGCGGTCGAGAGCCAGTTGGGATTTACAGCGGGTGGAAGGGATGGGTCGCTGGACTTTAGGCGAACAGTGCCCATGGATGTCGGCTGCAGCGTGACGACGTAGAAAGACAAGCCGCCCTGGAGATGCTTCGCAACCGCTATCTGAATGAGCGGTGTGAGTGCGTGCCTCGAATAAATTTTGTACAAAACTTGCGGGCATGATCTCGAAATCAGGACGATTCTCGGGCTTGGAGCCGTCCATGTCTTGCGCTGAGTACGAAGGAACACGAAATTTCTCGTCCAAGAGGCGGGATTGGACGAACACCGACAGTTCTAAAACGGGGGAAAGAAGAAGCCCGAGGCCAAGGAATATGTAGAGAAACAGCTCTTTGAGAAGAATCCAGGGACGGAGCAAGAGTTTTGAAAGAGAATCGGACATCGGGATGCGGAACTGAACGGGGACCGAGAGGTGATCTTGCTGTTTTGTGGATCAGAACTTGTGAGTTGCAATTAAACAAATCAAGGCACATACCAAATGCGAACCTACCCCAGGCAAATCCTTCTTCACCACGATTCCGTTTTCCCGCAGGTGGCGTTTGGGCCCGATTCCGCTGCGGAAGGTAAGATTGAAGAAACGACGTGGGACGGTGTGCCTACCTAAGCAGCAAAAGATGAGGCGATCCGATAGGACCCGCACATAAGATTATTTCTTTCCGAGCACGGATGAGTCTTGTTGCTGATGTGGAATTCTTTGGTTGAACCCACACTCCCTCCGCCTTCAGGATTCGATGTTTCGGACTACTAATGAGCTCGATGCTGCGCACGAGGGTATTTGGGCAGATGTGTAACCGATGAGCTCGGGAGGATGCCAGACTTCGAGGCAAGAAGGCGGAAAAAGTGGAGCAACGCCTGCCCAACCGATCGATGCTATAGTGGATCTTGGCGCATCCGTGGGCTGGCTGATGAGGAGAATTGGGGTCGTCGACGTATGGTATGCCGAAGGATGAAGTAGCCTTGATTATACTGGGTAAAATTAGACACTATTTGAAGGAATCTGGGAGGATTGTTGCGTACTGCTCGCTATGGATCCAATGCAGATGTTTGTGAGATCTGTGCAGCCATTCGCCTGCAACCATGTGAGAATTGAGTATGTACGCCCAAATTTTCCTACCAACCTTTGGTCCCGCTGTACCCTTTGGCAACTTTGTGTATCGAATCTAAGTTCGTCTCTGATTTGATGAAGCAGGGTTCCAGAATCGCATAATTCCAGCTCCCAGATTTGGTCCAAGCGTTGAATTCGGCGGGCAGTCCTCGCGTGTAGAGCATTGAGTTGATTCGTGAGGAGCCTCCGAGACAATTACCACCTGCGACGTCAATTTTGCGGTTGTCTACGTGGGCTTGGGCCGTAGATTGAGTCACCCAGGACCTCGAGCCATCCGAAGCAAAGTGGGAGGAAAATAGGGGGACTCTTGATATCCAGGTGTCCTGAACACCTCCCCGCTCGAGCAAAAGCACGGAAACTCCAGCATTCTGCGAAAGGCGATTGGCTAGGACGCAGCCCGCGGTTCCACCGCCTTGAAGGGATGAGCAATTGTCTAAACCGTTATTACGGTGCACCCACCGACGATAATGTAGTCGTAGTTGTCGTGCAGATCGGAAACTTGTACCGTCGGATAAGTGAAGAACATTGGAGGGCGCCAACCCGGACTTGTACCGCAACGGACTCACTTCAAGACTTTATATTGACGGACCACTGCCACTCAGAAGCCCACGATCATCAGCGGCATTGATCTCTGTGAGACAGTCGTGGCTCTGAGACGCGTTCGACGGTTGGTATTGAATAAGGGTTTGTATGCCATGGGTGGCCATGCAAACGCTTCATTTGCTCTGTGTGTCCATTGGTGGTTCATGGGAGAGAGAAGTGAGCATCTCAACATTGATCTGATCATGACAATGTCCGCAGCAATGAGGCAACCTCCACGTACAGCCTTTGCAGCTTTCGCTCTCCCTCCATCCACTGCACTTGCGGTATGATTATCGACAAGCTCAGCACCCTCGACGCGCCTCCGACCTACGAGGCCAGCGTCAATCCGGTCCCATCCACCTCCGTATCGGTCCCTGATATCAAGCGCGTCGCAGCACCTGGTCGGGCGAAAACGAGCCTTTTAATCTCGGCAAAATCTCCACCGGTAGCAGCCTCCTGGTTCGCATTTGCCTCCCCCACCGCTCGGCAAGTGCGTACTACAGTCCTCGGGCTTTTACGCGACTTGGTCAAGCTGCAGCCCGACGATTCCGATGTGGCTGTCAGTATCTTGAGGAGCTGCGTCGATGCATGTGCAGCGAATGGTCTGTCTATCAGCACCATCTTGCAGGAGAAAAGCGTGGAGGGGCACACGCCGCTGTATTGGGCAATAATCAAGCGCCCGTCAACAGAGGGCCAGAATCTGGACCTCCTGACGGCGATGCTTGGGTTGGCTACGCCGTTGACCCCAGCAACAGTATCCGACGTGCGTCTGGCGTGTCTCCTAATGAGCGACCAGGCGCTCTTCCAGCAGCTCCGCACCTCACCGGAATTCGCGCCGCTGAGCGCAACGGACCAGATGCTCCTTGACGCAACAATGTCCCCCGACGACCTTCTCGTCGAGAACATGCTCGGCGATGCCGGCGCGTTTGCCGTCGACTTCGCCATCGTGCGTTTCCAGAAGCGCATGCAGGTCAGCAACGCCGTTGTGCTCGAGTTTATCGCGCGCGGCCGCATGTGGCGCCTCAGCTTCAACGTGTCGACGCAGGACCGCATGCACCACCCGCGCCGTGGAACGTGGTACGCCGCGCTCGCGTTGCTCGAACAGTCGCCCCCGACGTGGGTCGACTCTCGCTTGCTCGTCGCCGCGCCGGAGCCCGACACGAAGCAAGACTCCGGTGGGCTTTTCGGCGACAAGCCGCGCCCGCGCCAGACGCTCTCTGTGCGCATCAAAGCGAAGGAGCAGCTGCGGGCGCGTCGCGGCGGGCATGGGAACGAAATAATCGTGCCGCTGGACGGCGCGGATGCAGATGGCGGGATGGGAAGCCTGCAGTATGCGTGAGTTTGCTGCCTGCATCTTCCCCTCTGATAGTATCTCAATTTTGTCTTCCAGGGGATGCCCATATATTTCTGCAGACGAGACACTACGAGGGAGGCTGGAGGCTCGCCTCGTCAGGCCAGAAGCCGAGTGCATCGTCATGTAAACGCTTTTCGATGGCTATTTTATCTTTTCCTCGTTCAATTGTACACTTGTATCGCACCAACACTTGTAAATTAGAAGTCTCGGCTGGTCTTGAAGTTTGCTGGAGCGCATGGATATTTTCATTCACGATTAACCTGAAGGAAACCAAAATTAAGGAATATTGAACTCCGTCGGCAATCACCGAGGTTTCGTTCTCTCGACGAACGATCTCGTCAGTCCTGCTATGTCCTGTTATGGGCCCAATGGCATCTATTTGAGGCTGGAACCGCCATCTGCTAGCACCTCCAGCCCTCTCGAACCTCCCCGGAGCTCGGTTCGTCCACCTGCCCGCAATGGGGCACCGCGGAAGATTATGGAAGTTGTTGTTGTGTTTTAGGTGATTCTTGCCCAGGTCTCGGACGAGCATCCACCACAGACCGGGCGTCTGTCCGCGCTAATCACAATAGGATAAATGAACGGTCATGCACCTGTCCACCCTGATTTATGTTGACGGTTATATAGAAGCTTCAAGCGTGGCTACATCGCGACACAAACCGCCGCTCCTTATTCAGTCCAAATCTGAAGAGCGGCCACCTGGAAACCCAATCATCGACCGTGATTTCGGCTATATGGAAGCTTGCAGCGTTGCCTCATACAGACCGCCCCACAAACCACCTCGACATGAACTATGGCTCCTGACTTGCCTCGCCTTTGATATAGAAGCTCTGAGCGCGGCCGACTCACCCCAGACCACCCAGTGAACCACGTATCGAATTAGTTCGTCGATATGAACCGCTCCGCTCCGGACTCAGTCCGACATAGTCGGCCCCGAAACAAGGGTGACGGGCGGCCACCTGAGAACGAACTCATCGCCGTTGATATCTGTAGAACAGAACTTCGAGAACTAAAAAGTCCAAGCGTGACCGGTTCCAAGCCGCAGTAATTCAGCCCTATGCGGCTGGTATTATGGGTTTATCCGAGCGCGAGCTTCCTGCAGTTCTGCATTATTCCCAACAGCGCTCAATCTGTGTTGCGATCCAGGTTTTAAATTATACGTGGCGGACGGACAAATAACTAAACTATTCCTGGGCACACTTCCGCTGATCACTGTGGACTTCAGCGCGATGAGAGTCGCCGCGTGAGAGTAAAAGTATGTACACAAAGGTCCTCAAAAAGCAACCCACCGTTGCGATTCTTCCCTCTATCCCACTAAACCCCCCTACGGCCTCAATGTCTGAGACGGAACAGCGCAAAAGTGTGCAGCCTATCTTCGTCGTCACTGGTGCTAACAGGTACCCCGTGCCTGCTTTTTTTACTTCAATAATCTAATTATCCCAAAAATTCACAGAGGCATCGGTTTGGGATTCTGCAAACGACTCCTGATACAACTCTGCAGTGGACATCCTTCGGACTCTTCTCCCAACGCTCGCCCCGCGTCAGGCAAACAATGGGAATACTGGGAAGATTGTGATGGATTAACACTGATAATGGCCTGTCGAGATGTTGACCGTGGCCGCGCAGCCCGCGCGCAGCTGCTGCAACAACTCGACCTGCACATCAGTCAAATAAAGACGCCTGCAAAATCTGAACGAGCCAAAAAATTCCGCGGGAATCTGGCCATCGAAGTCGCTTTCATCGATTTGACTATTGGGGCCAGTGTGTTGAAATTTGCGAGGTGGATTGGAGATAGGTAGATCAACCATTCTGCCTGCAGTATTCCTTCTCAAGGCAGTCACAGGTTTTCTTATGTCTCGCACCTCATCTTGAACGCTGGGGTTGCCCAAATAGTCGGAATTTGGCCTTGGTCCACTATAACGCAGTTCATTGCAAATCCTTCAGCTGCTATGAGGGCACCGCGGTATCTCATGGAACGAGTAGGCGACCACTCCAGCGATGGTCTTGGGCTCGTCTGGCAAACGAACGTCCTGGGTAACTATGTTCTGGTGCGTAAGCCGGATATGCTATATGTACTGGCGACCGACATTCAATTTATTGTAGCTGAAATCTCTCGGAGAGTTATTAGCAGAATGCCAGAAGGTGCTGGGAATCTCATCCCGCGTTATCTGGATGTCTTGCTTGTCAACATTTCTGGACCCGTATCATTACGACCCCCAGGATCCCCAGTTGACGGCTAGCGAGCATCCGCATCAGGACTCGAAATATCAGGTTGAACTCCTTGCTGCATTGTTCAATCGCAAGAAGACAAGCAGCACCTTTCACATGGTTGTCACTCCGGGTATTGTAGCTGGCACTGGACTGGACCAGTTCAGTAATCGAGGTCTCTGGCGGGCTCTCAAAACATTCACTTTCGCAACGGTTAGTGTTGTTCACAACCAGTCCAATCTGTCAATCCTCATCTGGGAGCAGGCTCGCCTCGTGAATTCGCATTCCTTCCCAGCATCTACGTATGACGCTACGATTTCCGCTACTCACGCATCACTCCTGGACATACGGTCTCTCCAGGAACAATTCGGGAAAGAGGAGTCCCAAATCAAACTATACAGCCGCGCACCGTTCAAAAGGGAGCCTTACGTGGACTATGAAGCAAGCTTGCCGCTGGACAATCTAAACGACGCTAGAAGTATTCAGATAGAGAGCCTCTGTGCCCATTTGTACCACACTTTCCTCCGTCGTCAACGGAATGCTTAACCTGTCTTTATTTTGTATGATGCTAGTTGTCTGAATTTGACGCGATAAATGTTTCCATGTGCGTCTCCGTTCAAGCGCAACTTGAACCTTAAGCGACACTGCGATGTAAGGTCTCGAAAGGTGGTTTGATCACAGCGTCACTGCTAGGTCCAGCCGAGAAACATGAGGCGAAATAATTGAACAACCATGAGTCAACCAGAAGCTCCAGGTGAGCTGTGGGTCTACTACGTACGTACGAAGATCACGAATGACCTCCTGCTAAAAGATGAACAGAAGATATCAACGCGGCAGAAGCTATAAAATCATAAGAGGTTTGTTTGCTGGATAGATTTCATACGGAAACAAGACTCCGATTCCTCCTTCATATGTGCTATAGTCGGGGGTACATTGTCTCGTTTGAATCTCAAGCGCTCTGCAGGCCTAGCGAATAGGGAAACGATTTTTTTTCTTGCCGTCGCTTATACTGGGCGTCACGATCAACTGCGGGCTAATTAGCACGGAGGCAAGCTTGAAGTCGTTTTGAAGATATTGAGAGCAAGGTTCCGTTCCAGTCGGCTTCTCCCGCGGATGAGTCTACTGTAGCATTTCGACCGATCCTTCACGCCATGTCACCGTCACCGCAAAGGTTCACTGGATAAGGTCTTCATTTCTCGGCAATCACGCCAACATTACCATAAATGGCAGTCCGGCGGATGCCGGAGCGAAAATTTTGGCGTTTTTAAGCCCAATTCGGCCAGGAAACCCGCCCGTCACCGTCACCGACACCAAAATCCTTCATTTCACGACCCTCCGTCACCCGTCACCTGAAGGATTGGTCGAAATGGTACAGTACAGATCAACATCAAAAGCAGTGCTGTTGTGGGTGCATCAGGCGCCGGCAAAACCGTGAGATATGCGAGTGGCAGTGCAACTGAACCATTACGAGTCCTAAAATTTATTTTAGGACTCGTTCTTGTAAGCGGTTGCTCCGCGAAAAATTTCCGTCCATTCAGCCTTTTTTGATCAACGCTGTGCTGATTTGATTGATCTTTTGATGCACGTGCCTTCTTGACCTGGGGTTTTGCCATCATTTTCAGCCCGTTTTCCTTCCTCACGTGCTCCGTTCCTCCTGGACCTTTGCCATCATTTTCAGCCCGTTTTCCTCCCTCACGTGTTGAGGCGCCGTTTCTTTCTATTTACTCGATCCCTTATGAATATCGGTGGCCGGCAAGCGGCGGGCACAAACAGACGAACCAGAGTTCTATGAGGATACTTAGAGATTAAGCTCTGACATCCGTTTGGCCGTGTTCACTTTCAAAGTTGTTTTTTTTCGGGGCGAAGAGCCCACTGGCAGCCCCACAACTGCGTGCTTTGCAACGGCCGGGCGGTTTTTTTATCGGAAGGAGCACACTTCAGCTGCCTTACTTTTGGTTTCGTGTTTCTGCCAGACTGCGGATGAGACTCAGAGGAAAACTAACAAGTCTTTCTCGGTTCGATTCGGTTGACTCAGAGCCTGGACGTCAGCAAGGATGACGTAGGGCAGATACAAGCGCAAATGTTAGCATGTGACACGGTTTTTCGGTGCCCTGAGCACAATCAGAACTAAAGTTCTGTTTGTGAATAACCGACTTCCCTTAGCCTCTTGGTCTGTCCGTGGTGTCTCACCTCTTGGTTTGCATCCACAATATGGAATTTACCCAAAATTTACCCAGCCTTTCTATTCTGGTATTGTGTTTCCCCTTTTTTTAAAAAAAAGAAATTGGGTGTTGCTTCCCATCTGACCCCTATGACGTTCCAAACGTTGCAAAACCCAAACACAAAAAAAAAACTTTGTTTCGGAAAACTTTTTTCTTCATCTCTTAGATTACCCCTGTGTAGCAATCTGGCATTGTCTATGAGTGTATCAGGTATGCTTTCAGAGACGATGGGCTGCAATCTCATGCAGAACAACCGAGCCGGCAAGCGTCGGGTGATTTGATGGGCATCGGCATTTCCCGGCATGTTCAGAAAATGTACAAACATGTTGGCCAGGGCTGAATGGACAGTGAGTATGGTACAGCACGGTACAACACGCAAGTAGGTCAGCGGATGCCCACACTTCTCATAATGATTTGTTCCGCAAATTTCCGAATGCGAAAGAAAAAATATTTTTATTTCCAGCCCTGTCAACCCCATACATAGACGAGCCGCTTCATCAGTGCGTGAGTGTAAGTCAACATCGCAGCACCTGTGGTTGAGCCTGAAAACCTTCAACTCGAGTGTGGCTGATTTTTTTGCATGTGCCGGAAAATCCCGGCATCCATCAATTGCTCGATCCTGGTCGCTTTGGCTGTTACTCGTGCTAACGGGGCCTCTTTCCTCTCAAAGGACATTCAATAGACTCAAATAGCATGCTGGGATGCCATACAGAGGTCCTTGAGTACTTGAGAAAAAAAGTTTTTTCTGTGGAAAAGTTTTTTTTCCTGCTTTGGGTTTTGCAACGTTTGGAACGTCATAGACCCCTCTCTTTACAGTCTATGATGATCATGCCCTTGCTTTTTGTTTTTTCACTATCCTTGCCTTGACCGCCTCGCGCTTGTCCTCCCTGTGTGATCTAGCTACAGACGATCACTGTTCTTGGGCTAGCCTTTACATTCTTGCTCAGACGTGTCACAATTTTTACTCGCGTTACGGCCACTGTACTGTTCCCTTCGACTTCATCTTAGTGCTGTCGCAATATATTTGCTTCGCGTACTCTCTTCGCACTTTTTTTGAAAGCGCGTCCGTGTTTCTATGATTGTCTTTTGTGTCCCCACATCTGTCCTTTGTTTGTTATTGTATCTCGCACCTCGGAATCGGACTTTCGCTTCGGTCCTCGTCTCGTCTCGGCTATCGAAATCGGTGCTTCATGTCCCACGAACAGGACCCCGCTTGTCTGTGTTCAGTGCTGCTGTGCGTCTAATACTCAATGATACCTCGCTGATTCTCGCTTGGTCCACCTTACACCCCGAGGTTTTTCTCTCCGAGTCCCCTTGCTTTCTGCATTTCCTCTGTTAATGGCTTGCTTACCTTTTTTTCTTCTTTACCATTGCTCGCCTTGTCTTCGGTTGTGCCTCCCCTGCCAACGTGTCTCTGGTTCTCTTGGTTGTGCCACGTGTACTTCGCGCAAGTTTCGCTGTCCTGATCAGGATGCCTTCCTTTTCCCCACACCAAGGATGTTCATTACTCGTCTCGATCTACTGCTCGATCCCTTCTTTGCACTCGGCGGCCACGCCGAGGGCAGCCTTCTTCTGCTCCCCCTTATTCACCTGGTACCCTTCCCTACCCTTTTCAGATCTTATATTGTTTGCGTCCCTCGCCACGATCACTGTTCAGTCTCGTCGCTCTGGACATGTCCATTGTACTCCCAAGTCTCTATAAACCTTCTATACCGCCCCTCCCAAGACCCCTCGGCTTCTCTACCTCGTGCGTCGCCCGCAAGCCACCCCCTTCTATACACGCTGCAACACTCCAACACCACCGCTGCGCATGCAAGAGACATCAGATATGCCCGTGGGACGCCAGCAGAAGAGTGGTTGTGACTACCGGTGAGCATCACACTTCGTTTTTGCGTCTCTGCCGCGCCCCTCTTTCGTTTGGTTTCGTTTTGTCGCTGCATATTGTCTCTTGCCGGGATAAGGCATCCTCGGGCATTGTAGATGCGATGCCCTGCGCCGCCGAAGCGTGGCTTTCGATCAGGAAGAGCTCATCGCTCTCGGTCGCTCTTTGCATCGGGCATGGTGGATGTGATGCTCTGCGCTGCCGAAGCATGGGGCCCTGCGCTGCCGAAGCGTGGCTTTCGATGAGAAAGAGCTCGTCGCTCTCTGTCGCTATTTTCCTCGGGCATGGTGGATGCGATGCCCTGCGCTGCCGAAGCGTGGCTTTCGATGAGGAAGAGCTCATCGCTCTCGGTCGCTCTTTGCATCGGGCATGGTGGATGTGATGCTCTGCGCTGCCGAAGCATGGGGCCCTGCGCTGCCGAAGCGTGGCTTTCGATGAGAAAGAGCTCGTCGCTCTCTGTCGCTATTTTCCTCGGGCATGGTGGATGTGATGCCCTGCGCTGCCGAAGCATGGGGCCCTGCGCTGCCGAAGCGTGGCTTTCGATGAGAAAGAGCTCGTCGCTCTCTGTCGCTATTTTCCTCGGGCACTGTGGATGCAATGCCCTGCGCTGCCGAAGCGTGGCTTGTGATGAGAAAGAGCTCATCGCTCTCTGTTGCTCTTTTCTCCCGGCTTTTTTTTTTTTTGCCGTGGTGCCCGGAAGCTTCATTCATCGTTTCATTTCGCTCATTTGTTTTCCTCTCAGAGGCCGATGCACGCATATTTTTGCGTCTGAAGCTTTCCCTGAGTCTTTGGCCAGCCCGGCGGTGCTCCAATTTGTTGTGCAGTCGCTTGCGGCGCGCTCACAGTGGTCTCTTCCGGTGGGAGGGTACCCCTTGTTGTGAGCAGGCGGGAGGAAGGTGATCACCCAGTGCCCGGGGTGCAGCGTTAACCACTGCGAGTTTGTCTCGTTCGCGTCGGTGGGCGGGTTCGCAAACGTCGACCGCATTGTCCGCAAGGTGCTTGGGTGGCTTGGATTGTCAGGGGTATGACGTTGAGCTGAGAGTCTTTCACCAGTACAATGGACTAGTTGTTGAAACCCAGTGAATTCTTTGATTCCGAGAACAACGACCTTGTTGAGGCGTTAAAATAGTTAACAAAAATGTGTATTGGCTGTATGTAGAGGAATGGAGAGTCGGGATAATGCGGGTCGTATAACACGGATCAAAAAAAAATTGATAGACTGGACTCGTACTGCCATGCGCCAGCAATGGCCTAATGCACACGTCCTCTGTTGAAGTGGTTCGTCATGCTGCATGAAATTCAACACGAGGCTGAGGCTAGCGCTGAGGCCTGCGGCTTCATTGCCTCAATCACTGTTTACCGAATGCTCAACACCGGCCCGGCCAAGTATTGGACCTCATAACAAAGTGGTCGAACCCATGCCTGGCAATGTTCTCCACGTATCCAACCGTCAAAGTTTCGAGTCTTCACGACAGCTACGACTACATCATAGTTGGTGAGTACACCGCCATAATTGCTTGGACTTTATTCATATATTTTCTTTTCAAGGCGGAGGAACCGCGGGCTGCGTTTTAGCTAATCGCCTTTCGCAGAATGTTGGACTTTCCGTGCTTTTACTTGAGCGCGGAGGTGTTCAAGACACCTGGATATCAAGAGTCCCCCTGTTTTCCTCTCACTTTGCTTCGGATGGCTCGAGGTCCTGGGTGACTCGATCCACCCCGCAAGTTCACGTCGACAACCGCCAAATCGACATCATAGGCGGTAACTGTCTCGGCGGATCTTCACGAATTAATGCAATGCTCTACACCCGAGGACTGCCCGCCGAATTCAACGCCTGGACCAAATCTGGGAATTGGGATTATGCGAGTCTGGAGCCCTGCTTCATCAAATCAGAGACCAACTTGGACTCAACACAAGGAGTCACCAAAGAGTACAGCGGGACCAAAGGTGGGCATAATATTTTGCACTTGAGTCTGAGGCATTCATACTCAGATGGTCCCAGGCGAATGGCTGCACAGGTCTCACAAACATCTACACTGGGTCCACAGCGAGCAGTACGCAACAATCATCTCAAATTTCTCGGACTGCTATCTAATTTCACCTAGTATAATCAAGGCTACCTCATCCTTCGGCATACCCTACGTCGATGACCCCAATTCTCCCCATCAGCCAGCCCACGGATGCGCCAAGATCCACTATAGTATCGACCAGTGGGGCCGGCGCTCCTCCACTTTTTCCGCCTTCTTACCTCGAAAGCTAGCGAATTCCCGAGCTCATCGACTGCACATCTGCCCAAATACTCTCGTGCGCAGCATTGAACTTGCCAGCGGTCCCAAAAATCGAATCCTGAAGGCGGAGGGAGTCTGGATTCAAGCAATGAACGGCGCACCAAGGCTCATACGCGCTCGAAAAGAAATAGTCTTATGTGCGGGTCCCATTGGATCGCCTCACCTTTTGCTGCTTAGGTAGGCACACCGCCCTGTGTCATGCCTTTAACCTCATCTTCTGTACTAGCGGAATCGGGCCCAAACACCACCTTTCGGAACAGGGTATCGATGTGAGGAAGGACCTGCCTGGGGTGGGTTATCATTTGGTACGTACCTTAATGCATCTGGGCGTCGGTTCCCCATCCTGATTCATGAAGTAGCAAGATCACCTTAGTGTTCCTATCCAATTCCGTGTTCCGGTATCCGACTCTCTTGCCAAAATTGAGCTCCGTCCCTGGCTTCTTCTCAAAGAGCTGATTTTATATCTGGTTTTTGGTCTCGGGCTTCTTCTTTCGCCCGTCTTGGAGCTGTCGATTTTTGTTCAATCCTGTCTCTTGGACGAGAATTTTCGAGTCCCTTCACATTCACAGCAAGACATGGATGGCTCAAAACCCGAGAACCGTCCTGATATCGAGATCATGCCCGTGGGTTTCTACATCGCGATCCGAGGTATACATTCACGCTACTCATTCAGATAGCGTGGGGTGATGTTTCAAAGCATCGCCAGGGTGGCTTGACATTATTCTCCGTCCTGCTACGACCGACTTCCATGGGAACCGTTCGCCTCACTTCCAGCGACCCGACTCTTGCACCCGCCGTGGACCCTAATTGGCTCGCGACCACGCACGACATCGCAATTCACCGGAACGGTGTACGATTTGCCCTTCGCCTGAAAGCACAGATGACGGAACAGGGATATCCTATTGCCGACCACGATACGCCAAGCTCCAATTCTGACCATGACATCGACGCTTTCGTGCGGGCGAAATGCCTATCCACGTACCATTACTCGTCGACATGCCGAATGGGCCCCGAAGACGCGGACGGCGTTGTCGACGAGGAACTGAAGGTCCATGGTGTGGAAGGCTTGCGGCTTGCGGATTCGAGCATTTTCCCCGAAGTTCTTAGTACCCATCTTGCAGCTGCGACTGTGGCTGTCGCAGAGAAATGTGCCGGCCTTTTGCAGGGTTTTCGGCACTACTAAGAATGTTTGAAGGTGACCGGATGGGGCGATTCATCCGTTTTTTCACCTGCAGGAGCCAGAAGGGGAAGAGTATATTATTATCGGAAGGAGGAGTACAGGACTCGACGGTCTGTGTACGGTTACACAACTTACAGGTTGTACTCTTAGACCTCAAGTCTTTTCCCAAAATCTGCCTCATGACTGCCAGTCAAAATTTGAGCTTCATACTACTTTCACAGAGGATGATTGATCTGACGGAGAAAAAAATGGCCACGGGTTGGCCACGGGCCAGCGAGAAATCGTTGCTTGTGTAGAGAAATATGTCGCGGAAGGGCCGCATCTAAGACGCGAGAGAAGAGGGGAGGACGGAAAAGGATGCGGAGACGTGCAACGCGTCTTGAACGTGTCGAGGAACAAGTTGAAGAAGCACGGCACTGCCACATTGAGTCTTTGTTGTTGTCCTTAACGTCGAAGAGCCAAACGTTTCGCGAGGTTTCGCGCCTCTCTCACTCTGGTCTCCCAAGATAGCAGTGGCAGATTCTCGCGCCTCTATCATCGACTTCGTACTTGACGAACCAATCGACATATAGAACCGGATAAACAGATCCTTATCGCTCCCAAATCGCTCGGCCCTCCTGCTGAGTGCTCTGCTTCAAGTCTAAATCTGCCTCACACCAATATATGGGCACTCACGCGCGCGATGCGGGGCGTGGGCGCAGAAAAAAAACGTGTCGGCGGCCCGGCTGCACAAGAGAGGCGTTTTTCAAGCCTTCTTGAGCAGGAACGCGACAACCACTGGCATGATCTATGACTGAACGCCCACACCGGCCTCAATTCCCCATTCTCGGGCTCTCGTGAAAGCCCTTCGATTCGACTCGGTTCAATTGGCTTGGAACTGCGCCACACAGCCGCGACCTTGCTTTCTCCAACCGAGTCGTGCAATGAGGCGCACTGTATCAGCGGCATATCTCAAAGGAGTTGTGTTACGCATGCCGGGTCCTCGCCTCCTGAGTTCTGAGGTTGATATCATAGTCTTTCGTCCCACCGTGTACCTATATAAATAGGCCATGCAGGTTTCCTTGCAGCAGCAGCAGCAGCACAGTAAGTCAACCTCCGTTCGTACTAAACTATGCGACTCATTTGTGCTAGATTTAAACCATGAAGGACATGTCAAGTGTGCTCCCAGTTCTCTCCATACTTGCCGCTTTTCTGGTCTACCGCAAATTCCAGGCGTTGCGGCATGAGCACACGAAATCAAGCAGCAATGGCTTCAATTCTCGGGGAATCCTTGCAGCGCCGTACCATACCAATTTCTATCTCGGAACAGTGCGCTTTTTTCTGGATGCCCCGGCTTTCTTTTCAGGTTGCATGGCGTGGTCGGGTGGTCGTGTGTTCTCGTTCAAAGTTTACTCGGTTCGCACAGATTTCAAGCACATCGGGCTTCACTGAATATGGTTCCAGGAGCCTGTAATCGTTGTTCGGGGGTACATGGGACGAGATATATTTCTCAGGAAAGGGAGGTCCATCCCTTCAGCCAATCGAAAGTGGATCCGAACGTGGTTTCCTTGCTAGGTCTAGACTTCCTGGCCGGTTATCGGCTACTGGTTCGATGCTTTTCATCCATGCTCCCACCCGAGTCTGACAGATTCGATTCCAGATCCCTCAAATCAAAGAATTTATGCCCCTGACACCGGTCAGCGGTGACGAAAGCTGGGGAGCTGTTGTGGCTAGTTTCATTCGGACGGGGATGATAGAAAAATGTAGGGACACTGATGCTACGCTTCTTCTTCGCTAACATTCTCCAAGTCCATAGCACGATGCTCGGGGCCATAGCCACAGGATACGATGCATGGAACGATGAAGGCACTCTGGATCTATTCCAAAGCATAAACGAGGTACATGACATCCAAATTTCATCGAAAATGCTGGACAACTGAACACCAATCAAGGTCATTTTTGCCGTGTCTTTGCCGCTTGCCGGCTGCCAGCTCATTGCCAAAGATGCGAAGGCTATAAAGAAACTCACTGGTATATTTGCCCGCTTGGACGAAGGGTCTAAGCCAGCAGCCCTTATCCTTCCATGGGTGCCAACACCCACCAGAATCAGACGAATTGTCGCTGGAATACAGCTCTATCGCATGACCAAAAACATTGTCGAAGAACGAGAACGCATAGGCCTGGATGTGGATGACCCTCTTCAGACCCTCATCCGACAGAAGTACCCCATATCCGAACTTGCACGAGTACGCAGTCATCCTCGTGGATAATTCCTTGATCTAACGCAACCCCAGTTCGTGGCCACCATTCTCTTCGCATCGGTCACGAACACTGCCAATCTTTTTGCCTGGACGCTGGTCTTTCTCGAACATCACAAGGAATGGAAAGCTCGTGTGTGGTCCGAGGTCGAGGGCTTTCTCCAAGACACCGGTCTGCACGCATCCGAGAACCTCCGGGAAGATATGGCTGTCGTGCCCTTGGAATTCATGGATGAAAAAATGCAGGCCATAGAACTCGTAACCAACGAAGTCTTGCGGCTTATAGGAGCTGGTCCCTTCATACGAAGAAACATCGGGGATTCCATAGATGTGGGCGACCTGCACATTCGGCAGGGAGCATTCATTATGTTCCCTATCGTCGATCTCCACCACAACCCAGAATTGTTCCCTGATCCCCTCGTCTTCGATCCAATGCGATTCAGCGCGGAGCAGGTAGAAGAGCGCAAGAAATACGGAACAAGTTTCCTTGGGTGGGGAGGAGGTCGACATGCATGTGTTGGGAAGCACACTGCTTTACTCGAAATCAAGATGATGACCATCCTACTCATGGCCAAGTATGACTTCACACTGACCGATGGTGCTAATTCACCCCTCCGCGGTATTCCGGCAGTGCGCCAGGACCGACTCTTCAAAGTATGTGCGCCTGAGGAGCCGGTTAATATTCATTATCGACCGAGGGATCGTCGGGCTTCGCTACACCACTGAGATGTACATACCCCGTATATACTGTAATGCGTCGGCTTCACACACGTTACTATGTACGCTTGTACAACTATGGCACATATAGTATCGAACGCAGCAATAAAAAAGAAGTGCGTTGACAAACGAACGCGTTCAGAGTTTCGCGTGTTCGTACAGTATTAAGGCGTTAACGGCGGGATTGCGGCGGGGCCCCAGACATCGAATGATCTAATAAGTTTTGGCACTTGTAAAATTTGAATCTTGCATGGTTGCTCCGGACCGCCACTATGATGTTCCCCCCTGAAATTGTCGAGCAGATTATCCGCCACGGCTGGAATTGCTTATCGAGTAGCAGTCACCAGCATGGCTTCTCCATGTCGCAGTGGATGCTCGTCAGCCGTGACTGGCTGAATATCGTTCTCTCTGTCGTCTTCCGCGACCTCTGGATCACTTCCCGCGCGCACATCCAATACATCCTTGACATCTGCAACAATAATTCGTCCTTCATATGCACACTGGCTGGGGTATCAAATGTAAACCAGCACCTGACGGAAACTTGTCAATCCTTGACTATCTCGGTGTACCATTCCTATAAGGGCCAGTACGCTGACATGAGTGCACAACTTATCGAGTTCGCCACCACCGAGGTGCCCCGCCGGCGCAGCTACCTCGTCCCCGGTATGGATCCCTACACCCAGCACTATGCTATCCCACAACCCGAAATCGCCACTGTGATTACCATGTTCACTCCTCGTATCACATCCCTTCACTTTGTCTTTATCGACTGCAATGCGACCTATCGCGACTGGAACTCTTGGAAGCGACCATCATTTGAGGGTAGAACTGTTAGGAACTACCCACTCTCGCTCGTTGAGCTCCATGTTACCTTCGCCTATACTTCTCCCCCAGAGGCACTCCTACTCGAGGCACCGCGCGGCAAGTTCTTTCCTCCGCCAGAACCTGGTGCCATGCCGCTGCGGTATGGCTTTCAGGGCGTGAAAAAGCTTGTGGTGTGGGACGCCAATGCCGACTTCGTTGCGTTCCTGGTCACAGCGTGTCCGCGGCTGGAGACGGTCAACTCAACAGTGGAATTTGGTGCGGAGGATGTACCAGAGACTGTCTGTGCTGATGTCAAGGAACGTCTCATCTTTGGGCGGCTCTCGCGCACGACAGTGTGGCCAGGGGTGACGGGTGGCGACACGATACCTGTTCCGGACAATTGGCTGGAGCAGCGGCTCGCTGCATTGGGGTACCCGCCTGCCCTCCCAGCAGTACCCGTGATGGAAAAGAGGAAGAATTTCATCTGGCGCCTCACAAAGCGCGTCTTCCGTGTATTCAGGCTTTGAGGACCTCAGTTCTTGCTCACTTCGCGACCCTGACATGGTTCTGCTTCCTTTCCTCGTCGCATCCTCATTCAAAGAGCTGATCCTATACATGTCCTTTGGCCTCGGGTTTCTTCAATCTCTCCCCCCGTGTTAGAGCTGTCGGTATCTGTTCAATCTCGCCTCCTTAACGGGAATTTCGAGCACAAGACACGGATGGTTTCAACCCCGACAATCGCCCTGATTATGCCCGCAAGTCTTGTCCATCGCTTGTCAGATGCATGCACTCACACCCCTTCACCCAGATAGCGGTTGCATTTCAAGAGAGTTATAAAGCATTATTGCCTTTCAATTTCGTCGCGCCGACATTCACGCTACGAATCGCTAAACTTCAATTCCGACGAGGATATCGACGCCTTTGTTGCATTATTGGTCAACATGGCGAATGGCGTCCGAAGACGCAGATGGCGTTGTTGACGAGGAGCTGAAGCCTGTCCACGGTGTAAAGGCTTGTCAATTGCGGACCCTAGCATTTTCTAGCATTTTCCCAACATTTTCCGTTACTTCCGTTCCCTCGCAAAATGTGCCGGGCTTCTGCAGAGTCTCCAGTAAATACCGAGAAGGTCGCACTACAAAATTAATGAATATATTCGTCTTGTTTTGCTCCCTGTCCGACTCGAGTCCGTCGTACTTGCGCGGAAGCTACAAATTTGAAGCTGATCAACCAAATCAGCTTGATGTTCAGAACGTTCAGCTCACTTCCCCTTTTCCCATGAACAACCATCTTCAGCCACAAAATATATGACGGGCTGGCATGGCGTACAAGCCCCCTCGAACCCGCAAACTATATCCTTGGCCATGGGGCCACCAAGGTATAATTGCTGAAGCAGCGGACCTCGAGGAGCAGCAACGGCTCGAAGCAAATTACTGGTTGGATGCGGACCTTGGGGAGGACTCTGACTCGGATGACTCTGATTATGTCCAATCTGAGGGCTTAGAAGGCGACGGATCCACGAGCGACTCTGACGAGGACGCCGACGATATCAGCGAGTCCGAGCTGGCCTACGTCCTCGCAGATGCACAAACAGCATGGCGGCCATCCTCGCCGACACCTTCCCTGAGAGCGTTGGAGATGCAGGAAAACTTGATTCCGCAAATTGCGGACCTCGTCAAGGCAGAAGAAGCCGCCGCCGCTGCATATGACCCCGACCAAGTTGTTGACCTCATCACGCAATTCTACGAGCTCCTGATCACCATGGGTCAGTACCCCGAAGGCAGCCTCCGATACGCCCCCCACACGGACCCGCCCGTGGACGAGGCGCTGGCGGTGCAGCTCGGCTACGACCCCGCCGCCATCTCCCTCATGCTCCGCCTGCCATACCTAGTCGCCGCCGTAAACCACAACGACGACGACCATGCGATCCTCAACCGTACATCGTTTTCAGACTACACATGCGCACACCACCTCAAAGAGGGTCGCGCGCCTTGGCCGTACGACGACGGCTGCACGAGCATCGACCCCTGGCTGCTACCGCTCATGCTCCCCGGCCGTGACGGCTGGAACGTCATTCTCGACACGCGCCTGGGCGTCGTCCGCGCGTACTCCATTTGGATGTCGCCGCCGTCGGACATCGTCGAGTGGCGGCGACACGGCGAACCCTCTGAGTGGGGTCACTGGACGGAATGCAGGCGGGCGCCGTTGGTCACCGCCGAACGCTACTTCTCCGACCTCATACATGCATATCGCTCGCTCTTGAGACTGCCTGTAATTAATTCAGGCTACAATGATCCCCTGGAAGAGCCGGATTCCCGTTCTGCTGCCTGGTGCCAGATTCAGGTGAGAATCCGCTGTCGTTTCCCAATCATCAGCCACTACTAAGGAACTTGTAATAGGAACGAGAGGAAAAACAAACGGTGCTCGCGCTCTACCACGAGTGTGGATGGCCGGACAAGTGGAGACGGGCAGAGTTCATGAGCAAATGGGAGGCAAAGAAAAAAGAGATCGACGCCCGCGTCCATGAGGCGTACCAGGCTTCTCGAAATGTCGTTGTTAATTGACCCTCAACACACGCGCGTTACTGATACCAAAAACATTGCGTGTAATCATGTGCAATATTGAGGGAGTAATTACTTCGAATGTCAAGAAAGCTACCAGGCGCAAGATCAGACCGCGTAAAGATACACATCATCAAGGAAACTGTAAGCCGGGGCCATCCCACCGTGGAACTGCAAGGTATCAGTCCCTTCGCCCACCGCAGTCACGGCGAATTCGTAATATTTCCATGGGCTGTACCCGACATGGACGCTCCCCACCACCGCCCCGTTCCACCAGACCTCCACAAAGGCGGGCTTCTCCAGCTGCTGGCCGCTGTACGTGCTCGAGAGGAAGAACTGCACGCTGTACGCGCCCTTGTGCACGAGGTTCCCGACCGTCGCGGTGAGCGTGCCGGGCTGCGGGTCTCGCCCGAACGCAGAGCCGAGCAGCCCGACGCCGCTTCCGCCATGCGCATACGGCGCGTAGTGGAATATCGTCGCGTCGTACGATCCGTTGGGGGCCGACGTGCCAACCCAGCTGGGCGCTTGCTGCGCGAAGCAGAATATCGAGCCGTCGCTGCAGGTGTACGCCTCGAAGTCACCGTCCGTGACTTGCGTGATGCGCTTGTAGCCGCGGGATTGGGTGACGGCCAGCGAGCCTTGGCCGGTGTTGGTGGCGGTCGACTGGTCCGCGGGAATGTAGTACTGCAGAAGGGCGTGGATTAACCCATGATACGGAGACAAAAGGGCAGACAAACCATGGAGCAGGTGTATGTCGTCGGCTTCCCTTCCTCAACGGCCCGCCAGATATTGAAGTATTTGCATGCCCCACCGGCGGCGTCGGGCCCGCGTTGATTGCACTGCACCGCACAGGCAGATGGGTCGTACTTGGACAAAAGTTCAAAGCCCATGTACTGCTCGTGCAATGTTGAGAGCAAGAAATGGAAGAAAGCAGAGTACACATACTCCAGGAGCGTTGTTTGCCGCCGAAATGGGACCGAAGACAAGTTCATATCCTTTCGGTACCGCGGGCTCCATTAACTCAACAGCGGCGTAACCAACACTATCCTGGATAGACATGCCATCGGCACCGTTGTTGGTCTTTTCAGCAGCCGTGTGGAGGTCAGCTAAAAAAATCCAGCATTTTTTGTTTCAGCATGTGGAAAGTAGTTGACGAGGAAGGGCTCACCAAACAACACACATCTCGACTCCTGTTGGCCATCGTTACTGAGTTGAGTGTACATATTAACGAATTCTGCAAGGCTCGTTAGTACAAGTCTGTAGAAAGAGATTTCCGCGTACCACATCCCCCTGTTGCGTCGCAATAGGCAAGACACTCGGACGTCGTACTGACATTGTTCCAGGTGAGGTATGCCGTTCCATTGATGGCGGCATCCGGAACCGTTCCATTGAAAACCAGGCGGTAACCCGAACCCGCACCCAGCTGCGTTTCGGTGGAATTGGCATCGGGAATATTGATCAGCACGGTCTCGCCGTCGACGGTGGTCACTAGCATGGTGGGCGCCGCCGATGAACCAGGAGTGCCGTCAGCGCCTCCCCTCTGGTCGACCATCGCCGCCATCTGGACGATCGCGTCCATGTCAGTCATGTCACTCTGCCCATTGGTGGTACCGGTGCTGTTAGCAGAATCCTGGTTGGCTTGGTCGACGGGCGAGAGGACGTATGAGTTCTGTGCTAAAACAAGAGTTAAACAAGCGTCCAGTGACCGGAGGGGGCCCAGAGCAGCCTACCTGAGACGCAGAGAACAGCAGCGACAACGATGAGCAAATGGGAGGAGAGCATGTTCGTGCCAGCAGCAGAAGTGGGGCATCCAGCTTATAACGTGGGCGAGCTGTTGAGAACGAGGCTACATGAATAATAGAAGTGGGGCGTGTAGACGGATCCTCGGGAAGAAAGAACGGTCGCGAAGAGGAAAAGACCATACGCGGGCGATTTTACCAATTCCCGCGGTTCCCGATGCAACACGACTCGATCCATTGCACATTTCATCATGACCTGGGGCAATCCCGTCCAGTACAGTGGGGTACGAGGGTCCGAATGCCCGCTTGAAGCAAGGAATTGACGCATCCAAGACGCATTTACTGAAGCGAACAGACGACGACTTCCGAGTCCGAGGGAGTTGAAAAGACGGTGGCGAGTAGGGAGCCAGACGTTCAGATGGCTGTTGAAGATTCATATTCATTCTTATTCGAGGCTTCGAGCTGAAACTTTGAAAAGCCACGAAAATATCAAGTCAAGAGGGACCGTTACGGGCCCGGGGTTTGCCGACGACACTAGCATCGCGGCCCAGAGAGAGAAAAGTCACCCTTATTTGACCCTTATAGCCCCATGGCTCGTGTATGCTCCGCGTAGGCCCGTGTAGAAAGAGCGGACGCGAATTTGGCGCCAGAAAAGAGAACAGCCACTTCCCAATGTGATCCATCCGACACGGAGTGCTTCCGAGCGATTTCATGAATTTTCCATTTGGTCCTCAATTGCAATGGTCACCGAGCATGCTGCATAGTAGAGAAGGCAGGGGCAGAGGCCCCGATTCGTTTAACAACGTGCGCAATACATGAAGGTGGTTACAAGGCGGCAGACGGCAAGCAGACGAAGCGTCAAAGCGGTCAGTGCTGTCAGTCCATCAGATTCGATGTTTAAGTTGGGCAAGGAGAAAACCAAGGAGGGAGCGAAGGGTTCCACTCGAACCGCGGAGATCGCGCATCACCCTTTCTGACCCAAAAACTCATCTGCTCATGGCTCGTCAGGGTAGGTAATCCTGTAGTCGCCATGGTCCTCCAAGTCACAGCAATCAACAAACTCGGCCTCAGCCTCCCCATTGCCACCATTCACGTGCAGCCGATATTCCAGCATCACAGAGGGGAGCGACGGGGCAGTCTGTCGCGCAAACTCATCGCAGGAATCACAGCCCGTCGAGTCAGGATCGATCCACCTTTGCCCCAGGAAAAGAAGATGAACGTCGGAAAGATGTGGTAAGAACGGCAGCAATGAGTCGTTGACGACCGCAGCGCATGTCGCCGCAGGGAATGTAATTGTTGCGACCTGCGGGTCCTTCCAATCCCGGTAGTCGACCACCTTGTCATACCGGATACACAAATATTCGAGACACAGAAGCGACGCGAGACTTGCGCAATAACGGCTCTATAGGTAGTGAGTATGAGCGTCAGTGACTGTGATTGCAGTAGTTTGAATACATACCACGTCCTCGCAGATGCGGATGTCCAAGCGTTTGATGTTCGGAAACGCCGAGGCCAGCGAGCTGACCGAATCTACGGATAGCTCACAATAGTACCGTTCCTCCTCAGGGGTACGGTATTCCAAGAAGGTGACGGCGGGGCCGCCATTGGGGGGGAAAATATCAGTTGGTGGATCGTCCGATTCGTCGTCATAATCGCTCGCCATCTTCAATGAAATAGACGCTACCTCGGGTGCACGCGAGCATATGACTGCAGCATTTTCTATAGAGCCATTGAACGAGCGGAGGCCGGGTAAATGTGCCAAAGGCGAATCCGCCAAGATGCGCAACCGACCCACACGCAGCGTGACATTGACGAGCAGTGGATGGGCAACGAGCAATGGAGAGAAGTCCGCTTCGGGCCCGTACGGCGTAAATCGAGAATTGACCGAGAGTCGAAGCGAACTAAGCGCGGGGAAATGCGTATGATTGATCGCTGTTATTAGGCGATGATATGCGTCCCAGGGAGGACTACCGGAACCTCGAAACGGCCGACTGAAGATTTTCAACTTGAGTGTGTGCAGCAAAGGTGAATACAGCGGTATGAGCTTGAGTGCCTCGCCCATGGCATCCCATAACGGCCGCCACGTTTCATAATATGCAGCTGTTCGTTGAATGAGTTGATTCAAACTGAAGTATGTTCATAGCTCACCGTCATCGCCGCAGGCGTAATATGCAGCACCTGGTTTGATTTAGTTAGCGGATTGAAATGGACTTGATAACGTGAGACTCTCACAATCGTCACCAAGGATTAAAGAGCACTCGATTTCTTCCAAATATGGACAGTGGAGGAACTGAGCAGAGTTCGAGGTCAGCAAATTCTGGATATCGGACGGCACTGTCCCACACCTCGAAGCCAGCATTGCGTCCTTCCGATCTGACCGATATTTTTTTCAGGTTCGGAAAGTATCCTGGCGTTCGGAGGAGTGCTCCGAGCTCATCGATACCAGCCGGCGAATTCCACTCCAATGCTCGGAGCATCGCCCCACGACACGATGGCGAAGAGATATCAACCAGTTGTTCTATTGCCTCACGGCAATACAGATTGTTGACCTTGTAACTCCGCGAAGATCTGTTAATGGAAAGGCTGCGGATCAGCAGGGCGGGGTGCGGTTTGAGCGCCGCGCGTATCGTTCTCATGAGGAGAGAAGACTGCACCACCGTAAGCGGTGGGTCGCAGGTCATGCGATAAAGGAGGGGCGAAAATATCGAGTAGAAGCGGTGCGACACAGCGCAAAGGTGGACAATCGATGAACGACTTGACAGCGTTGCCACAAGGCCCCATATTTCGGGCGGGACTTTGAGACAAATGGCTGGTGAAAGGGCAACGACACTATCGGTCCTGCAATGATTAGAAAAAGGTAGAACTGTGGAGAAAAACTGGGGCACATACCTGCCAGTGGGTTGGGAAACCCGTGGTTCGGGATGAGCTTGTTGAGTGGTAACTTGAGGGTCCATGGTTGTATGGCGGTACGGGCCAAGAAGAAACTTAGGGGCCACTATCCTGACTCACTTTGGGAGGCACGATCGGCTGCAGTGACCTCCCAGTCAGAACAACCAAGAGAAAAAGACTGGGGGCATGTTCGCCCAGCCTGTTTGCAGTCAACCCTGTCCATAGTCAAGCGTGGTTCCTGCCAAATTCATGTGGGCGAAGTCCCGTTCGAACCAACGCGCGAAGCGATGTAGAAAGCAGGCGGCCAAAGGACAGCCAGCTGTAGCGCTGGATCGGGAAATAGCATATCATTGTTGGAGGCTTCAGCCAAGAAAGACCAGAAGAATTGAATCGGAAAACTGAACAAGAACTTGCTGAAAGTTCCTGAAAGACATTCAAAAACGTGAGAGACTGCGCGGGATTTGCCGACGCTCTTATTTAGCGCCGCGAAGTAGACTTGCGGTGTGAGCTGTCTATTGAGCGCCCGTTTCTGCTGCGTAATAAAAATATTCGATGTAATAACAGTGGGTGGAGTACAACTAGTCCGGATGTAATCCATAAGATATGTGCGCGGGCTGTGCCTTCTTAGAATGCGGGAAAGGACTTCACCCTAGAAAACCAGAAGCCACGTTCGTTTTTAAGTCCCAGCGGTGTCGTGTTCCCATTCTCCAGGTCCACAGAGTTATATGCTGTAAGGTCAAGCTTGTTCCATCGCCCCAGCGGGCGAGAACGGAGGGACAATATCATGCTGAACGAATACCGCGCAAACGGCTCATCGCCGCCCGGAGATGATATGGGAGGTATTGGGTAGCGACCGCTCGCGTCAATGAGGTTAGAGATCGTGACGACGGACCCGGAAAGCGTCCAGGTGCCGATAAATAAACCCTGCGGATTGTGAGCTCTCAGATAGACGAGACGACGTGAAACGCACCTTCTTGCGTAATGATGGCTTTAACGTGTGGATAACCTGCGCCGGGGAGGTTTCTTCATTGGCAAGCAATGATAGAACCTTTCCGTCTGGGAAGAAACGACTGGGAGGTATAAGTTGGCCGGCAAGAACGTACACGAACGGGCAACTCACAGGTACCGGTGGTATGTTATTAAATGGCTTATCTAGATGTCTAGTGAGATCACAGTGCTGAAAACCTTGTGAACCGAGACATACATTGACCCATGAATTCTCGCTAAGTCCAGGTCGCCTGTTCGTGAGGAGTTAAGATTTAAGCGGGTCACATTTGGAACACGGCGTACACGTAGTGGCAGACAGCGATGTATACACCGTCCAAGCGCACACGGGGATGCTCCATGTACACACGTCGAAAATCGGACTGATATTGGGTAACGACGGGAATCATGCTTTCTATGCTGGAGACCTGCGGAGGCTTGTAACACAGCACGACCAGTTCTCTGACATGCCCATGAGCATGATAACAGGGACGGAAAAGCGAACAAACCTCCATATACCCGGATCCAAAGTCAAGACCCGAGCTTTACGGCTGACGGCGGCGAAGCGCTCAATGGACGTGTGGTCCAGCTTCCGTATGACGAGAATGAGCAGTTCCTCCGGGAGCATGGTTAGATGCACTGGCTGCGCCTCGTCCTCCGGCTCAAACACCAATTCGTGAGGAAAGCCCTCTATTAGGCTTGCGAGTGTGCCTGTGACTACCACACCCCGCTCCTCTCCGGACTTGATCACAATAGCGCGTAGAGTCGTCGCTAGCTTGTCTACGTCCTCGCCCGGTTTCGAGCTCGACACGCTTTTAGTCTGTGCCTCGTTGATGGACGCGAGCATCTCTTGCGTGTGGTACGCCCGGTCTACTTGAGGTTCCAGGCGGAAGGCTGAGCGGTAGAGCGACAGCGCCGCATCCAGCTCCCCGTTTTGTTCGTGCTCCACCGCACGAGTATACAGGGCGAGGGCATGGCGGACGCCGGAAGGGACGGTCGACGGATTGAAGAACCCGGAAGTCGCGAAGGCGCTCGGAGTGCCGGAAATGGTCTCGCTGGACGGTCCTGGCGTGGCATTCCCAGAGCTGCTGGCGTCTGAGATGTCATACTCTCCGTTCGATTGCGGTCGAGGTTTGGATGGCGCCGAAACGGGAGGTGGGTTTCGTTTCTGTTCCACTTCCCTCTTCCATTCCTCTCGGAATCTCGCGAGCTCCTCTGGGTCCGCAGTGACCGGTTCAGCCATGGCTTGAATTAAATATTTGTTTTCTACTGCACAAATGGGTAAGGAAATTGGTGAGCAGTTGAGTAGCGGAGGAATGTACCGGCAGAATCTCTGCTTTGCTCGCGCCTCGCCGAATTGCCTAGTGGGTGAGGTGGTGAGAACGGACGTTGAAGCGGCTCCGGTCATTGACATTATCTACTTAGTAATACGCATGTGATCTCAGCGATATCTAAGCCCCCAGCCAAATACATACACATTAAACAAAAAGTAATGTAAAGCAAAATGCTCCGACGCAAGTGGAGTCTATGGTATCCTGCGTATCTAATTTCTTGCAGCCTCAGTACGCGACATACGCTGCGAAATCATCAGACAGCGCGTCAAGTCAAGATGCTGAAATTCTACTCACCAACGCAAAGGAGAGGGAAGCCCGCATATAATCCAAGCCAGAACACGATATTCCCCATGAGCTTATTGCGTTTTATAATGGGCAAACGGGAAACCATGATCAGGGGAATTTGTATCAACTATAGGAAAGTTAGCGGCCAGTCAGGTGGATGGACGAATCATTCGACGCTGACCTGCAAAAGGAAAAGATACATTCTGCGCCAATCATCAGGCTACACACCAGCGAAAAGAGCAAAGCAACATACCGGAATTTTTTGGTGACCACCACCATGACTAGCTCGTGGACACATGCGCTCAATAGGAATGTGACGAACATGGCCGACGTGCGCGAAAGTTGGTAGCTATCGATGGTCGAAGCGTAGACGTGATGTAAAAGGAAGGTGTGCACAGGCTTGTTCCATTTCCTGGAGAATTCATCCCAGGACGTGGAATTCCACTAGCGCTAAGGTGAGAGGAAGCTACTTCTTGCGCAAGGACACACATACCCAGTCTTCATAGAACTGTCTATCTGCGAAGCTAGGGAGGGAAACCGTCAGCGATCATCGCCTGCAGCTGGAAAGTACTCACTAGGAAAGCTCCGCAAATCCATTGCATATACATTCTACAGGTGAAGATTAAAAGCAGGCAGGAATCGGCGGCGATGGAATCTTACCAAATATGATGTAGAACAACAGCAGATACGCAATCATGAATGGCAGAGACAGATCGAGCAATGCTCGGGGGAATGATTCACCCGCATGTGGAGTGAGCGGGAGAATGAAGGATTCTGTCATGGTGTATAGTAGTGCGAACGTCCCAAAGGTGGCCACCGTCTTCTCGAAGACATATAGAGGTCGGATGCGATCCGTCCGCGGGTACTCCAGTTCGTACACAAGGGTCGGAATCAGCTGGTACACAGCGAAGTTCTTCATTGTCAGATTGTTGGGGTACGTCACTGGGTAAGGCCCGGAACTTGTGAGCTCGCCCTCGAGCTCTGAGTGATCCCTTGCCATGGCAGATATCGCTTCGTTCGGGTGATCGACCAGAACATGTGGGCTCATGGGCGAGGTGGGTTTACTATCCGGGTCGGCGGCTAACTTGGACGCCTCGGAAACGGCTACCAGGCGTTGGCGGAGTGCGGCCGCGGTTGGGACGTCGACATACGAGGTGGAAGCCCCCTCGGGAGCCATAGGTGTTCCTCCCGGCGTAGAATCTTGCGTGCTGCGATTCGTGAGGAGGTCGAGTTCGGCGCGACGCGCTTGTGCAGCCTGGATAGCCTGGTCCCAACTGCCGGCAGATTCGGTCGCCTTGCGGAGGTCGTCCAATAACGCTTGAGACAACTCCGAGACGTGTTGAAGATGACCGTTGACGGTCATGTAGGAGTGGGTCTTCATGATCATCACCTGGTGAGATACACTAAGCTTCAAGAATCTCTCGAAGGGATAGATCTCCACGTACAAGGGTGTGTAGCGTGAAGAAACCAGACTGAACCCAAGGCCATTCCCTATTCAAGGTCCAGCTGATAGCCATGACGAGAGCGCACGTCTGAATGGTATGCTGCAAGACCATTCCGGCCCAGTAGTATCGAATCCAGCCTTTGCTGACGGCCTTTGCGAAAGGGACAACAAACGCAGTCGCGGAGACCATAACTGCGTCGCTGATCGCGAGCGTTATTGCGTCGCGAGAGAACATGGTTGCAAATCTCAAGTTGAGAGCATACCCACTGGTCTCTATGCTGCGGATGTAGGTGCTGAGGGTGAAGATAAACATGGATATCCAGAATAGGGTGAAGAAACCCTGAAAAATGTGAGTCTTGAAGCCATACGGCACGTAGAAAGCGCGTACCCTAAATTCATTGGCACCAGAGGCCGCATTGTTGATGTCAAAGTGGGACTGGCGGGGCGCAAAGGTGATCATGGCGCGCAGCTTCTTGGAAGACTTTGAGCGAAATGGTTTGGAGACATAGATGGTGCCTTCGGGTGTCGAGAAACCTCCACTGTTGGTCCGTACTGTTGCCGTTGGGACGGTTATCTTTTCCATCTTCGCTGTTGTCCTGCTTGCAAGGAGTCTCGGTCAGAAGGTGCTCCTATCGGGTATCCCAAAAGAGCGTACGAAACACGTCGTGAACAAGGCAATTAGGAGAGGGCTCGAATAAATAGACGGTATCCCAACGAGAAGGGGTGGATTTGGGCTGCCACGAAGAACAGCGCGGAAAGTCTCTGCGAAAGGGCACAACGTTTCGGCGGCCCGCGGAAGGCTTTGGCTATCCGTTCCGAACTCCGAACAACACGGAGCCGTCAAACGCGCCAAGCCGACGCGGCTACGCGACCTGTGTCTTCAATTTCTTCGACTTGCTCTCGACCTATGCGTTGACGTGCCGCTGCTTGGTCGCAAGCTTTTGTTCCAACATCACCCACATCGTTCCAGGAGTCCCAGCCCTCACAGGTGTAAATCCCGCTTCCTGGCTGTGTCTTGATTCGAGCCTGATTCTCAGCCGCTAATGCATCCGTTACAGATGTCCGCACACGTTGCTCCTTCAAGTCCTTCAACGTCCGGGCTGGGGTCGCTCAGAGCCCTCGCCCACACAGTCGCATAACAACCAGGTGCGCATCCCTCAACCGTCTCCCTCACTTCTTTCCAAGCCCCGCATCCACGACCCAGTTGAGCCAGCCGGCGCGCGCCCCTGCGCACTCGATGCTCCGAGCAACGGCAAGAGCCGGCGCAAAACGCAGTGCATGCACCGCGCTGGCCATCGCGACATCGGCGGCGCCCTCGAACCCCAAGCGAACCCCATCCCGCCCGCCGCCGCCGAGCTCCGTCAAGTTTCGCGCGCACGCGCACCGCAGACGCAGCACAGGCCCTGTCTTGCGCGCACACGCGATCGCGCAAGCACACCCCACTCGCGCCAGACACCGCCCCGTCTGCGAAGAGCCCGCCAAGTCTCGAGAACGGTGCCCGTGCCCTCGCCCTGCCAATACAGGTACATAAATCATCCCGCCTCCCCTCCCTCTCCCTCTTTCTTTGCAGCTCGTACCCCCCGACCTTCGCGCCGCCACCGCCGTGATTCTACCAGAGTTACCAGAGAAGAAAAAAGAGTCAGCAGGGGCATCGGGAAGATAACGAGGTGCGTACCACTGTCTTTGTTTGTCGATATCGCGGTTGCGACGAGCGCGCGGACGTCGGGGACGGCGGTGATGCGCGCGCGACCTCCGACCGCTTGTCCGCCGAGCGCAGCGGCGCGGACGGTTTTGCGGCTCGGATCCGCGGTGCGTGTGCCGCACCGCGCCTTTGGCGTTGTGCGGGACGACGCGCGCCTTTGGCGTTGTGCGGGACGACGCGCGCCGACCGTCCTCGCTGCCGCGCCGACGGAAGAGCGGGTACGCGCATTGTGCCCGGGACGCACACGATGTCGTTGACGCGTCGAGGAGAGCGCATACGTGCTGGCCACACACCCGCCGCGTGCGTTTTGCGGTGCGAAGCAATTCGGAGAGCAGCGAAGTCGCGCGGCCACCGCGGATTGATTCGGGCGTGCGCGAGTTCCGGCGGGCCCAGGCGGACGGCCGAGGGCGGTCGCAGGTGTGCGGTCCCAGTCGGCGATGGACGCGCGTTGTGCAACGCTTGGAGTGCGACGCGCGGATAGCGCGGAATCGTGTCACTGGCGGTCCCGCGCCAGCGTCGTGTGCCGGCCGAGATCGACGATACAGAGCTCGCGCTCGGCGCTTCGCGAAGTGCCCGCCGCGTTGTCACGCAAGTCGAGAGCGGGGGGTTGGCGCTGGCGGGGTGCAGGCCGCGAAAGATGAAGTCCGCCATTCGGAGATCGATTTGCACCAGTGATTTGCGCGAGTGAGGCGGGTGGTCGAGGACGGTCGCCGTCTGCGATGCGCGCGCTTTTTTCACAAGGCTCGGACACAGAACTTTGCCAGGCGCGCGCAGCCTTGTCGTGCGCGTCGGACTCGAGAAATGGCACGTTTCGAGTCTACGCCGCGCGGACGTGTGTACGTAGGTATCATTTCGAATACGATTGTGCTGGCCGAGAGAATCTGTGTGATTCTTTGTGAGAAAGTATCCAAAGCTCTAATCAAGTGCATACCTTCACAGTGCGAGATTGAGCGCAGGAGTCCAAGTCTGACAGGAAGTCAGAAGTTGTATACAGCGGGTTGAAATGAGAGAAGTACATACCGTGAAGTAAAATGTTAAAGCTGGCCAAGGAATTGAAACATTGTAAAGCGTCCGGGCGACTGGATCAGAGTTGTACTAGACGAATTACAACGGGATGCCGGGGCAGCGTCGAAAGACAACTTTACTGACTGAAAGGAAACGAGAGTCAGAAAAATGAAGATTCGATCGAGTGAAGACTTACTTGTGTACTTGTTGAGATTTTGAATGGCTGAACACGAGGATTCCGAGTTGAACGAACATTGACTTGGTTGACTTGGGACTTGCAGCGGCATGAACAAGGTTGGACTGGCATTAATTTGGTCAATGAAGGTTCACGATTGAACGGATATGTGATAAACTTACCAGTAGGTCTTGACGGATTAATAGACTGGTTGAGCTGAATCAACTTGAGGGACTTGGAGGTTGTATGAGGGCCGACTGAGGTTGAATCGAAATACATGTACAGCGTGCATCCTAGAAGTGCGAGGTGAGTAAGTAACTGAAGTCGAACAGATGTTCAATATTGAACCAAAGTTCGTACCTTCCCTACTTAGTCTTGCCGTCGAGGGATTTAAGCAAGCTCGAGGCCTCGAGGTAAGCTTAAAGTCGATATACTAGACCTAGGTTGAATCAACAAGTGGACGACTGAATATGAGTTCAACGGGTGCATACCTTAAGTCAAACTGGCGGAGTTTCGGCATTGAGACGTCGGGGTAAAGGATCCAGAGTACACTTATGAGCAAACAAGTTAATAGAGGCGGCATAGCGCAAGTGAATGAAAGTCAACGCTGGCAGCAAACCAAAGAGATAAATGAAGGGTAAATTGTGAATGGAAGATTCAACGCACCTGAGCGAGAACCCGCTTAGCTTGACCTCACCTTCCTACGGTGGCTGCCTGCTTGAAGTCGAACCCAAACCCGACCAAGGAATCAGTAAGTTGGACGGAATCGTATCAAGACGGTCAATTCCGAACTGAAAACAAGCTGCGACCGTTCAAGTCAGTAAGAAGCTGAAATGAAAGTAGGCGCTCTTCAATATCAATGAGTATGTTGATAATCGAGGTTCTATGGTAAGATGAAATCCGATCAGTCGCGGAGCAACAACGCACCGAAATACAACCACAAATTGAACCACGACAACCACGAGCTCTTGCGACGAATCCAATACAGGATCACAACCAGGTGAGTAGGAAATGAATGAATTATCTGAAAAGGTAAGTGAGAATGGTTCAAATGGAAGGAGGAGCAACGCACCGATTATCAACTCGGATACATCCGTGTAAGAGAAGATTAGTGTAAGTAGTAAACTTTGCTAAGAAATGCTGAAACTTATTGAAGATTGAGCTTGCTGAGCTCGTTCAGGTTGATTCGTTCAGGTTGATTCGTTCAGGTTGATCGAGGTGAAGAAACTTGACCTTGACGTCGAGTTGAACGTATAGAGACGATGTACGGCCAGGCTTGAAATGATAAGAAACGGGGAAAGATATTGTCAAAGGCTTACCTTGACTGTTAATAAATTCGAGCTGTATGCGAAGGCGAATCGGATAAGAATGTTGTATGGGTGCTTGAAGCGAAAGGACTGGAGAGGTTGAAAGGTAAGCACCGACTGACGAAGTGGGAGGGAATGAGAAAAGGTGGGAGAAGCTGCCCAGTCTTTATAGATTGGGCTTGGGCCGAACCCGTCATGCATCATGACGAATTATCCGTGCATCCGACGGGCATTGCGGCGACGGGGAGTCCGCCGCGACGGAAACCCTGTAATTGCATGATTCAGAAAAGATTGGCGTGGGGCGCCCATGAGCAATCCAGGGCAGCCGAGACGTATCTTACGTACCTGAAACTGATGCGGGGGAAAGGGTCAAGGTAGTGGGGGAAGATGCGAGTTGTCCGCATTCGGAACATGTTGAACTTTGGGTTTGCCGACATCTGGTGTATGTGCGACGGTGGAGGGCGGCGAGGGACCCAAACTCAGATAAATATGGTATATTATGAATTTCGGATCTGACCTGGGTCAATTCGTTCAGTACGGGGCGCAAGAGGAGGGATAATGGGTTGGTTGAGAATCTGGAAATATTCATAAGTGCCGGAAAACGTGCGAGGAAAAGCCACACACCATGCGGCACATCAATCGTTTCGCATTAATCAATCTCAGATGATCAGATCTCCCCCAAGTCCGCCGGTACTCTGCTGAAGTGCATATGTTGAATTCCGAGCAAACGCGAAGTGGGAGTGCTCGAGGGATTCCATGGGCACTGTGGAGAAACTAGAGGGAAGTATGAGTTCTAAAAAACAATTTCGGGCTATTCTCACCTCGGAATTACGGCCAGGGACACCGCAACTGGCGAGACAGCGCGGAAGCTCGCCGAGTCCGTTTCAACGTCAATTGTACGCGGACGGCCCCAAAAAAGCACCAGAAATGAAGCAAAGAATCCACCGCAGTTGATGGTGACCACGCGGCGTGATAGAGCGACCGCTAAGAGCTTTTAGCCGGAAGGCTTTGGAAATGCGTGAAAACGCATTTGGCGCTGTTCCGGTGCCCCTGTGCTGGAAGACGGGCAGAAATACGGCAGAGTGAGGCCACAGATGCGTTTTGGCAAGTTTCTGAGTTGCTGGAGGGAGGGGGGAGCGAGAGGCTGAATTTCGATGTGGTGGCCGAAAGCAGGAGAGTTGACACCTGCCTAATCCGGAACGCGGGAGTTTCTTTGGATTTGTTGGCCAACGGCTTTTTCGGCACAGCCATCTCGTGGCTTTCACTCAGCCGCCGGCCACTTTTTGTTATCTTATCCTCTACCCACCCCGGGCCGTGCTCAATCTGACACCGACCTGAAATCGCCGCCCCGAAATCGCCCGAAATCTCGCCTAACTTACCCCCCTGAGTCAAATCTTAGCCGGCGCTTAAAACTTCGTGGTGCTACAACTATGCCGGCAAGTCGCGTCTGGGCGCCGTGTTCTTGTGTGCAGACGAGGTCCACCAAGTACGACGCCCTCGTCCTCAAACAACTCAGAGGAGAGGGACTAGAGCGCAGCGCGCCGTGAAAAAAAAACAAAACTTCGTGGTGCTACAACTATGCCGGCAAGTCGCGTCTGGGCGCCGTGTTCTTGTGTGCAGACGAGGTCCACCAAGTACGACGCCCTCGTCCTCAAACAACTCAGAGGAGAGGGACTAGAGCGCAGCGCGCCGTGAAAAAAAACAGGGTCCTCAAATTTCAACCGCGTCGCGGGCCTGGTTTCACCGTGTTTAACCGAAGCCCGACGCGGTGACCCGCTGCCCGTCAACGTAACTACGCGCCGAATCTATCTACTCTAGCTTCCCCTTCGCGCCGTGCCTGAGCGCCTCTCAAAAAGAGCTTCTGTCGTCAACTTTCAGCATTCAAATCCCTCAACTATTGAAGGAGTTGCAGTTCAAATATGAATTTTTTGCCCGTGATCCCCGCACCGGAACGCGCCGTGAAGCAGATACTATCGTGCGCATCACGGAGGTACGCATCCAATTTTCTTTAGCGAATTCAACGTTGAAGGTTTTTTCCAGTTCAACCTCGGGATTCAACGTTGAAGTACTCACATTCCGTGCAAACCAGCAGCCCAAATCCAGGATTCGAAACCCAACGCCCGGCGAGCATAATTCTCAAAACAAGATATCGCTTGCGTGTTCTTTCTCGCAGTCACATCAAGGGCCAAGTTGTGAATTACCAAAGGTACGTACTCCATTTATTTGACCGTAACTCACAACAACTCAACCGACCCCTGGAGACCAAACAAACACGTCTCTTCCGTACCACCACCATCCCCCCAAGTCTCTCCCTTCCCAAGAACGCGAAAACACGACATATCGCGTTCCCGCAAGCCATACCAACCTTTCTGTATGTATACTTCCTCTTCATTTCTCTGACCACCTTTTTTGACTCCTTCTTTGGCTTTTTTTTTCAGACGAAAAGGCCGTCGGCAGGCATGCGTCGCCTACACCTGCAATGCTCCAGTCCCCACCCACGTCGTCCATCTTCTCAGCACCACGGAGGCGCCGCGCAGCGGCGCCGAAAACCTCGACACCATATATCAACACCCCGCAAACCAACTGAATCCTCGGTAAGCCTTTTCTTTCCAACTCTCATTCTGAGGCTAAATTCTCATTTTTTTTCAGAAAAAAAAGCCGCCGGCAGGCACACACCACCTCGACGCGCATTTCGCCGGGTCCCGCCGACGTTGTCCTTCTTCTCAGCACCACGGAGGCGCCGCGCAGCGGCGCCGATAACGCCGAGGCTATGTATCGACGTCCCGCGAGCAGGGTGAAATCCTCGGTGAGTTTTTGTTTTTACCTCCCATTCTGGAGTCATTCTGACCCTAATTTTCGGCGTTTTTTCCAGAAAAATAACCGCCGGTAGGCACACGGCGCCCACACCTTCAATGCGCCGTGTCCGCGGCCCAATCATTTTCAACATTGTGATCCCCGCATCGTGGAGGCGCCGCGCAGCGGCATGAAATCATTCGTGAGTATCCCCTCTCAAGTTCATTCTGATGCAACTGTGACGCTGAAATCCGCTCTTTTTTTTCAGGCAAAAGGCTGCCGGCAGGCACGCTGCCTTTTCAACTGCACTCGGCCGTTGCGTGCGCTATGCACGCCAACACCATCAACGCGGTTGAGTTTTGCCTTCACACTGACAGGTAAGTTCCCTCCCTACCATTCTTACTATTACCTACTCATCTCTTCCCCGGCAGCCCTGCGTTCGATTCTTCAACATCCGGCGAAGCTCAAATCCAAATTTGGGGTTTCGGTGTCCCGCGAACCGAGGCTTCGAGGTACGTTCCTCTGTTCGTTCTCCCTCTCCCTATACTCACATCGCCTATGTTCAGCGTTGCTCTCGGCTTGTCGCCGACCCTGCAAAGTTTCGATTCAAGATTTGCGCTTCCCACGAGCAAGATGACGGGCCTACTGTATGTATGTTCCTTCTACTTTGTATCGATCTGCACACTGACACAATCACTATAGGTTTCCTTCAATGCCGCAGTCCCACATCTGTCCACCACCGCCCTTGCTTGGATCGTTTGGACTTCCCGGGACCGTGGTTCACTGACCATGGGTTGTGTTCAACCTTCCCTTTCGCTAACTCCTCGTGCTAATCGCATATCCAGCTGCTACGCACCGTCACGCGGCGCTCCCATTCCCCACTCCATCGTTTACCGGTACGGCACGAAGGTTCGTACACAATTCCCACGTCGTTGGATTCTTCTGTCTGACCCCATCCCCAGTCCAATTCCGGGGCTTCACTCCATTTTCCGTTGAAGACTCTACGGTCCAATTCAAAGTATGTCGCTTCCATTCAAATCCCGAGTCCTTATTAACATCTATCGACCCAGATCACCCTTAACGTTCGAGTTGAACCACGCCTCGGCCATTTCGGCCAAGTTCGATTTGGCAGTAAGTCTTCACTCCTGTTCAATTCTTTCAGTTACTGATTCGGAAGTTGTCTAGTGTGCATGCGAGCACCCTTCTGACTTGTTCTTTTTTTCCAGCCCCAACTCCCCCTCCCTGTAGGCCCCTCCCTTTTTCTCCCATCCCCACCTCCCCAAATACCAGTCCCGCTGATTTCGACTGCCGCTGACCTTCGGGAACGCCGAGACTACGACTTGACGCGCAAGTACGTCTCGCAGCAAAGCGGTGATTAACTCACTACTACCCGCGCTGACTAAGCAGGCGGTGAGCGGGGAACCAGTTTATTCACAGCAGCGTAGAGATACAGGGAGTAGCGTAGTTGTGGTAGAGTAGATTGCGTAGTAATGGAATAGATGGGATTCAAGGAATAAGGTAGATGAGCTGGTGTGTGAGTAAGACGGACTCCGAGTAAGTGAGCCAAGAAAGAGGGAGTCGAGCGACTCGGAGTAGGTTGTGGTGGTAGGAAGAAAAAGACAATGATGTGACGAGTCACTTCGTGCGCTGTCAAGATACGCGAAGGTATCCCCGACCCAGTTCACGCGAACAATGTTTGGGAACAATATATATTCAGCTCTACATACAATACATACACATTAAACAAAAAGTAATGTAAAGCAAAATGCTCCGACGCAAGTGGAGTCTATGGTATCCTGCGTATCTAATTTCTTGCAGCCTCAGTACGCGACATACGCTGCAAAGTTGTCAGACAGCGCGTCAAGTCAAGATGCTCTCAAGTCTACTCACCAACGCAAAGGAGAGGGAAGCCCGCATATAACCCAAGCCAGAACACGATATTCCCCATGAGCTTATTGCGTTTTATAATGGGCAAACGGGAAACCATGATCAGGGGAATTTGTATCAACTATAGGAAAGTTAGCGGCCAGTCAGGTGGATGGACGAATCATTCGACGCTGACCTGCAAAAGGAAAAGATACATTCTGCGCCAGTCGTCAGGCTACACACCAGCGAAAAGAGCAACGCAACAAACCGGAATTTTTTGGTGACCACCACCATGACTAGCTCGTGGACGCATGCGCTCAGCAGGAAGGTGACGAACATGGCCGACGTGCGCGAAAGTTGGTAGCTATCGATGGTCGAAGCGTAGACGTGATGTAGAAGGAAGGTGTGCACAGGCTTGTTCCATTTCCTGGAGAATTCATCCCAGGACGTGGAATTCCACTAGCGGTAAGATGAGAGGAAGCTACTTTTTGCGCAGGGAAATACATGCCCAGTCTTCGTAGAACTGTCTATCTGCGAAGCTAGGGAGGGAAACCGTCAGCGATCATCGCCTGCAGCTGGAAAGTACTCACTAGGAAAGCTCCGCAAATCCATTGCATATACATTCTACAGGTGAAGATTAAAAGCAGGCAGGAATCGGCGGCGATGGAATCTTACCAAATATGATGTAGAACAACAGCAGATACGCAATCATGAATGGCAGAGACAGATCGAGCAATGCTCGGGGGAATGATTCACCCGCATGTGGAGTGAGCGGGAGAATGAAGGATTCTGTCATGGTGTATAGTAGTGCGAACGTCCCAAAGGTGGCCACCGTCTTCTCGAAGACATATAGAGGTCGGATGCGATCCGTCCGCGGGTACTCCAGTTCGTACACAAGGGTCGGAATCAGCTGGTACACAGCGAAGTTCTTCATTGTCAGATTGTTGGGGTACGTCACTGGGTAAGGCCCGGAACTTGTGAGCTCGCCCTCGAGCTCTGAGTGATCCCTTGCCATGGCAGATATCGCTTCGTTCGGGTGATCGACCAGAACATGTGGGCTCATGGGCGAGGTGGGTTTACTATCCGGGTCGGCGGCTAACTTGGACGCCTCGGAAACGGCTACCAGGCGTTGGCGGAGTGCGGCCGCGGTTGGGACGTCGACATACGAGGTGGAAGCCCCCTCGGGAGCCATAGGTGTTCCTCCCGGCGTAGAATCTTGCGTGCTGCGATTCGTGAGGAGGTCGAGTTCGGCGCGACGCGCTTGTGCAGCCTGGATAGCCTGGTCCCAACTGCCGGCAGATTCGGTCGCCTTGCGGAGGTCGTCCAATAACGCTTGAGACAACTCCGAGACGTGTTGAAGATGACCGTTGACGGTCATGTAGGAGTGGGTCTTCATGATCATCACCTGGTGAGATACACTAAGCTTCAAGAATCTCTCGAAGGGATAGATCTCCACGTACAAGGGTGTGTAGCGTGAAGAAACCAGACTGAACCCAAGGCCATTCCCTATTCAAGGTCCAGCTGATAGCCATGACGAGAGCGCACGTCTGAATGGTATGCTGCAAGACCATTCCGGCCCAGTAGTATCGAATCCAGCCTTTGCTGACGGCCTTTGCGAAAGGGACAACAAACGCAGTCGCGGAGACCATAACTGCGTCGCTGATCGCGAGCGTTATTGCGTCGCGAGAGAACATGGTTGCAAATCTCAAGTTGAGAGCATACCCACTGGTCTCTATGCTGCGGATGTAGGTGCTGAGGGTGAAGATAAACATGGATATCCAGAATAGGGTGAAGAAACCCTGAAAAATGTGAGTCTTGAAGCCATACGGCACGTAGAAAGCGCGTACCCTAAATTCATTGGCACCAGAGGCCGCATTGTTGATGTCAAAGTGGGACTGGCGGGGCGCAAAGGTGATCATGGCGCGCAGCTTCTTGGAAGACTTTGAGCGAAATGGTTTGGAGACATAGATGGTGCCTTCGGGTGTCGAGAAACCTCCACTGTTGGTCCGTACTGTTGCCGTTGGGACGGTTATCTTTTCCATCTTCGCTGTTGTCCTGCTTGCAAGGAGTCTCGGTCAGAAGGTGCTCCTATCGGGTATCCCAAAAGAGCGTACGAAACACGTCGTGAACAAGGCAATTAGGAGAGGGCTCGAATAAATAGACGGTATCCCAACGAGAAGGGGTGGATTTGGGCTGCCACGAAGAACAGCGCGGAAAGTCTCTGCGAAAGGGCACAACGTTTCGGCGGCCCGCGGAAGGCTTTGGCTATCCGTTCCGAACTCCGAACAACACGGAGCCGTCAAACGCGCCAAGCCGACGCGGCTACGCGACCTGTGTCTTCAATTTCTTCGACTTGCTCTCGACCTATGCGTTGACGTGCCGCTGCTTGGTCGCAAGCTTTTGTTCCAACATCACCCACATCGTTCCAGGAGTCCCAGCCCTCACAGGTGTAAATCCCGCTTCCTGGCTGTGTCTTGATTCGAGCCTGATTCTCAGCCGCTAATGCATCCGTTACAGATGTCCGCACACGTTGCTCCTTCAAGTCCTTCAACGTCCGGGCTGGGGTCGCTCAGAGCCCTCGCCCACACAGTCGCATAACAACCAGGTGCGCATCCCTCAACCGTCTCCCTCACTTCTTTCCAAGCCCCGCATCCACGACCCAGTTGAGCCAGCCGGCGCGCGCCCCTGCGCACTCGATGCTCCGAGCAACGGCAAGAGCCGGCGCAAAACGCAGTGCATGCACCGCGCTGGCCATCGCGACATCGGCGGCGCCCTCGAACCCCAAGCGAACCCCATCCCGCCCGCCGCCGCCGAGCTCCGTCAAGTTTCGCGCGCACGCGCACCGCAGACGCAGCACAGGCCCTGTCTTGCGCGCACACGCGATCGCGCAAGCACACCCCACTCGCGCCAGACACCGCCCCGTCTGCGAAGAGCCCGCCAAGTCTCGAGAACGGTGCCCGTGCCCTCGCCCTGCCAATACAGGTACATAAATCATCCCGCCTCCCCTCCCTCTCCCTCTTTCTTTGCAGCTCGTACCCCCCGACCTTCGCGCCGCCACCGCCGTGATTCTACCAGAGTTACCAGAGAAGAAAAAAGAGTCAGCAGGGGCATCGGGAAGATAACGAGGTGCGTACCACTGTCTTTGTTTGTCGATATCGCGGTTGCGACGAGCGCGCGGACGTCGGGGACGGCGGTGATGCGCGCGCGACCTCCGACCGCTTGTCCGCCGAGCGCAGCGGCGCGGACGGTTTTGCGGCTCGGATCCGCGGTGCGTGTGCCGCACCGCGCCTTTGGCGTTGTGCGGGACGACGCGCGCCTTTGGCGTTGTGCGGGACGACGCGCGCCGACCGTCCTCGCTGCCGCGCCGACGGAAGAGCGGGTACGCGCATTGTGCCCGGGACGCACACGATGTCGTTGACGCGTCGAGGAGAGCGCATACGTGCTGGCCACACACCCGCCGCGTGCGTTTTGCGGTGCGAAGCAATTCGGAGAGCAGCGAAGTCGCGCGGCCACCGCGGATTGATTCGGGCGTGCGCGAGTTCCGGCGGGCCCAGGCGGACGGCCGAGGGCGGTCGCAGGTGTGCGGTCCCAGTCGGCGATGGACGCGCGTTGTGCAACGCTTGGAGTGCGACGCGCGGATAGCGCGGAATCGTGTCACTGGCGGTCCCGCGCCAGCGTCGTGTGCCGGCCGAGATCGACGATACAGAGCTCGCGCTCGGCGCTTCGCGAAGTGCCCGCCGCGTTGTCACGCAAGTCGAGAGCGGGGGGTTGGCGCTGGCGGGGTGCAGGCCGCGAAAGATGAAGTCCGCCATTCGGAGATCGATTTGCACCAGTGATTTGCGCGAGTGAGGCGGGTGGTCGAGGACGGTCGCCGTCTGCGATGCGCGCGCTTTTTTCACAAGGCTCGGACACAGAACTTTGCCAGGCGCGCGCAGCCTTGTCGTGCGCGTCGGACTCGAGAAATGGCACGTTTCGAGTCTACGCCGCGCGGACGTGTGTACGTAGGTATCATTTCGAATACGATTGTGCTGGCCGAGAGAATCTGTGTGATTCTTTGTGAGAAAGTATCCAAAGCTCTAATCAAGTGCATACCTTCACAGTGCGAGATTGAGCGCAGGAGTCCAAGTCTGACAGGAAGTCAGAAGTTGTATACAGCGGGTTGAAATGAGAGAAGTACATACCGTGAAGTAAAATGTTAAAGCTGGCCAAGGAATTGAAACATTGTAAAGCGTCCGGGCGACTGGATCAGAGTTGTACTAGACGAATTACAACGGGATGCCGGGGCAGCGTCGAAAGACAACTTTACTGACTGAAAGGAAACGAGAGTCAGAAAAATGAAGATTCGATCGAGTGAAGACTTACTTGTGTACTTGTTGAGATTTTGAATGGCTGAACACGAGGATTCCGAGTTGAACGAACATTGACTTGGTTGACTTGGGACTTGCAGCGGCATGAACAAGGTTGGACTGGCATTAATTTGGTCAATGAAGGTTCACGATTGAACGGATATGTGATAAACTTACCAGTAGGTCTTGACGGATTAATAGACTGGTTGAGCTGAATCAACTTGAGGGACTTGGAGGTTGTATGAGGGCCGACTGAGGTTGAATCGAAATACATGTACAGCGTGCATCCTAGAAGTGCGAGGTGAGTAAGTAACTGAAGTCGAACAGATGTTCAATATTGAACCAAAGTTCGTACCTTCCCTACTTAGTCTTGCCGTCGAGGGATTTAAGCAAGCTCGAGGCCTCGAGGTAAGCTTAAAGTCGATATACTAGACCTAGGTTGAATCAACAAGTGGACGACTGAATATGAGTTCAACGGGTGCATACCTTAAGTCAAACTGGCGGAGTTTCGGCATTGAGACGTCGGGGTAAAGGATCCAGAGTACACTTATGAGCAAACAAGTTAATAGAGGCGGCATAGCGCAAGTGAATGAAAGTCAACGCTGGCAGCAAACCAAAGAGATAAATGAAGGGTAAATTGTGAATGGAAGATTCAACGCACCTGAGCGAGAACCCGCTTAGCTTGACCTCACCTTCCTACGGTGGCTGCCTGCTTGAAGTCGAACCCAAACCCGACCAAGGAATCAGTAAGTTGGACGGAATCGTATCAAGACGGTCAATTCCGAACTGAAAACAAGCTGCGACCGTTCAAGTCAGTAAGAAGCTGAAATGAAAGTAGGCGCTCTTCAATATCAATGAGTATGTTGATAATCGAGGTTCTATGGTAAGATGAAATCCGATCAGTCGCGGAGCAACAACGCACCGAAATACAACCACAAATTGAACCACGACAACCACGAGCTCTTGCGACGAATCCAATACAGGATCACAACCAGGTGAGTAGGAAATGAATGAATTATCTGAAAAGGTAAGTGAGAATGGTTCAAATGGAAGGAGGAGCAACGCACCGATTATCAACTCGGATACATCCGTGTAAGAGAAGATTAGTGTAAGTAGTAAACTTTGCTAAGAAATGCTGAAACTTATTGAAGATTGAGCTTGCTGAGCTCGTTCAGGTTGATTCGTTCAGGTTGATTCGTTCAGGTTGATCGAGGTGAAGAAACTTGACCTTGACGTCGAGTTGAACGTATAGAGACGATGTACGGCCAGGCTTGAAATGATAAGAAACGGGGAAAGATATTGTCAAAGGCTTACCTTGACTGTTAATAAATTCGAGCTGTATGCGAAGGCGAATCGGATAAGAATGTTGTATGGGTGCTTGAAGCGAAAGGACTGGAGAGGTTGAAAGGTAAGCACCGACTGACGAAGTGGGAGGGAATGAGAAAAGGTGGGAGAAGCTGCCCAGTCTTTATAGATTGGGCTTGGGCCGAACCCGTCATGCATCATGACGAATTATCCGTGCATCCGACGGGCATTGCGGCGACGGGGAGTCCGCCGCGACGGAAACCCTGTAATTGCATGATTCAGAAAAGATTGGCGTGGGGCGCCCATGAGCAATCCAGGGCAGCCGAGACGTATCTTACGTACCTGAAACTGATGCGGGGGAAAGGGTCAAGGTAGTGGGGGAAGATGCGAGTTGTCCGCATTCGGAACATGTTGAACTTTGGGTTTGCCGACATCTGGTGTATGTGCGACGGTGGAGGGCGGCGAGGGACCCAAACTCAGATAAATATGGTATATTATGAATTTCGGATCTGACCTGGGTCAATTCGTTCAGTACGGGGCGCAAGAGGAGGGATAATGGGTTGGTTGAGAATCTGGAAATATTCATAAGTGCCGGAAAACGTGCGAGGAAAAGCCACACACCATGCGGCACATCAATCGTTTCGCATTAATCAATCTCAGATGATCAGATCTCCCCCAAGTCCGCCGGTACTCTGCTGAAGTGCATATGTTGAATTCCGAGCAAACGCGAAGTGGGAGTGCTCGAGGGATTCCATGGGCACTGTGGAGAAACTAGAGGGAAGTATGAGTTCTAAAAAACAATTTCGGGCTATTCTCACCTCGGAATTACGGCCAGGGACACCGCAACTGGCGAGACAGCGCGGAAGCTCGCCGAGTCCGTTTCAACGTCAATTGTACGCGGACGGCCCCAAAAAAGCACCAGAAATGAAGCAAAGAATCCACCGCAGTTGATGGTGACCACGCGGCGTGATAGAGCGACCGCTAAGAGCTTTTAGCCGGAAGGCTTTGGAAATGCGTGAAAACGCATTTGGCGCTGTTCCGGTGCCCCTGTGCTGGAAGACGGGCAGAAATACGGCAGAGTGAGGCCACAGATGCGTTTTGGCAAGTTTCTGAGTTGCTGGAGGGAGGGGGGAGCGAGAGGCTGAATTTCGATGTGGTGGCCGAAAGCAGGAGAGTTGACACCTGCCTAATCCGGAACGCGGGAGTTTCTTTGGATTTGTTGGCCAACGGCTTTTTCGGCACAGCCATCTCGTGGCTTTCACTCAGCCGCCGGCCACTTTTTGTTATCTTATCCTCTACCCACCCCGGGCCGTGCTCAATCTGACACCGACCTGAAATCGCCGCCCCGAAATCGCCCGAAATCTCGCCTAACTTACCCCCCTGAGTCAAATCTTAGCCGGCGCTTAAAACTTCGTGGTGCTACAACTATGCCGGCAAGTCGCGTCTGGGCGCCGTGTTCTTGTGTGCAGACGAGGTCCACCAAGTACGACGCCCTCGTCCTCAAACAACTCAGAGGAGAGGGACTAGAGCGCAGCGCGCCGTGAAAAAAAAACAAAACTTCGTGGTGCTACAACTATGCCGGCAAGTCGCGTCTGGGCGCCGTGTTCTTGTGTGCAGACGAGGTCCACCAAGTACGACGCCCTCGTCCTCAAACAACTCAGAGGAGAGGGACTAGAGCGCAGCGCGCCGTGAAAAAAAACAGGGTCCTCAAATTTCAACCGCGTCGCGGGCCTGGTTTCACCGTGTTTAACCGAAGCCCGACGCGGTGACCCGCTGCCCGTCAACGTAACTACGCGCCGAATCTATCTACTCTAGCTTCCCCTTCGCGCCGTGCCTGAGCGCCTCTCAAAAAGAGCTTCTGTCGTCAACTTTCAGCATTCAAATCCCTCAACTATTGAAGGAGTTGCAGTTCAAATATGAATTTTTTGCCCGTGATCCCCGCACCGGAACGCGCCGTGAAGCAGATACTATCGTGCGCATCACGGAGGTACGCATCCAATTTTCTTTAGCGAATTCAACGTTGAAGGTTTTTTCCAGTTCAACCTCGGGATTCAACGTTGAAGTACTCACATTCCGTGCAAACCAGCAGCCCAAATCCAGGATTCGAAACCCAACGCCCGGCGAGCATAATTCTCAAAACAAGATATCGCTTGCGTGTTCTTTCTCGCAGTCACATCAAGGGCCAAGTTGTGAATTACCAAAGGTACGTACTCCATTTATTTGACCGTAACTCACAACAACTCAACCGACCCCTGGAGACCAAACAAACACGTCTCTTCCGTACCACCACCATCCCCCCAAGTCTCTCCCTTCCCAAGAACGCGAAAACACGACATATCGCGTTCCCGCAAGCCATACCAACCTTTCTGTATGTATACTTCCTCTTCATTTCTCTGACCACCTTTTTTGACTCCTTCTTTGGCTTTTTTTTCAGACGAAAAGGCCGTCGGCAGGCATGCGTCGCCTACACCTGCAATGCTCCAGTCCCCACCCACGTCGTCCATCTTCTCAGCACCACGGAGGCGCCGCGCAGCGGCGCCGAAAACCTCGACACCATATATCAACACCCCGCAAACCAACTGAATCCTCGGTAAGCCTTTTCTTTCCAACTCTCATTCTGAGGCTAAATTCTCATTTTTTTTCAGAAAAAAAAGCCGCCGGCAGGCACACACCACCTCGACGCGCATTTCGCCGGGTCCCGCCGACGTTGTCCTTCTTCTCAGCACCACGGAGGCGCCGCGCAGCGGCGCCGATAACGCCGAGGCTATGTATCGACGTCCCGCGAGCAGGGTGAAATCCTCGGTGAGTTTTTGTTTTTACCTCCCATTCTGGAGTCATTCTGACCCTAATTTTCGGCGTTTTTTCCAGAAAAATAACCGCCGGTAGGCACACGGCGCCCACACCTTCAATGCGCCGTGTCCGCGGCCCAATCATTTTCAACATTGTGATCCCCGCATCGTGGAGGCGCCGCGCAGCGGCATGAAATCATTCGTGAGTATCCCCTCTCAAGTTCATTCTGATGCAACTGTGACGCTGAAATCCGCTCTTTTTTTTTCAGGCAAAAGGCTGCCGGCAGGCACGCTGCCTTTTCAACTGCACTCGGCCGTTGCGTGCGCTATGCACGCCAACACCATCAACGCGGTTGAGTTTTGCCTTCACACTGACAGGTAAGTTCCCTCCCTACCATTCTTACTATTACCTACTCATCTCTTCCCCGGCAGCCCTGCGTTCGATTCTTCAACATCCGGCGAAGCTCAAATCCAAATTTGGGGTTTCGGTGTCCCGCGAACCGAGGCTTCGAGGTACGTTCCTCTGTTCGTTCTCCCTCTCCCTATACTCACATCGCCTATGTTCAGCGTTGCTCTCGGCTTGTCGCCGACCCTGCAAAGTTTCGATTCAAGATTTGCGCTTCCCACGAGCAAGATGACGGGCCTACTGTATGTATGTTCCTTCTACTTTGTATCGATCTGCACACTGACACAATCACTATAGGTTTCCTTCAATGCCGCAGTCCCACATCTGTCCACCACCGCCCTTGCTTGGATCGTTTGGACTTCCCGGGACCGTGGTTCACTGACCATGGGTTGTGTTCAACCTTCCCTTTCGCTAACTCCTCGTGCTAATCGCATATCCAGCTGCTACGCACCGTCACGCGGCGCTCCCATTCCCCACTCCATCGTTTACCGGTACGGCACGAAGGTTCGTACACAATTCCCACGTCGTTGGATTCTTCTGTCTGACCCCATCCCCAGTCCAATTCCGGGGCTTCACTCCATTTTCCGTTGAAGACTCTACGGTCCAATTCAAAGTATGTCGCTTCCATTCAAATCCCGAGTCCTTATTAACATCTATCGACCCAGATCACCCTTAACGTTCGAGTTGAACCACGCCTCGGCCATTTCGGCCAAGTTCGATTTGGCAGTAAGTCTTCACTCCTGTTCAATTCTTTCAGTTACTGATTCGGAAGTTGTCTAGTGTGCATGCGAGCACCCTTCTGACTTGTTCTTTTTTTCCAGCCCCAACTCCCCCTCCCTGTAGGCCCCTCCCTTTTTCTCCCATCCCCACCTCCCCAAATACCAGTCCCGCTGATTTCGACTGCCGCTGACCTTCGGGAACGCCGAGACTACGACTTGACGCGCAAGTACGTCTCGCAGCAAAGCGGTGATTAACTCACTACTACCCGCGCTGACTAAGCAGGCGGTGAGCGGGGAACCAGTTTATTCACAGCAGCGTAGAGATACAGGGAGTAGCGTAGTTGTGGTAGAGTAGATTGCGTAGTAATGGAATAGATGGGATTCAAGGAATAAGGTAGATGAGCTGGTGTGTGAGTAAGACGGACTCCGAGTAAGTGAGCCAAGAAAGAGGGAGTCGAGCGACTCGGAGTAGGTTGTGGTGGTAGGAAGAAAAAGACAATGATGTGACGAGTCACTTCGTGCGCTGTCAAGATACGCGAAGGTATCCCCGACCCAGTTCACGCGAACAATGTTTGGGAACAATATATATTCAGCTCTACATACAATACATACACATTAAACAAAAAGTAATGTAAAGCAAAATGCTCCGACGCAAGTGGAGTCTATGGTATCCTGCGTATCTAATTTCTTGCAGCCTCAGTACGCGACATACGCTGCAAAGTTGTCAGACAGCGCGTCAAGTCAAGATGCTCTCAAGTCTACTCACCAACGCAAAGGAGAGGGAAGCCCGCATATAACCCAAGCCAGAACACGATATTCCCCATGAGCTTATTGCGTTTTATAATGGGCAAACGGGAAACCATGATCAGGGGAATTTGTATCAACTATAGGAAAGTTAGCGGCCAGTCAGGTGGATGGACGAATCATTCGACGCTGACCTGCAAAAGGAAAAGATACATTCTGCGCCAGTCGTCAGGCTACACACCAGCGAAAAGAGCAACGCAACAAACCGGAATTTTTTGGTGACCACCACCATGACTAGCTCGTGGACGCATGCGCTCAGCAGGAAGGTGACGAACATGGCCGACGTGCGCGAAAGTTGGTAGCTATCGATGGTCGAAGCGTAGACGTGATGTAGAAGGAAGGTGTGCACAGGCTTGTTCCATTTCCTGGAGAATTCATCCCAGGACGTGGAATTCCACTAGCGGTAAGATGAGAGGAAGCTACTTTTTGCGCAGGGAAATACATGCCCAGTCTTCGTAGAACTGTCTATCTGCGAAGCTAGGGAGGGAAACCGTCAGCGATCATCGCCTGCAGCTGGAAAGTACTCACTAGGAAAGCTCCGCAAATCCATTGCATATACATTCTACAGGTGAAGATTAAAAGCAGGCAGGAATCGGCGGCGATGGAATCTTACCAAATATGATGTAGAACAACAGCAGATACGCAATCATGAATGGCAGAGACAGATCGAGCAATGCTCGGGGGAATGATTCACCCGCATGTGGAGTGAGCGGGAGAATGAAGGATTCTGTCATGGTGTATAGTAGTGCGAACGTCCCAAAGGTGGCCACCGTCTTCTCGAAGACATATAGAGGTCGGATGCGATCCGTCCGCGGGTACTCCAGTTCGTACACAAGGGTCGGAATCAGCTGGTACACAGCGAAGTTCTTCATTGTCAGATTGTTGGGGTACGTCACTGGGTAAGGCCCGGAACTTGTGAGCTCGCCCTCGAGCTCTGAGTGATCCCTTGCCATGGCAGATATCGCTTCGTTCGGGTGATCGACCAGAACATGTGGGCTCATGGGCGAGGTGGGTTTACTATCCGGGTCGGCGGCTAACTTGGACGCCTCGGAAACGGCTACCAGGCGTTGGCGGAGTGCGGCCGCGGTTGGGACGTCGACATACGAGGTGGAAGCCCCCTCGGGAGCCATAGGTGTTCCTCCCGGCGTAGAATCTTGCGTGCTGCGATTCGTGAGGAGGTCGAGTTCGGCGCGACGCGCTTGTGCAGCCTGGATAGCCTGGTCCCAACCGCCGACAGATTCGGTCGCCTTGCGGAGGTCGTCCAATAACGCTTGAGACAACTCAGAGACGAGTTGAAGATGGCCGTTGACGGTCATGTAGGAGTGGGTCTTCATGATCATCACCTGTTGAGACACACTAAGCCTGAAAATTATTTTGAAGAAACAGGTCGTCACATACGAGGGTGTGCAGCGTGAAGAAACCAGACTGGACCCAAGGCCATTCCCTGTTCAAGGTCCAGCTGATAGCCAAGACGAGAGCGCACGTCTGAATGGTATGCTGCAAGACCATTCCGGCCCAGTAGTATCGAATCCAGCCTTTACTGATGGCCTTTGCGAAAGGGACAACAAACGCAGTCGCGGAGACCATAACTGCGTCGCTGATCGCGAGCGTTATTGCGTCGCGAGAAAACATGGTTGCGAATCTCAAGTTGAGAGCATACCCACTGGTCTCTATGCTGCGGATGTAGGTGCTGAGGGTGAAGATAAACATGGATATCCAGAATAGGGTGAAGAAACCCTGAAAAATGTGAGTCTTGAAGCCATATGGTGCGTAGAAAGCGCGTACCCTAAATTCATTGGCACCAGAGGCCGCATTGTTGATGTCAAAGTGGGACTGGCGGGGAGCAAAGGTGATCATGGCGCGCAGCTTCTTGGAAGACTTTGAGCGAAATGGTTTGGAGACATAGATGGTGCCTTCGGGTGTCGAGAAACCTCCACTGTTAGTCCGGACTGTTGCTGTTGGGACGCTTATCTTTTCCATCTTCGCTGGTGTCCTAGTCTCGGTCAGAAAGTGCTCCTATCAAGTACCCCAAAAGAGCGTACGAAACACGTCGTGAACAAGGTAATTAGGAGAGGGCTCCAGAAGATGGAATAAATAAACGGTATCCCAACGAGAAGGGTTGGATTTGGGCTGCCACGAAGAACAGCGGAAAGTCTCTGCGAAAGGAATTCAACGTCATTCGGCGCCCGCGGAACGTCCTTGTCGTTCCGAACTCCGATCAACCCGAAGCCATCAACTCATCAAACGCGCCAAGCCGACGCGGCGGCGACGCGACAGTCGCGACTTGTCTTGGACGTTCTCTCAACCTACTGCGGTGATATGCCGCTACTTGGTCGCAAGCTTCCGTTCCAACATCAACCACACCGTCCCGGGAGTCCCATCCCTCACAGGTGTAAATCCCGCTTCCTGGCTGTGTCTTCAAGATTCGAGAATCGACAGACACCGCGTTGTGAAACCGCATTTCATTGGTCCACTTGCTCTCCACTCTTGATACTTACCGTTTCTGATGTCGATATTCATAACCAAAGGTTCCTGGCCTATCGGAGACGATTGTTCCCCGTCAATTTTCATAATTGCTCGGCGACTTGTACCAAACTTGTACCCATAGCTTGATTTCGGACGTGCTTGATTCCCTTCGCGTTGCAAAACGGCGAACTAACGGCGAACTGAGAAACATCCTTGGCATTCTTGGACGTTGAACGCAAGAAACACTTGAACCTACTGACCTGTTTCCGGGCAGGCCCTCTCCGTTCGCTGGAATAACATTCCCGTTGTCTTTTTTGCTTTGGGCCTCAACTCCCACCTCAGGAAGATCTGCTGTCACGGAAGCCACTACCATGAGCAACAATCATGATATTGTGGGCGTAGACGGAATGCATCCATTGTTATAGAGTCCTTGAAGTGTCCTTGACGATAACGGCCTCTCTTTTGACTCCATGGCTAGTCTTTCCTCAGGCAGTAGGTTCAGCACGATTGTGAAAAACACTCTGACGAGACCGTTTAGCGTCGGTACCAGGGGCTCCGCCAGACATCACTAACTCCTTGGCGGTCCTCTACTATTCCCTGGAAATTGCTGCGATTATTTTCATCGGCATCGGGATCCTTCCTGCCTTGTTCTCCGGCCGTATCTCGCGCACAGCAACATGGTACAGCTTCATGCTCTCATGGATGTGGTACTCTGTCGCAAATGTGATCCTCGCTGGTCGTCGATCTTCAACGGAGCCGCCGTTCGCCCTGTGTCTTTTTCAGTCTGGTCTGGTATATGCATCCCCTGTATTGTGAGTCTCAATCTCTTCATTGGCTTTCCCATGGGTACTCATTCTTTGTCTGAAGTGTTTGTGCAACAGGCCTAGCTTTCATAATTGAGGTTCGTCCATCAAGGAAAATGCCGCCAAAGACTAATGTGTTCTCCCAGCTTTACCTTCGATTGGGCTCTCGGACGCCAGGCTTATCGACGCCTACATCGAAAGTTGTGTCGGTATGCCCAGCTTCTCCGCTGACATCGATTTGTCTGACGAATAATCAAGCTTATAGTTCTCCCCCTTGTTATCAACTTGGCAGTGTTTTTGGAGGTGCTGATCGTACGTGGCAGTGGAACTCGTCTACATATCTTTATTGATATTTTTCCAATGCAGTACGGGCTGCATCACAAATCCAGCGTCCGTCTCAACTCGTCACGTCTCTACTGCCACATGGAAACAAGCATCCAGTGAGCTTTACATATCGCTTCTCTGGCCTTGCAGAAACCTAAACCATCAGGTCCGACCTTGCATCAATCCTCGTAATTTTGATGCTAGTCCCAGCGATTGTGATCGAAGGTACGGTCGACTTGAACTGCATTGCAAGCACAGGCATGAATTTTCGACGACAGCATTGACCGCAACGACGCTATACTTCAAGTACAAACATATACACACGGGGTCCAATTCACCTTTTTCTCTTACGCTCTTTGTTCGAACTGTGTTCTTCACCTTTGTCGCAACCATCGGGCTCACGATAGGGTAAGACAACTAAGACACTATATCTGCGATATCCCTGACGCCTTTGGTCGCAGCGCGATTAGCCTGAAGTCCCCCAGCCCCAACCTGCAGATGGGTCAGACGGCAGCTCAAGCTTCCGGTACTTGATCATATTTCCAGTCGGTGTCGATATTGACCCAACGAACAGTGCCTGTATGTTGTGCATTGGTTTTCTTGACACAAATGGTGAGTCTGATGGCCCGGTTGAATATTTCAAGATTTTTGATGCGGCTACAAGGATATCGTTCAGAGCTGGTCTCTGCGTCGCCGTCCCAGCCCCGGAGTTCCTTCCCAAGCTACTGTCTCTACCAAAGTCTCCGCTGTGTAATGGTTTTCGAGTTGACAGAATTTGTTGAATTGTTCATCATTGGATCTTGTATCAGACTCGGGGTTTTTGTGAACCTCCATCACTCAAGAAAACGCACAAACGCAAATAGGCACGCGGCCTCCGCGGACAAAAAAAAAACTTCCCTTATCACCAGCCTATGGGAAGGTCGCAACAAGCCGCCGAAGTGAATGGCCACCACAAATAGGCTATTTATGACGCACGTGACCGCGTTTAATCTCAACCGTAACCCTCCGTAACCGCCCCGGCAACTCAAGGCGACCTTGCTCCGCGCTGCCCTTGACGCTGCCTTAGACTCTCCAGCGCCGCTAGACCATTATCAACCAGTATCATGTTCTCTTCTATACTCGAATCGGGTACACTCTCATCCCGAATGATGTGCCCTAAATAAAAACCTCCACTGTCTGCCAGCTTGAATCTCGATTCTCCCGTCCTGCTTCTCCCTCGCATGTCCGCATTCTCCACCACCCGAACTCTGCCGCCTGTTCCCGACGACCTTACTGTCGAGCAGTTCATTTTGAGGGACGGTGGGAATGAGACTCGCCCCGCTCGCCCTCATTCTGCTCCGTGGCTCGTTGCTGACGGCACCGGCCGCAGTCTTCTGTTGCCAGAAGTGAGACGACTCGGTTTTGTGCATGCTTCGTCTTTTATGCCTCCGCGCAGATCCAAGAAAGGACGTCGAATCTCGCAAACGGCCTACACAGCAGATTTAGCATAGGTATGGCTTTCTCCAAGCTGCACATATATACTCCAATTGATGACTGTCAACTGTAGGAGAGGACGATGTCGGTGGGCCATCGCATACCATTGTCCTTTGCTATATCTCATGCAATTCCGAAAGTGCTCATTTTCAGCGGCAACCACATCGGTACGTGACTGCGCTGGCCTCTGTTCTGGTTTCTCACCTCCTCCAGACTATCCGATCTGTATATGGGCCGTCCACCGCCTATGTGCAATCTTTACGTTTGTCGTTCCGTGAAGCTGAAAATCTCATCGCTTATCTCTGCATGTCAGGCCGTGCAACCCAGCGTCCACAGTATCAGAGCTAACGAACCAGCTCCGGCAGACGCGCGCAACGCTGATCATCGCAAACAGTCAAGTTCTTGATGTGGCTGTGGCCAGTGCGCGTGAGGCGGGAATCCCACAAGAACGTGTGATTGTTCTCGAGGACGTTGAAGGCCAGCACCGTGGACAGTTCACCATCTCCGACTTGATGGCGCAGGGTCGCACGGAGACCCCGGTGCTCGGCAGAAAGTTGCTTCCAGGCGAAGGTCGTCGGAAAATCGCGTTCCTTTGCACGTCAAGTGGTACCACAGGAAAACCCAAGGTGGCTACTATCGCACACCAATTTCGCTACTCTGATGAGGTTCAGATAGTGGCCATCTCACATTTTGCGGTGCTGGCAAGCGTGCTGCAGATGGCAACGCATAAGAGGGTGAACGAGGCGTATACGAGCTGGGAAGAGCGAAGGTACCGCCCGGGAGATGTATGTTTGGCATTGCTGCCATTCTATCGTGAGTATTCTGTAGAGTTGGCCTTGGGCAGGTGCTAATTTCGGACGTTGTAGATATATACGGCCTCGTCGCTGTTGTAATTATAACCCTCAATGTGTCGATTGAATGCTCATTCTTACCAGATCCATTTCATGTTGTTCAGCGCCGTGCGTTTCTGATAGCTCTGGGTTGGACTGACACTCATATCATGCATCGAACAGCAAACCGTCGTTGTCGTGCCAAAATTCGATTTCGTCGGGATGCTGGAAAGTATTGGTCGCCACAAAATAAACCAGCTGATGCTCGTTCCGCCGCAAGTCGTCCTCTTGTGCAAGGTTCTTACCCCGTCGTCCGACTGCACGTTGCACTCACCGCGAACAGGAGCCTATTGTGCAAAATTACGATCTTTCCAGTGTGCGAGTGATTCTGTGCGCAGCGGCTCCATTATCAGGTTCGTCTCAAGTCACAAGTGACTCACCTGAACGACGGTTGAATGACCACCAGTTGATCTGAACGCACAACTCATAAATCTATTTCCAAAAGCCCACATCGGCCAGGCTTATGGTGTGTTCGCAATAAAGGCGTATAACAATAAACTGAATGTGATCAGGTTCAACAGAGTGCACTGGGGCAGTTTCCATGTGGTCGACTCGATCCAAGCGGGGTTTCAATGGGGGCGAACTCCTCCCGAATGTGGTTGCCCGTGTCATGAAACCGGACGGCACAGCGTGCGGGTATAATGAGCCAGGCGAAATGCTCATCAAGACACCCGCCATGGCACTGGGGTATTTTGGCGATGAGAAAGCGTGAGTAATGCGTATTTCTTACACGCAGCATATCTAATTATAAAATCTACAGTACGAAGGAGACTTTCGTGGATGGGTATGTTGTCCTCGTCATGCATGTCCTTACTTCGCTGAGAGGTAAGCCTAGATGGGTGCGCTCCGGTGATCAAGTCATGATCAATGAGGACCATGAAGTGATATACATAGACCGACTGAAAGTGAGTGTATACCCTGTCGCATGGAAAGAATACTCACATATCCTCCAGGAAATTATGAAGGTTTCTGAGTTTGTGGACTTGCTTCCCGGCTTGGTGACAATATTTGCCTAGGTTCGCGGATTCCAAGTCGCTCCTGCGGAACTCGAGGGCTGCCTGCTGGGCCACGAACTGGTCGCAGATGTATGTGTCGTCGGCATGGCCGACAGCTTCAGCGGCGAGGTTCCAGTCGCCTTCGTGGCCCCGACTGCAGCGGCTTTGGCGACCTTCCAAAGGGATGCAAATGCAATCCTCAAAGCCAAGGCATCCCTTATAGAGGTATAGCTCAACCGATCATTTTTGCGATATATAAGAGTGCTCACAAGCAATCCAAGTATGTGGCCAAACTTAAATCGCCGTACAAGCACCTCCGGAGAGTCGAGTTTGTGGAAGAAATTCCAAAGAGTCCGAGCGGGAAGGTTTTGCGGCGGATAATCCGGGAACGAGCCAAGCAGTTGGCTGTTCACCCCGCAAAATTGTGACGGGACTACATACTCAGAGTCGACGTAGAGCTCTTGGCGTATCTTAATGAGCTCGAAACCTCTCCAGGAAATATTCGGATTATTATTGATAATTCCCAAATCAGGCACACGGCTTCGGCACTGAGAGCAAACACCGGCAACGCAGGTTCCACGTCTGACCTTACCTCCAATTTTTGGGCTAAGCGACTGTGGTAGAGCTCCACCAGTTGCTCGGGGACGACTAACTATCCAGCCCCAACCGAGTCCGTCTGTCACTTGACTTCCGCGTCGACGATGGAAAGCAACCGCGAAGAAGCTACTCGGTGTCTCGCCATTGCGCAAAAGCACTTCTCCGCTGCCAACTACCCCAGCGCACGCAAGTTCGCGCAAAAGTCCATCTCCCTGTTCGAGACACCACAGGCGGTGCGGCTCTTGGCCTCAATAAACACCGCTGCGGCGGCGGAGTCGACTTCTTCGGCGAATGGTGCTGAGGGGGGCCCTTCGAGTTCTTCTTCGACTTCAACGGAAACCCACCCCTCGGCCGCTGGATCCAAGCACCGGAGTACGGGGAGCAGCATTGCGAAGGGGAATGGGACGGCGGGGGGCATTGGCGGTGAGAAACGGGAGTACACCGCGGAACAGGCAACGGTGGTACGGCGGGTGCGGGGGTGCAAGGTCACGGAGTACTACGAGATACTCTCGGTGAAGCGGGACTGTGAAGAGGGGGAAATAAAGAAGGCTTATCGCAAGGTGCGTCGGAATATTTACCGCTTGACTTTTCTTCCTTATTCTCCGCCATATATTTAGCTGGCCCTAGCGCTGCATCCCGATAAGAATGGTGCCCCGGGTGCGGACGAGGCGTTTAAACGTGAGTACATGAATATTCAATGAAGCTTGATTTTTTTTATTGACGCACGCGCTCAATCAAGTGGTGTCAAAAGCGTTCCAAGTACTATCAGGTTGGTGCTCTGTCTCCTGCTCGACAGGAACTCCACCTTATGGATGACGCGCAGATCCACAAAAACGCTCCATATATGACCGGAGCGGGTCAGACCCGGAAGACCGGTCTAGCGGTATGCCTTCACGAGCGTCAGGCTTCCAGTCGTTTGGTGGTGGTGGCGGCGGCTTCGACGGCGAGCTCAGTCCCGAAGATCTGTTCAACATGTTCTTCGGGGGAGGCGGTGGAGGTGGATTTGGGAACGGGTTTGGCGGCGGATTCGGCGGCGGCCCAGGTGCGTTTTTTTTTCGTGTTGGAACTCACAATCAATGCTCATACGCCCAGTTTTCACGACGACCTTTGGTCAGGGTGGATTCCGTACGACTCGCATGGGCGGCGGCGTTCCGCGACAACAACAGGGCGGCAACGGAGAACAGCGCTCATCGCTGGTACAGTTGCTGCCTCTCCTCCTGCTCTTTGCATTCTCGCTATTATCGGCACTGCCGAATCTGTTCACAACGCCGCCGGTACCCGATCCGCGGTTCACATGGACACGGACACCCCCATACACGACCGAACGACAAACGGCTGGACTGGGTGTAAAATACCATGTCGACGCCAACGAAGTGATGCGGCATCCGGTTATCGGAGCAGAGCTGGCGCGCGACGGGATTGACTGGAGAAAACTTACTGCCGTCAAGGACAGCACTGACAACCGACCGCAAAAGCAACCGAAAGCGGGCCCAGCTCTCGCGAAGTTCGAGAGCAGCGTGGACAAGACATACACGAGCAAGCTGTATTCGGAATGCCAGGCGGGCCATGACCGAAAGGTGCGGGCCAAGGAGAACGAGGTTGGGCTCTTTGGGATTGGGACAGACTGGCAGAAGGTCGAGCGTATCGAGAAAGAGGTTGTGCCGAGTTGCGAAGAGCTGAGGAGGATGGGACTGCTGCGATAGTCACAGACGGATTAACTTATTCTTTTGCGCGCGGCATGTATTGGTTTCAACGTAGAACGCTTTTAATTCTCGACCATTCTCGACGCGCCGAGGCCCACTACTGCTGCGCTGCGGCCAGTTTCTCCTTCTCCAGCTTGAGGTAAAATGCCTCCTGGTGAGCTCCTGCGATAAGAAGGTCAAGGAAAGTTAATAAAACGGCTCGACGCGCTGGCTCACTAGCTCTCAATTCGTAGCCGTACCTGGTGAGGTGTGAGTTTGTATCGAAAGTGAGCGGGCAAAAACTGACCAAAAAGCCGCTCCGGCAGATACACCGAGCCCCAGGCCAGTGCTGATGTCGAGCCAGAATCGCTTTCTGAGCATTCCTGTAATGGGTGCGATGGCCATGGTGGTGGTGGTCTGTTAAGGCGTGTAAGGACCAAACAGCTGCAATCACGCATCATCTCCTTATTCATTTAATCCATGGACGATCCTTCTGGCTCAGGTGGATGGCGGTTCGCCCAATGCTTCGGCGACAAGGGCGAGGTCGAGGATATCACAGAAGGTCTCCATTCTTCCACCCGTTCAATCCTGGCCTTCCTGACGCTCTCCTGACTTTGCTGACCTTCTCCAGCCGATATCATCTCCACAGTCGAGTTTGACTCGACCGGAAATTATCTCGCCACCGGAGACAAGGGTGGCCGCGTCGTGCTCTTTGAACGAAACGAATCGGTGCGTTGCTGACTTTGCCCGAGGCAAAGACCGCTGACCGAGCATCTCATTGCAGAAAAAGGGCTGCGAGTACAAGTTTTACACCGAGTTCCAGTCACACGAGCCAGAATTCGACTATCTCAAGTCGTTGGAAATCGAGGAGAAGATCAACAAGATCAAGTGGTGCAGACGACAGAACTCGGCCCATTTTTTGTTATCGACAAATGGTGGGCGACCTATATTCCTAGCCTTTTTCGTCTTGTCTTCATCTCCGCATAGACAAGACGATCAAGCTGTGGAAAGTGTTCGAAAAGTCACTACGCGTCGTCTCAGAGTCAAACCACCACGATGGCCAACGCCCTCTACCCGCCCCCACAGCATCCAATCACCTCAGACTTCCCCGCATGACGCAAACGGACAACATCATCGCCGCCGTCCCACGCAAAGTGTACTCCAACGCTCACGCGTACCACATCCATTCAATATCTGTCAACTCTGACCAGGAGACATACATCTCCGCCGATGATCTCCGGGTTAACCTCTGGAACCTGAATATCAGCGACCAAAGTTTCAGTTAGTTTTTTGTTCCTCTCTCGCTGGCACCACTTTGTGGCTAAATCAACGCGCCACAACAGACATCGTCGACATCAAGCCGGTCAACATGGAGGAACTGACAGAGGTCATTACGGCCGCTGAATTCCACCCGTCGCACTGCAACCTTTTCATGTACTCGAGCTCAAAAAGCAATATCAAGCTTGCTGACATGCGGGATTCGGCCCTTTGTGACCGGAGTGCCAAATGTGCGTTGTGGCACTATTTTTAACGAACCAAAGACTAATCGACGGGTACATAGGTTTCGAGGAGGAGGAGGACCCTACGACACGGTCATTCTTCTCAGAGATCATCTCATCCATCTCGGACGTCAAGTTCAGCCACGATGGACGATACATCCTTTCGCGGGATTATCTGTCTCTCAAGATCTGGGACGTCAACATGGAGTCGCGGCCGGTGAAGACCATCCCGATCCATGACCATCTGCGCGGGAAACTCTGTGACTTGTACGAAAACGACTGCATCTTCGACAAATACGAGTGTGTATGGGGCGGTGATGACAAGTACGTGACTTATCTATCCGATCCACCGATCGTTGATCTCTGTTCTGAAGACATGTGTTAACGGGTTCCTACCACAATTACTTCCGCATATACGACACCGACACCCTCAATGATGTCGTGCTGCAGGCGGACAAGTCCGCCTTTAAAGCCAAGAAAATTGGCGGACCCCTGCCGGGCAAGGCCGGTGCGAAGAACGGTATCAAGCAGAACGGGCTGAGGGATGCCATGCAGCTCGAGACGCTGGACTTTAACAAGAAGATCCTACACGCCAGCTGGCACCCAAAAGAGAACACGATTGCTGTGAGCCTACTCCTCCCTTGCCCGGTTATTCCTTCGTCCTGATTCGTCCCCAGATTGCCGCTACCAACAATCTGTTTTTGTATAGCGCCGCCTAATGGAATCCTGTTAATTTCTCGCCGTCTCCGCCACTTCTCATCTAGTCATCGACATCTTTTGCACGCACCATCTGAATCACACTCACGCGACGCCGGTTTTCCAGCCGGGTAGACTTGTCATCGTCAGGAACGACCCTCACGCATTCACCACGCACAACAGAAACGGACACGCACTGCACTCGCTCGCTTTCCCAATCCCATCTTACACACCTACATTCGCATGTGGCCTATTTAAGTAAAGTATTGGTACCAGGCATTAATTCCCTTTATTTTATCCCCGCCCCCGCGTTCCCCTCCCTCCACACTCTACGCTGTTTTGTGCGGTCATCGTCCTTGTTACTGTTCCCTCCCGGCGGTCGATCTGTCGCTGTCCCACCCTCATTCTGGCCCCGTCCCTCCGTTATTATTTTCCTTTGGCGTACCGAGTAGATGGGACCTGGATTTTGCTCTGGAATCCTGGAAGAAGTTGAAGTATACATAAGAATTGAAGTCAAATAAATTGTGTTTTTGTATCGTATTCAATAACGGGTTTTCGCTCTGCTTCAGAGACCAGAGACAGTCTAATAGAACTGTGGGCCACATTGTGATGGCAACAATCTCGATCCTTGAAGTGACCAAGTGGACTGCCAACTTGTTTCCTTTATATCAGGCTTAGCCGGTCGAGTTCAACACACGGGCTCCAGCCTAGATGATCGTATCCGAGCGGCCGCAGATGTCCGCGACGGCAGCGGCGGATCTGCGGTTTTTCTCTCTCCTTCGCCCACCGTGCCAGGAGCACTTTCTTCTTCCTTCGTTGGCTCTGGAGCATCATGTCGTCTATGCGTGAGTTGGCATCGGCGTGGTTCCCCCAAGTCCATCTTCCCTGAACGACGCGACCAGAACTTGATGTTACACCGACTTTTCAGCAGCTGAATGCGTTCAATTCGCTGCTCGTGGCAGGATTAATCCTTCTTGTGGTGGTGATCCTTCCTCCAATCTTCTCCCGGAATGTCCGGAGAACGCCTCTTTGGTTCGCGTTCATTGGCTCCTGGCTGCTCTACTGCGTCGCTTGTCTACTTCTCGTTGGCCGACAACTTGGACCTGATCCGCCCTTCGAGCTGTGTCTATTCCAGGCCGCGTTGATTCACGCTGTGCCAGCCCTGTATGCTATTCCTTGAACTATCCTCTCGCAACTAACGCTGAGGGCAGCGCTACTGTGTCTGGAGTCTGCTTCATAGTCGATGTTAGTTCTCCGCCAATCATTGCTCTATCGGCCTAACTTCAATCGACGCAGGTCTATTGCGCCATGCGAATTTCCCTTTTACAATCGTATTGGATCCCCGTGAGGCGCATAGCGGTGGTGGGTGTTCCAAGAAATTTCCCATCCCATTACTGATATCTTCTCAGTTGCTGACCTTGCCTGCTCTTGCCTTTCTAAGCGTGTTCATCCTTTCCCTCGCGGTACGCTGCAGGCTTCTCCCCCGTTCCTTAGGTGCTTAAACTCATCCAGATTGGACTGGAGGACCACACCACAGTGAGCCGCGAACTCAACCGTTCGTTTTGCCATATCAATACCGGACTGCCGTACGTTTGCGTGTTTATCCACACGGTTGCGAGTTTACCTCGACTGCAGAACGCTGGTTAGTTCAATTCTGAGCGGCTGGGCGATATTTATCGCGATTGGCGTGGAAGGTGCGTTTCGTCCCTCCCGTTTTCGATCCAGACTGACGGATCCCAAAGTTGCCGCTGGAATCATGCTCTACCGCAATGGCGCTCTCAGTTCCTTGAAGCAACCGCCGTCCGAGAAATCACACCCGGAGAAGACACGATCTGAGCCACCAATCGCGAGGGGGATGATGATCCGCATCTCGTTGTTCTCGCTGCTAACTGTCATCGAACTCATGTATGCAACGCGCACCGCACTCGGTGTACATCCGCTGACGTGCATTCATTTATAGCGTCAGCGCCATCATGTTGTCCCATTTCCAGAACTCGTACTTGACGTCGAACTTCTTCCTCCCGTTCCGTAAGATACGGAGTCTTATATGAATGGACCGCGCTGAACCTATTGTATCTAGTTCCCATCCTGGTGGCTCTCATGTTTGGGACGCAGAGAGTGAGTAGCGCCGTTTTTCTGTCGAAGTCTAACCGCTAAGTCGGATCTTTAGGACATTCTTATGGGGTGGAGATTCTGGAAACATGATTCAAAAGCCCCTCCAGAAGGCGCTGTATAAACTCGTCCTCGTCTTAAATTATCATGTATCACTAGCACCGCCCAACCTAATTATGCATCGCGCAATTTGGTGCTTCCCTCTTAGAATATGGGTTACGGTAAGGTGGTGTGCATGAGCACAGAAGGAATTGAAATCGGGAAGCATGTCTAATGGTACAAGTAGAATCCGACCACAAGCAAGCAAGCAAACGCCTCGAGCACAGTATATACAGACGCGGGCCGTCGTTCTGGGCTAGTAGATGGTGCGGGAGTTCTGCAACGACAATGAGACAATCGATCGGGATAGAGGAAGGAGAAACGCACCACCCAAATATATCGAAGCAAGAGATCCCAAGCAATCCGGATCCGGGGGTAGATGGAGGCGTTGAGCCCTTGAAGCAGATCCGAGCAAATAGATTGTGGCCGCCGGGAGAGGCTTTGAATCGGTTCCGGCTAGTAGATTGTGAGAGAGCACTTGTAGCGTCTCTATGAGCAAGCGGTGAATCGGTACTGAGTGGCATTTCAGATTTTCTGGAAACATGGTCAGAGCACAGTCAGCTCGATAACGCAGAGCGACTCACCGAGGTTCAAGCAAATTATATCCGCAAATGATCTCAAGCAGTAGAGGGAGAGGGGGAGACAATCGAGACAGGGCCGCCGGCCCTCGACCTCACTGACCAGTACTTTGGAGCGGCACTTCTATTCGGGGTCAACTGGTAATGAACTTCTCCGGCAAAAGGACTTGGGATTGTAGTTCCCGGAACGATGCGGGGGACGAACTCGGGAACGGAGGCGGTGAGGGTGGCGGGGCGAGGTGCTGTAATGCGCGTCGGACCGCCGGTCCATGGGGAGGAGACCGCCCTGGGCGGCTCACAGTCCTTCTTGCTATGCACGACGGGATGAAGTGCCGAGTCCTGCGAGAGCGGGGTTGTAGCCGATCGAAAGGAGGGAACAAATACGGCGACCGTGGGGTTGAGCACTTTGGGCTGGCCTAGGTCGAGGTCGAGGTCGTCGGCGGTCGGAACAAGTACAGCGTCCGGCACAAACACGGCCGCGGTCAAAGGAGAGGGAACAAATATGGGGACCGAGGGGTCAAGCTCTTTAGACGCGATGGCGGCGAGATTGGATGACGTTCGCTGACTCAGGCCGAGGTCGAGATGGTCGGCGGTGGGAGCGAGTACAGGTTCCTGCACGAGCAGAGTCGTGGTCGAAGGAACGAAAGAGACGATGGACGGATCGAGCTCTTTGGGCGCGATCGTCGCGAGATCGGATGAGACTGGCTCGCTCAGCTCGAAGTCGAGGTCGTCGGCGGCGGGAGCAGATACAGCGTCCTGCGGGGGCACGGTCGCGGTCGAAAATGGGGACGGGACGAATACAACGACCGACAGGTCGAGGGCGGGTTTGGGTGCGATTGGCGAGAGTTCATCTGAGGAAACAGCTGGCTGAACCAGGTCGAGGTCGAGGTCGTCCGCGGCGGGAGCAAGGTCCTGCACGGGCACGGGCGCGGTCGACAGAGGGGACGGAACGAATACGACGACCGACAGGTCGATAGCATCGGGTGCGATTGGCGAGGGTTCATCTGAGGAAACGGCTGGCTGAGCTAGGTTGAGGTCGAGGTCGTCGGCGGCGGGAGCAAGGTCCTGCGCGGGCACGCGCGCGGTCGACAGAGGGGACGGAACATATACTACGACCGACAGGTCGAGGGCGGGTTCGGGTGCGAGGTCGGTGGAAGGGCTCAAGTCGAAGTTGAAGTCAAGGTCGAGGCGAAAGTCGAGGTTGAAGTCCAGGTCGAAATCGGTATCGGTGATCGTTTCGGACAGAAGATAAAGAGGGGAGTCAGCGCAAGTCGAATGGCTGAGTTCGAAAGGCTCGATGGTGATCGACGTCGACGGGGATATGGTGTAGTAGGCGGGCGGCGGCGACGGCGACGAATTTCTGGCGCAATTCTCCTTGTCCAAACCTTGACCTTGATTATCGTCAGCTACGAGGGTGGTGTTGCCCTCGTCGTCGTCGCCGTCGGGGTCCACTGACGAACACGGGCTCTTGAAGAGGCTCGGCGTGTTCAGGCTCGAATGGACGCTGACGCTGACCGACACAAGCGAGGTCCACATGCAGAACACCACTGACATCCCAAGATACCCCATGACGACGACCAAGTCCTTCTGTAGTTCGCAAGGCGGTCCTTCGTGAGCATCATCTGTCTTGTACTCGGCGGGAACCCGGTGGAGGCGGAGAAGAAGAAGGACAAGGCCGAGGACGATGAGGGAGACGGCGAGGGAGGCGAGCGAGTCCACGACTGGGAGGAGGATGGCGAGGAAGGGAGTGAAGAAAGCGTTGAGGGACAAGGCCCAGTCGATGATGAGGTCTATGGCGGTCCAGCACACAATCCAGGCCAATACAACAAACACAGTACCGGACGTGGTGGAGGAGGGCTCGTAGGAGTCCATTGAGGGCGGAGTAAGGCTTTGAGAAAGGCTGGATTTCTTAGGTGATGGTGGTTGAAGACCAAGAACAAGAATGCAGTCACAGTTGTCAGCCGCCGCCTTAAAAGGGCGCGTCACAGTCGCGATCGGCCAAAGTTCCCACGGGTCACGTTGAGCGCGTTGTTGGCTGTTGTTGACGCGCCGAATATTCCCGCTTGCATCTGACATGTCCTTCCCAGAGAACTGGACCTCTCGGTCGTCGCTTTGGCAAGTTGCGCTGCGGACGCCACTCACACCGACGTATCTTACAATATCTGCTACAAGTACCTTGTACGTGTCAGAACTGTGTCAGACCTTTCTTCATCTCGATGTCCAGGATGCTTTTCTGCTGCCCATTGTAACTCGGATACGATGACAATACACTGCAGGGCAATATTACAGGTGATATACAAGCTGGTTCTGAAAGCAAGAGAGTAATGGGATAATAGGACCGATGGCGGCCAGTCCAGCCATTCTCAGGAAAGCAACTGCGTGCCGGTACAGTACTATGCAAGCCGGTACATCGCGAACAGGCGGGAAGGGTTGGAGCCTCTTCATAAGATAAAACCTGCACGTATCCCGCAAAAGCGGGCGGAAACTCCAGGGAACGAAAACACGCTCAATCCAATTCCATTTCAGCTGCTGCTTGTGCCTCTGCTTCCGCTGCGGTTCGCCTATCCTTGATATGCCCCTGAAGAGCGAGCATCGCCTCCCTGCTCCCATCCACGATCATTTTCTCCCTGCTGGCCTTGTAACTCGTCGGATCCACAGAGTTTTTGTAGCCGCCGAACAATCCTTCAAGCGACCAAAGATGTCCGAGGTCCATCATCGATTCGGGATCAAGCGGAATGACTTCGTTGATGTAAATCTTCATCAACGGGTGAGTGAGGATGCGAGGATAATATCGGCCGCTGATGAGACTAAGACACATGATGACTTCGTAGCCTGGGGCAAGAATCGGTCGGAATTTAAAGCCGTTCGGAGCAGGAGGTAGCGCGAAAGCGTCCCCGGACGATCCGGGGTTGGGTACTCTCGTAGAAGTCGCCGACGTGGCCCCAGTGGGTATGGATTCGACATTGCGTGGCAGATTTGGATCCTCCCAGTCATCGTCGGCCAATTCGTACAGCATGCCAGTGACCCGACATTCACGTCCACTGACACCATCCACAATGAAGATTGTGTCGATTTTCAGAAAGACGCCTCGCGAGATGGCACCGTACAGGGCCGGGTCTCTTCCTTGCGACTGAGCTGATAATTTGGACTTGGTACCAGGGCCGGACGGGGAAAAGATATGCTGGGCACCCATCGGAGCCAAGCAGCCTCGAGGAGGCTTGAGTCGGACCAGATCGTCTGCCCAGATGCGCTCTCCGCCCCACCAAAAACCTTGGAACCGCGTCTGGGTTACGACCCGTGCTGTTGGCGGCTGGAATTGCCCTCGAGGGCCGCTGGATATCGATGCGTTGTGGGCACCCGCGAATTCTATCGCGGACTGAAGTGATGAAGGAGGTGCCCGCGGCGCGGCTGGTGGTAAGGTCAATTTGGCATCCCAGTCGTCCGTGAGACACCAAAATGACGAAAGTGTAGAAGCTATCTGGAGAGCCACCGCGAAGGGAGTCAAAGTATCAGCAAAGGTGGGTGACGAGGCGGGCGGAGGGGGCATTGGATCGAACTCGGCCAATCTAGTAGGACTCAGGTCCCAATCATCGACAGGCCGTTGTACCATTGCAGATAATATGGGGTTGGGGACGACATAAGACTGGTATGGGGTCACCATGTGGTCCGCGAAAAGATACGTTTTTGAGATGGCCAACAATTGCACCTTGTACGTCGTGGATTGCTGAACAACCCATGGTGTCGAGATTTGATCGGGCGTAAGATTTTCAGAGGGAATGGGTTTGTGATCAATATGCAATTTCACTTCGTCTATTATCCCGGGCCAGAACCGTATGGTTTCGTCGGAGGAGGCCGGACTTGGCGTTACGATGGGTGTATCGAGCGGTGCGATGGGTGTATCAAGAGAGCACCAAACCAACTCGCCCTCTCTGAGCCATCGAGGCAGGGTTGCCCCCGAAGCAGGTCTGCACGCTTCCCGAATGTTGTTGTTTCGTTCGACCAACATGGTGTGCTTCGGCTGGATATGAGGCGATGCCTTGGGCAGAGTGGATTTTTGCACGGCGGCGTACAACTTGGTATCCTTCAAACGGTCTGCCAAACGAGGCTTCAGCACAACATCTTTCTTCTTCTCGGGTTTCTCTGCTTTTATTCGTGCAGAGCGAGAGGGGGACGGCGACGAAGAATTACGGAGAAGGTTCCCCATCGAGGAGGTAATCTCCCGCTGCGGTTTTTTGGAGCAATATTTGCATTTGCAGTCCTCGCTGCCGTCGCTCATAAGCCAAAGGGCATGAGGGATGAACTCCGGGACAGAGCGAAAGCGAGCCTTGCTATTCGAACCTTCAAAATTGTGCTGTTAGACAAAGTCGCGCTGCAAGCAAGAAAACGCACCGAACAAATACACGTCGTGTCGAGGGTTCCCTGCTTTGCCTTTGTGGTGGTCAAACATGCGGTAGCCGTTCGGAAAGCCTCTCAGCACGTAGGGTTGTGGGCCTAGACGAAATAATTACAGAACAGTTGAATACACGTCAAGTCGGAACTCACCTGGTAATTTATGCGCTACGGATATCGCATCTCCTGCACCCATACGCCATTTAATGGATATAGGCTCATCCAATCCTACTGGTTGCATGAAATTGACACATCCCTCAGAGTCGACCACTCTCGTGGTGTTCGAGGGCCATAGAGTCGAATCACCGTCGGAACGAGGGAAGTCGATGAAAGCAGGATTGTTGGGAAGTGTGTATTTGGTCGAAAGGCTCCGATGAGCAGACATGGCGGCCTGTCGCCGCTGTGAGGAGACCCGAAGCCTGGCAGGAGGCCGGCAGGTTGGTGAGTTTTGGCTGAGTTTTGGCTGGCCTTTGCACCGCCACTAAGGGTGCTATTGACGGCGCGCTTTCAACGCGTCTTGCTCGGTCCAACTCCAACTCGACTCTTTCCTTCTGACTTTGACCTCGAAAATGCCGCGCGGTATTCCAAATGCACGACGCGACGAGGACGGTCTTCGATACACGGCATTCAATGTCCCACTGGCGCCAAATCCGAAGCATATGCTCTCCAACTATCTCAAGTCTGAATCGCAAACCATTTGGGCGAGAAACGCACAGAGAAAGTCGAAGGCGGACGTGGCTCCCCCACAGGACGCCAGGTATGCCCTTACTTTCTTTCAGCAACTGGACGCCGACACAGCAGCTCCAGACGAGGGTCACAAATCATTGTCATTCACCCGGGTTCGCGCTCTCTCCGTATAGGCAAGGCTTCCGACGTCTTTCCTGTCACTGTCCCCAACGTCGTTGCACGAAAAATAAACCCTCCCTCCGAGGCCATAGCCCCGCCATTCATCCAAGGCATATATCGCCCACGGGGAGACACGGTCCCAAAGCCGGAGACTTCCCCTGCGCCCAAAGACGAGTACGCAGTGACTGTAACTTCTGACGATCCGGTAAAACTTGTATCCTCTCGAAATAAAAATCCGATATTTAGCGTTTTATTCCAGTTCGATGAGAAAATAGCTGAAGTGACCATTTCTCTGCGAGACAGAATGCGCTTTTACAAGCTGCGTGTCACTCCAAACGCTGCCAACGTTGCCTCGACGTTCAATGAGCAATTTCAGCCTGAAATTATCGCTGAACACAATGACCCGTACCAGCTGGAGTGGATCAAGGACGGCGCAGATGTTTTGGTGGGAGACAAGGTATAGTTGCTCGTTGTTTGCCATATTTCCCTGCATTCAACGCAGTAGGCGCTGCGTCTAGCCAGCCCTCAAGAGTCGGGCTACGTCGTGCGATGGCCCATCCGGGGCTCCAACTTTAACACTCGCGACTACGGTTCTTCGGTACAGGCTATCCTCGCGGACGTCGAGACCGTCTTGCAGCACACTCTTCGCGACAGATTGGGCATAAAACCGCACGACTACAAAGTAAACTTCCAAATGCTTTTTCCTTCCTTTGTTCTGACGGGCCAAAGGACTACTCGGTAGTTCTTGTCATTCCAGATTTGTACGACCGATCCTATGTTCGCGAGTTTGCAAACCTGCTTCTTGTGACAATGGGCTTCAAACAGCTGTGCGCGCAGCAGGTACGATGCGGCGCGGCGATTTGCGGGGTAAGCTGAATTCGTTCGTCTAGGAATCCCTCGCTGCCACGTACGGAGCCGGGCTATCCAGCGCCTGCGTCGTTGATATCGGTGCCGTTAAAACATCGGTGGCATGTGTAGACGAAGGACTAATCATTCCCGATACGCGGTACAATCTCAACGTCCGTTCACTCCTTTCCGGCTCACACAAAGCACCAGATTAAATCTCAACATGGGAGGCGACGATATCACCGAATTCCTCCAGGTCCTGCTCGAGCGCATTCACTTTCCGTATCGAGACATCAATCTGGCGCGATCTTACGACTGGAGCGTTATGGACGATTTGAAGGCCCGGCTCTGTACTCTATCCGAGGTATTACTCCTCTCATATACAGGTGCCTGATATTAACCGCTTCTCATCAGAGCGACGTCGCCTTGAACCTGTACGACTTTGTGGTTCGACAACCTTTCAAACCGGCCGAAAAATATGGTCTTCGAGCCTACGACGAGATCATATTGGCGCCGATGGTGAGTTGGTCATACCTTGTTCCTGAACATCAATATATTCGGTGTAGGTACTCTTCGAGCCTCGGATGGTCCAGTTCAAGAAAAAGCAAGAAAACTTGCTCCCTATCTCGCATCCCGACATATCCGACGACATCCTCGATAACTCTGCTGACCAAATTGTACTATCCTTTCCTCCCGCCTGTGGAAGGCGTTCGATAACTCGATGGCGGTGGTCGTTGTACACAATCTTTGTAACTCATGTAGAGCTGAATATATTTTGTTCCCAAACATTGTTCGCGTGAACTGGGTCGGGACCGTCGGGGATATCTTCGCGTATGTTGACAGCGCACGAAGTGACTCGTCACATCATTGTCTTTTTCTTCCTCCCACCACAACCTACTCCGGCTCGACTCCCTCTTTCTTGGCTCACTTACTCGGAGTCCGTCTTACTCACACACCAGCTCATCTACCTTATTCCTTGAATCCCATCTATTCCACTTACTACAATCTACTCTACCACAACTACGCTACTCCCTGTATCTCTACCAACCTGAATAAACTGGTTCCCCGCTCACCGCCTGCTTAGTCAGCGCGGGTAGTAGTGAGTTAATCACCGCTTTGCTGCGAGATGTACTTGCGCCGGATCGTAGTCTCGGCATTCCCGAAGGTAGGCAGCAGTCGAAATCAGCGGGACTGGTATATGGGGAGTGGGGAAGGAAAATGAAAGGATGGGGTGTTGGGGAGGTGGAGTTGGGGATGAAAAAAAAAAGGAAGTCAGGTAAAGTAGGACCTGAACGCAAGACGCAAGTCAGCAATTTGGTGCGCAACGGATGGAAACGAGACTTACCGCTCAATTGAACGTGCCCGAGAGGGCCGAGGCGTGGTTGGATTTGAACGTTGAGGGCGATCTTGAAGCACATAAGTTGGTCAAGATATGGAAGTTAAAGGAAGGGACATTACATCGAATGGAGGCCCATGAAACTCTTGTCTAAGTGTAAGTAGTAAAGCCGGAGTCATAGGTCGGAACTGCTAACATGGTCAGTTTTAGCATACAATAATGTAGGCGAGGGCTTACCTTGTTGTGGGACTCAGAAGAAAACATTGGAAGGGTGCCGGCGTCGAGAGAAAGCATAGAATTGGCTATGCAACCATGGAATGGCAAGGCTGAACTTGAATCCACAGTCCCCCGGGCCCGTGCTCAACCGCAACCCGGACTGCGGCGAATTGGACGGCTGATTGGCGGCGGCGAGGCTATCGAGGGCGGCGACGTAGTGCTACAGCGGCTCTGTCAGTATCGAGTCAGAGGAAGGCAAGAGAGGAACACACCTCAGCCCATGAGCCCGCTCACGGGACTGCCAAAAATCGCATCGGAATTTGATGCACTCGCAGACGGCGGAGAGGCGAGTCGAGAACGCGTAGTCCCGGTTCCCGGGAAGGCGAAATCTCGAATTTTGATTTGGGGGTTCGCGGGACGCTGAGAAATTGAACGCGGGGCTGAAGGGAAGAGATTAGTAGGTGATGGTGATAATAGTGAGGAGGGAGCTTACATGTGAAGGCAAAACTCAACCACGTCGATGGCGTTGGACGCAACGGCCAAGTGCAGTTGAGAACGCAGCGTGCCTGCCGACGGCCTTTTGCCTGGAAAAAAAAAGAGCGGGAGGCAGCGTCAAAGTTGCATTAGAATGAGCGCGAGAAAGGAGACTTACGGATGATTTCACGCCGCTCGCGGGGCGCCCATACATCGTGTTGACGATGCCGGCGCCGCTACGCGGCGCCTCCGCGATACTGTGACCACAGCGTTGAAAATGGTTGGGTGACGGACACGGCTCATTGAGGGTGGCGCCCGCGTGTGCCCACCGGCGGTTTTTTTTCTGAAAAAAAGGGCGAAAATTAGCATCACAATAAGAGCAGGATGAGAGGTGATAACGAAAACTCACCGAGCATTTCAGCTAGTTTGCGGGACGGCGATACATAGCCTCGGCGTTGCCGGCGCCGCGCAGCGGCGCCTCCGTGGTGCTGAGAGAATACACGACGGGGGCTGGACCCGGCGCATTCCAGGTGAGGGTGACACTGGCCTGCCGGCAGCTTTTTTTCTGAAAAAAGGCGAGAATTTATTGTCAGAAAAGCATCGAAGTAAGAGAGAGAGGGACGAGGCTCACCGAAGACTTTGGCCAGTTTGCGGGACGTCGATAAAGGGCCTCGGTGCTGTCGGCGCTGCTACGCAGCGCCTCCGCAGTGCGGGAGACCCGGAGGACACCTGCGGGACACGGCACAGTGCAGGTGTGGGTTACATTTGCCTGCCGGCAGCCATTTTTCTGAAAAAAGGGCAAAGAGAAGGTCAAAAAAGTGTCGCCAAAGAAGAAGAGATACGCACGGGTTGAGTGGTTTGCGGGAATGCGATACGTCGTGTTCTCGCATTTTTAGAGGGGGAGCGACTTGAGCATGGTGGTGGTGGTACGGAAGAGACCTGTTTATTTGGTTTCCAGGGCTCGGTTGAGACGAATCAAACAAATTCAATACGTACCTTTGAATCATTTACAACTCGACCCTTGATGTGACTGCGAGAAAGAATACGTTGCTTGGAGAATTGCGCTCGCCGGGGACCAAGTTTTTAATCCTAGTCTTGAGCTGCTGGCCTGGACAAAACACAAGTCCCTCAACATTGAAATCCTGAGGTTGGAAGAGGAAGATGTATCAGGGTTCAAATCGCTAAACAAAATTGGACGCGTACCTCCGTGATGCGTACGGTTGCATCTGCTTCACGGCGCGTTCCGGTGCGTGGATCAGGGGCAAAAAAAAAAAATCAAGCTTGAACCTCAACTTCTTCAATACCTGAGATATTTGTGTGCGGAAAACTAGGGAGAGAAGCTGTTTTTGGGTTCTGTTTGGGCCAGGCGGGAAGGGAGAGCGCGAGATACTACGTTCGGCGCGTGGTTACGTTGACGGCCAGCGGGTCACCGCGTCGCGCTTCGGTTAAACAGGGTAAACCCGGGCCCGCGACCGAGTTCCAACCGATGTCGGGTCCGCCATTCTGAGGCTGGAGTTTTTACTGGGCTGCTTGAGAGCATAGATGCTGCCCTCGCCGTAGACTCCAGAACAGCATTCTGGACGCGCAGCGGCCTGCCGGCATAGTTGTTGCACCAAAAAACTTCTAAGCGCCGCGTATTTTATGGAGGTAGTTTGGCGAGATTCCGGGCTTTTGCGGGCACCGGAGACAGACCCCACAGACTCGGGACCCCTGGTAGCGCTCGATTTTGAGTTGCCGCATAGCGAAGGATAAGATAAGAGAAAAGTGGCCGGCGGTTGCGGAAAAGGTTCAACTGATGGCTGTGCCCAAAAGCCGTTAGCCAACAAACCCAAAGAAACTCCTGCATTCCGGATTAGGCAGCTGTCAACTCTCGCTTTCAACCACGACATCCCTTTCTTCGCTCTTGCTCCCCCCTCCCTCTAGCACCTCGAAAACTCACAAAAATACATCTGCGGCTATGCCCTGCCGTATTCCGGCCCGTTTCTCAGCACAGGGACACCGGGACAGCGCCAAACACGTTTTCATGCATTTCAAAACGTTCGGGCTAGAAGCTCTTAGCGGTCGCCGAATCACGTCGCGTAGTGATAATCAACTACGGTGGATCCTCTGCCTCATCTCCGGCGCTTTTTGGGGCCGTCCGCGTACAATTGACGTTGAAACGGACTTGGTGAGTTTCCACGCTGCTTCGCCAATTGCGGTGTTCCTGGCCGCAACTCCGACGTGCGGATGGCCCGGAATTATTTTTCAGAGCCAATGCTCTCCTTTTGCACCTCCACAGCGCCTAAGGAGACAGCCAAGCGCTCCCACTTCGCTTTTGCTCGGAATCCAACATACGCACTTCAGCAAAGCACCGGCGGAGTTTGTGGAAATTTCATCATTTGGGATTGATTAATGCGAAACGATAGATGTGTCGTATGGTGCGTGGCTTTTCCTCGCACGTTTTCATGCACTTACGAATATTTTCATCTTTTCAACCAGGCTGTTATCCCTCCTCATCTGCCCCGTATCCCTCGAATCGACCACTCTCGAGTCCGAAATTTATATTCTACCAGATTCATTTAGCTTGGGTCTCTCGCCGCCCTCCACCATCGCACATACACCAGGTGTCGGCAAATTCGAAGCTGAACATGGTCCGAATGCGGACAGTTCATATCTTCCGCCCCTACCTTGACCCTTTCCCCCGCATCAACCGCACGTACGTAAGATACGTCTCGGCTGCCCTGGACGTCCCATGGACGCCCAACGGCAATCTTTTGTGCACACTGCCAGCACAGTGCATTTTCAGGGTTTCCGTCGCGGCGGACTCCCCGTCGCCGCAATGCCCGTCGGATGCACGAATAATTCGTCATGATGCATGACGGGTCCGGCCCATGCCCAATGTATAAAGGCTGGGCAGCTTCTCCCACCTTTTCTCATTCCCTCCCACTTCGCCATTCGGTGCTTACCTTTCAACCTCTCCAGTCCTTTCGCTTCAAGCACCCATACAACATTCTTATTCAATTCGCCTTCGCATACAGCTCGACTTTATCAACAGTCAAGGTAAGCCTTTGACAATATCTTTCCCCGTTTCTTATCATTTCAAGTCTGGCCGTACATCGTCTCTAAGTATACGTCCAACTCGACGTCAAGCTCAAGTTTCTTCACCTGGATCAACCTGACCTGAACGATTTCAACAAGCTCAATCTTCAATAAGCTCCAGCATTTCTTAGCAAAGGTTACTACTTACACTAATCTTCTCTTACACGGATGTATCCGAGTTGATATTTGGTGCGTTGCTCCTCCTTCCATTTGAACCATTCTCACTTACCTTTTCAGATAATGCATTCATTTCCTATTCACCTGGTTGTGATCCTGCATTGGATTCGTCGCAAGAGCTCCTGGTTGTCGTGGTTCAATTTGTGGTTGAATTTCGGTGCGTTGTTGCTCCGCCTTCATTTTCAACTCGACCGATCGGATTTCTTCTTACCATAGAACCTCGATTATCAACATACTCATTGATATTGGAAAGCGCCTACTTTCATTTCAGCTTCTTACTGACTTGAACGGTCGCAGCTTGTTTTCAGTTCGGAATTGACCGTCTTGATACAATTCCGTTCATCTTACTGATTCCTTGGTCGGGTTTCGGTTCGACTTCAAGCAGGCAGCCACCGTTGGAAGTTGAGGTCAAGCTAAGTGGGTTCTTGCTCAGGTCCGTTGAATCTTCCATTCACAATTTACCCTTCATTTATCTCTTTGGTTTGCTGCCAGCGTTGACTTCCATTCACTTGCGCTATGCCGCCTCTATTGACTTGACCAACATGCTTGTGCGTTCAAAACCACGCACTTCACTTCATTTTCACTGACTGACTTCATCTAACCTCTAGTTTTCAGACTCGCACGCTCGGAATTATGACTATGCACTCTAAGGTACGTTCGATTCAATTTCTATTTGACATTCAACTAACCTACCCGTTCTCGCTCGCAAGTTCAGCTACCATCACAATATTGAACCAAGCTCCAATGCCTTCAAGGATCGAAACAGGATGGGCTTCAACCGGACTCAGGTATGGCTCGACTGACTCAACCAGCACTCATACTGACTCGTTCACTCACAAGCTTACTCTGGATCCTTTACCCCGACGTTTCAACGCCGAAACTATGCCAATTTGACTCGAGGTAAGGTTCGTTCAATTTATATTCAGTCATATTTTTGTTGATTCACCCTTCAACAAGGTCTGTTATACTTCGCCGGAAGATCTCAAGGTTACTTTGAGTCCTTCAACGGCAAGACCAGAAAGGCACGAACTTTGGTTTTGCTTTGGTTCGATACGCTCAACCTTCAACTAATTATTCTAGGATCCGCGTTGTGGTTCAATTCAACCTCAGTCGGCCTTCATTCAACCTTCAAGTCCCTCAAGTTGATTCAGCTCAACCTTGCTTCGAGTCCCAATCCCCAGTCTATCAATCCGTCAAGACCTATTGCCAGGTAAGTTTATTATTACATCCGTTCGATCGTAAACCTTGATTGACCAAATTAATGCCAGTTCAACCTTGTTCATGCCGCAATTCCGAAGTCTACCACTGAACTCGGAACGGAATCATTGTGACCCGGTGTCTAGTTCAACCATTCAACAACTTCAAGTAAGTAAGTCTTCACTCGTTCGAATCTTCACCTTTCTGACTCTCGTTCCCTCCTAGTCAGTAGAGTAGTTGTATTCCGACGCTGCCCCAGCATCCCGCTGCAATTCGTTTAGTCCAACTTTGATCCAGTTGCCCGCACGCTTTACAATGTTTCACTTCCTTGGCCAGCTTTAAACATTTTTCTTCACGGTATGTACTCATTTCAACCCGTTGTATCCAACTTCTGACTTCCTGTCAGACTTGGACTCCTGCGCTCAATCTAGCTCTGTGAAGGTATGCACTTTATCAGAGCTTTGGATACTCTCTCACAAAAGATAATCAAACAGGTTCTCTCGGCCAACACAATCGTATTCAAAATGATACCTACGTACACACGTACGCGCGGCGTAAACTCGAAACGTGACATTTCTCCAGTCCGACGCGCACGACAAGGCTGCGCGCGCCTCGCAAGGTTCTTTGTCGAGCCTTGTGAAAAAAGCGCGCGCATCGCAGACTGCGACCGTCCTCGACCACCCGCCTCACTCGCGCAAATCACTGGCGCAAATCGATCTCCGAATGGCGGACTTCGTCTTTCGCGGCCTGCACCCCGCCAGCGCCAATCCCCCGCTCTCGACTTGCGCGTCACAACGCGGCGGGCGCTTCGCGAAGCGCCGAGCGCGAGCTCTGTGTCGTCGGTCTCGGCCCGCACACAACGCTGGCGCGGGGCCGCCGGTGATACGATTCCGCGCTATCCGCGCGTCGCATTATGAGCCTTGCACAACGCGAAACGCGCGTCCGTCGCCGACTAGGACCGCAGACCTGCGACCGCCCTCAGCGGCCCGCCTCCCGCGCCCGCCGGAACTCGCGCGCGCGCAAATCAATCTGCGGTGGCCGCGCGACTTGGCTGCTCTCCGACTTGCTTCACAACGCAAATCGCACGCGGCGGGTGGGTGGCCAGCACGTATGCGCTCTCCGCCTCCAGATCCCGCCAGCACAGAGCATTCGGCGCGCTCCCCCACACATCACCGACATCCGGGCACAATGCGCGTACCCGCGAATCCGTCGGCGCGGCAGCGAGAACGGTTGGGAACGGTTGGCGCGCGCCGTCCCGCACAACGCAGAAGGCGCGGCTCGGCGCCGTCCGCGCGGGACTCGCCGCTGCGCTCGGCAGCCAAGCGAGAGGATGTCGTGACAAACAAAAACAGTGGTACGCACCTCGTTATCTTCGCCATGGCTCTGCTGACTCCTTTTCTGCTCTGGTAGAATCACGGCGGTGGCGGCGCGAAGGTCGGGGGTGCGGGTGATCAATGATAGAGAAAGGGAGAGGGAGGTGAGGAGGGATGATTGATGTACGTACTTTTTGGAGTCGCGCGGGCTTGGTGGCCGACGGCGCGTGCTTTGGCGACGTCGACGCCCATAGTGCGGGAGGCCGGCAGAGGGCGACAGCGTCTGCTGTGACTTAAGGGGTACGGGTACGGGTACGGGTACGAGTTCGCGATCGCGTACACGTTGCGCGGTGCGAGTGCAGACGAAACTCGGCGGCCGAGTTGGATTTGGCGCGCACACAGGCAGGTTCAGGTCGGGGAGGTGCCGTGACGGGAAGCACGGTACGTGGGCCGCGTTTTCGTTTCGTTTCGCTCCGCGCCGATCTTTGTCGTTGGTGGACGCATCGAGCCGGGCGGCTGGCTGAGCGGGGTCGTGAACGTGAGTCTAGGAAGGAGGAAAGTAAGGGTGGTGAGAGAGGCGGGGGATGCGTATTACGCACCTATGCGTCGGATCCCGATTTTGTGCGTCCGCAGCCCGGGCTTTGAAGGGCTCGGGATCAGATAGAGCGGGGCGCAGCTGGAGAAAAAGGGATGTATGAGCGACTCAGTACAGCGAGCGCAAGGGCGAGGTAAAGAGAGAGAAGAGTGTGAGTGAGTGCGTGCGCGTGCCTAGTCGGGCAGACTTCGTCTGTGCGAACGTCGAGGCGACCACTCGCGCGCCCACGGCTTCTGCGCAGCGGAAAGAAGTATAGCGCGTGCGCCTTGGAGCTCACACTCGATGCGCAAGCAAAGCACAGGATGTAAAGGGAGAAGCAGTGCTTACGGCTTACCTCGGGGGCAAGTGCGGGCATGTGAGACTGGAGGTTTCAGGGGGCAGAAGCACGGCGGACGGCGCGCGCCTAGAAGGGAGTGAGTGAGGTGAAGAAACGGCGGAGGTGGGGGACATACTGGTGAGCGGTGGAACAGGAGCTTGGTGCAGAGGTCGGGTCGCGAGCGCAGAGTGAGTCGAGGCTTGTGTGTCAGCGCGGGGAGGCTGTAACGACTCGGAGAGCGATTCGGATGATTGGGAAGTGTGTATTTGGTACAAAGGCTCCGATGAGCAGACATGGCGGCCCGTCGCCGCTGTAAGGAGACTCGAAGCCTGGCAGGAGGCCGGCAGGTTGGTGAGTTTTGGCTGAGGTTTGGCTGGCCGTTGCACCGCCACTAAGGGTGCTATTGACGGCGCGCTTTCAACGCGTCTTGCTCGGTCCACCTTCAACGTTACTGACTTTGAACTCGAAAATGCCGCGCGGTATTCCAAATGCACGACGCGACGAGGATGGCCTTCGATACACGGCATTCAATGTCCCACTGGCGCCAAATCCGAAGCATATGCTCTCTAATTATCTCAAGTCTGAATCACAAACCATTTGGGCGAGAAATGCGCAAAGAAAGTCGAAGGCGGACGTGGTTCCTCCACAGGACGCCAGGTACTCTCTTATTCTCTGCCAGCGACTAGACGCCGACGCAGCTGCAGACGAGGGTCACAAATCATTGTCATTCACCCAGGTTCGCGCTCACTCCGTATAGGCAAGGCTTCCGACGTCTTTCCTGTTACTGTCCCCAACGTCGTTGCACGAAAAATAAACCCTCCTTCCGAGGCCATAGCCCCGCCATTTATTCAAGGCATATATCGCCCCCGGGGAGACACGGTGCCAAAGCCGGAGACCTCCCCTGCGCCCAAAGACGAGTACGCAGTGACTGTAACTTCTGACGATCCGGTAAAACTTGTATCCTCTCGAAATAAAAATCCGATATTTAGCGTTTTATTCCAGTTCGATGAGAAAATAGCTGAAGTGACCATTTCTCTCCGAGACAGAATGCGCTTTTACAAACTGCGCGTCACGCCAAACGCGGCCAACGTTGCCTCGACGTTCAATGAGCAATTTCAGCCCGAAATTATCGCTGAACACAATGACCCGTATCAGCTGGAGTGGATCAAGGACGGCGCAGATGTTTTGGTGGGAGACAAGGCACTGCGTCTAGCCAGCCCTCAAGAGTCGGGCTATGTCGTGCGATGGCCCATCCGGGGCTCCAACTTTAACACTCGCGACTACGGCTCTTCGGTACAGGCTATCCTCGCGGACGTCGAGACCGTCTTGCAGCACACTCTTCGCGACAGATTGGGCATAAAATTGCACGACTACAAAGTAAACTTCCGGATGCTTTTTCCTTCTTTTGTTCTGACGGGCTAAAGGACTACTCGGTAGTTCTTGTCATTCCAGATTTGTACGACCGATCCTATGTTCGCGAGTTTGCAAACCTGCTTCTTGTGACAATGGGCTTCAAACAGCTGTGCGCGCAGCAGGTACGATGCGGCGCGGCGATTTGCGGGGTAAGCTGAATTCGTTCGTCTAGGAATCCCTCGCTGCCACGTACGGAGCCGGGCTATCCAGCGCCTGCGTCGTTGACATCGGTGCCGTTAAAACGTCGGTGGCCTGTGTAGACGAAGGACTGATCATTCCCGATACGCGGTACAATCCCAACGTCCGTTCACTCCTTTCCGGCTCACACAAAGCATCAGATTAAATCTCAACATGGGAGGCGACGATATCACCGAATTCCTCCAGGTCCTGCTCGAGCGCATTCACTTTCCGTATCGAGACATTAATCTGGCGCGATCTTACGACTGGAGCGTTATGGACGACTTGAAGGCCCGGCTCTGTACTCTATCAGAGGTAATACTACTCTATACAGTGCCCGATATTAACCGCTTCTCATCAGAGCGACGTCGCCTTGAACCTGTACGACTTCGTGGTTCGACAACCGTTCAAACCAGCTGAAAAATATGGCCTTCGAGCCTACGACGAGATCATATTGGCGCCGATGGTGAGTTGGTTATCCCTTGTTCCTGAGCAATCAACATATTCGGTGTAGGTACTCTTCGAACCCCGGATGGTACAGTTCAAGAAAAAGCAAGAAAACTTGCGCCCCATCTCGCATCCCGACATCTCCGACGATATCCTCGACAACTCGGCTGACCAAATCGTACTATCTTTTCCACCCGCCTGTTCTCGAGCTAATGCAATTCACAATTTCAGACCGCTGCTATGATCATCTCGACGCAGCATCTAATGCCAGCGCCTTCCGCCGTTAAACCGCCAGCTGGTCGCGGAGGTAAACGAATTCAGGCTTGAGTGCTTCGATATCCACTGACGGGCTGAAATAGATGCAGACGGTCAGACACCGATCGAAATAGTGCAGGTAGATGAAGAGGGTAAAGGCACCAAGACGCCCGTGCCCCCGAAGCATCCCGGCGGATTCGGCATCGACGTTTGCTTCGAGGCGAGCAAGCTGCCGTTGGACGTTGCCATCTTCAACAGCGCGCGCGCCGCGGGCGGCGACGAGAAGATACGCAAATACCTGCAGGCTGTCTTGGTCATCGGCGGCACCGCCAATATTCCGGGGATGGCGCACGGATTGGAGAGCAGGTGGTTGCTGGTTTTTCCACCGTATGCGGGTCACTCACGTCCACGTCCACGTGTAGGCTGCAGGCTATAGCTACCCCGTTGGTGGCGGATATGGAGAAGGTGCAGATTATACCGCCTCCGAAAGAGGTCGACCCGACCGTGCTGGCCTGGAAAGGCGCAGCGGTCCTGGCGAAGATGGACGGAGTGTCGGAGCTGTGGGTGACACAGGCAGATTGGGTGCGTTCTATCACTTTCACCCGTCCGATGTATTCATTCGGCTTAGGATGTACTCGGTCTACGTGGTCTGAAGGAGCGGTGTTTCTTCCTTTGAGATGTACATTTACAGAACGCGTGTAAACAACAAGTGTATAGAGTGTAATGGGGGATGTCGTGCACCATCAAATCGTCGTCCCTGAGGTGTATGTAGAAGGTAGACGATCTGCAGGCGCAAATGCTTCAATATTGCCAAGTCGTTTAACATCCGGGCAATGAGAAGAATGCAGAGATGTAGATGAACGAGGCGGTGGGGGTCGGCTCGGATAACGCGGAAGTGCTGGGAGCAGGAAAGCGTGGACAGGCGGAGTGGAAAATTGGGGTCTCACACAGAAAGAATGAGCATTTGCCAGGACTGTGAGTTGAATAGACGATGGATATGGTGGGAGGAGAAGAGAAAATTGTTGTTGCCCTCTGTTGGTCTGCAGACTTGATGATTTTGACGTTCGCGAACTTCGAAGCGAGGCCGTTCCCTGCTGCCAGTGCTGGTCCATCGACACTGACCCACACTCTCGTCGTATAATAATTTATCCTCATCCTCATCTTCCTCCTCTCGTGAAAGGAAAAGAACAACATCGTTGCAATTATGCTATTTTCTTGGCGACTTCTAACGCCTGTGCCGTACCCTCACTGCAGGTTCCCTCACTCCTCTCAGGCGGCCCCCGTCTCACACACCGCACATCGTACACCCTCCCTAAGTCCCTAGGTGCCCGAAGCAGCCACCTTCTGAGGCAGATCACTCCTCCTCTCAAGGAGTCTGCTCGCGTGCACGCACAGTCTGGAGCGACGAGAGGACCGTGTCGTAGTCGGAATGGTCGACTATACTTTCCTGGATATGAAGAGGGAGGAACAGGAGTGACCAGACGAGCGGGGCACGAGCCGTACGTCCAGGATGTTCGGTCGAGTGGAAGATACATTCTCCATCCTGAGACTGGTCCGGAAGGCCGTTCGAAGGTCCCCGAGCACCTCCTGTATCACACCCAGAAGTATGTCCTTCTTGAAAGTCTTCGTCCATTCGTGTTTCTAGTCCAAAGGGGGGACAAACCTCTGGAGGACCTTCAGGAATACGTACACAGCAGACTAGGAGGCGCTGATTACCGGCAAAGAGCACATTGTTGACGGAGATATCGCGTTGGAGGATGCGACGGCGGAAGGCATCGAGAATCGTTTCAAAAAGCTACTCTGCAGCAAGGAAGAGCTCAGGTGTAGGAACGTCCACTCGCAGCTCGCGGGCCAGCGAAACACCTTCATCTCGAGATGGTGGAGGACCAGAGTAGGGAGATGTCAACAGCACGCTTCCCAGGAGGTGAGCCATACACAGCAAACGCCACGAGGAGCTTTGGGGCGTAGGCGGGGCCGGGGCGCGGGCCCGCAGCGTGCAAAGCGTCAATAATGATCTTTTCCCGCTAGAGCTGGGCTTCGGCGATGAAGCTCAGCTTGACGACTACCTCGGTCCATTGTCGTCCGAAGACTTTTCATCGAGCTCGCCCTGGAGCACGACCGTCGAGCGTTGAAAAACGGGCGAACTTGAGCGCAGTTACCACAGACCGGTCCCGCAGAACCGACGAGTTCAAGTCCGGGGAGGACATTCGAGAGGGTCGAGCCCGGCATCCGGAAGCCTGAGATTCCCAGCAATAAACCACAGCTGTGCGAGCTCGCCAGACAGCTAGCGGGGATATTCGGCGCGTCAACAACACCTTTCGTATGAGGAGGGCCGCTTCGAAGCTTTCGGCTTGGGAAGCAAACACGCGTAACACGTCCTCAGTTTCGGACCACCATGAGCTCGGAGCATGCAGGCTATGAGGCACTCGTTGAAGAGATTTCCGCTCTGTTCTCCGCTCGAGCTCCACCGTTTATCTATATCAACGATCCCGTTTCGCCCCGCACAACTGCTTTTGTCGTCAATTCTGTCCTCTCGTCCCTTGCACGTTCATCGGACGCGTCTTCTCGCGTAAATCACGCTCAAGTCAACGCGGTAGCTTGCTTCAACCCCCGTATTCTCTATGATACGGTTTTAAACCAGCTTGCGGGATGGAAAGTTGAATGGGAGAAGGGCTGCACGAATTGGAGCGGAGAGGATGGCCAGCGATGGAACGATAATCTGGATGGCTTCCTTCATGGTCTAAGAGCTGTCCACTCATCTATTCGGCGGGCCAATGCCGAGGGCTCGAAGAAGGGGAAGTCCAAGCAGAATGGCGCCGACATTGCCACCGATATGGGCCAGATCGTTATTGTAGTGGAACGCGCAGAGAGGCTGTCCGAAATGGCAGACCTTCTTGTACCTTTGACTAGACTGGGGGAGCTGGTGCGTGCTTATCCCATCCACGGTGCCTACAACCGACGTGCTTTTGCAGGCCCAGCTTGACCTGAGCGTGATATTCGTCTCCGAGGTGCCTTGGGAAGACATGCGTCCGCCTTTCGGCGCATCCCCCGACCCCTACTTTGTGGATGTCTTGCCGCTCAACAAAGAAGGTGGATGCTCCCGCTCGATTTTTCTCGGCTAGACGCGTGAGTTCACATGATCTTAGCTCTGCTTCGGCGACTCGACTCTGCATTCCTTGCGGTATCCTCTCAGTCCGAACACACTGCCTTGGCCGGTCCTTACCATCCCAACCTGAGCTCTCTTTACTCTCATTTCCTCTCTCTCGTCCAGGATAGCTGCTCCTTGTACATTCAAGACCCTAACGAGCTGCAGTATATCGCTGCTGCTCGATGGCCCGGATTCGTGAAACCGGTCTTGGATGCTCACAACTATCGAGACGAAGATATAGATATGGATGCAGACGACGATTCTGAGCTACAACCACCAGATGAAGAAGTCCGAATGCGTCTCATTCGAATATTCAAACCCTCCTTCAAGTCGGCTCTGGAGACGCTGTATCCCCGATTAGACCATGCTGCAAATTGGGCGGCTTCGAACGATCCAGAGCCAAACTTACTTGCGAAGCCTCCGAGGCTAGCACAACCTATGCCCGACGTAGGCGGTGTGGAGGTGACTGACGGCCGAATCGCCGACCTACCTCGCATGTCGAAATTCATTCTGGTCGCTGCATATCTGGCATCGACGAATCCTCATACTTCTGATCTGCGGATGTTCGGGAGAGGCACGGATGAGAAGAAGAGGAAACGACGGGCCCACAAACCCTCTGCGAAGGGTGGAACCACCAAGGCGAGTACGGATGGTATCCCCTCGAGTTGATTATTCATCTTTCTATAGGCCCCTCAGCGTGTTCTCGGCCCTAATCCTTTCCCGCTCGACAGGTTGATTGCAATTCTAGGGGCGCTCCTGGAAGAGAACGACGTCGACCACCGGTTGCCCGCTCCCGAATATCTTATTCCCGGAGAACACACTGACATGGAAATTGCCCGAATCGGCATCTACAACTCTGTATGCGTGTTTTCACGATCATCGTATACTTTGCTGACCACCCCTCAGATCATCGAGCTTTCTGATTCCGGCCTTCTCCACCGGACCTCTGCTCCGGAAAAATTGGATGGCCCGCCCACTTTCAAGTGCGGCATAACGTACCTTCCATCGTCGGCTTTAGCTCAGCAGCTGGACGTTCCGTTGGATGACTTGTTGTGGGATCCTGCCTGATATTGGTGTGCATCGTCATTTAGTATGGGACTATGGTATATCCGAAACGAAACGTTAAAGATCCTAAGGTCCAATCATCGTACTTGGCATGTATGCAGAGCAAACGCGTCCGGACTTGGTTTCTTTGATGTGGATCTGAATGTCATTTCAGAGTCAGCTGCGGAGCGCCGCAGCGCAAACAGCGACAGTACTAGTATTCGCAGAGTCAGGTCCCGCATTGCCCGCACAATCGCGTCTGGGAAGGACGAATGCAAGCGGGGATATCGGGCGCGTCAACAGCAACTAACAACGCGCTCAACGTGACCCGTGGGAACTTTGGCCGATCGCGACTGTGACGCGCCCTTTTAAGGCGGTGGCTGAAGCGCTGACAACTGTGACTGCATTCTTGTTCTTGGTCTTCAACCACCATCATCTAAGAACCCCAGCCTTTCTCAAAGCTTTACTTCGCCCTCAATGGACTCCTACGAGCCCTCCTCCACCACGTCCGGTACTGTGTTTGGTGTATTCAAGGCCTGGATCGTGTGCTGGACCGCCATACACCTCATCATCGACTGGGGCGTGTCCCTCAACGCCTTCGTCGCTCCCCTTCTCGCCATCCTCGTCTCTGCCGTTGACTTCGTGAAAGACTCGCTGGCGTTCTTCCCCGCCTTCCTCGCCGCCGCCCTCATCGTCCTTGGCCTCGTCCTTCTTCTCCGCCTCTGCCGGGTTCTCGCCGAGTACAAGACGGATGATGCTTACAAAGGACAGCGTTACGGCTCACAGAACGCCGTGCTCGTCGTCGTTGGGTATATCGGGATGTCCGTCACGTTCTGCAGCGTGTTCGTGTGCATTTGGCTGCTGGAGTCGGTCAGTGCTAGCATCTATTCGAGCGTCAACACGCCGAGCCTCTTCAAGAGCCCGTGTTCGTCAGTGGACCCCGACGGCGACGACGACGAGGGCAACACCACCCTCGTAGCTGACGATAGTCAAAGTCAACGTCTGGACAAGGAGAATTGCGCCAGAGATTCGTCGCCGTCGCCGCCGCCCGCCTACTACACCATATCCCCGTCGACGTCGGTCACCATCGAGCCTTTCGAACTCAGCCCTTCGACTTGCGCTGACTCTCCTCTTTATCTTCTCTCTGAATCGGTCACCGATATCGACTTCGACCTGGACTTCAACCTCGACTTTTGCCTCGACCTTGACTTCAACTTCGACTTGAGCCCTTCCACCGACCTCGTCCCCGAACCCGCCCTCGACCTGTCGGTCGTCGTATATGTTCCGTCCCCTCTGTCGACCGTGCCCGTGCAGGACCTTGCTCCCGCCGCCGACGACCTCGACCTCGACCTGGCCCAGCCAGCCGTTTTCTCAGATGATCTCTCACCAATCGCACCCGAGGCCCTCGACCTGTCGGTCGTTGTATTCGTTCCGTCCCCTCGGTCGAGCGCGCCCGTGCCCGTGCAGGACTTTGCTCCCGCCGCCGACGACCTCGACCTCGACCTCGATTTGAGTGAGCCCGCTGTTATCCCGGACGCGACCTCGACGGAGTTCTCGCCCAACGTGCTTGACCCCTCGATCCCCATATTCGTTCCGTCTCCTTCGACCGCGACTCTGCTCGCGCAGGATGTCGCTGTACTCGCTCCCGCCGCCGCCGACCCCGCCCTTGATTCGACTCAACCCGCTGTTATCCCAGACGTGACCTCGACGGACTTCTCGCCCAAACCGCTTGACCCCTCGGTCCCCATATTCGTTTCGTCTCCTTCGACCGCGACCGTGCTCGTGCCGGACGTTGTACTTGCTCCCAACGCCGCCGCCGACGTCGACGTCGACCTAGGCCGGCCCAAAGTGCTCAACCCCACGGTCCCAATATTTGTGCCCTCGGTTCGTTCGGCTCCGGCCCCTCTCTTGCACGACGCAGCGGCTGCTTCCACCGCGCACAGCAAAATCCCATGGACCCGCGACGGACAGCCCGCACGGATCGCAGCTCCCCGCCCCGCCACCCTCACCGCCTCCGTTCCCGAGTTCGTCCCCCGCATCGTTCCGGGAACTACAATCCCAAGTCCTTTTGCCGGAGAAGTTCATTACCAGTTGACCCCGCATAGAAGTGCCGCTCCAAAGTATTGGTCAGTGAGGTCGAGGGCCGGCGGCCCTGTCTCGATCGTTTCTCCATCTCCCTCTACTGCTTGAGACCATTTCCCGATACGATTTGCTCGGACATTGGTCAGTCGCTCTGCGTTTTTATATGACTGTGCTCTGACCATGTTTACAGGATCTAGATTCGCCGCCGCCTTTGCTTGATCATAGGGATGCTACAAGTGCTCTCTCACAATCTACTAGCCGGAACCGATTCAAAGCGTCTCCCGGCGGCCACAATCTATCTGCTCGGATCTGCTTCAAGGGCTCAACGCCTCCATCTACCGCCCGATCCGGATTGCTTCCCGAAGGGCTCACTTGCCTCGATACATCGTCACTTGCTTGAATGGTCCGTTTTTTCCATTTCTCTACCCCGATCGGCCGTCTCATTGTCGTTGCAGGAACCCCACACAATCTACCAGCTCAGAACGACCGAATGAACCGCCCGCGTCTGTATATATTTTGCTCGAGGCTTTGCTTGCCTGTGGTCGTTCGACTTGTACTTGTACTTGTACTTTCCCAATTCCAATTTCTTCCTTGCGTTCATCAGTTTTGGCTGAGGCACGGGAATAGTACACTCGGAGAGCAATCAGGTAGGAGTAGGACTGGCTATTTGCCTGTCCGACGAGACGCCCTCGGCGCGAAGAACGACTCTCGTTCGGAGAGGACCGGGCCGTCAACACCGTGCGAGTCTTCACAAGAACAGCTGCACGGCCTGCGCCCACATTCATTGAAATTGCGCCCTCCGTCCATTTCCAAAGTTCAAGTCTTTTTATTCCACACATCATGGCTGTTGAGCCTGCCGATCCAAACTTGGTAGCCTTCAATGCCTCGATCCGGGCTCTACTTTCCAATTCTGAACTTATTTTGTCGTGGACTCAGGCCCACCCGGATGTTCGCTCCTGCGCGTCCTTTCCGTTCTTCGCATCGAGCTGACGATGCGGCTCTCTTGCTTCACAGCCTTGTTCTGATTGCCTTCGTCTGCACCTCGTGTGCTGTCCTGAACCAGGTTCTGTGGGGTGTACCCAGTGTGTCACCCGCAAAGTCCGCTGTCCGACCCAGGACCTTTTTTTATTCTCACAAACGAAAGATGCATACTATGCCATCTTCGCCGACTTCCTCGAAGCTCGAGCGAAACTCCGCACCAGGCGCGTCCGCCACAATAGGCCTCGTGTCGTATCTGCTCGTGTGTTCTGCCTCGGCACAAGTCATCTTCTTCTTTGACACTGTACTCAGCGGTGTATTCTGACCGTCCCTCGCCTGCCTTGTCTACCTCCGCAGTGGGTCAGTCCAGTTCTAACAACCATCCCGTTCTGGGTACGCTTTCAGCTCCCTTTCCGACTCGGTCTTATGCTGGTGGGGATCCCAGGTCGCATTGGTTCTGTGGCTCCGCCTTCGTCTGATTGCCGTTCTATGATTATTCCGAAGGCCCGCTGGGCATGTCCTGGTACCTCCTCCCAGACCCAGCGTCTCTAGTCTACCGAGTAGGTATCTCGTAGTGCCGGATTTTTTGAAATTGTAGGTCACTTGATTTTGGATGCTGCTCAAAGATTCGCTCGGCCGACACTCGCGCGTCCGCGCGAGCGCCGACCAGCTCACATTGAGCCGGCGACTGGATCTGTCGCTCAGGGTTAGACCAGGCCCCTTTGACTAGACCGGGCTTCTCATTAATGGAATTGTAAGTCAGTGCCTACTGCCACTGGTTCGCGTGGCTTGCATTTGTTTGTCGTGCCACTTTCAGCCTGAGGTTTCGGAGAATTTTGGACAACGCACATCTGTTAGGACCCAAATATGTAGCTTGCGTTGGAACATGGAACTTGGAAGAAGTCAGAAATGTGGCTGCTAATAGGTGCTCGGCCAATCAACACTCGGGTATAAAAGAATCTCTGTAGCACAAAATTTTGAACCGCGCAAGAGGTTCAATGATCGAATAGACTCGCTTTGTGGTGCCGGTGATCGGGCGAAGGTTTTGGGACACAGGGAAAAGGAGTCCGGACCGCCAGACTCCGGATGATCGGTTATGATCGGCAGAAAGGACTATTCGCTCTGGAGACCTGGAACCGTAAACGGTACCAGGAACACCTTCCTTTTTTCTGCTGTCTCCTCTTCCTTCCTCACTGTTTGATGGGTTATAGCCACCGAGGACACGCCTCCTCACGCAGCTCTGCCTTGTCTAAGATCTGTCGACTGGGCCATGACGCCCTCTCCACCCCAGGTGTGTTCCCCTGCTTCGGTGGCATCCGCTCCACCTCCGGCGTGTACCCCTCCCTCGGAGGCACCTCCAGGCCGATTCTCTCCATTGCGTGGGTTTTAGGCGCCATGTCTCGCTTCCGGTTTATTTGACATATGTTGCAGGTTCGGTCTCGGAAAGCCTCAGAGAGCCCGGTGCATTGGATGCTTTAACCCATACCGAACTTAAGCTTCTTGTTCATGCCCTGATCGAAAAAATTTGGCGCCTCCAGAGTCTGTTACCACTCCTGAATTTCGTCCTCAGCTAACCTCTGACCTGGTCTCAGGCGAGTCCGAGTCCCCCGACCTCTTTGATGAAGTAGATTGTTCCTCTTACGAGGCTGAAATAATTCGACAATTGTTGCACAAGTAGCTTCCGATGCATCCAGTACTTGGTTTCAGTGTACAGTAGTCCAGATACACGTTGCTACAAGGTGGCTTCGTGGATGGAATCGTGCAGAAACATTCACTTATACTGGACTAAACACAAACGCAGGGTTCCTCCTGTCAATGAAGCTCCACACCGTCTTGTCCTTCAAGTGGTTCGCCTTCCAGCTGTTCAGCGACTCGGGGAAGTACGGGATAGAATCCCTCAAGCTGATGTCATGAGCAACAACGACGAAGATATTTGGGTCCGCATCGAAGGTCGCCAGCTTTTCCAGCGAAACCTGAGAAGCGACGGGGTCCGCGTAGAACGAGTCTGGGAGGTCCGAGACGGCGAGGAGCTGCTGAGCGCGGGAGAGCAGGTCAAATGCGCCGTCCCGGGAGTGCGGAGACCAGAAGTAGTCGGTGGAGATTGAGGACTTGGATTCCTCTAACAGATGTGCGGGGCACGGGAAGTTTTTTTGGAACTGGGGCCGCGGGCGGGCTTCGCCAGCGTGGTGGAAAGAGTCGCCTCCAAGTGATACGAAGGAGGTTGGTGTAACACGCGCAAGGGCAGTGAGATGCCCGGGCAAATGCTGAATAGTTGTTAGGAAAATCCACTGCTTAAGAAGCCGCCACTTACTCCGGGTGTGTTCAAGAGATAGAAACTTCCATCACCAAAGTAGTCGATCGCTTTCAGGCCGCTGAAAGTGGGATTTGCGGTGGTGAAGTTCAGTTTGGTGACCTGGTGGCCGCTGCAGTGATCTGAGTATGGGGTAAAATAAGAGAATGGAGCATTTACGCAAAGTCGCTTGGTTGCAGACTTGCGTTGGGTGACTGCGGATAAGTCGCAGTGTCTGTTTCTAACCCAATTACGAGCCCGGTGGTGTTGGGAAATTTCGACATGTCCCCCTGGGGTGATTCAGTTCCCTTGGACCGCGGGAAGAGGCACATTAGGATAACGAACAATGTGGTCGAAATGTGCATGACTGCGAATCAGGTTAACGTGGTGAATGCAACAAAGATCGAGGGTCTCTCACCTCCAAATAACGGCATCTATGCTGGCGAGGGGGATACCTCCGTCTTGAAGCAAATCTACAATGTCCTTGTGCGGCTCGAGTTGGTGGCCTCCCGAGGTGTAAAGGCCAGCCAGACTCGGAACCAAATTCTGAGGGTCCTTCCGTATGCCGAGGTTGAACAAGAGACGCTTTTGCGACGCTTTATGTTCCACAAGGAAAGAAAACATAGGAAACACCGCGGACTCGTATCCCAGAAGATCGGGCAAGAAGAACTCATGCGCGTCATTCACGAGCGTTCCGTTCGCGACGTTGAACACCCGGACTTCGACGGTCGCATTGGAGCGCGGGATGCCAAAGTCCAGATACGAAGCGGATGATCCTCCGACCAGAACAAGAGCAAAGATGGAAGAGGGGCGCATATTGGCCGATACTTTAGGTCACATCCTACACCTGTATATAACGCAAAAGTTTAATCAGCAACAACGGTTTTGACCGGCGCCGTGGATTACCGATTGCTAAGAATTCGGCCATTTCACCGGGAGCGCGGTCATTCAAGGAAGCGGGAGCGCTGGCCGCAGAAGTACCCGGAGAGCCATAATTCAGATTCGCCGTTCGAAATTGAAGCAGGGAGTCCCTTATTGCGCGAAGCTTCCCACAAGTAGACTCACAAATTTGGGGGACACTGGGACTTGCACCGCCACGGACGGTGATCAAAAAACGCGGTGTCACATCGGCTTTAATTCCTACTACACAACTCAATTCGTCGGCATTTTCAAGCAAGTCGTCTTCAGCCCATCTGCAAAACAAAATGGATCAGCAACTAAAATAGATAACAAAGCATCCGACGTACCTCCGCTCCACTTCGCCACCTCTACGAGGAGATTGCGCTTGTTCTCGATTGCGGTGACGGAGCGCAGCTCGTACAGCGTCGCTGGATGGGTCTGAGTTGAATTTCAAACGACTCGGGGGGATATGTATGGCTACGCACAAAGGTTGAAGAGGAAGGGTTCGGCGACGACGCGTTCGGGGGACGCCTTGAGCGCCTTTTCCATGACTTCGATTCCCTGCGTGGAATGTAAGCACACAACAATAGACGGTAATCGACGCGACGCACCTCCTTGAGCTTCCCCTGGCTCAGCAGGGCGACGCATAGATTGTTCACCGCCTGCAGACTTTCATTTCAGCGTGTGTAACCAAATCAAGACACGACAACGCACCACATAGTTGTCGGGGTTGTCCACCAGAACCCTGCCCTCCAGGATCTCGGCCGCCTGCGCCCAGTCGCCTTCCGCGGCAGCCAGCAACGCAGCGTTCATGTCCTTCGTCGCGGGCAGCGCACTGGGGTCCTCGGCGACGATGAGGAAGTGGTGCGCCGCCATGCCGAGGTTCCCGCTCTGGAGGTAGATTCGCGCGACGGCGGAGCGGAGCGCGGGGGAGGTGACGTCGCCCTGGTCGCACAGCGGCTCGAGCAATTTGGCGGCCGCCGTGAAGTCCTGAAATCATTTAGATTAATCATAAGTAAATGAGGGGAGAGGGAGAAAAACCTTCATCTCCATGAGCTGCGAGGCGATGATGAGGCATATTCGCGCGCCGCGCTCCTTCCACATCGCGACGGCCGTCGGCTCGCCCATGGCGCGGCGCGAGCGCACCTTGCATTTGCGCAGCAGCGCATAGAGGCCGTCGAGATATGCCATGTGGTCGCCGGTCCAGTACTTGAGGCGCGCGTGCATGACCTCGAGCTCGAACGGCAGCACGCGCTCGAAGAGCCATGTACGCGTCGTCGTGGGCTCGATGGCGTTGAGGACAGAGAAGAGGTTCGTGCACTCTGCGGTGGTCTGGTTGAAGAGGCGCAGCCGCGCGAGCGAGGCCAGACGGAGGTACCAGAGCTGCCAGTGCGCATGTCATGTAGAAGATGAATATTGACGACGCAAAAAAAAACCTACACCGAGGATGAGGGACAGGTCTTCTGGGTCGGATGTGACGATCCTGTCTCGCGCCATACGAGCGAGGGCGCGCCAGCTGTTCGACATCTATGGCGCGCAACTTAGACTCATTTCACTCGCATGATCTCACTAAAACTCACAACTAACGTGTGGAAGTCGGTGCGTTGCCAATCGCCGGTGAGGTCTCGCACGGGGCGTTTCTCAGGAGGATGAATGTATTTGTTGAGCAACGTGGTCAGAGGATCGGTCTACACGGGAAATACAGAGATGAACGCCTTAGGAGCTACAACATTAAAGGAAGCTCGTACATTAGGAATGGGGAGGAACATGGTAGGGATGCAGAGGGCGGGAAGGTACAGTTCGGGCGCCTCTTCTTCGTCGCTGTCAGACTGCGGCGGCGGAGGGACCTCCTTATTACGGTTGGGCGGTGGTGATTGCAAAGGGCTAGAGAGGGGATTTGGTGAGGTAGAAGCAAGGGGAACGTCGTCGGTGGCGGCGATTGTCTGCTGCGATTGAGAAGTCGGCGTGGCTTCATCTTGGTCTGAATCCGACTCGTCGTCGATGAGGAAGGGATCGGGGACCTCGGGCTCGACGTAGACTGCCGGTGGGCTGGTAAACAAGGTCTCCGAGTCGAGCGCCGCAGTAGACTCTTCGTAACCCGAACCGTCTTTCGCGCCTAGATAATCCGCCATTTCCGGAGAGTTGAACACAAGGAGCAAAGGAGGGGTAGAGTACGGCAAGAAACCACTGGCGGAGGTAGCAGGAAGGTCGAAATGGCGGACGGTGGATGGAAGTGGACGTGAAGAGGCAGCTCGGCCAGTTTTGGCTACGGCCCGGGCGATCCCGTCTGAGGACTTTGCTCTGCCTTCCATGGCAGCGACTCGCAACTGAACTACGAGCTTCACCACTCTGAAGAGGTTCCAACAAAGCTGGGACGAGAAGATGACACGAGTCCTGGAGCGCTTGGCCATACATTAGCGGACTTTTCTCTATTCACAAGGCGGATTTTTGAGGAAAGGTTGGGAAAGGTGTTGTTCAAGTTCCAATTCTACGTGCCCTTCTAGTCACTTTCCTCCATCGCCCATTCCGCCGCCGCGACAGCATGGAGCTTGGTCGTGTCGAAAATCGGCAATCCACAACGGCTGTCCCCCTCCGCCACCAACAGCCCAATCTCCGTGCACCCCAAAATCAAACACTCCGCCCCCGCCGCCTTCAACCCCTCAATGACACCATAATACACCTCGCGCGACTCGTCCCGGACGACGCCATTACAAAGCTCCGTGTAGATAATATCATGCACGGCCGTGCGGCCCGCCTCCTCCGGAATCACGACCGTCAGCCCAAACTTGTCGTGCAGGCGCGCTTTATAGAACTCCTTCTCCATGGTGAACCGCGTCCCCAGGAGCCCGACGGATTTGAAGCCCGCTTTGACGATGCGCTCGGCCGTGGGGTCCGCGATGTGCAGGAGGGGGAGGCCAGAAGCGCGCTCGATGCCGTCGGATACAAAGTGCATGGTGTTCGTACACAGAACGATCCCGTCGGCGCCTGCGCGCTGGAGAGCGGCGGCGGCCTCGTCCAGCAATACCCCTGCTTCGTCCCATTTGCCGGCGTGTTGGAGCGCCTCGACGTGGGCAAAGTCAAAGGAGTAGACGATGCATGGGGAAGAGTGCAGACCGCCTTTGACGGCGCGAACGTGGCGGTTGATTTCCTGGTAGTAGGTTACGGTCGACTCCCAGCTCATGCCTCCAAGGAGGCCCAGTGTCTTCATGGTGGAAAGGCAACGTTGGTTTGCGAATGACTCAGATGGGTCTTCACCATCTCCATTGCACCCGGCATTGATTTTCGGGAATTGATGCGCTGAAGCAGGTGTTTCGTCTGGCGCCTCTTGTCTAGAATTCCGAATGCTGGAAATCATATCTTTGGTCTTGACTCGAATGTGATCGGATAGGAAATTCCAACCGGCAGCGTCGCGCTCTCCGGCCAGAGGCTCTTCAAGTTCTTCAAGGTTCAAGCCAGAGGTCTCGCTTGGGGTTTATCAGGACGATAAATACATTGTATTTGTTGCAAAGTCACAGTGGTCAGACAATCAATCTACACGGGGATTATACAGATGTCCGCCTCAACCACCACATCAGCAGAGGCGGAGAAGACGCGCGTACATTACGGATGGGGAGGAACATCGTAGGGATGCAGAGGGCCGGGCGGGCGGGGAGGTACACTTTCAGAGCCTCTTCTTCGTCGCTGTCCAACGGTGGCAGCGGCGGAAGCACCTCCTCGGTGCAGTCGGGGAGGGCGGGGAGGTCCTGGTACACTTGCAGGGCCTCTTCTTCGTCGCTGTCAGACGGCGGAAGTGGCGGAAGCACCTCCTCAGTGCGGGCGGGGAGGACGGGGAGGTACTGATACACTTGCAGGGCTTCTTCTTCGTCGCTGTTAGACGGGGGCAGCGGCGGGAGCACCTCCTCATCTTCATTGCGGTCGGGTGGTGGTAATTGTAAAAAGGTAACGAGAGGAATTGGTGAAGCAGGCGTGAGTGTCGGCGCAAGGGGAACGTCGTCGATGGCGGCGGTTGACTGAGATGTCGATGTGGCTTCATCCGAATACGAATACGAATCTGAATCCGATTCCTCGTCGATGAGGAAAGGTTCGGGGGCCTCAGACCCAATGTAAACAGCTCGCGCGCTGGGCTCCGAGTCCAGCGACGTCGTAGACTCCTCATAACCCGAATCGTGTCGTGTTAAGACCTCTCCGCCGACATAATCAGGAGACTTGAAGACAACGACAGACGGTGGGGTAGAGTACACGGCAAAGAAAGCACCGGTAGTCGCAGACGTTGGGTCGAAGTCGCGGATGGATGGAGGTGGTGGTGGATGGGAAGAGGCAGCCCGGCTCGGCAGCAATACGGTCCGGGGCATGCCGTCCTTCGAAGCCGTCGGCCCTTTACCGCTCGTATGCCTGCCATGCAAATGGCAGTGGCTCGCAACGCGCTTCACCACTCTGAACAGGCCCTTGAGTGGCACCCTCGCGGGAAACAGCTGGCCCGGTATGCCTAGGGGAGGTTAATATCGTTGCATCGTTGGTCCAGGAGAGACGTCGGTATACCAGTATATGATCCTGGTTTACGCCGGGCGACGAGCGGACGCGAGGGTTGTGCGGAGTTGGACATTTCTCTTGAGGTACAATGTCGTTCCCCACATCCTCCCCGCAGTCTTATTTATACGAGTCGACGGAGGTCTCGCTTTGCCCCGCCTCCCCTCGAGGTCGTGTTCGGGTCATCCCGGGTTCTAGTGCTGCTATCGATACTCTAGGTCGCTTTTGTGGCGCCTTTGGCCTGGTCTCGCGCCGATTCAATACATTCTTGTGATAGCTTTGGCCTAGTAAAGTCCAGAGCCAAAATGGCTGTCCAACGTCCAACTCCAAACACCGATTCACCGCTCATGCGCATCTCATCGATAATGTCCAAAGCTAGTCCTAGTACTAGTATATTTTTAATGTAATTCCATACGACGAAAGCGACATAGTGAGTGCAATGTGGATACAGCTGGATATATGAATATGTAGGTAACAACGAAACGACGCTCACATCCCCGCCTGACGATTCAGAATGTAGTGGCTCAAATCCTGCCACCCCCCGCCTACGCGGCACATAACCTTCTTCGTCACCATAATGTCCGCCTTGCCCGGCCGCGTGAGCGTCGTCAGCCGACAGGTGATCACCTTGCGGCTCAGCGCGTTCGAAAACGCATACTGCGCCTTCTGCTCCTCGCCCTCCTTCGGCAGCTTTTTCAGCGGCGGATCAACGCGCTCGACGAGCAGCCCGTGCGAGATCGAGTTCACCACGAACGCCACCTCCGCGTCCAGCGGGTCTCGCGGGTTGCTCGGCACGTACTCGTGCAGAGGCAAGTCGTCCCCCGTCGGTGTGTACGTGCCATTCTGCGAGCCGGAGCGAGACGGCGTGCGGCTCGCCGAGCCTTCGCGGCGGAAGCTCGACGGGGGGAGCTTTGTAGTCCCGATCGACGGGCGTGAAGGAGTCCCGGGAAACACGGGGAGTTGCTGCACCCGCGCCCGCATCGCGAACTCTGGCGTCTGCGCGCGTGTAGCGGCGCTCCTAAAGGTGTCATCGGCATTACTTGACATCGACGACCCCGGTCGCGATACCGAAGACAGATGGAAGGTGGGGATCGGGATCATCGAGCGGCTCGGTGGTCGCGCGGGGTGTGTGGCCGATCCACCGGAAGCGGAGAACGTCGGAGAGAAACTGCGCTGCCCATCGGGGTCGTCCCATCCATCATCAGATTGCGGCGGCAAAATTGAGCGCAGTTTGTTGCTTGGTGCAGGGATCTGACTGGGCGTCTTGGCGCGGGCACGAGCACGAGGGGTTAGCGGCACCCCAGGCGTATACGTGCGCGAGGGGGTTTGGGAGCGAGATGGAGTCTGTGCTCGCGAAGGGGTTTGCCCTCTCGATGGCGGACGGAAGGTTGGGAGCGGCGGATGGGACGTAGCATGATGTATCGGTGGTGGGCGGGAAGAAGATTGTGTTGTGGATACGGAAGATGTCACTGGTGACCACGGGCGTGAAGACGCCATCGAAGTGCGAGAAAAACTTCGCCTGAATGCCCCACTGATGGAGGAACTCATCTCATTGTACGTCCCTGCAGCAGACGGAGAACGTTTGGGAGGTGTCCCCTTCACCGTCGACGACCGATCATCCGCCTCCACTTTTGTCGAACTATTCCACCGTTGTTTGGGCCCTGGTGTCCCCGTACGACTTTTGTCAACTTTCGTCGCGCGCGGTGATGAATCCGGTGTGACGCTCGTACTATATTTGTGTGAAGGCCGGTCAGGGGTAGTCGGTGTCGGTGTTGCTCCAGAACGGAACCCTCCGAATATGGATGTCCGCTGGCGACGAAGATTCTGTGAGGAACTGGGCGGTGGTTCGGACGACGGGGTCCGGGAGAGGTTGTTCTTGTTAATCGACAAGGGAGTGACGGTGTTGGTGCCGGTGATCTTACGAGCAAACTTTCTGAAGGGAGAAATCGAACGCGAGATGGTGCTCGCAGCACTGCCTGCTCTCTTCGAACCACTGGGCGGAGTATTGAGATAACCATTTCGAGTAGACGCCCTTGATGTGGTTGATCCAGCCTCACTGGGAGTAGTATCATGTCCAAGAAGCAATTTGCGGGCAATCTCCATTTCTGAATCGGTTCTTGTTATCCGTTCTTTGAGATTTTTCCATCGCTGCGCAGACTCTGCATGTCTGCGCAGTGTCTCGCCGTTCTTGGTCACGCGATCCCGCACGCCTTTGTCGATAATGGATAGAACCTTGGACGTGGCGGGCATGTAGTGCCTGATCGGGGCCATTAGAAGCGCGTAAACAGACCGCGACAGATAGCCTACTTTTTCTTCGCCTCGAATGATTCGATAAGCGAAGTGTACACCTCAAAGGTAGGGAGCTTATCGTTCCGTTGGGAAGAGTCAGACGAGGTGGAATGTGTTAGAGGATCTTGGGTCCGCTTGTGTACCTGCCATATGAATTCCTGCAGCAACATGAATCAGATAGCTTTTTTACGGTCATGCAAAGCGGACACACCTGGCAGCGGTTCACAGCTTTTTCCAGACTCGACATCATGCCGTCTGCCTGGTCAGTGACCGTCCGGAACACCGTCAACCACTTGTCCTCCTTCAACTCTTCCCGAAGTACGTCGCTCTCATCCTGGACAGCTTCCCACTCGGCAACCAACGTGGCATGCTTGCGCAGAATTTGCGCGTTCTCGCTCGTGTCCCCCGACTGCGAGCCGGTTGTTGTGGGAGTGGTCTGACGGATGGGCTCTAAAGAGTCGGCTATCGACTCCATCCCCTTTGTCACCGTCTCGATCCGCTCATCCAGACTCATGAGAGATTGATCGATAATTGTGGTGGTCCCGGCAGTGTCTCCCGAGGCCTGCGACTTGTGGCGAAGCTCTTGGATCTCTGGGGAGATGCCAGCGTCAGAGAACAATGCTCCGTGATATGGGTAGCAGCGCACCAAATATACGCGTCTGAATATCCGAAATCGTATAAGAGAGCTCCGTCATGTGCGTAGAGACCGCTAGCAGTCGCAGATCCCTGGGCGAAAAGTCAAAAATGTGACCAGAGACAAGTGTGCGACGCGACGCACTCCTGGCTCTTCTGCTTTCCATGCTTTGTGGACGGTGGCAGTTTTGCGGTAATGGTAAGATTTTCTGGGGTTGTGGCATGAGATGGATCGATACGCGTTGCAAGGCACGGACCTTCATCATCCTGGCTAAGGGATCTGGAGGACGAGGACGAGGACATGGGTGATGGCGGGGCCTTGAGACTGGCCTGAGAGCTCGAGAGGGCGAGGGAGACCATATTGTGTAGGAGAAGAGAAGAAGGAGCGAGCGAGGGACTACCTCAAGTAGCAAAAGCTAAGCTATAATGGAATGCAACAAGATTGTAATACAAGACTTCGAGAAATCCGCGTCGACTGGGCTCCGGTCGTGAAAGTGGTGTCGTGAGGGTATAAGGGTGTCGGGGCCAGACGCGGCGGATCCCTGTCCCCGCCGTTGTATGAGAATAATATTCAGGGTCGAGTGGGCGGACGGATGAGCACAGGGCTGTCACACCGCCACGATAACTGCCTCATGGTCACACAAATTCGGCTTTCTCAGCTCTCGCCCTCACTTTCCTATCAGCGCGGGTTTCATTTTCTTGTCATATCTCTCACTGAGAAGGCTAGAAAAAGACAACGAAGAGGTACACGTGGGGAACACGCGTTTCTTGTGATTGACTTTGGGAACACAGGTCTTCCGGAGAGCTCATTGCTCTCAAGCTCTCTTCTCCAAGTTGAGACCAACGCAGAGTTCATCCTTGTCCTCTCGCATGCACACTCAGGTTAATCTGGACTTTTGTGGTAATATTGCAAAAACTAGCCAAGACGTCAACATTTCTCGATCATCAGCGGACGACCCTGCCCATTTCCTATCTACCACCGTTTCCAGTTCGCCGATGGTCAGCTCGACGCCAGAGGTTCATGAAAACCTTCAATTAATTAATTAAGAAAACTGCTCCCAAGTCTAAATATAACACTACCGCCCATCAATTTTCATGCCATCATCGCTCATGATCTTTTGTGGATGGGATTATGAAGGGTATACAACCAATAAAAATACAGTAAGTTACCTACATAGATACAATATATCTCACAGAGTGTGGAGTTACCAAAACGCACACCTAGGGGTTCCGTGAGTACATCACGGAAATACTCGGCAATAGCACGTACCACCCGGAAAAGCACTGGCAAAGGTTCTCTATCGACGTTGCTTGTAGAATTAGTTTTTCGACCTGAGTGTTGACAGGTAACACGACGTCAGGATCGAAGTCTCGTCCTAACGAGCTGTTAGAGGATGCGCATGCAGCGAGTTCTTATATTACCGGTCAATTTATTTTGGACACGACTGTACACCGCGAGCGCCTTGACGTTGCGGACCTCTTGGTTTCCTCCTCCCTCTGAAAATTTTATGAGTTTTTTTGGTTGTCTATACCAAGGTTCCGACGAACCGGCAAAGATATCGTTTTCGTCCGCTTTCAGCTTGCGCGACGGCCCCTGCGGATGGGCAGCGACTCGAGCCAGATCCGCAACACGTCTTGGATCCGAACCTGGCAGGATGCGTGTCAGTTACGGTGACAATTTCCAAAATCCAAGACGCACCAGTCCGTCGCATCTCAGGACTTGGCTGAGTCAATCTCCAATTCATTAACGGATCGTAAATGAATGCTTCCAAGACCGCCATCAGAGATTCCTTATTGTCGCGCAGCACCCCCATGGTGATCTCGCACGTATTTCTGAAGCTGCCTTCAATGCCGCTGACCTGACAAGGGATGAGTACTTGGGTTTGCAAACAAGTGTCAAACATCACCTCCATGGCATGCGTGAGCATTCGCGTCAACCGGAACGGGATCTTCTCGGGGAACTTCTCCCGATGCATGGCGATTTCGAAACAGTCCCCAAAGTCAATGTGTATGACCTTTCCGGTGCTTCGCTCCAGCAAAAGATTGGAAGGATGCCGATCGCCGAGACCGAGGATGTGCCCCACCATGCTATTGACAGCAAGAGAGCGGGTGTATGTTGCCCGGCGTTCCAACCAGTGCTCAGAGTTGATGCTCTTGAGCCACAGAACTCGATAGAGGTCCTGGCCCGTGGTGTTCTCCAGGGCATATTCAAACACCTCGATCTTTTGTAACAGCATCAGGTTCTCGTAGTCCGGAGCCATCTAAGCGAGTGATGAGTCAGCTGCATAGCGTAAGCAATTTTGCATACCTGAATCATCATTCGGTACTCGATATTGAGTACGACCTTTCGCGCCTCACGGTGGTCGCGGACCAAAACATGGAGAGTATCGCTGTCTTGCACCCAGCCCAAGAGGCCCGCATTGGGCGCTAGTGGAACGACAGGGTACCGTTGGATGTGCAACCTTCGCTTGAAGCTAGGCGTGTCCACAGACAGAAGGTTGTTCACGAGACTGAACAACTGCATGACACGTTCATCCTGGCGAAGATCCTCGTGCCCTGGAGCAGATGGTCAGTTTGGAGGGATGGGAAAGGCTAAAAGATACAAACCTTTCAGGACATATTGATAGTCCCGACCGTCGCTACCAGTCAGGCACAGACGACGGGGACGTTGTTTCGATGCAATGACAGTCAGTTTGGGGCTAAACCGCTGTATTTGGATAACTTCTCGGCCGCTGCGATATGTTCCTGTAGCAGGATGAGCGAATCTTCCGATCCCGGCAAACCCATACATACCAGGAACGGCCAAATCTAGATCTCGAGCCTTCAATAAGCGGGGCGAAACATATTGTAGATCCAACGTTGTGAGCTGCGGTAATTGTTTCTCGACCTTCTTGAACACCGCGTAGTATATATCCCAGGCTTTGTCCAGTTCACTGGTTTCGCCGTAGGTACGGTACCGTCGGGTCGCTTCCCGGGCCTCGCGTAACTCGCGTCCGAAAACTTGAGCGAAGGATGTTTCACGAGCCGTTTGAGGTCCCTGATGACATTTAGTGTCATGGTCCGAAAGCGATTAAAAGACTGACTTGGTCAAGCAAGTCATGCAAGGGTTGCAGAACAGCTATCATGCCGTCAGCATTCTTTTCCGTGAAATACAGGCGCGACGCTTCTTCCAGGCCTTCATGCCAGCGTTCATGCCAAAGGATTGCGACACGGATTAGTTCGGCGCTGACGATTTCGGCCTGAGATTCCAAGATGAGCAAGCGAAAGTGTGTTTGAATTCATTCTGCACCTGCTCGACAATGTTGCGGCTGTGCTCCTTCATCGCCATCATGATCGTATAGGCTGCCGACTGTCTCGTTTTGCTCGAAGACGCAAGAGCCACAACTAGAGGATAGATCAAGGCTTGTGGGTGGTTCTTGCCGACGTCGTGCAATATACGGTTGATATCTCTCCGAATGTTGGCATGAGGTGTTTGAATGCGGGCAATTATCTGGAAAGAAAGTTAGAGGGGTGAAGACATTCTCAGGTATCTCCGTACCTGAGGAATAACATCGAGCCAGGTATCCACTTCTACAATACCGAATCCTCTATTGATTTCTAGGCTGACGTCATCGTGGGCACCGAATTCAAACCACAGCGTCAACAGTCGGAGAGTGTCTTGAAGCGCCTCGTCTTTCTTGAGGGAAACAGAGCGGAAGAAGCCTGATATCTAGGGTAAGCGAGACGACACCGAGACGCGTGTGTTCCTAACCTCTGATAGCCTGAACAGCGTGCGCCGCAAGTCTGTCCCCACCGATGTCTACACTTCTATCTTGGGCTTTCAGAATAGTGATGACATTGAAGTTCGACAGGGCCCATGTGTGCCACGCCTTGTACCATTCGCCATCGTAATGAGTGGCGAGCAGATAAGAGTCCAAAATGCCACTGTAATGGTGTTGCTGTACCGGAAATGAGTGGAAGCAATGATTTTGCTGAAACACGTAGACTGACTGAGGCCCAATCAGGTCGTAACTCAGCCTCCCACTCCCCCAACTTGAAATAACACCGCGCGAGCAGTTTGGAGAGCCGAGCCACTCGCGGGTTTGCTCCAGAGCGGGGTTCAGGGTCCTTGCTGGCCTCTGTTTCGAGGTCGCCGGCGATAGTGGAAGTAAACTGGCGGAGGAAGAGTAGACTATCGTGTTGGGCACCTCCCGCCCACATGAACTTGAGCTGAGTGTACACAACATCCGGCGGGGCCGATACATGCCGAGTGTGCGCATGCTGGAGGTAATCAGACAAATTGACACGAAGGTACCTGAGGAAAATGCACCGGTGAAAGCAGGGAGTTGATGGTCTTCTCTGCCAATGCCATACGCTCGGAAGAACGACAGAGATTGGCAAACTTGATCCACATATCTGGATCTGACTGGAAGCAAGGTCAACGATGCGAGCAGTTATAGAGTCAAAGCTATGGACTTCAGGGTTGATAACGAGCGTCCGGACTTGTAGAATGCGTTGCCAGACCTCCACATCCGGCTGGCAACCTTCTAATCTACGAGCAACGTAAATATGAGGAGAAAAAAATGCAACCGAGCGCACATACCGTTTCATCCATGTTTTCCGCATGGTTCTCTGGCGTTCGGGCTGGTCGGCATATTTCTTATATGCAATGATCTCCTCCAGCTCAGAAAGTAACTGTGCCCGAACCATCACACTAGGCAAGCTGTTAGCAAACAATGTCAAACAGAGTGAAAAACGTTCACTTGTATGACCGTCCATAGCCATCGCCGGTGAAAGATGTAAGTTCTGGATGTAGAAGATCCCGGGTTTTGGCGATATGGAAAAGGGCTCTCGGGAAATTGTTTTGGTGGACCGCCATGATGGCCTTGTAAAAGTGACGATCGGGCGAATCCTGCTTCATGGTGCCAATGTAGGCGTCCATAGAATCCCAATCCGCAAGAGACCACGCTGCTGCCGCGGCCATCGGAGAGATTTCGACACGGTGCTCGCCGTTCGCATCGCCCCAGCATCGTTCGACATGAACGGCCAATTGGTCCCATTCGCCAAGGGCATGAAGGCACTTCATCCTGCCAATCTCAATTTCCATAGATTGCGGATACTCTCGAGCCTTCTTGTCGTAGGCAAGCAACGCTTCTTGCCAGCGTCCGAGCTTCTCGTACCATTCCTCGTGCTCCTGGATGTCGTACTGTTCGCGAGCAGTAACCAGAGTGCCCCATGCAGCATCGTGTTGCTGAAGTCGGGTGTTTATGGATATAAGCGCCTCGATAGTCGCCTGCACAATAAACTTCTCAGAAACTGGGAATAAATTGAACGAACTAAACTTACGGGCGAACTGTCTGCAAAGAACTGGAGCTCTTTGTAATGCAAAGCTTTCGCGTAAGCGCCGTGCCTAGATAAGGATTTGAGAAGAGGGCAACAAAATAAAGTAAAGGCGTACCTGAGGGCGTGTTCGCCCAGAGTTACGTGTTCGATGGGAAGCGGTTTTTCCTGGTGCTCCATGAACTCGGCCAAGTCCAGGATGGAGTGGATTATCTCGGTGGAAGCAATGAGAGACTCGAGGGCAGATTCGAGAGACGCAACCAATTCTTCCTGATGAGAGTCTTGAGGTAACGTGGTAATAACGGATGAAAGTATCGTACCTGGTACTGATCATAGAGCTCTGTCCAGCAAGACAGGAATGCCGCGTTGAAAAGCTCCTTCGCAAGTGGGGGATGGGCGTCGACCAAACTCATACAGGCCCGGAGAGCGTGGGAAGGGGATTCTTTCATAAATTCGAGACGAAGCCGACGCATCCACTCGGTCCAATCGGCAGATGTGACGACATGACCTATATCCCATGCCTGCCTGAGATGCATTTGGTTTACGATCAGCTTCGTCGCCTCCGCCGGAGCTGAAAACTCGGGCATTCTTGAGCTCTCGTTAAGGCTAATTGATTGCATCAGCGGTGGCTGTAAAAATGATGTGATACTGCTTACATCAACTCCAAAACATTATTCTCTTGGGACAAGCGTTCACCGTTTAGAAGCTTGGTGATCAAAGTGTCGTAGCGGGGGTGGGACATTTTTGTTCGAACAAGAGACTGAGGCATGGTCAGGAAATCCCTGAAGAAGCGGGAGTGGAACTTACCTGATTGATCATGGGTACAAAAACCGCAAAATCAGAACCCAGCTGCACAACAAGAGAACACAGAGTATCCAAGACGCAAACTCGCAGCTCATTGTTCGCGCCGTTCAGAACGCGGACCAGGGGGTGGATGATGCGAGAGGCATGGTCGGAGAAATTAACATGTTTCGTCAACCCATCAATCACCTGTATGGCCCGCTTCCGCAGGAGTGTTGTACCCTCGACCCGTTCATACGTTCTGACAATTACAGGGATGACAAGATAGAGATACTCCTCGAGGATCGAACCGAAGGCTTGGAACGCGTCGAATATCTTGATTTGTGTCTGCGCTCTTTTGGGGTTGATCATATGCTCGCTATCGAACGCTCTGAGTAGCAGAGGGATAACGGTCGGTAAAAGAGGCTTGAAGTCCGCGGCAAGCGCGTTCGCGAGGGCTTCGATGAGAGATACGAGGGGTAGCTGGAGAGTGGTATTGTCCCAGAGCTCCTTGACAAGACCAAATACAGACATGGTGTAGTTTCGGACATGCTGCTTGATGATGCCAACGAGGATGGCGAGCTGCTGTAAGTGAAACTCTTGTAGGCGAGCCGGCGAGCTTCGAGTAACTGACGCGAATGCAGGAATGACCTGATGCGATTGTAAGGAGGGGCCGAAACACTAGCAGAGACCCAGATACCTGCGACAAGAAAGCGACACACTTGAGGCCTTGAGTCTTGAAAATAGACATAATTGCCTCAATAACAGTGTGGTGGTGATTGTTCAAGGAGGGATCCTTGAGAATCGCTAAGAGGGCGGACATGACCACGGTTTGGAAGTAGTCATCCGAGGCGGTCGCAGCGCTGGGTTGATTCAGGGCGACCTGATTCACCGCTGTCATTGCAATCTCACTGGATCCAGATTCATCCGATTTGCTCTGCCAAACTGTCAAACCATGACCACATGAGGGAGGGGCGAGACGATTAACCTTTCGAGTGTATGGATCCAGAGCACCGATGATCCCGAAAACTTTGACAACCTCCCGTTGTACTATAGGTGTCGTTTCTGTCCGCAAAATCCGACCCAGCAATTGCAATAACTGAGGGTGATCTATGAAAGGCGCGATGACGTATCCAGTACTCGAGCACAGTTGCCCTAGAGTGTGAAGAGCGGCGTCTCTCTTGACGAGAGAGGGGTCGGACAACTGTGTTATGATAACCTGCATGAGCTGAGGAACATAAGGCAGCGCATCCTCGCCCGCAACAACGGTCAGCTCCCCAATACACATGATTATGTTTGCAGCGACGGTAGCGTTGCTATCGTTGGCTTTCAGCATAAGTGCGGCTAGTATCGGAAGCGCATATGGTTTCATGAAGTTTTGTGTGACGTTCACGAGCATTGTCAGTAACGACGTGCATTCCTCGCGAGCACGTCTGCAGTAATATAAGCCCGGCTAAAGCGCATGTATAAAAAACAAGACTCACTTAACAGTCGAATATTCAAGTTCTGTTAGTAACTGGATCAATGTCTTGCGCAGAGACGGGACTATGTAGGCTGGATTATTCTTCGAAAGTCGCTGGAAATTGCGGTCAGTATTCCGGAGAACTGGCTGTGAGCGTAACATACTCCGATGAGAGCGACAGCGGCCACTCGATTCTCGAAGACTTCGTCGTTCAGTGCGATAAACAGAGATCTAACGTTTTCTGCTTGAGCCTTGATTGAAGACCATGAGCAAAGACACACGGGACGGAGTAGGGGTAAAGCTAACCAAATGTTTGTCAAAGCCTGAGTGGAGCGAAGAAAGAACCACTTTGCGGATGGATGGGTCTGCAAGTCGATAAATATTTTCGCTCATCAATTGATGGGGCGGTTATACCTGGATCGGCGATTCCCACCGTTAACAGCTTGTTTAACACGTCGCTGATGACTTGGATGGCATGGCTGCTCGCGGAGTAGAAAATGGGATCCCGCACAAACAAGCGACAACACGTGATGGCGGCAGCGCGGCGGATCTCTGCGTTGTCCTCCTCGAGGTATGGCAACGCACAACTGCGAACGAACTCGTTCAGAACATGACCTGCAATCCTGCTTGGTATAAATGGAGCATAGAAGGCAGGAGGCTTACCACTGAAATCGAAGGTGCCGAGGGTGGTCAAGGCCAATTTGATGAGTTCAGGGTTCTTGTCGCTTGGTACAACCTGTTCCAATGTTCAAGGCTGTGGGGTCCGGAGAAGTTTAAACACAGTTTTACCTCATTCACGGTCGAGGTTTCGCCATCGGCTTTACGTAACGGTGGAGGTGCGCCGACTTCATTGTAATTTTTGCCGCTCAAAGTAAGCGACAAAAGATCCAAAAGGCGGCCTAGACGACGTCGTTAGGATCTTTTCTTCTACGAAACTGAAAGCTGACCTTGAATAGACTTCAAAAAAGGCGGGATATTTGTGGCAATTGCTACGAGCGCTTCTCGAAGAGGCTCGCTTAGCCCACAGTTAAACATCAATTCCAGTATATCGTGCAGCCACTTGGTCAGAGCAGGGCCGACTGCAGCGGCCAGCATAGTGATACACTGGAATATGGGTCCTTCGACTTCGACGTTTTTCTTCCTGGAGAGGGGATGAGACGAGCACAAGTTTTGCTAGGATACATACTTTTGCACTTGAAGGCCTTGTCTACATGAATTCAGCATCTAGAGACTTGGAGGTCAAGAGACACCCACTTGATGTGCTGCATCGTGGAATCCAGGTACGGCTTTATGTCGCTCTTGACAAAGGTCGCAGTATGTCCAATGGCGATGAATGCTTCCAAGAGTATAAGAACAAAGATGTAAAGAGAGAGAGATAAACATACCCATGTGGCGGTCGTTGGGCTTGTCCAGAACGCTCGCAAGGTGCGCCATGGATTTCTTGAGATAGAGATCGCAAAAAGTCTGCGTATCGTACGACGCAAGGACTGGGATGAGCGTCATGACCAGCTTGCGGATGAGAGTGTCTCGATGGGATCTGAATCTCAGGATTGTTTCCGCAGTGAGCGAGAAAGCATCCTTCATGTACTGGAGACGAATAAGCAAATGGAAAAAATGGCATGATACCCTTACCATCCCCCCGTGAAGCAACAGTTCGCGGTAAGCCAATAAAGACGCGTGAATGATCTCGGGCTGGGCTTGCCGTAGACCAGCCTGTGCGGAATGTAGGATGTTATCCAGATACACGGGGTTCTTGTTAGGGAGCTCCCGCTGAGCTACGATCTCCAGGCACGTTGCGAGGAGTTCTGCCGCCGCTTCCCGGACTATCAGACGTTGATCCCTCAGAGGGACGAGGATGTTGTCGAAAACAAGACCGATGTGGGCGTAGAAATATGTGGGACTGTTTCTGGCTAGCTCCTTTAGGATGAGAACGCCGGCATAGCGCGGAGACTCTTGCTTGTCGGGTTGGATCAGGTTAATAGCGGCAGGCACCTGGTGGTCCATGAATGACTCGTTAAATGCTCCTCCAACGGACGAGACATGATTGATGCTCTTCGAGGCCGCAAAGACAATCTTCCCCAGAGTTTCGGACGCCACTAGCATGAGGTTGACATCTGGGTCCGGAAGGAGATGTTTAACATAGTTGTAGAAGCGAAAGAGATTGCGTTTGGAATCGAGAGTTTCTTCGCCGTCGAGTTGGAGAAGGAGATCTGGGACGCGTCAAGTGAGAAATTGACTACATTGAACGTGCTTACTCATGGCCAATAGCCCACCGAGCTTCCTCTCGGTGTGCTGGCTATGCATGAGGTCGAAAATGCCTTGATTCACATTGTCCCAAACTTTCCCTGCAACGTCGGGAGACATCTCGGCTACAGTCGTCGCAACCTTCGTAACTGGGTTCAGCGTAGTATAACACGGAAACGAGAAGGCCAACATAATTGCGCAGGTCTATCGCGTGTTGCAGTCTCACGTCCGCATTCTTGCTTTCCAAACCGCGGAAAATGGGCTCCAGAGAATCGTTTTGGTCCATGTGTTCCGACATTATTGCAGTTGCGTGTCTTGCCGCTGTGTTGTATGTCGCCGGCCAGAGCCTCAGAGCGACGAAACAGCCATTAGCAAAGGTGTTTGACGGCTAAAGCTGTTTGTTCGCGTTGAGATCGCACAACCTCGGGCCGAAAGCCCGTTTCGCTCTTTCCTCGCGCCCATGGCGTCTGCCAGGCAAATAGCCAGTCTTGCTACCGAAATGCTCTCGGGGTCCACTGTCTGCGTGCCTCAGTCTAGAGTACTAAGTATGCGTGCAGCACCCGACTCGCTTCCGAGCTGCAGAGGTATAAAATGTCCCCGCAAGGGAAGGATATGAATCGGAGCTCACCCTAATGCCTTCCCTTGTGTTCCCGTCCGTTGGGCTCCAGTGCCTGAGCTCTTTGATCACCTTCCTCGGTATGCCGCTAATAAAGTATACCTTCACTTTCCTGAAATCAACACTGCATCGTAGGAATCACTGTCTTGACGCATTTTCTCTCCCGGAGACTGGCTGCAGAGAATCTGACCTCCTGGACCGCCTTCTCTCGACTTAGCTGGCCACGATTATGCACACTCATCGTGCTCTTTGACTCATGGTCGTTTTTGTTCGCAAGTAAGTCCTTGTAAACTTGCCACGCCCTCGGGTTTCATATGGCCAAGGTGGTATCTTGATTTTTGGCGTCGGACTCGAAACATATGAAGCCGGATGCTCAGCTGGGATATACCTATGCATCGTGTTCTACTCGTCTTCTAAGCTCCTGATATACGTCTTCTTGATCGAGAAGGTATATGTGGTTTGGGCCGTCGGAGAGAAGCGTATTCGGTCTCCCGTATTTATTATCTGCGCCGTTACCGTGGGTCTTTATGCCGGGATAATCACTGTCCTCTTCTTCGGTGAATTTTAACTTCGTCTGTTTATCTTGTTTCGTGCGTTAATCTTATCTCAGGTCGCGTCTCCCAATTTCGGGATGGCGATAAGGCTTGTGTGTTCAGCGTCTTTGATCGTGGCGCCGCCTTCACTTATAACCTCCAGGCGTTATTGGCCTCACCAGCTATGCATCAATTCCCTTGCTTTCCTACGACTTGTGAGTGAAGGACGTCCTTCCCAATCAACTCCTTGACCTAGCCTCGACAGGTACATCAATGTGTTCCTCACTGGGCTCTTTTTGTGGCCCTTGATGCGTTCGAATTTGTCCACGCCGCGACTGAAACGGGTCGCTATCCGAACGCTCTTGTGAGCCGATTATCTTCCCCCGAGACGCTCCTTCTCATTTTTCTCCTGGCAGGTCATCAGCAGTGGCGCTGACGACGTCGACGGTGAGGCGAAGGAAACAAAGTATTTGCGTCCGAAACTGATAGTACCGATAGGTCAACATAGTCGTTCTGACAGTCTTGAAAGGCCACGAGCTTGGCTGGGTCTGTCTCGCCAGCTGTGGTATTGACGTGCGTAAAACCCCTTCGTCTTTACGCTTCCAATCGAATATGTGCTCCAGGTTATCCTCAACGCGTTCGCTCTGTTCTGGGTAACGAGTGCATCACACCAGGGCACCACTACCTTTTCCTCCTGCGCGGAATGCGATCGGCGTCTCACCGAAACCATCACCGACGGTGTCGTCCTCAATATAACCTCCAAGAACGGTTCCGTCCGGCACCTCTCGAAAGGCCCAGAGTCCATGGGGTCCTGGACAGGCGGCAACCGACGCTCCGTCCCACGACCGACGGAACGCAGGCATTCCATGCTGAACATCTTCCGTATGGGTTCTGCTCCACGCGAAGCGCAGGAGTTCCAGGTGTGCACTATCTCATTGCTACCGGTATCCCATTGATCTTCTACCAGATCCATGTCACTACGGAGTTCAATAGCACCACTAGCCCGCCCATCACCGATTCCGGCGAAACGGACAAAGCAGACTCTGATTCTGCTCCGGCTTGCGCTGCGGACGTCATTTAAACCGTCGTGTTGTACTTATCTTACATCGATATTTGCTCTGCCTGTTGTTTCGCGCTTCGCCTTTTCTTCCGCGTTCTTTTATGTCGCGATCCCAATACATATGCACGCAACTGCCTCTCGGAGGGAGGATATCCGATTACGGTCGTGGTCGTCGCAAGGTCGTCGCAAGGTGTTTTAGATGAGCGTAAGAGAGAAATTGAAATATTGAAATATTGAAATATATCTAATACAGTATAGTGCCGCTCGGTGGATCACGACCCATCGGTGGATCATTCATTTCTTGCGGCACATATATCACTCCTGACATAAAGCCCTTTGGCATAGCTAATCATGTATACATTCTGCACCTCGTGAAAAAGATTTGAATTAGGGCACTCACAGAGGCCCTCAAACGATGCGTTTTTGAGGGAATCAATGGTTAATCACCCATCAATGACTTTCCTTTTCGTCCATTTCGCAACTATATAGGGAGTTTTGGTCTAGCCAATTTTTTCTGTGATAGATAGCTATAACAGCAATGATTCACTGCAAAGAATCTAGGCAATCAGACCAAAACCTGGCCTTCGAGAGTTTGTGCAAGGGAGGAAACATGAAAATTACCATATTTGGGAGGCAGAGCCTCAATCCACCGCGACTCTCAGAGTGCGTGTGGAGACTTCAATTGTGCACAAAAGCTTTTGAAAAGGTTCTTAGCCTTCATAGGCACCCAACTAAAGTTTTAAAAGGCGTACAAGACCGGGCAATGGCAAAGAAAGTGGGGTGATCCACCGAACGGAACTAGCCCGTTTGCCATCAAAAAGCTCATATTCCTTCCTCGTAACAAACCACTGGCAAAATTCTCAAACTTTGGGTGTATAATAACTCAATACATGCTCTGGTATGTCTCTGATTAAATTCAGGATTTAACGAGGTCAAATACAACTTGTAGGCGTGAAAGATCAAAGTGCTGATCCACCGAGCGGCACTATACTGTAGTACATGCCGGACCCGACCACAAGCAAGGAACACCGCAAAATATATACAGATCCGGGCGGTTTGTCCAGTCTTTCGTAGTTCTGGGATAGTAGATTGTAGGATGAGGTTACTGCAACGACTATGAGAAAACCAATCGCGGTAGGAGAAGTATAAACGGACCATCCAAGCAAGTGACGATAGATCCCTTCGGGAAGCAATCCGGAGCGGGGGGTAGATGGAGGCGTTGAGCCCTTGAAGCACATCCGAGCAGATAGATTGTGGCCGCCGGGAGACCTTGGAGCGATTCCGGCTAGTAGATTGTGAGAGAGCACTTGTAGCGTCCCTATGATCAAGCAAAGGCGCTCGCAAATCGGTACCGGAGGCTGATATGACACTTCAGATCTTCTGGCAACGTCGTCAGAACACAGCCAAACCAAAAGCGCAAAGCGACTCACCGAGGTTCGAGCAAATTGGATCGGTAGATGATCTCACGCAGAGGATGAAGATGGAGAGACGATCGAGACAGGACCGCCGCCGCTCGACCTCGATGACCAGTAGTTTGGAGCGGCATTTCTATGCGGGGTCAACTGGTAATGAACTTCTCCGGCAAAAGGACTTGGGATTGTAGTTCCCGGAACGATGCGGGGGACGAACTCGGGAACGGAGGCGCTGAGGGTGGCGGAGCGAGGGGCTGTAATGCGTGTCGGACCGCCGGTCCATGGGGAGGAGACCGCCCTGAGCGGCTCCCAGTCCTTCTTGCTATGCACGACGGAGTCAGGTGCTGAGTCCTGCGAGAGTGGGGTCGTAGCCGATCGAAAGGAGGGAACAAATACGGCGACCGTGGGGTTGAGCACTTTGGGCTGGCCCAGGTCAATTTCGAGGTCGTCGGCGGCGGGAGCAAGTACAGCGTCTGGCACGAGCACGGAAGGAGACGGGACGGAAAAGGGGACCGAGGGGTCAAGTACTTGGGGCGCGATTGCCGCGAGATCAGATGAGGCGGACTCTGGGATGACAAGCGGCTCGCTAAGGTCGAGGTCGAGGTCGTCGGCGGTGGGAGCGAGTACAGCGTCATCATCGGCGAGCAGAGTCGCGGTCGAAGGAGACGGAACGAATATGGGGATCGAGGGGTCAAGCACGTTGGGCGAGAAGTCCGTCGAGGTCACGTCTGGGATAACAGCGGGCTCACTCAAATCGAGGTCGAGGTCGTCGGCGGTGGGAGCGGATACAGCGTCCTGCGGGAGCACGGTCGCGGTCGCAAATGGGGACGGGACGAATACAACGACCGACAGGTCGAGGGCATCGGGTGAGATTGGCGAGAGTTCATCCGAGAAAACAGCTGGCTGAGCGGGAGCAAGGTCCTGCACGGGCACGGACGCGGTCGACAGAGGGGACGGAACATATACGACGACCGACAGGTCGAGGGCGGGTTCGGGTGCGAGGTCGGTGGAAGGGCTCAAGTCGAAGTTGAAGTCAAGGTCGAGGCGGAAGTCGAGGTTGAAGTCGAGGTCGAAGTCGGTATCGGCGACCGAGTCAGAGAGAAGATAAAGAGGAGAGTCAGCGCAAGTCGAAGGGCTGAGTTCGAAAGGCTCGATGGTGACCGACGTCGACGGGGATATGGTGTAGTAGGCGGGCGGCGGCGACGGCGACGAATTTCTGGCGCAATTCTCCTTGTCCAGACCTTGACCTTGATTATCGTCAGCTACGAGGGTGGTGTTTCCCTCGTCGTCGTCGCCGTCGGGGTCCACTGACGAACACGGGCTCTTGAAGAGGCTCGGCGTGTTCAGGCTCGAATGGACGCTGACGCTGACCGACACAAGCAAGGTCCACATGCAGAACACCACTGACATCCCAAGATACCCCATGACGACGACCAAGTCCTTCTGTAGTTCGCAAGGCGGTCCTTCGTGAGCATAATCTGTCTTATACTCGGCGGGAACCCGGTGGAGGCGGAGAAGAAGAAGGACAAGGCCGAGGACGATGAGGGAGACGGCGAGGGAGGCGAGCGAGTCCACGACTGGGAGGAGGATGGCGAGGAAGGGGGTGAAGAAAGCGTTGAGGGACAAGGCCCAGTCGATGATGAGGTCTATGGCGGTCCAGCACACAATCCAGGCCAATACACCAAACACAGTACCGGACGTGGTGGAGGAGGGCTCGTAGGAGTCCATTGAGGGCGGAGTAAGGCTTTGAGAAAGGCTGGATTTCTTAGATGATGGTGGTTGAAGACCAAGAACAAGAATGCAGTCACAGTTGTCAGCCGCCGCCTTAAAAGGGCGCGTCACAGTCGCGAGCGGCCAAAGTTCCCACGGGTCACGTTGAGCGCGTTGTTGGCTGTTGTTGACGCGCCCGATATCCCCGCTTGCATTCGTCCTTCCCAGACGCGATTGTGCGGGCAATGCGGGACCTGACTCTGCGAATACTAGTACTGTCGCTGTTTGCGCTACGGCGCTCCGCAGCTGACTCTGAAATGACATTCAGATCCACATCAAAGAAACCAAGTCCGGACGCGTTTGCTCTGCATACATGCCAAGTACGATGATTGGACCTTAGGATCTTTAACGTTTCGTTTCGGATGTACCATAGTCCCATACTAAATGACGATGCACACCAATATCAGGCAGGATCCCACAACAAGTCATCCAACGGAACGTCCAGCTGCTGAGCTAAAGCCGACGATGTAAGGTACGTTATGCCGCACTTGAAAGTGGGCGGGCCATCCAATTTTTCCGGAGCAGAGGTTTGGTGGAGAAGGCCGGAATCAGAAAGCTCGATGATCTGAGGGGTGGTCAGCAAAGTATACGATAATCGTGAAAACACGCATACAGAGTTGTAGATGCCGATTCGGGCGATTTCCATGTCAGTGTGTTCTCCGGGAATAAGATATTCGGGAGCGGGCAACCGGTGGTCGACGTCGTTCTCTTCCAGGAGCGCCCCTAGAATTGCAATCAACCTGTCGAGCGGGAAAGGATTGGGGCCGAGAACACGCTGAGGGGCCTATAGAAAGATGAATAATCAACTCGAGGGGATACCATCCGCACTCGCCTTGGTGGTTCCACCCTTCGCAGAGGGTTTGTGGGCCCGTCGTTTCCTCTTCTTCTCATCCGTGCCTCTCCCGAACATCCGCAGATCAGAAGTATGAGGATTCGTCGATGCCAAATATGCAGCGACCAGAATAAATTTCGACATGCGAGGCAGGTCGGCAATTCGCCCGTCAGTCAATTCTACACCGCCTACGTCAGGCATGGGTTGTGCTAGCCTCGGAGGCTTCGCAAGCAAGTTTGGCTCTGGATCGTTCGAAGCCGCCCAATTTGCAGCATGGTCTAATCGGGGATACAGCGTCTCCAGAGCCGACTTGAAGGAGGGTTTGAATATCCGAATGAGACGCATTCGGACTTCTTCATCTGGTGGTTGTAGCTCAGAATCGTCGTCTGCATCCATATCTATATCTTCGTCTTGATAGTTGTGGGCATCCAAGACCGGTTTCACGAATCCGGGCCATCGAGCAGCAGCGATATACTGCAGCTCGTTAGGGTCTTGAATGTACAAGGAGCAGCTATCCAGGACGAGAGAGAGGAAATGGGAGTAAAGAGAGCTCAGGTTGGGATGGTAAGGGCCGGCCAAGGCAGTGTGTTCGGACTGAGAGGATACCGCAAGGAATGCAGAGTCGAGTCGCCGAAGCAGAGCTAAGATCATGTGAACTCAGGCGTCTAGCCGAGATAGGTCGAGCGGGAGTATCCACCTTCTTTGTTGAGCGGCAAGACATCCACAAAGTAGGGGTCGGGGGATGCGCCGAAAGGCGGACGCATGTCTTCCCAAGGCACCTCGGAGACGAATATCACGCTCAGGTCAAGCTGGGCCTGCAAAAGCTCGTCGGTTGTGGGCACCGTGAATGGGATAAGCACGCACCAGCTCGCCCAGTCTAGTCAAAGGTACAAGAAGCTCTGCCATTTCGGGCAGCCTCTCTGCGCGTTCCACTACAATAACGATCTGGCCCATATCGGTGGCAATGTCGGCGCCATTCTGCTTGGACTTCCCCTTCTTCGAGCCCTCGGCATTGCCCCGCCGAATAGATGAGTGGACAGCTCTTAGACCATGCAGGAAGCCATCCAGATTATCGTTCCATCGCTGGCCATCCTCTCCGCTCCAAATCGTGCAACCCTTCTCCCATTCAACTTTCCATCCCGCGAGCTGGTTTAGAACCGTATCATAGAGGATACGGGGGTTGAAGCAAGCTACCGCGTTGACTTGAGCGTGATTTACGCGAGAAGACACGTCCGATAAACGTGCAAGGGACGAGAGGACAGAATTGACGACAAAAGCAGTTGTGCGGGGCGAAACGGGATCGTTGATATAGATAAACGGCGGAGCCCGAGCGGAGAACAGAGCGGAAATCTCTTCAGCGAGTGGCTCATAGCCTGCATGCTCCGAGCTCATGGTGGTCGGAAACTGAGGACGTGTTACGCGTGTTTGCTTCCCAAGCCGAAAGCTTCTGGCACTTTTCAAGCGGCCCTCCTCATATTACGAAGGTGCTTATTATCGCACTCTCCTCAAATATCCCCTAATATTGCACACAGGCATGGAGAACAATCAGTCCTTGAGGGACCGTTTGGCAGAAATCGATGCACAACTCACTGTCCTTCAAGCGGAGCGACACAACATCCAAAAGAGGCTTGACTCACAGTCTCAGATACCCAGTTCTTACCCTACCCTTTGAGGTGACATCCGAAATCTTCACCTGCTGTCTCCCCGGGGACTTGGAGGACTTCGAGCCCATTTTCAACTTCAATCGGGATCGGTTACCCACGGCACTCCTTTTGTCCCAGATATGCAGGTTGTGGAGATATGTTGCGCTTGGAACGCCAAAGATCTGGGCCCGGTTTCGCGTTTCTGTCGGATATCGAGACAGCGCTGAGCGCCCGTTGGATCCCTGTCACCTCGCCGAATGGATTGGAAGGGCAGAATCTTCGCCCTTGTCATTTGTTCTGGACAAAAACAGAGCCTTCCACAGCCCAGACACCTTGGAACCGATAATCCTTCAGATCATTTCTTTCTCATCGCGATGGCCGGAAGTCGACCTTCGCCTCCGAAACGACGGTCTCGTAGCGGAACCATTCCGATCCGGTTTGCGCAACAGACTGCCCTTACTGCAGACTTTACGATTAAAATCAAATAGCAACGTCCCAAGGGTAGTGGACGCGTTCGAGCACGCGCCGAATCTACACACTGTTATCTTGGACGGCATTCAACCAACGTCGATCCTCTTGCCATGGGGGCAGCTCACCCATTTCACGGGGGAAACTCTCAGAGAACAAGACTGTTCCCATGTTTTACGTTCCGCCGTCTCCCTTGTTGAGTGTAAATTCCTTGAAGCTGACGGAGAGGTGGACCCAGAACTGCTTCCCCCTCATCGAAACCTCGAAGTTTTACATCTCGCGGGACACATGCTGTGTGCTCATATACTCTGTATATTGACTCTGCCTGCCTTGCTGGAGTTGAAGTTTGATGACGGAAACGACAACGAATGTCACGAAGAGTTCAGCCAATTTCTATCACGCTCGCAGCCTCCGTTACACCGCCTCTCTCTATATCGTGGCTACCAGCTTCTGGTCCACGGTTTTCCCCTCCTACCACACCTCGCAGTTCTCGAAATTGACTTGTCGATCGCAGAGATGTCGGATCTTCTGCGCAAATTCCGAGATTTCGATGCGGCCGTGTTCCTCCCCAATCTCCGCTCCGTCGTCGTTTCAATTCAGGAACCCAACAGCTATGGTTGGAATCTCACGAAAACGGCCCCGATAGATTACGGAGACTTGGCGGATGCTCTCGAGCACAGGTGGAATAGAAACAACGCCGGCCCTCGACTGACCTCTCTGCGGATGAGCCAATTTTTTGCAGACAACTATGATGAAGAGGCAGTGGCAGACAAGCTCCGTTTGATACCGCCTTCTGATTTTCGTATGCACCTTCCGCGACTCCTCGAGCTGGTTAAGGAGTGCATGCAGATAGCAGTAACCGTCACAGTAGTGAGCCTCCCTCCCGCGATGTGGATCTAATTTGTATGGCATTCTTCATTGGAATACCAACACTGATCGTTGTCCCTCGGTCATACCTCAGCGATGGTAGAATTTTTCTGGGACCTATCCCTACACTTCGATGAAAAAAGAGAACAAGCGCTTATAATTCTAGACGTCTCCACCGCGCGCAGATCCTCATACGCAGATGAGCGGCTGCGTCGGGACTCAGACTCGGCGACAACAACCACGGTCTGGGTCGACAGAGCTCATTGACTCTTACAATCGTCTCGGACTTCCAGCGATCTCTTTTACCCTCAATGCCGGCCCCAGGTTCCTACGCCAAAGACCTGGGCAGTCAGACCGACGGCTAGTCCGGTCGCCGATTATTCTGTAACTTCAAGACTGTCTGCAAGATTTTGCCTGTGAAACTCTCAGGCAGACCGCAAGATAGGGAAGCCGCCTGCTGAGCCCACTTTTCCGGTATGTTGTTATTTCTCCGTTTTGCGTCGAACGGACGATGAAGAGCTGGGGTGTAACAACATTGGTATGGTCAATTCCACTCCAACGCTCCTCCAGAATGTTCACCAATGCAACAGTACTATATGGCAATTTCACTCGTTCAATCCAACGCTTGATCGAGACTGTTTGGCCCTGCGTGCCGTTTCTCCTCACATTCTCAGACAACCCCTGTCTTCGCACTATTTCTATCCGCGGACGCTTGTGGAAGTAAATATTCCTCTTCTCTCCTTACCACCACCATCCCTACCTGCCTGGTGCAGACAAAGCTCTTTCACAAATCTATACTCTCTGTCTTCTACTGTCTAACCAATCTTCCTCCCTCCCACCGACCTCTCTCATCTTTGAAACCATGGTCCAGAACACGACCCCCGTCTCCGCGCCTGTCGCCGTCCCCAACAGCAACCCCTGGGCACCGTCCATGCCTAACAGTGATCTTTTTACCCTCGTAAGCTCGACCGTCGTCTACATTGACCATCGCTGACCAGTGCCGTGCAGAAGTCTGCCAAAGACGCCGCCCGTTTCATGTCTCCTAAAGAGCGCGGCACCGGTCTTATCCCAAGGCGTGTCGTAGCTGTGCGCACCTGTCCTCTCGTCATGTACCAGTCAGCGCCACCCGCATCGATTGCCCTGGCCGTATCTTCCTCTGCTCCTGCATCCCAGCCTCCCGCCACCGTTCAGTCAGGCACTACAACTCTCCAAGGAACCCGCGGTCGCGCCGCCATCGGGCTCGGGCATCCTTCGTCCTCGAAACGCGCTACCGCGCCCGTCCAGTCCGCCGTCCCCGTCCCCACCGCCGCCGCAGCCACAGAGCAGCTCCCTGCCTCCCGTGCCCGCATAAACTCTTCGACGATCAAGCGTCGTACGGAGCGGTTCACCCGCCGGGAGCTGCACACCATCGCAGAAGACGCCGAATGCACCCAGACCAACACCTCGCGCCCAGTCCCCGGCACCCGTAAGCGCTCGTACGCGCAAGCCGTGACAGAAACAGACGAGACCCCCAAGAACCGCACCGGCAGACGCGTCACTCCCACCTCCGCCCCCGCTCCCCCCACTCCCACCCCCACCATCTCCGGCTCTCCCCGCTGTGCGGCGAAGCAACACCCCAGTGGCGCGTTTGTGTCGTCGATCGTCGCGCTGGCGCAGCGGTCTACGTCGTCGGGAGCCCCGCAGGCGGGCCCGACTCAGGTGCAGTCTCCGCGCGTTCTGTTCCCTGCGCGCATCGCAGGCAGCCCGTGCTTTCAGTCTCACGACGGGGCGGTACAGTCCATCACTACGGCATTGAACGAGCGGGAGCGGGTGGCGCACAGATTCATGGCACGCTCTAAGAACCCGACCAATGTGACGGTCGCGGCGAGCCCATTCAAGATGTTGTTCCTGTTCTGATTACTTTTTCCTTTTCTTTTTTTACTCGGCTCATGGACCGTCTCTCCTCTGTTTCTCTTCATTTTAACTGCACCAGTATATACGGCGCGAAAACCCGTAGATAAAAAGTACAAAATAGTTGTGCCATTGCCAATCAAAAATGTATGTGCATGGGAAACTCGGAACTCGATTATAAACCCTGCCCACACCCGGATGCATGAAATACACGATTCACGACACCGTATTACAATTATTGTACATGTAGATTCACTCTATGTAGTGGATCCTGAGCCGGTCAGGGATCAGTAAAAGTCTCGCGAACCAAGGCGACTACAGCCGTGACGCTACCATCCAACATCAGTAGCGCATCGAAGCAATCAACGAAGCACTCAACTCGTCCGGTTTCTGCGAAAGAGCTCAGTCAGTTTTTTCCGAAATCACAAACCATTGAGAGGAACTTACACCGCCTGGGAAAAACATGCCCAGTCGCGCTGCTTGCCCTATGGTCCGATTAATGGGAGAACTTGGACGAAACGACGAATCGCACGTTCAAAAGGGCTGACGCGCGATTTGGTGTCCATGCACTCTCGCGCGTATATTACGAGGCGGTCCGCCATTGACTGCGCTTGCGCGTCGTCCGAGGGGTCGGCGTCTGGGTCTGGGGAGCATATCTCGGCCATTTCATGCGGGAAAACATTGTCTGTTAGACCGTCCGTCTGCGAAAAAATCGTCAAGAGTGCACGGAGAGCGAGATGAGGACGTACATAAGCCACGATGATGTCCCCGTCACACAGCTGTGTTTGGTATGTTTCGGCTTCCCGAGGGGAGTCGACGCACGCGCGGGGGAGCCGCTTACCAGACGGTGGCGGTAATTTGGTCAATTGTCTACATTGTCTTACATCAACACACGATGCAGAAGGGCCAGGGCGGGTGCAGACTTGGGGCAATTGAAGAAGTGGGTCTGAACGGGCTGGCTGTAGAGGATCGAGCCGGACCGAATTATGGAGAAACCCGAATCACCAAGACTGTGGGCTGGTTTGCATGCATATATACCCCATAGCAAGCATGCACTTACTTTGCGGCCTTTAGTAGACCGTTTGCGGAATTCAAGGTGATGATACACGCCGTACTTGACCCTACAGCCGACGTTCACCGCAATACCAACGCATGAGAGAGGGAAACGCACCTGCTTCGACCAATTTCTCTCGTAAAACTCCGCCATACGCCAACTGGAAACCGGATAGTCAGAAATGAACCGGAGAGTTCAGGCAAGAACCACGCACATCCATACATTCGTACGGGGTCAACTCCCAGCCATCCGGCTGTTCCCTCTCATCGTAGTCCAACGTAGGATCCACCTCAGGGTCGGCTGCCCAGGCGCTCCGAGCATATCGGTGTGCATGGAACATCAAGGCTTGGGAGAATAATGCTGGTCGACGAAACTGAGCGCCGTGACCGAACGAAGCCAAGCGCGCTGACCTGGGTCGACGCCGCTTTCGAGCCAAGCAGTGATGCCGTCCGCGACTCCAAGACAAACGCCCTAACAAAGCCATGAGTTTTTCCTGGCCAATAACAGACGCCCGGCATAGCTACCGACTCATTCTTCATCTGGCCCGAATGAGATTAGCTTTGGGTATTGTTCGCAGAGGCACGCTGACAGACATTGACATGGAAGAAGAAATCCTCGCCGGCATCCTTGGTTTGGACCGCCTTGGGACGCGACAGCATCGTGTCCCGCCACGCGCCTATCTGACCATCTGAGGGAAACGGAACCTTCGTTTTCTTTCCTGCAAAGCGCGTGGATGGCTTTGGAGCAAAGCTGACGCCGACATGGAACGAATAAGGATGGGGGACAGTGTAGAATGAGCGCGACTGGGTTGACCGTCGTACAATTTTTTGTACTGGCAATTTGAGGTTCATGAGCGGCCTGGTCGAAGACGCGTTGTGGGCAAACTCAGCACAACATCGCGCGCAGCCGATCCCGGCACTCTCCAATGACCACCGTGCACCCCGCGCGTTTCAAGCTCACGCAGCGGGTAGCCTTGCCCGGCGTTGGATCCACGGATAGGCAAGGTTGTATACAGCCGTTCCCCTGGACAGTCGCGTCGGCCCATCAACTCTTCAATGGCAAATGGCGCGCGTCCGAGCAATGGTCGTCCCTGGTCGCCGAGTTCTCGGATGCCCTTGCCGTTGCAGACGGCGAAAGCAGCTTGTACATTACGCATACCCGTAGAAAATCCACGACTCGTTTTATCCTCGATGCCACTTCTCAAGACGCCCCTCAAATTGCATTTGCTCTCAGAACATCTCGGCCATTCGACCCACTGATAGGTAAAAAGTGTGTCTACAACTGCACGTCAGTCGGTCGACCATTGCAACAGTTGTAGCTGAAGGTCGGCGAATTTTTGTCTTGAACGTTCGACAGAAGAAATTCGTTGCTTACCTTCGCGGTCATGGAAACGTAAGAAATGGGGTCTTTTCCTTGCTCATTGGCCTGACGTCGACCAATTTTCAGCGGATTACTTCAATCGCAGTCCACCCTACGTCTCCCAATATCTTTGCCACAACTTCCTCAGATTTCACTACTAGGTAGCGGTCTTCAATGGCGTCCCATTCTCTCTCACCAAAAGCCTCTAGGATATACAACCTTGACCTCAAGGTGCTCGAAGAATCTGCCGAAAACCCTGCATGGCCACCTTGGGACGGACCTTCTCATGGAAGCGCCGCCCATGGCACAGACGGCTCTGATTCCACGGGGACCGGGTATGGTCGATGTGTGCAAATTCTCGTCGGCGGTCGGTCTGGCGGCCATTCTTGGGATGTTCTCGGCGCGGTAAGACGAAAGCTCTCCGCTCGCGATCGCTTCAACTTTTCAGTTTCACGCAGGCATTTCATTCTAACTTACCGCTCATCGCAACCTGTGGAGTATGGCCTCAACCGGATCCGAGTCGTCGCTCACTTATGCTTTTTATCAAGGCGGACAGATATGTCAAAATATGGCGCACACTCTCCAGCAAGGATGAGACTGTTATTCGTGATGACAAACCATTGTTCAGTGCTCGAATCACGACGTCGCGGGTTCTATCAATCGCCTGGTGGGTTTTCGGCTTCAATTTCAGTCTGGTGAGCCTGAACCAATATCCAGGTTAGATGAAGACGTTCTATTGATACACACCGCAACGACATATACCCCCATAGAAACGGGACCGGACGATACATACGGCGAAGAAGGAGACCCGACGTCCCGCACCGACCCAGGAACGCTCCTTGTGTTCCAATGGCTTGGATTAAAGCGTTTTTTCCCAAGACCGGACCTCCATCCTGATTCCGTTGTACGGGGTGGGGCATCGGTAGGCCTGTTGATTGATCCCTCATGGCTTGGTTCTGACATAGTTACTTTACAACAGGACTATCAGGAAAGCAGTAAGGGTTTTGAGTACGACCACCATGGCAGGAAGGCTTACGTCCCCACCAGAGTCCTACACTGTGATATCGACAGAGAACTTGCTTCAAACACCGCCTGAACCCATATCTAATATCTCCCATGCGAGCGGGATACCTGGATGCTTTCTTTTGGTTTATCCACATACAAACGAAGTCGTTCTTCTAAACGTCATCAAAGCGGCCCGCAAAACACTCCCTCCACTCAATGATGGTGACATCGTCGCTATGACAAAAAAGATCCGCTTGGATGACTCTCCAGAACCTGGTTTCCGTTCTCCGAGCACAAGTGCACGAGGGACTCCCTTCATGGAGTCGGTGCTACGCCTGGAGCAGGCCGAACGTATTGTGGCATGTGCGCTAACACCGTCGGGGATTGTTTGGATTCTAGGATCCAAGGGAACGATCTGGTCCTTTAGTAGGTAGGTTGACGTTCCGATGGCGTAGAAGACAGCAGCGCCGAGTCCAGCCAATAGTAGATACCTAAAATCATTTTATGTTTTGGATAGGATACTTGTAGTATGTGAGGAAAGGAATCCGGGTGAACAAACAGCCGGAAGCAAAGTCGTTCAGAGCTTGGGTTTTGCCCCCCATACAAGATCTCTAGCCGCCGCCTCCGTGCTCTCGCAGATCTGCGAAGCGCTGGGGGGAATCTCCCTGTCGAACTAATTGTGAGCCAGTCTGCAAAGAAAGGACGGAAGGAGGTCGGATAATACCCTCGGGATTTAACCTTAACCCTTGTGTGCACAACCGGGTGGTTGTAGATCGCTACATCCCTGAGGTCTGTTTTGGAGGTGATACGGATGAGCCGAATGCGGCTGGGGCCCGGGGTGAAGTAACTTCTCGGTTGCCTGGTCGAGCGGACGGCGGGTAAAGGGTCCTCGCCGTTTGCGGGTCGGCTTCCTTGCTCAAGAAACTCCGAGACTTCCCTCAGCCGGAAGGCGAATTCGAAGACAGAGGAGGTAGATTTTGGTTGAAGAAACGTTGGGGGACAATGAAGGTGCCAGCGCGGATCCTATCTGCTTGCGCCTGGACTGTTGAAGCGAAGGCGGCCCTGAGTGGGCCTCTGCCAATGTGTCCTACTAGTTCAAGCGTGCTGGACGCCAAGGTCGGCGGATTCAGAGTTGATACTGAAGCATTGAATTCAGCACAATAGAGGCGCATCGCGGCCATTACGTACCGAGCATGGGGGCTATGAATGACCCATACCGAGACACCTCGTACCACCGTGTTCCCGCCTCGCCTGCGGCAAAATACGACTTGGAAGCATGGTCAGATGGGTTAAAAGAGCCCTGCATGAGTAGGGGGTTGCGGTATTGGTCGCCATGAAGCTAATGGATGTTATTTATTGCTGTTTTCAAATATAATGACACACCCCGAAAAAAAAAAAGTTTTTCAGCCAGAGGTCCCGCGTTCGAGCCGAGATGCCGACGTCTTTTTGCATTTTACACAAGACCAAACAATGGTTCAATTTCGTCGTTTCGGCGCATTTCACAGCACTTGCGACACATTTGATACCCAGAACCATTTCAAAGGTCAACGTACACGTATATGCGCAATTTTTGCCACGATCCATCCGCCTTGTCTGGTGTATTCCATAAAAAGATGGTATCCACTTGAGACTCAACCTAGTTGAGCAGGAACTGCTTGTGTTGGCGATGAAAAGGCGGGAAACTAGCCATACATCGTCCAAATATACTCTACACCTCCTTCGTGCCCGGAATCTTGTGTTCCTCCAGTGACAATCACCTGGGATCATAGCCCGACCATCAATGAAGGGTATGTGCCATGACTGCCCGTTTATGGAACATCAGCACTAAAGGATTACGGTGGGGCCAACTGGGACGTTTTACTGATACTTTGGCGCATAGAAATGCTTTATTTCATCACCTGGCAGACAGATAGAGACGTTCTCAGGCTGTTTGAGGAATCAATTATATTTGTGTGAAATAGGAGCTGTAGAGAGCCCTAAATCGGTGTTCACATGAACAGTAGCATGATAAACTTTGCCGGAGGTCAAAAAGCCACGAAATGCGCCGAAACGACGAAATTGAACCATTGTTTGGTCTTGTCTAAAATGCAAAAAGACGTCGGCATCTCGGCTCGAACGCGGGACCTCTCGCTGAAAAACTTTTTTTTTTTTCGGGGTGTGTCATTATATTTGAAAACAGCAATAATGGTCACAAGTGACATTCCGCGAGGCTCACAGTCGAGGCCACGAGGTAGCGGGCTTCATGGACGACAGCCTTTGCAGTCGCCACAAGCAAGACGTCTAGGCCAAAGCCGGGGTCGATTCCGTAGACGCTGGAGATTATTTTGCTGATCAAAAGGTTTTCCGTGACCGGTATGGTGGAAAATATATAGATGCGGTCAAAGCAATCGGAATGGCGGCGGTGCATGGCGAGGGTATGATCAAATTCTCCCTCATTGTCCTCCTCCTCCTTTTCGTCCTCACTCTCACTCTCACTGCTCTTGCCCTTCTCCCCGTGTATTTTCGTGAAAACGTCGAGGTCGGTGCTCGGTACCAGGAAAAGCTCAGCTTCCGCCAAAGCTTTCCTAATTTTATCAAGGACTTGAGCCTGGACGGAAGCTTGGGTTTCAGTCCGATACTTTGCGACCCATGCGGACTCGTCCGCCTTGCACTCGGCAACAGTGCGCAACTGCACCCCAGCGGGCCACATCGAGATAACGGAGCCAAAGATCTCCCAGAGAATGTCGTCGGAGGCTAATGCCAGCTGGTCCAGGGTTGAGATTGCGACGTATATTGTTTTTGAATCTCGTATAGGCGGATAGAGGGGCGAGTTTTCGGGGAAGAAGTACATCGACGCTGTTTCCTGGGCGGAATTAAAGTCTAGATCCTGGTGGCGACGTGCGATGAGGGCTCTGATTTCCTCCATGTTGAGACCCGTGAAAGTTGAGGTGAAAGACTTGGTGCGGTGAAAGACTCAGTGCGGCTGCCCCTATTTGCGGACCCAGTTTTGTCATAGAGACTCTTTATGGATCTTGGCGAACAGGTCAACAGTGCGCAGCAACCTGGTTAGTGAAAGAACTGCTTTGAGAGCCGACGAGTTAAATTAATGGGATTTAGACTTGGAGGGAACAGGCCTTGGAACAGGCGAACAGGTCTCCTCCTCTTCCAACCATCGCGACCTGCAGCCATCGTGGAACGCCGACTGCCCTGGAGTTGTTTCCGCCTTGGAGGTTCCTCTTTCGTCTCCTTTCGAGGCTGCCAGTGGACTCGTATGTGTCGCAAAAAAAGCTTGCGGAGGCATTGGAGGTTTCCGGCCAAGCCGCACAGTAGGAGCAATGAAGGAGCTGGACGTTGGCTGGACGAGTCTGGACGTCGCCAAGCTCATATTACGCCGATTTCTGGTGATGGAGTAGTGGAGGGCGGACCCAACGCTCGAAGTTTCAAAGCCCGAACTGGCAACTTCCGGCGCGCGCCGCCATCAAAGCCGCCCCAAGGCCTTTGGTGGCTCTACTGCACACTTCGGCTCAAAGCGCAAAGAGAGCGCGTAGTATCGCGTCCATGTCCGCTCAAGCCTTGGGATCTTATTGTTGCCATATTGCTCCATCGACTCCATACTATTACTAGCGTACGATATTTGCCCCGTATCGTGGACGCGAAACGAGGACTGCCAGTGCGAAGGAGCACGCCTTGCTTTTTAGCCACAATTTCAAGGACGCTAGCCATAATTCAAGGACGTAGGATGATAATGCGAAAGACTGTGTTGTGATTGCAAAAGAATGTGCTCTATGTGAGTGATTCGGATATTAATATATGCTAAATAGACCATTAGACAGGCCAGGACGAAGCCCGGACAGTCTGAACCCATGGTGCTGCTGCATCGGGGTATTCCCAGACCATAGCGCCTCCGGCTGTACAAGATCATTCGGTCAGTAATATTCAGCGAGGAAAAAGAACGCAACGCACTCCAACCCTTGGCTTTCGCGGAAGCGACACACCCAGCAAGGGTGTTAGCGTCCATGAAGCCATTGCTTGCGTCGGCAGGTCCAGCAGGCTTCCCGATGACGATCTTCTCGAGCGGTATGCCGTTGGCGGCCATCTCGAAGACAGAGCTCTGAGGCCACGCCGAAGAGGAGGCAGTCAGAAGACCGTCACAAGTGGTGTACTCGGTGGTTCCCTCTTCGGAAGGGAGTTAGCAGATTACAAAAAGGCACAACGGCATTTGCGTACGGTTGTAAAACTCTGCTCGGTTATCAGCTCTCGTTGTATCGCTAAGTAGAAGGAAACGCACGGATGTTGTACCAGTCAATAAGGTTTCCCACAGCGTTGTGGACCTTCAAGTAGCCTCCACCGCCCCATCTGCCGTTGGGGACAAACCAAGGCGCGACGGCTAGTAATCGGACAATGGTTAGTCTCAATCCAGAATCGTTTTAATGGATACACACGGGCATGAGTGATGATGAAGTCGCCTTGAGGAAGGACGGTGCGAAGCTGGGTCGTAAAGTCGATAAGCCACTGCTCTGCCTTTCCGTCTTGGGCATTGAAGGCACCCAGGTCCTGCGCAAAGTTAGCTCGCAAATTGTTGAACAAACAACATATATACCTCGTAGTCCACATCAATACCATCCAGATTGTACTGCTTGACCCAGTTCCCCATCGTGGTCGCCTGGGGGTTAATATTAATGAAAACCGAGCAGGGAAACACCAAAAGCCGCGAACCGTAGCAATAGGATCAACAAGGCTGGTCGTAGGCACGTCGGTTGACCCAAAGGCGGACACCATGAGCTTGATTCCAGCGGCGGCGTACTGCGCCTTGATAGTCGCGCGTTCCGCGTCAGTGTATGTCGTCCACTCAAAAGCCTAAAAAAATGTAAATTACAAAACCTTGAACGACATAAACGGATTGTGATACCTTGTCCCAAGGTCCCTCTACGAGGAGGAAAGAAAGGAGGCTAAAGTTGGAGTGAGCTAGCGCATCGAGTCTGACGTGTAGAAACGCATAAGACGTTGAAGCCCTGTCGCAAGGCATGAGTTAAAATGTCAAGGAATCTGACGTCAGTCGTACCGTAACCTCAGAGACGGCAGGGGGGCCGTTAGTTCCGGAGACGAATTTGTCGCCGTAGAGGACCCAGTGCGGTGCAGCAGGGGTGGCGCGAGCCAGGACATCCCGGGCTTGCTGGCTCAGACCGTTCAACGCGGTGGCATTGGTGGGTACAGAGCTGACACGGGCAAAAAGAAGGGCAGAGGCAACGACAACGAGACGAGCCAGAGAGAAAACCATTTCGAGATCAGGGGGGAATTAGCAGAATACCATAACAGTCCGCGTTGGTGTCCTTCATATAGTGGTACACCGGCAGCTGAAAGTCGGAGCCCAGCAACGCTCGTAGCGCGTTTGAGCTCTGAAGCATATGGTCCCAGAGAATGACAAATTGAAAGTAGAGAGTCGAGACATCGTGGTCAACGCGTTCGTGAGAGAATGGAACTAGGCAACACAAGTCGGCCGAGACAACGAAAGTCGGCCGTGAAAGTCGAGAATCGAGACAAATCGAATGCGGTCGTCGGTCGTTGAGGATTGATGGCACTTGAAATCCACTCTCCGAAATGAAGAGGATTCAGATGTAAAAGTTCCAGGTACCTCCGTCTGCACACGCAGGCATCTTGAATTGGAACTTTTTAAAACTCGACGGGAATTGCCTGAGAGAACATAGCAACTGTACATTGACCGAAGTACAACGTCCAAAAACTCGCCGTGTCGAGCGCTCTGTGATTCACGAGACATTGCACCCCAGTCGCGGCGGCCAAGGTCCAGTTAGAGCTAGCTATGGCCCAACGCTTGCCAGCTTTTGCAGGGAATGCGAGCGGGTGAACTTGGGAGAAGGCCATATGCTGATCTTCAACCTCGAAGATCTACCAGGATCCACCTGATCCGCCGGATTCGCATTCGATCATGTCCAGCGCGGACCTACGAGCTCCTGTGAGTGGTATCCAGCACGGAAGGTTTCCGACGACGACAAGGATAACGACGAGACACAACGAGCACGCGTCGTGGTGCGAACCTGCGTGAGAAATATAGGTTGACGTAAGAATAGCACAGCCACCTGATTTTGCACATCGGAGGACGAAATCATTCGGAAATGGTCCCAAGTTGCGAAAAAATACGCAAGTACTCGATAACGCTGAGCGAAAAGTAAGGAATGTAACATGCACCGTCATCCGTCCCGTGTGGATTTTTTGGCCGGCACCATGTCAAGCGAACGAGTACCAAATGTAAACCCAAGGTCATTCTTAACGGGCCGATCGCACACAACCGCCTGGCCCACGGCAGAACACAACACGTCAGGATTAATGCCCGACTGTGCTCGTGAATCTCCGGAGTCTACGTCCAACGAGGCAATGCATTGCACTCTGTCTGCAATCACCTGCTGTCTGTGCCGAGGTGACCCATCCCCATGTCCCGGTCTGGGCGTATTGCGCTAACGCTAACACCGATATATCCCATGGCTCGTTCCAAGTAGCCACGTACCTTGGAACGAGTGCAAGTATCCGCAATGCGTCGCCGGTTTGTAGATACCATCATAAGATCGCGGCATTGACAGAAATGTCCAAAGATTGTAGCGCAGGTTCAAGGTGATGAATATTGACTAAGAGGTTCTTGTCGTTCCGGCAGCAGCAACGTAGTGTTGGCGATTCAACGAGCAAATGATCGTATGCAGACGGATAAGTATGGGCCAGACGATTATATGCAGAATGATGCGACGTTTTCCTGGAGATGAGAGAAATGATTCAGAACTTGCGTTTCTTGTTGTCCACCTTCAGTGTAACGAATAAAACTGTCTCAGGCTTGAAAAGAGAAAGCCCAAATGACACGAGCGAGTTGTGTTGGTCCCATAGCTCACAGCCAAGACCCACAGTGAGTGACATGCGAGCCGGATAGCCAACCGAATACACGAGTAGAGAGGATGTTGAAGCGAGGGGATGGTTTTTGATTCAAGATGCCTCGAGAGGTTTTCAGCGGCGACGCTGTGTGATCTCGAAGCAGCTGAGATGCAACAATGTATGGCGGAAAGAGTGGGTTACAAGGGGACACTCCGTTCAGATGAAGTTGGCTGCTGAGCTGCTCCGAGTTTAGTCTCGTTAACCAGACTTTATGTCGCGCACGAAAGAAGACAGTCGTTCCGAGTTGAACAATCGGATTCGGATTCGGATCTGGACCTCTGGCAGCGTCCAAAACTGCACCTCTGGCAGCGTCGGGGACTGTGACTTGTTTGCAGAGACAGATGCAATACCGTCTGCATGGAGATCAACTCCGCTAGCCACTCCAGAACGATTTGATTTCGAAATTGGATGAGAAAAAGAGACACGATCAGGTGACATGACAGATGGCGCGTCAAGCGTGGTCGACTAGTCACCTGGGGCAGCGGCGGCGCGAACGCGCGCACGTAGGCGAGAGCCCACCGTGAGCGACGAGCAAGATGATTAAATACCCTGTGCTGATTTTCAAGGACTGCATTTCCCTGAGCATTCCGGATCAACATTCCGCGAAATGATCTGTGCATGCATCGCCACAGGTCGTCCTACGTCGTCCTCCTCCTTTTACTTCTCACCTCCATACCTATGGACCCACGTCCGCCTATTCACGCATGGAGTCTGGACCCCATATCCTGGGAGTTCATTACAGAGCCCCTTGACGTGAGCGTGCGCTAGTTGCGCCCGAGAGTTGATGCTTACCAAAATATAGATACAGCGATTGGGCCTCAGTGGTATACCCGAGCAGCACCGAAAGGAGTATGGCGCGGTCCTCGCGCAGCCCTTCCACCCGGACACCCTAGCCGGTGCCGTCCTGGCTTACATCTGGAACCAAGTTCCTACCGACGCCGCCGATACCCGGCAATTGTTTTTAGCCTCGGTGGGAGTTGAACACCTCAACCCTACCGTTATCCAGATCTACGACGAGGTAGTCTCCTTTCACGCATTCCCTTTATATTTTGTTGATCCAAGCCTCGCAGATCAAGACAAGCCTCTTCGGACCTGAAAATATTCCTGCAACAGCACTCGCTGTATCGGTTCTCCACCGGCTGCTGCTGCACAGAATCCGATTCGAGACTGGTGAGTCTTAATCTGACCATGTTACAACGTGCCGCTGACTGTTATTCGTCTAGACTTGTTGATCGGTCGTTCCGACACGGATCTGTTCCTCCCCCCCCCTCCCAATTTCACGTTTTACGCTTCCCTAAGACCGAGGGATGGATTCCAACCCATAGCCCCTCAATATTTCAAATGGCTCCCTTGGCTCCGGCCACAAGGCGACCGCGATCTCCGATATGTTTTCGCTAATCGCAACTGGGCTACTTTGGGCCTTTTCCGGGAAGTCGTCGACGCTATCATTGGGCGCCATCTTGCGGACGCGGGTAGCGCGCACATTCTGGCAGTGTTCCGAGACTCCGATTGTCGTGTATTGGCCGACGAAGATGATGATCTCAATGGCGACTTCTTTTTCATCCTACAGAGTATGTCTCAGCTTCCAACCTCGAGCTCAACTAAGCACCCAGGAAGCCACGGATCTAGCTGACATTCCGAGGCCAAACCTACTTTCGCCTGCCGGAAAGGTAAGTCGTCTGTTCTGTTACCATGTCATACTAATTCTATCTTAGCGGGACCCAAAGTTTGCCCCGGCTGTGAAGAAGCGGTCCGGGTACCGATGCGCTTTCACAAGATCGTCCGGACCTGTTCCTGAGGACGATCTCGAAGCAGCCCACGTCTTCCCCCGGTTTGTCAACCCCTCCACTCTCAATCCTACGCTAACGACCCATCGTAGACCGGGACACGCTGTGTTCGCTCAACTTTTGCGACGGTATTGCCCAGGTACCCGAATTACATCTATCGACCACTTCTGCAATGGCTTGGCCCTGTGGGTCGCCATTCACCGACCCTGGGATGACCACAGGGCCGCAATATCAGAACTTCGTCGCGTACGCTTTTTTTCATACTTCTCCTTATTCTTCTAATACCGGCTTAGGTCCTCTTGCTGGCCAAAAATAACAGCCCCATCTCGACCCTCCAGCAGGCTGGTATCAGCACCGATTCTGTGGACCACCCAGAAAACGGCGCTGAGAAAGTCGCATTGCTCAAGCTGCGTTTTACGCAAACCATGATCGAATGGTTTGCGACTCGGGAGCTGCGCGAATTGTTGAGCCTATTAGGCCGACAGACGAACCTTCCACGACTCGATCGACTCGAGCAGCCGCTGCCGCCCCCGCCCCCGGCCCCTCCGCACGGCGCGGAAGATCACGACATGGAGGAAGAGCATGGCGCTGACGGAGAAGATCTGGCGGAGGACGAATGGGAGGGCAACGGGGTGGGAGACGACGACGACGAGGAAGACGAAGACGACGAGGTCAAAGACGATGACGACGACGACGAGGTCGAGGAGGACGACGACGACCCCAAAGCAGTGCACCTCGAGGGATGTTTTTGTGACATCGACGCGGATGAGCGGGACCCTTGCGTCCTGCTCCTCTATGGCGCGACACAGCTATGGACGAGTCTTGGCACGGACGCGCCCCCCTTTGCATAAGAGACAAAGTCCGAAGCAAAGTGTGTACTACAACCCCCTTGGTGTCCCCCCTCACTTTTTTTATTTATGATTCGTTGGTTTCCATTTTTTTTTCGAGAACAATTTATGATAGTTCAACTCCTTTGATTATCTTTTGCTCGCGTTGGTGAATTATCTGATCACTATCGACGTCTCATCCCAGTTTTCGCTCAATTCGGAGTTCACGGCCTGGCAAGTCGTCCAATGTGTCCTCTCAAACGGACCTCTGTTCGTGCTGGGGCTCCTCCTCTCGGGATCCCTCTCCAAGCAGATATCCCACTGGCAGCAGTGGCCTATTAAGAGCCGTTTTTTGATTAAAAATGGCTTTTTTTCTTTTAAAATCCTTACGTGGTGTGGAGCACGGTTCACCGTCGGAGATAAACGTCCATGAATGGATGGCGAGCGGAAAGTGGTCGGAGCAATCCGAAACGCGATTGGTTGTGGTATAATACGAAGGACGGCGGTCTTCCAGTCGCGTCGTGGGGGTAAGAACGCGTCGTTGTAGGTGAAAGTAATGGCCATGTTGATTGATGCCGTGACTTGACCCCACCGCTCGCCCGCCCACTGCCCGCCCTACTTTTAACTTTAGCCTTTATAAGTTGTTGACAAGAACCAAAGTGGCTTCGACCAGCCTCTATTGAGAAAACTGGAAGAAAACAATTGTGTTTGGGCTCTCCGCGGTTCTGTCCTTCTCCCTGCACTCTATCATCTCTGGCGTTCCCTAGTATTTACTGACAAGTCCGGAGTTGCGTCGGGGCGGCGGAGTGCGCTTGAATAGTCGTGGCCGCCAATCGGTCACATATCCCGGAGATATGTACGCCGCTTCGCTTGGATCTTCTCTGAACGTTGAGCAAACGGTGCTCTCCGTTTTGCTATTCCCTCTCTGCGCCGTTCGAGATTTGACATTATACCTCGAGAACGGGGAGACAGGACACCGTCGACATCCGGGCCGCTAATAATCGCTTGGGTCTCCCAGAAGAATCGAATCACCCGTGGCTTCCATTGCGCACATCGCAGCGCTCCAGGCGTCCCTCGTTGTAGAAATTTGGAATACTTGTGAGGGGAACTTGACAGAAAGGAAGTTGCGCTCCTGTAATGGGTTGACGTTGATTCGGATCTGTCGGAGAGCGCGAGCACGAAGCGTGGGTTGACTCCAGAGAGAGAAAAGGGAGCTCAGAATGGGCAGTAGAACTATTAGACTCAGCAGACCCCTGGTCGGAGTGATTATCTGCGTTCCGTCGAGTTGGCCGCGGCCAAGGCGTGGATCTCCCCTCTTCCGTTGATTTCATTTCGAGTTTAGGCGGAGCGCCTCGTGCATATCCTCTTTCATCAGATGTAACCTTAGCACCACTCCTCCTTCTCTCTTTCTACCACCACCATGGCTGCTGCGAGGGCCCGCGACCCGCAGCAAGCGTGGAACGCCGACTGCCCTGCAGCAGTTTCCACCGTGTATGTCGACGCATGCTTCACTCTTTCCTCTTCTTCAAAGGGGCTTATAAGAACGGGTGTGTCGCAGAAAGCTCGAAGCGGCGTTGAAGAAGGTCTCCGGCCAAGCTGCGCAGTATGAGCACCAGATGAAAGACCTGGAGGTAGGTCGCTACGTGCTCCCCACCGATCTCTGCGATGCCGACTCGGGACTTGATTGTGCAGTCGAAGCTCGCGGAAAGCCTCAGCAACTTCCGCGCCATCGACAGCCTGCTGCAAGAGGCCTTTGCAGGTCTTCGGGTTCGTGGCTGGCTGCTTGTACTGCACCAGCAGCAAGGGGGCTGATGATTACTATCTCTATCGCAGAGAAACGCTCAAAGGGCAGACCAGGCACTCAGCAAGCAGGTGTCGCATATCACGCAGGAGCTCGACTCGTCTATGGACTCGCTCACGCAGCTGGCCGAGGACCTCCCGACGATCCAGTCGCAGGTCGCGGCCATCCGTGCGGTGTATGATTCGGGGCGGAAGAAGGTGCGTGCAATCTCATTACATGGCAATGCGCCCCCTTTAAATTGAACTTTTCTGCAGGCGCAGTACCTTGTTGCTGACCTGACATGGCTCAACACCGAATTCTACGAGCGCTGGCGGCTGATCATCTTCACTTCCTCGAGCCCTGTCTCGTGGCGATGGAAGGCGCTCATGCGCGTCTTCTTCGCCGTCTCGTTCGTTGGGTTCGTGTGGTTAACCTGGATAACGCTTTGGGGAGGTTACAGAGCGCACCGAGGTGGACTTGTCTGGGGCGAGCGGCTGATGTCCTAAACAACCACGCACAGCGCACACACCTCGTATACCTAGAACACCATCTTGTATATAACCCGCAATTGTAATTGTACCACCTGCTCTGCTTGTTTCCTGCTTTCGAATAATTTCTGCTGCGGGATTTGTTCCATTTCCTATTCCGGACCACTACCTGCACCATGGACGGATTCGACGACCTGCTTCATACGGCCTCGCAGCGCAGCCTCGAGGACAATCCGTTCGCGGATCCGTTTGCGAAGAGAAGTGCTTCGCCCGACCCTTGGGCTTCGCCGTTTGCCCAGCAGGCGTCGGACGATGTCTACGAGTACCAGGAGCGAACCACAACCCCACCTCCGCAAGAAGAAACCCCCGCTGTCGATACCAGTGCACCACCACCCTTGGACCCATTGGACACTGCAGCGCACGCGGACGAGCCTGGCCCCTTGACTGGGCCCTTGTCGCCACAGACGCCCGGGTTCCGAGAAAGCGTGCCCGAGTCTGACCCCAACTTTTCTGAGATCGCCACCATTCGGCCAACGGAGCCCGAGGAGCTGCAGCCGTCCATTCCTGTGCCAGAGGATGAGCAGCTCCCCACTCCAGTGCGGACGGTGACCCCGACGCCGGCCACGCCGCCTCCGCCACGCCTTTCAGAGAGCGTGCCCACGTTGCCGCTGCCTCCGCCGTCTCCGGACCGCTGGGGCCCGCTGAACGACTCGGCGCCTCTGAATAGGTCGTACCCGAATCTGGCGCTCGGCGGCGAGTCTGGGCAGGCGGATTGGTCGGGCGAGCAGGAGAACTGGAGCAACGACCGCTCGCCTCCGACGCGTTTGCCGACGGAGGATGACAGCGACGACGACAAGCCTGTCCTGCAGACTGTACGCCATCCAAGCCGCTCCGATACTCTCGTGCGTCGCGGTCGAACATTCATGATTATTTCTCACCCATCCCGTATTTCAGAAACCTACTCGAGACGGCCTGCCGCCCGTGTTCATGATCTCCGTCGACGACCCACAAAAGGTCGGCGACCCCATCCGCTCTTTCACCATGTACACCGTACATACACGCGTACGTGAATTTTTTTACATTGATTATTTCGAGTCCATTGCTCACGTTCACAAAGACCACCTCCCCCCTGTTCCAAAAATCCGCCTTCTCCGTCCTGCGTCGATACTCCGACTTTCTCTGGCTGTACGAGACGCTGTCGAACAACAACCCCGGCGTCGTCGTGCCGCCAGTGCCCGAGAAGAACCCCTTCGGACGCTTCGATGACCAATTCGTGCGGCAGCGGCGCTTTGCGCTCGAGAAGTGCATCCACAAGATCGCGAACCATCCCGTACTCGGCAAGGACCCCGATCTGAAGCTCTTCTTGGAGAGCGATACGTTTGCGCTCGACGTGCGTCTGCTTCCTGTCCCCGCTTTGTTGAAGAAATGTGTATTCAATTGTGGTTATTCACTCAGATTAAGCACCGCAAGGCGGAGATTGCGCAGGAGCGTGGGGGGCTCATGGCTACCATCGGGCAGAGTCTTGCGGGCCCGCGATTTTACGAGACGGACGAGTGGTTTGATCGGCAGAAGGTGTATCTCGATTCGCTGGAGGCGCAGCTGCGCGGACTGGTCAAGGCTATTGAGATGGTGTCCAAACAGCGAGCCGGTATGTTCACAGGAACACGCTCACTGCTTTTGCTTACGCGTTTGGCAGAGCTCGCAACGGCCATGGCCGAGTTTGCGCAGAATGTGACCGAGTTGTCGTCGTCTGATGTAGGAAAGCAGTTGGCGCACTCGCTGTCTGGACTTGCGGACGTCGAGCGCAAGGCGCAGGATCTACAGAGTTTGCAGTCGGATCAGGACGTGGTCACTCTCCTGAGCACCGGTACGCATATTGAGTGCGATTTTTCTTCGAGCTTCTTCCTGATGCACCTTCCCAGTCGACGAATACGCGCGGTTGATCAACTCTGTCCGAGTAAGCCCTCTCGAGTCTTCTATTACAATCTGATCCGAGACGCGTCCAGCTTGCATTCAACTCGCGCATCCGCACGTATCACTCCTGGCGTGCTGCGGACGCCGACGTCCAGCGCGTGAAACAGACGCACGAGCGCGGCCGCGCACAGGGACGTATTCCGAACGACCGTATGGGGTATTCCCTTACACAGATCGCCGAGGTGAGTGCACTACATATTCCCCTTCTATATATTCCTAGCGAAGCAATGTATACTAACGGGGCAAATCCCTCTCTATCCCAGTCGGAGCGACGCGCGTTGGATGCCAAACACGAGTTCGACCAGGCGACGAAGCTTATCAAGACGGAGGTCGCGCGGTTCGAGCAGGAGCGGATCGAGGACTTTAAGGATTCGTTGCACGCGTTCTTGGAGGGCATGATTTCGCGGCAGAAGGAGGTACGTGTGGATGCATTTCCATTCGAGTATTAAACTAACATCTCTACAGCTTATTGCCGGGTGGGAGAATTACCAACAAATGCTGTTGAAGCGCGTTGGTGGTGGACGGGGACTTCAGCCAGCTCCCGCGTCGAATGCGGTTGCTGTTGCATAGGCTGGGATGGATGGAAGTCACACCAAAAAAAGTGAAATTTCAGCTCAGGTGAACACCCTGTCGAAAACACTGGTTTAGGCTGCAAAACAAAAACCAGCTGAACACGCAAGCGAAACTGTTAAATCCGGCTGCCGTTTCGGCCGAGAGAGCCGAAACTAATTGTTTCGACGGCAGTTTCGGCCGCCAATTCGTGTGTTCGGCCGGCCCGAAACTTATTGTTTCGGCGCATTGCGGCTGAAACTGCGGTTGGAACTAATGTTTCCAGCAACCTTTTCAGATTCCATCTCAGCTGGGGCTGAAACCTTTGCTTTCAGCAGGGTGTTCAGCTGAGCTGAAATTTCACATTTTTTGGTGTGAGTATCATGTATGATGTATGTTCTCATTGCCCGTGGATCAGATAGTATGTTTTCATACGAGAGACCGGAGAAAGAAGCTGCGAGGCGGACAACTCTCCGCATGCTGCGGCCGGGAAAGGACATTAGCCACATTGGATGAGCCTCATCGCATGAGCCACAGTATTTCGCCACTGCATGTGGCTCGCACAAAATTCCTCTCATCGGCGGCGCGGATCGCTGCTTCGGCTTGGGAAACAAACACAGCAAAACCTTGCTCTTTGCACACCGAACATCGGAGGACAATTGTTTACATACTTGCTTGGGCCCGCTCCTTTTCTTTCGTAGAGGCTGCCCTGGGCTGTACCTGTACCACCCCTCGATGTCTTCCGGCGGTACAATCAGCCTAAACCATTGTGCCCGCCCCGGCTGCCAAATGATGTCCTGAAGTCCCCAGCTGACTTCGCACGCATCAGCACACTATCTGGGGTTCTTATAACAGCCTATAAGAGCTCACAGGTAGCTCGACATCTTCCCCCACCGGACTCCACCCATGGCTTTCGTTCTACCCCCGTCGACGCGCCAATTTGCGTTCAATAGGGCAGAGCATGTCGGCTCCTTCCTGCGCCCGCCTATAGTGCACGAATCCCGCAAGGCATTCAGGGAGGACAGGCTCGACGCGGCGGGCTTGCGGAAGGTTGAGGATGCTGAGATCGCGTCCCTAATTGAGCAGGAACGTGCGGTAGGCATTGGGAGTATAACAGATGGGGAATTTAGGTGAGTTGCACGCGCCACTGGGATTCCATGGCTCATGTGAGACGCAGGAGGGAGTACTTCCATCTCGGTGCGTCGTACCCGTACGTCCACCATGTTCGCACGATGTTAAGTCGCACCACCAGACTTCATCGAACATATTCAAGGTCAGACATTTATATTTGACGCGTGTGTGATTTTTTCTCAAGCCCAGAGCCAGGCATTAAGATTACGAAAAACACGCTGACCAGCGAGAAGGCTGAAGCAACCATCCCTACCATCTCGGTCGTCGGTAAACTGAAGCATGTGAAGCCTATCCAGCTCGCGGATTGTAAACCTCCACTTCTTAATATAGCCCCGACTAATCGCGCAACGCAGATCAATTTCTGCAGGAGCGCATCGATCCTAGCAAGAAAGAGGTCGTCAAAGTCGCGATACCTTCCCCTACCATGGTGCGGTTGCAACCGCTCCAAAAATAAAAATCACCCGCTGGAATTCGACCAGGTTCATTTCCGTGGCGGTCGATCCTCAATTGATTTAACGGCGTACCCCAATTTGGATGACTTTTTCGAAGATCTCGCCGCGGTATACCGGGCGGAGATAAAAATCCTGGCGGATGCTGGATGCAAGTATCTGCAGGTAAGAGAACCCCCTTTGGTAGAAGAAGAATAGACCTAAAGCGCCACTCTCCCCAGCTTGATGACACAAACCTTGCATACCTCTGGTATGTCGATAAGCATTTCTCTGACGCGTTACTCAATGAGGAATAGCGACCTCAAGATGCGGGAAGCCGCTGCTGGACGCGGAGAGGATTTGAATACCCTCCCAAGACAGTACGCGCAGCTCATCAATGCTGCCCTACGCGACCGGCCTGCGGGCATGACCGTCGGTTAGTTGAAGACTTGACTACTTCTGAAAATCCGTTAATCTTCGCCTAGGAATTCATCTATGCCGAGGGAATTTCCGCAGTCGCCACTTTGCCGAAGGTACGCGTGTACTCAGACCTTCCCGATCCTGCGCCAACGTTTTCTAGGTGGTTACGAGCCAATCGCACAAGTTCTGTTTCAAGAGCTCAATGTTGACGTCTACTTCCTTGAGTGTATGATATTGTTTTATCTGGATTGAATCTCGTGCCAATTGCATTCTCAGTTGACACGGAGCGCGCCGGAACGTTTGAACGTGAGTCTCTTTCATCACTATCTTGATCTCATCTCTGACAGTCATTTGCAGCTTTGCGATTCCTGCCTAAAGGCGAGAAGGTCGTAGTTCTCGGCCTCGTCAGTTCCAAAATCCCCGAACTCGAGTCAAAGGAATTCATCAAAGCCCGTCTTGCGGAAGCGGCCAAGTTCGCTCCCCTGGAACAACTTGCACTTTCTCCCCAATGCGGATTCTCCAGCACTGTCCACGGCAACGAGGTTTGTGCTCCATCCTTAAGCTCGTTTTTCTTCCACTAACGTGCTTCAGATCACCATTGCAGACCAGTGGGCCAAGATGAAGCTGGTCGGTGAAATTGCGTCGGAAGTGTGGGGACCTGCTTGAAGCGTCGTGATACCACGGATTCATTCATTTAGATGAGGCAAAGGAAATCATTTATATTATGGGTATACAAGAACCATGTATTTTCGTTTGTAAACTGTGTGACTTATGTACGATGCGCGACAATGCTTAAAACATCCCCTCTCGCACATGACATTTACTCCCAATACCTCGGAACCTTGCTCTCGTTCCCGCCGCCGACTTCTAAGAAGTCTTCCGGCCGATCCCGCTTCAAGACCCGCCGCCGATTATTGACGGGCAAACGTTGATACGCCGAGTCCTGGCCGCCTTGTTGAGGAAACCCGTTGTTTGCCCAACCTCCCTGGTTATACTGCATGTTGTTGTAGTTCATTCCACCAGCACCGACGCTGTTCATCTGCTGTTGGTGGAAGCCGGCGACAGCCATGACGGTCGCCATCTCCTGCGCCTGCTGGAGCTGGACCTGCAGCTGATGGTACTGCATCTGCGTGTTTTGCCGCACTTGCTGGGGCAGAGCGGGATTCTGGAGCATCGCGGAGATCTGGCCGATCTGCGCTTGGAGTTGCGGTATGCTGTCGGCGACCATCTTGGACATGTCCAGGTTCGCTTGTTGATCGGCAGCATAGATGTCTTGCTCTCCGACGTTCGTGTCTTGGGCGGTGGACGACTGGAACAGGAGCTGTTAAATCACACAATGGGGAAGCTGTCAATTAAACTCACCGAACCCGCACCACTGCCACTGCCGCTGGCTGCTGCGCCCTCAACAGCACCGTCTTTTTTGCTCTCTTCAATTACACTTTCGATATAATCCGTGACTTTGGTGCGCATAGGCTTGTCGACGACAAGTTTATCAAGAGACGCGATTTTCTTGGCACAATTCGGACAGATAAAATCTCGCTCAAGCAGATGCGTCTGTATGCATTCCTCACAATAGTGGGTACCACAACATGGCGTTTTGACAGCATCTCGCAAAAGCTTGTTGTCGATTGGACACACAAGGGCCGGATCGTTAGACGTGCGTTCTCGGACTTCGGCGACTGTCAATCCTTTGGGTCGCGAGACTTGCTTTTGCCAGGACGCGCTGCGATGACACGATTAGGAATGTTTTAGTATCGGAGCACGACTTACGAATCTGGCTGAGCTACGACATAACCACCGTCTGGCGTAACCATAACGCCTTGCCCAAGCTCTGCGATATTGGGGTTTTCGACAGCCTTCAACATACTTCTCGGAATCCCTGTTGTTCGCTTGATACGAGGCCTGTGGTCGAATTCACGATCGTTGTTCGTTGGGCAATCTTGGATCCAATGGCCTGGTCAATGGGCGTCAATATATATGTTTCTTGAAAGAAAGAGAACGGCGACCTTTTTGGCCGCAACGATAACAAACGTAGCTGGGAGGCAGAGGTCGGTCGACTTGAGGAGGAGCTTGATGGGGAGTGAATGGCTTTCCGCCACGACCGAATCCCGTCCCACGCGAGTTGCTGTTGTATATACGCTGCGCACTGTTCAAATTGGACCGAAAGAGGACCAATGAAGAAAAAGAAACAAATGGGGTTCATTAGACATGCTACTACGTGGACAAGAAACCGCAAGCGGCAACACCAACTGAGACATCTTTGCCTGGGTTTCCTCCCAGTTTTCGGTTTGGGCTTTGAACATAGCCTCCATCGCGGACGCCTCATCGTCGTCCGCAGCTGCTGGTTTCAAAGACTGAGAAGCGGTCAGTACAGCACGGCTGAGAAGCTGTCTACCTACCATTGATGACGGTTTTGGCGCCGGTGCCGGCTCATCCTTCACATCGAATCGTTTTGACATGGCGCCCTTATGCCAAGAACTTGTGGCAGCGCCCGGGCCGCCCCTCTGGACAGGCTCGGAGGTTGGAACGGAGCTCGTGGCACCCGCAATGTACATGGAGGCCTTGCCCTTGCCAGGCCGGGATGCAGGTCTTCGCTTGACGACGACAGAAGATGATCTGGGGATTATTTCCGAGTCGTCGGTGTACTCTGCGAAATGGCGTTACGCTAGGTCTCCTCCGTGGAATCCAACGCACCTTTATTTGAGCCGCTGTCGTAGATGAACAAGTCGAAATCATTCGCCTTACCCATGTTGTTGGCTAGAATGATATCGCGTTTAAGGTCAAACACAGATATGCCAGTACCATCGAAGGTCACTCGAGATTCGTCCTTTCGAGAGTTGAACTTGTAAAAAACAGAAGATGCCATATTTATCGATTGACAGAGCAGTCGCTAAGTAAATAGAAACAGCAAGTGCAGCCAAGAGTGGTCAGAGTGCAGCCAGGAGCAGTCAAGTGCAAGTGGTGGTTTGTGAAGAGGAGTGGCGGTGGCGATGCAGTTTCCGTCACGAGTGATGAGTCGAGACCGTAGCACGTGATAATAAGTGCATGATTTGAATTATTGAATAATTCCGTCAAAAATATCTACGCTAACCTACTCGACCGCTTTCACCTGCTCCTCCATCCAATCCCACAGCTCCTTGCCTAGTTCCGGTTTTTGTGAATCAGGATGAGGTTTTCCGATTCTGGCCCACGGGATCAAGTACTGGATATTTGTTTAGCACGCTCTCCGACACGACAAAGAATAAGCGCACTTTGCCATTCAGTTGAGCGCCTTCGACAGTGGTCCCAGCATATAGTTGCGTGAGGGCGCCATATGACACATCGTGCAAGACGGTCCTCTCCATCAAATTCTGAGCAATTGGTAGATAATCAAACTCGACTCAGGAAATATTAGCTGAACTTACAATGACAGAGCCCAGGGCGCCGGTCATATGTCTGTGCAAGTCCGTCTTGATGACACCAGGATGTAAAGATGTAACCACCAGATTCTGGTCGGCATATCTGCGAGCCAATTCCGCCGAATAAGCTACCAATGCCTGAACACTATCAGCCGCCCGCATCTGCAGAGACAAGGCTCGTCGACGTACAAATTTGCTGAGCGCGTAAAGCGACTGCGCTCCCGCTTTCTTCCTCTTTTTATCGTCCAGTATAATCTTGAAGTCGAGGCTGTTCATCAGGTGCATACCACTGGAGGTGTTGACAACGCGCGCTTTCCCGTCAGCGCTGGACTTCGCCCCGGACAACAACGCAGGAAGCAGTAGCTTGGTGAAGTAGAAGGGACCTGGATTAGTTAAGTGAGCCAGTGTAGCAACGGCGCAAAGCCCACTCACCCAAAACATTCGTGCCGAACTGAAACGGTAAATTCGGTGGTAGAAATACTCATCAAGAGATTTCGTACCTGTAGATCATAACCGTCGGCCGTGCGGTCTTCAACGGGAGGCATCATGACACCTGCGTAGACAGAGCAATAAATATTAACGAGATGGTACCCGTCAAGGGAGCACACTTACCGCCATTGTTGAACAATACGTGCAATTCGGGTTCCTTACTGTCGTAGAGATTTAGACACGACACAAGAAACAACGGAAATGAAACGCGCCTGAGAAACTCTGCCGCAGATACCTTGATGGTCTTCAAATCCCCGAGATCCAGCTTGAGAAACAATGCATCCTTGCCCGTTTGTTCCTTTAGTTCCTTGATAGCAGCCTCTGCTTTGGATTGGCTTCGAGCGGCCATGAACACTTTGGCATTGTGACTCAAAAGGACCTGGACGCAGATACTAATAGGTCTGTCCAAGATAACAGCTAATTGGAGGATTGAGATGTACCCGAATAGTCTCTTTCCCGACGCCTGTGTTTCAGGTTAGTTTAAAATCCCCAACGCAGAGGTGATGCCCGATTCTCACCAGTGTTTCCGCCAGTCACTATGCAAACCTTTCCTGCTAGATCCGGAACGTCGTTTGCGGAAAACTTGGTTTTGGGCGGAAAGCTTTGCGAGAGGATATCAAGCATGGCCATGGTGAAGTTACGGGTCTGAACAGGAGCAGCGCGGAAGGAGGAGGAGGAATAACCGCGAGATAAACGCTAGAATATGGTGAGCGGACAGTATACTTGCACACTGCAACTGGACATGATCGTCGTATATAAAGCAATGATCGGCCATCAATGATTTTCAGAGAGCTCAGAGCTCTGCCTGCTCAAGCTCCGTCAAGCTGAACTCCGGAGCGGACTGGTATTTACCGTCCAGCCGGCTAGCCGTCCGAACTTCGAAGATTCGGTCTATTTCTTCAAAACTCGGGACGCACTGTGGACATCCGACGGATCTACCCGTCGGGGCCCAGGGGAAGGACGAATGCCCCCACATCGTAGCGAACTCGGTTACTCGGAACCCTCTCACCAACCTCAGTGAGGTCGAAACCGAATTTAATCTTCCAACGATGTCGCCTTCCACGAACCATACAGACCGGAGAATGTTTGCCCGGAGAATGTTCGTGGACTTGGAGACGGCCGTCCGACCGCCCACCAGATTATCAAGGGAGCCGAAGGGGCGTTCACAGCAGACAGGGCCATCCTGATCACCCAGGTCTTCGGACCTCTTCCGCCAGTTAAGCTTATTAAAATACATACATACAATCTACACCCTGGGTTTTATCCCTTTCGCAAGAAAGAGGCCGACAATTTGACCATGGAACTTCGCTTTGGTAAACTGATCTATGCTGAATCCCTCGAGTCCAGCACCAACGAACGCGCGCTGTATGTCGTCCTCGGTGAAGCCCCCATTGTTTGGGACATCCTCTGGAACCGGTTCTGCGCCCTTCATGAAATCGGCAACGAGGAGACAACCGCCGGGTTTGAGGAAGAAACACAGAGTGCGAGTAATGTCGCCGATGGACTCAAAGTGGTGGTATGCGGCGGAACACTGGGGATCGCATTATGTATGATTGGGCTGAAAGCGCTTCAACGTACCACGATGACATCAAACTTTTCACCATCGAGCTCAGATTCCTCGCCCTTGAGATCAGCACAGACGACTCGCATTTCTTCCGGAGGTATACCTGTGTTTTCCTGGTGGTTGCAATTCAAATTCACCAATTTGTGGAACCTGGCTCGCCTTGGTTGTGGATTTTTTCCGCAAAGAAGTTGACCATGGCCGGATTGATGTCAACGCCAACGATACTCTTGCAATACGGTGCCAACCCTCTGGCAATTAAACCTATAACCATCTCAGGTCGAGACGCAGGTCGAATGTAATCTGGCTACCTGTCCCACACGCGAAATCCATCACGGTCGTCGTGTCCTCATCGAAGGGATACGCCTTGCGCATCGCTTCGGGCACCCTGTACCACATGATAAGATCAGCGATGCATTAAACGGCAGACTTGGGTCGCATACTTGTCTGCAGTGTCAGCGTATATTGGTTGCTGCTCGTATAAATGCACGTTCTCTTCAGTCCACTTTCCCCCTCCCACCGCTTCCCCATGTGAATGGCCATGACCATGGCTGTGGCCGTGAGCGCCGCCTGCTTCATGTGAGTGGCCCCCGAACATGAGAACGAAGGATGGTTATTGGTGGACTTGTCTCGTTTCAAGGACGCGTCTAGCAACTCAAGAGCGCGCCGCAACGCTTCGTATCCGAGTTAGGTGATCGCGATAGTGCCGCGCAGAGTTGGCACAGCCCTGTATTGAGAGCCAACTTTGTACGTTGAAACGGGGAGGTACGGGGAGCCTGGCTGCCTGAGGAAGGTTCGGCCAAATGCGGGCCGATCTGCAGTGGCTGTGACTCGATCGGCTCGCCACTTGTCTAGACTTTCCTTTCACTTGTTGATTTGCTGCTGTGATCCCCTGGAGTGAAGTTGCCCAGGTCAGTGTAGGAATACGTGTTTTCCGTCGACTTACGAATCTCCCTTTCAAGATATGCACTAGCCAACTGCAGCAAGGATCGACGGGAAAGGAATGAGTTATCCTTACTGGGACCTCCTCCACCATGCATTGGACGCAGCAGCTTGGAAAAACTCAGCCCGGAATATCGTCCGGGGGAATGAACTGGATGTTGGGGATTTTGCCTTTTGTTTCCAAAATACTCGGCTTCGCCACATATTCTACGACTTTCTTGTGTCCAGCAACTCCAAGCTCACCCGCAAGGAAGAAGCAATACACAGAGCCCTCAGGGAAAGAGGGTACACCGAGGAATATGCGCGGCCGTGCTTTATCGTCGGACGTCGTGGATCCGGCTTGTTCGTCGTCTGCTTCTTGGTGTCGTTGAATGCAAATGTAGACGCAGCGGACTGGGCTTCTGTCGTTACCCTACTCTCAATTCCGTGCGGGAATAATCAGGAGGAAGGTCTGCGCTCGGAACCTCCACTACTATCGCGCATGCTTTTTGCGCTACCTGTTGCTCGCTCCGGCCTTGTACCCATTCTTCGGCATGGTCGCCACCGTCAGCAACTCGCCTATGGGGAATTAGAGCGTGCGCGCACATTGATCCGCCAAAAAGTCGCGGTGCGCTGTCAGCAACCTTGACCTGGATTGAACTGATCCCCTCCTGTAGCTGCTGAAAACGAATGAACAAGCAATCAGGAAGAGAGAGTTGAGCATCCTGGACGATCGCAGTCACCCGGCCAACATACCTATCCTGCCGGGTCGCAAAACGTTGATTCCGCAGCCCTCTAGAGTTCCGAGGGACAAGTTGAAAGAAAACGTGAAGCAGTACTGGTTTCACGAGATGCCAATGCCGCCTGTGCATCGCTTCCTCACACCACCGGCCATGTCCAGTAATATCCGAGGCGTTCTCAAAGCAAAGGACGAAATCTTTGCCGATGCTTCGAGGTATCTCAGCAGTCTCGACCGGGATCCTGTACCCGCGTTTCGCCTTCCGCCCCCAGTCTACTCCCCGTTGTTGCGCGCTAGCGCTGCCTTCATCCGTCGACGCATTCTCCCCTAGTCATCCGGGAAGACCTCAGAATTGTGGTGCTCTGCATGATTCTTAGCATTGCGACCAAGTGGACTTTCGTGCCCACTGGCAACCGCGGTCTGCATGCACTGTCGCTCAATGACGGTGGTTGACTGGGTTGTTTGGGCATTGCTGGTGCTTCGGTGCCTTCCTGCAACCCCCGAGTCACCGGAGCCCGCAAGATAATGCATATGTCCCCGCACGACCTTTGCCGCGGATCCGGAGCGGGAGGGACGGTGCAGTCTGCGAACCCTTTTCGCTGCTAGCGCAATGTCCTCGAACTACCCCCGACCCAAGGGCGCGACTTCGAGATCAAACCCCACGAGGACACAAGTCCGGGTTGAGTCCGGGCCATCGTTCGACGTTACGTGACTTTGGGTGGGCGTCACCAATCGCGTGTAAATCAGGTGATCGCGTTCCGGCTCGTTTTTTTTTTTGGAAAAAAATCGCTTTACGTTGGAACCGTCTTGTAGTACTACGTTCTGAACATATGTCGGTCGATATTATTGACATATTTACGGTGCACACGACGGCGATGTCACTGTGGCAGCGACACGGGTGCAAAAAATAGCATCGTACGATGTCTGATCCGTTACTTTTCGGTCCATTTTCGCAGGTTTTCGCTCCTTTATCCCAACACTCGAGACTATAAATTCCCTTGACGTGCAATTGACGCGCAAGACCCCCACACCATGACGGAAAAAACGCGCCTCCACTAAGGCTACGAAACCCACCGACGGCAAGTCCGTCGTGACAGAGGCTGGCAAGGAGGTCGACCGCCGTCTGGACCAACATGACCAGTACGAGTTCGGCGGCCCCTTCGGCGTCACCTGTATCATGCTGGGATTCCCGGCGCTCATGTATTACCTCTGGATTTGTCTCTGGTTTTATGACGGCCGACTGGTCTATCCCGAATCTCAGGCCGATGTTCAGCCATTCTTGGCCAGGATGTGGGCCCATATCTGCCAGGTACGTGATTGTGGCGAACGAACAAGCTGTGAGCGCTAATCGCGTCGCAGGACGCGAATCCTTCTCTGTACGCTTGGAAAGTGTACGGCGGGAATATCATCTTCCAGTTCATCCTCGCTCTGGTCATGCCAGGATACCAACAAGAAGGACTACCGGTTCCATCGCTGAACTACAAGACCCTCACCTACAACTGCAATGCTCTCTACTCGTTGTACGCGACCATGGCCACTGCCGCCGTTCTACACTGGACCAGGATCTTCCGTCTGACGGAAATCCTCGACAACTTTGGCCATATCATGTCCGTCGGCATGATCTGTGGTTTTTCGATCTCGTTTGGCGCCTACTTCTTCGCCGTTGCGGCTGGCAGCCAGATTCGCATGTCCGGAAACTTCATCTACGATGTTTTCATGGGCGCTATCTTGAATCCACGCATAGGGTCCGTCGACCTGAAGATGTGGGCAGAAGTTAGAGTTCCTTGGGTCATTGTGTTCTTCCTGGCCGTGTCCGGTGGTTGCAAACAATACGAGGAGCTTGGATATGTAACTCCTGTGCGTATCGCCTTTTCTTCCCTTGATTATTCCTGACCGTGATTTAAAGAATATGGCTTTCATGATTTTGGCAACCTGGCTGTACTTGAATGCTTGGTAAGAATGCTCCATACATCCTGGTTAGCATTCATTCATTCTTCCTTATAGCGCGAAAGGGGAGGAGTGTATCCCTCAGACCTGGGACATGTATCACGAAAAGTGAGTTCGCTAGCCAATCCTTTTTTTTTTTACTCAGGTCCGTCGCAAGGTGGGGGTTCATGGTCATCTTCTGGAACTTTGCAGGAGTGCCCTTCGTTAGTGTTTCTTCTACTCCACAGATTGTCCTGACTCACTTTTAATAGTCCTATATCTATTCTATTGTCTACATGGCCAGACAAGACCCAGCAAAATATCAGTTCTCGACACCCAGATATGTGTTTATGTTCGTTACCCTTCTCACAGCGTACTACATGTCAGTCTATCGAAACTGTTCCCTCATGTTTACACTGACCTGCCCTCCAGCTGGGATACGTCGATGTCGCAGAAGAGCCGCTTCAAAATGCAGACGCAAGGAATCACCACCTTCCGCACCGCGTTCCCCCAGCTTCCATGGTCCATTGTCAAAAATCCGACGTACATACAGACTGCTCACGGGTTCGTTTTCCCACCTTTCTGTTGCTCTACGCTCACGCATATCTTGCAGCAACCGTCTCCTTACGAGTGGCTGGTGGGCGTATTCGCGCAAGCCCGTTCGTATCTTTCTGCTCCCGTCGATTGCAGTCCTGATTTTCCGTCTAGAATTACGTCGCCGATTGGGTCATGAGCTTCTCTTGGGGTGCAATCATTGGCACCGCGACCCCCATACCATACTTTTACTCCGTGTTCTTCATCACCGTTCTTGTGCACCGCGTCGGCCGCGATTTCGAAAGGTACGCTGAGACGCATTTCGTGACCTCGGTTGCTCACACCAAGCTGCAGATGCTCGATCAAGTATGGAAAAGACTGGGAACAATATTGCAAAGTCGTCAAGTATAAATTTATCCCTGGTGTCTACTAGGTTGCTGTCGTCCTATACCTTCTTGCCTAATGAATACCAAGTAATCCGAAGCTGAATCGTTCCAGCCTCAAGCTCGTCCTATCTAATCAGCTCGTCCTATCTAATCTAATCTACATTCAGTTCTCACGCTCAGGGGCAAGCTAGGCTGACCTTTGACTTGAACTTCACTATGGCGAGTTGGACGCCAATTCCCTTCGTCATACCAGGCCCATTTCCGTTTTCTCCTTACCCGCATCCCTTGTCGGTCGCTTCCAACACTGACGCATTTGATACGGGCATTGACGCTCGAGATGCGGGCCAATGTATCGTATGCGGGTCGTCTCTGAACGTAGAACACACCCTCATCGTGGAAAAGGGGGACTGGCATAAAGTGGGTGAGCCACTCATCGATCCGTTGTGCTCAAACCTGTGAATACTGCAGTGGGGCAGGCTCAAGTATCTCGGTTTTATTCCTCAAAACGCAAAAGGCATTACCCACGAAGCCAGGAACGGGGTTTCGTTTTGTCTGCAACATCGCACGGCCTTCGAAAAGTTCAAATTTTACATCCGCTGGGTTCCCCGGGTCCGTTATCTCTCTCGTTCCCTGCTATACTTAAATTCACGGACATTTCAGATCCAGGCATTCTTGTTCATAAATCACTCTCGGAAACCAGATCTCGAGGAATATCATGGACACAGAGTGAACTTGGACCCAGCCAATACCCGCGTACCCTTTGCGGGTGCTTTCATTAGCCAGGAAAACATGGTACGGGCGAGTCATTGGTGGAAGCTGGATCGCGCGATCACACTCCCACTTGGAAGCCTGAGCGGAGAAGTTGGGTATGCCAGTCCAGGAGAATGGATTGGAGACCCAGACTGCAGCGGTGAAGTTTCTGCTGCTATCTCGCATCCCTCAAGCAGCCGGGACGGGGAATGGACCGGAGACTACGGGGGTGAAGTTTCTGCTGCCATCCTGCATTCCCCAAGCAGCGAGTACTGGAGATGGACCCGAGACTACGGGGGTGAAGTTTCTGCTGCCATCCCGCATCCCCCAAGCAGCGGGTACTGGCAATGGACCGCAGACTACGGGGGTCTAGTTTCTCCTGCCATCCCGCATCTTCCAAGCAGCGAGCACTCGTATGGCTACGGAAACTACGGGAGCGAAGTTGCTGCTGATCCACGGCGCCGACATCAGCCAAGCAGCGGGCAAAGTATTACTCAGACATCCGCTCCCCCGAGCCATAGTTTCCTATTCGATCCATCCCATATTTTCCGATCCCCGGGTGCCATGGAGACGTTTCGTCAACAGCTCCCTCAGCAACCGTCCTGGCGCGCGTCAGTCCTCGAAGGCGGGGGGTGGGATGGGTCGGCGGCAGAAAACACCCAGAGATATCTCGATCTCATGCACATGGAGTTACCATCCGAATCCACTACCGCTGCAAATCCCTGGCCTTGAAGCACTCGCCGTGAGTCTCTATTCCCGGAACTTGCAGCCCGCGTTAATTTCTTTTTGGCCTCCCCAGTCGTAGCTTTATTGCATTCACGCAAATCTTCTCCTTCGTCCGAAGGACACGTCTCGTTCTGTATCTCCGAAATGGCGCAGCGAGCATTTGCTCGCCCTGGTGTGAATGTTGATGAGGATACACTTGACATTTTATTGCCAGCTAGACAGTCTTGTAAATGTGTACGCAGTGTGTACGTGCTTCAGCTTCTGTGATTCTCCGGGCGCTATCTGTGCCAAAACCACGTCGCTTTCATCGCTTTCATCGGCGACTACGAATTTTGGAGTCTCTTCTTCGAATACGATCAAGTTTCTCGGTCTGGTCATCGACAGCGTTACATTTTTGGCTGTTCTTGGGACTATTTTGTACTTTTTATCTATTTTCGCGCCGTATATACTGAGACCAATATCCGTGAAGAGAAACAGAGGAGAGACGGTCCATGAGCCGAGCAAAAAAAAAAGAAAAGGAAAAAGACATTAGAACAAGAAAAGCATCTTGAAGGGGCTCGCCGCGACCGTCATATTGGTCCGGGGATGCGCATTGAATCTCTGCGCCACTCCTGCGGCGCGCTTCTTCCTCTTCTTCTCAGCCTCCCGCTCGCCCAAGGCCTGAGTAATAGACTGGACCGCCCCGTCGAGAGACTGAAAGCACGGGCTGCCTGCGATGCGCGCAGGGAACAGAACGCGGGGAGACTGCACCTGAGTCGGGCCCGCCTGCGGAGCTCCCGACGACGTAGACCGCGGCGCCAGCGCGACGATCGACGACACAAATGCGCCACTGGGGTGTTGCTTCGCCGCACAGCGGGGAGAGCCGGAGATGGTGGGGGTGGGAGTGGGGGGAGCGGGGGCGGAGGTGGGAGTGACGCGTCTGCCGGTGCGGTTCTTGGGGGTCTCGTCTGTTTCTGTCACGGCTTGCGCGTACGAGCGCTTACGGGTGCCGGGGACTGGGCGCGAGGTGTTGGTCTGGGTGCATTCGGCGTCTTCTGCGATGGTGTGCAGCTCCCGGCGGGGGAACCGCTCCGTACGACGCTTGATCGTCGAAGAGTTTATGCGGGCACGGGGGGCAGGGGGCTGCGCTGTGGGTTCGGCGGCGGCGGCGGCGGGGACGGGCACGGCGGACTGGATGGGCGCGGTAGCGCGTTTCGAGGATGAAGGATGCCCAAGCCCGATGCCGGCGCGACCGCGGGTTCCTTGGAGAGTTGTAGGGCCTGACTGAACAGCGACGGGAGGCTGGGATGCAGGAGCAGAGGAAGATACGGCCGGGGCCATCGATGCAGGCGCCGCTGACTGGTACATGACGAGAGGACAGGTGCGCACAGCTACGACACGCCTTGGGATAAGACCGGTGCCGCGCTCTTTGGGGGACATGAAACGGGCGGCGTCTTTGGCAGACCTCTGCACGGCACTGGTCAGCGAGTGTCAATATCCACGATGGTAGAGCTTACAAGGGTGAATAGATCACTGTTAGGCATAGACGGTGCCCAGGGGTTGCTGTCCGGGGCGGAGACGGGGGTCGTGTTCTGAACCATGGTTTCAAAGATGAAAGAGAGGTGGGTTGGGGAGGAAGATTGGTTAGAGAGTAGAAGATAGAGAGTATAGATTTGTGAATGAGGTTTGTCTGCACCAGGCAGGTAGGGATGGTGGTGGTAAGGAGAGAAGAGAGATAATTACTTCCGCAGGCGTCCGCGGATACAAATAGTGCAAAGACAGGGGTTGTCTGAGAATGTGAGGAGAAACGGCACGCAGGGCCAAACAGTCTCGATCAAGAGAACGCGTTGGATCGAACGAGTAATATTGCTACATAGTACCGTTGCATTGGTAAACATTCTGGAGGAGCGTTGGAGCAGAATTGACCATACCAATGTTGCTACACCCTCGAGCTCTTCCTCCCAAGAAAATGCAATCCGTTCGCCCTCGGTTTGACGCAAAACGGAGAAGAAACGAGCCCATCGTGCATACCGGGAATTCGGTCGAGCAGGCGGCTGCCACAGAGGTATTGAATGATTAATCAAGCCGGTGTGTGTCTTTCGCCGTCCTGCCTGGAATTTCACGAGGGAATCACGGAACCTTCTTGCGGACAGTCATCAAGTTAATACCGGGCTCCAGTAGTGGAAAAAGAAATATAGAAAGGTTCCTTTGAGGGTCTTCCTAGATTCTGTAGGCCAAATGCCGTGCAGCACATCCTCCAGCAAAGTGGTGATCCATGAGTTATCCTTCAAATTTTCATCACTGTACGGATTGAACGAGATTCTTCGAAGCGAAGGGAGTGACAGCGACCGTACCAGCAGCCAGTCTGACGCGCAGCTCCTCCGCGAGCTCCACTACGCAGGCCTGGAGACCGAATCGGAGGGAGACGACGCGGGCACGACCAAACTTGCGAGTACAGGGCCTTGGACGCGAGGAATGAGACCCAGACCAGACCACACAATTAACGGAAGATGCGAGCAAAAAAATCTGACTTGCGAGCAGGAAAACGAAGGCTGAGAGAGATTAGAGAGAGCAAGCTGCAAAAGCGAGGAAACGGCACCAGGCTTGTGCCGTGGAAAGCTTTCGGCTTGGGAAGCAAACACGCGTAACGTCCTCAGTTTCCGACAACCATGAGCAAACCACTGCATGAGCTCAGAATATTTGGGACATGAGTGTATGAGCCACTCTTTGGAAGAGATACCCGTGCTTTTCTCCGCTCAGTCTCCGCCGTCCGTCTTCACCACGATCCCGTTTCGCCTCGCATGTCGTCAAATTCTGTCCTCCGAGTCTCGTCCTGTGCACGTTCCTCGGACCCGTCTTCTCGCGTAAATCACGCTCAAGACTCAAGATCGACGCGCTGGCTTGCTTCAACGCCGTATTCTTTACCTAAACCAGCTTGCGGAATGGAAATTGAATGAAGGGCTGCACGAATTGGAGCAGATGGCCCGCGATGGAACGACAATCTGGATGGCTTTCCATCTTCAAAGCTAGCTTCGAGTTCACTCCGAGTCGGAAAGCCATCAAGCATGTACAAATAAATGCTTCCCCTATCATGTCTCCTCGCACTCGCACCATATTTTTCAGGCCGACCCCTTGGCCTCTTAATGAGTCTATTGGTCTAGAGTGGCTACCTTGCGCAAAAATCTGCCAACCGTTCCATCCCGAACATGAAGAGATTCCTCCGGCCGCGACGGTCGAACGACAATTCCAGTGCTCCGACACTCTGGATTCCCACTTGCTTGAATTCCACCAGAGCATCAAGCACCTTCTCACTGTCCCGTCCTTCGACGATGCCTCCATCTGCACGTTGTATGCCGAGTGGCTCTCTGGCCAAAAGGCACCGACGCCGGATCGCGCGCGCATCGCCGACTTCCGGAGCCGCGCGACGCAAGGCCTGGTTGCACACTTTCGGGCCTTGCCTCCAGACGCCGCGAAATTGGTCGTGCCCATCGCGACCATGAAACTCTCCTGTGTGGACCCGGGATTGGACGACAGTGAACTCGTCAGGCAACTTCTGGTGTCACACATATTTTCCATGCGGAGTGGGCTGATCGAGCTCAGGGCATGGACGGCCGTATGTGTGCCGTTCTTTCTGTACAATTGTAAGTGACACTTCGCGGTTCCTTGCTTTTTGAGCTTACACGCCACGCTTCAGACAAGCGGGGTACCTATGTGGAGGAATTGCAAAGACGCCATCCTGCAGACCATCGATGTCCTCTGACTAAATCAAGTGAGCTGACCGCATTTTACCGTATAACTCGCCATCGTGACCTTTCTTCAGGGCCACGAGCTAGCCAAGTTCCCGCTCTGGAAGCCCGCGACTCAGCCTCAGACTCCGGCTCCGATTCATTGGGAGACTCGAGATTCCGCGGTGTAACCACCGCTTATCACCTGGGTTCAGCGAGACCGGCGGAAACCTCCCTTTTCTCTGGCGCTGCTATATATCCTAGCTCCGGGCTCGTGCGCCGGCGTAGACGACCTTCTCTGAGTGTAATCTGAATAGCAGAATTTTAACCTGGATCTCAATCTGAAGCTGTCGCATGCTCTTGCATCCCATTTCTCCTGACTCAAGAAAACCGACACCCTCATAATTCATTTGATTTCTTCACGAGCGGCAATGTGAATATAGTTCGAGTACAAGTTGAATGGTCGTGGACTATCTCGTCAGTTAACGACGTGCAAGCTCATTGGTGAATACTCTGGCAAAGCATAGGAGTGGAATCGACCGTGCCACTTGTACCAGCATGCATGCGCAGCTCCGTGTTTCGATAGCGGGGACATAGCAGAGTACCGGAAAAGTTTTCCGGTACTATGTCCCCGTTATTCAACAATGATCGATGCAACAGTAAGGACCAACTGGTTGTCCTTCTGGCTCCAGAGCTCGATCAAGCAGAACACGGCGAATTGAACGACTTATTAATTACTGTTTCGTCGGTGAATATCCAGGAGGAGCGTATAACGGAATCGGCCAGACCAATTGTGCGACGACTTTGGGTTTTTCGTTTAATCGCTCAAAGGCGGCGTATAATCGTCTGGCAGTTCAAATGCGTCTCGTCCGACCCCATCAACACGAATAACGGAGAGACAGATAACAAACACATACCGGAAAAGTCGGTCGAGGCGGCGCCTTCCGCAGGCGCTTTGGACCCATTCGCTCGCGCTTCCGCCACGAAGCTAGCGTAAAGCGCATGAATGTAGCCCGGCTTCTCTATCGGGATCGTCTCCGCCAGGATAATCTTGTGGAGCCGCGAGCAGAATTCCGCGATCACTGCTCGCCCGGTGTCTCCCTCCGTACGAAGACGCGCCAGCGTCTGCTGAAAGTGTTGGTTGTTGAACGCTGTGTCTAGAGCCAGGGGTACGAGCGCGTTCAGGTGTGCGGCCATGGCGTCGTCATTCTGTCGTAGCTCCGCGAGGTCGGGCGCGTCGGCGAGGAAGCGCCGGAGTTCGGCGACGCGCTTCTCGAGATCTTTCGCGATCCGCAGCAAGACTTGGTTGGTTGGGTATGAGCATCTCACGCGATGGATGAAGGAGCGGCGACGCACGGACGAGCAAACTCAGCAAAGCCACTGCAACGGCTGTCCATCCGAACAAATTGAAGCCCACGGGGTTGGCGTCGACAACCACACTGGGTCCTGGCGAGTTGAGCTGCTTTATGATATAGTCGACGGCTATGGGACGCGTCGAAGAATGCCTGTGGGTTGAAGGTGCTGGAGTTGGTGCAGATTTTGGTTCAGAGTGTTCGGTACGCTGCGCTGCGCCCGAAATGTCGATAGTATCGATGAGGAGGAGTTTCCCCGGGCGCACATTGCTGAGATGGCGGATGCCCGGCCTTGCAGCTCGCCGTAGGATGGGTCGGAGCATTTTGTCGCTGTTTGGCTGCATCCTCCCGACTTTCCCTTCTCTCCAAAAACTTATTCGCGTTTCTTTTATCTCCTGAGCGCGTTGTAGGGCTTTCTTGCTTGCGGCGGCCATGGCGACGTTTGCGAAGACTTCGGAAGAGAACGTTCGATGCGGCCAGGCACGCCGCCTCGCGCCGAACCTACCCGCGCAGCCTCTTCCAGTCCATCCTCACCTAATATAAGCAATCCCTCAACATGGCTATATGGCATTCTGGTACATCCTTGGTACATCCGAAATGTTGAACATGCTATCGATAAAGCCCATTCCTTTCTCGTATACATACTTTGCATGTCATGGTAGTGCACATGCAAAGAATGAACAAACAATCCGGATGTCTCAACTGCGAGGCGCCAGGGGTAATCATAGACATACGGACACCGGTTTCGCCGCACAACAGACAACTGAGCCTGGGAGGGCAAGCGGGGATATTCGGCGCGTCAACAACATGCAACAACGCGCTCAACGTGACCCGTGAGAACTTTGGCCGATCGCGACTGTGACGCGCCCTTTTAAGGCGGCGGCTGACAACTGTGACTGCATTCTTGTTCTTGGTCTTCAACCACCATCATCTAAGAACCCCAGCCTTTCTCAAAGCTTTACTCCGCCCTCAATGGACTCCTACGAGCCCTCCTCCACCATGTCCGGTACTGAGCTTGTTGTATTGGCCTGGATCGTGTGCTGGACCGCCATACACCTCATCATCGACTGGGGCGTGTCCCTCAACGCCTTCGTCGCTCCCGTTCGCGACATCTGCGTCTCTGTCGTTGACTTCGTGAAAGGCTCGCTCGCGTACCTCCCCGCCTTCCTCGCTGCCGCCCTCATCGTCCTTGGCCTCGTCCTTTTTCTCCACCTCTGCCGGGTTCTTGCCGAGTACAAGACGGACGGTGACTCCAAAGGACAGTGTTACAGATCACAGAAGGACGTGTTCGTTGTTGTTGGGTATATCGGGATGTCAGTGGTATCCTGCAGCGTGGTTGGATGCCTTTCGCTTCTGTCGGCCAGTGTCAGCATTTATTCGAACCTCAACACGTCGAGCCTCGCCAAGAGCCCGTGTTCGTCAGCGGACCCCGACGGCGACGACGACGAGGGCAACACCACGCTCGTCGCTGGCGACAGTCAAGGTCAAGGTCGGGACAAGGAGCATTGCACCAGAAATTCGACGCCGTCGCCGCCGCCCGCCTACTACACCATATCCCCGTCGACGTCGGTCACCATCGAGCCTTTCGAGCTCAGCCCTTCGACTTGCGTCGACTCTCCTCTCTATCTTCTGTCCGAAACGGTTACCGATACCGACTTCGACCTGGACTTCAACCTCGACTTTTGCCTCGATGACTTCAACTTCGGCTTGAGCCCTTCCACCGACCCCGCACCCGAACCCGCCCTCGACCTGTCGGTCGTCCTATATGTTCCGTCCCCTTTGTCGACCGCGCGCGTGCCCGCGCAGGAACTTGCTCCCGCCGACGACGACCTCGACCTCGACCTGGCCCAGCCAGCCGTTCTCTCGGATGAAGTCTCGCCAATCGCACCCGAACCCGCCCTCGACTTGTCGGTCGTTGTATTCGTTCCGTCGCATCTGTCGACCCCACCCGTCTTCGTGCACAACCTTGCTCCCGCCCCCGAAGATTTCGACCTTGATTTGGCCCTGCCATCCGTGTTTCCAATTGCACCCAAACCAGCCCTCGACCTGTCGGTCGTTGTATTCGTTCCGTCGCATCTGTCGAACGCGTCCGTGCCCGTGCAGGACCTTGCTCCCGCCGCCGACGACCTCGACCTCGACCTGGCCCAGCCAGACGTTTTCTCAGATGATCTCCCGCCAATCGCACCCGATGCCCTCGACCTGTCGGTCGTTGTATTCATCCCGTCCCCATTTTCGACCGCGACCGTGCTCCCGCAGGACGCTGCTCCCACCGGCGACGACCTCGACCTCGATTTGAGTGAGCCCGCTGTTATCCCGGACGCGACCACGACGGACTTCTCGCCCAACGTGCTTGACCCCTCGATCCCCATATTCGTTCCGTGTCCTTCGACCGCGACTCTGCTCGCGCAGGATGTCGCTTTACTTGCTCCCGCCGCCGACGACCCCGCCCTTGTTTCGACTCAGCTCGCTGTTATCTCAGACGTGACCTTGACGGACATCTCGCCTAAACCGCTTGACCCCTCGGTCCCCATATTCGTTCCGTCTCCGTCGACCGCGACCGTGCTTGTGCCGGACGTCGTACTTGCTCCCACCGCCGCCGACGACGTCGATCTCGACCTAGGCCAGCCCAAAGTGCTCAACCCCATGGTCCCAATATTTGTGCCCTCGCTTCGTTCGGCTCCGGCCCCTCTCTTGCACGACGCGGCGGCTGCTTCCACCGAGCACAGCAAAATCCCATGGACCCGCGGCGGACAACCCACACGGATCGCAGCTCCCCGCCCCGCCACCCTCACCGCCTCCGTTCCCGAGTTCGTCCCCCGCTTCGCCCTGGGGGTTACAATTCCAAGTCCCGCGGCCGGAGAAACTCATTACCAGCTGACCCCGCACAGAAGTGCCGCTCCGACCTTCTGGTCATCGAGGTCGAGCACCGGCGGCCCTGTCTCGATCGTTTCTCCTACTGCTTGAGACCATTTATCAATTTAGTTTGCTTGGACCTCGGTGAGTCGCTCTGCATTTTCTTATTTGACTGTACTCTGACCATGTTCAAAGGATCTAAATTTGACCGCGCCTTTGCTTGATCATAGGGATGCTATAAGTGCTCTCACAATCTACTAGCCGGACTCGCTTCAAGGCCTCTTCCGACGGCCACGATCTATTTGCTCGAATCTGCTTCAAGGGCTCAACGCCTCCATCTACCGGATTGCTTCCAGAAGGGATCTCTTGCTTCGATATATATCGACATTTGCTTGAATGGTCCGTTTTTTTCCATTCTCTGCCCCGATCGGCCCTCTCATTGTCGTTGCAGGAACCCCGCACAATCAGCCCAGAACGACCGGATGAACCGCCCGCGTCTGTATATATTTTGCTCGAGGTGTTGCTTGCCTGTGGTCGGTTGTACTAGTACTATTAGACACATTTCCAATCTCAATTCTCTACCCCGATCGGCCCTCTCATTGTCGTTGCAGGAACCCCGCACAATCAGCCCAGAACGACCGGATGAACCGCCCGCGTCTGTATATATTTTGCTCGAGGCGTTGCTTGCCTGTGGTCGGTTGTACTAGTACTATTAGACACATTTCCAATCTCAATCTCTCTATTGTGTTCATCGAAAAAACCTTCAAGTTACCGTCCGAGAGCGAAGCACCAGCTTGTACCGATACGCGATACATAAGTATGAGATCGCGAAGTCGATGAGCAGCAAAGGACGCGAAAGAACTAGCGAGGTGCGATGCTGAGTTTGCAGAAAAGCCCACGCAAAGTGCGATGGGAGACAGAAGGTAAATTGGAGTTTGAGCTGAGCGAACATTGATTTTCACCGTACAATTTCCTGTCTTCCTTTGGGAGAAATTCATCGGGGACCGGGCGCCAACACTGTGTGAAGACGGGTCTCTTGTAGTATACATCATCTGAACGACTGTCTTCAGATTTTCGTTATACGGAGAGGTTGGACAACGAGCCTAGGTCTCTTGATGCGCGGCGTGCGCCCAAATTCATCGAAACTGCATCGCCCTCCTTAATCGTTTTTCTACGCGCACATCCAGTTTAATTGGCACGACTATTTTGTACTTTTTATCTACGGATTTTCGCGCCGTATTCACTGATTCACAGCAGATAAATGTCCATGAAGAGAAACAGAGGAGAGACGGTCCATGAGCCGAGTAAAAAAAAAGAGAAGGAAAAAGACATCAGAACAAGAACAACATCTTGAATGGGCTCGCCGCGACCGTCACATTAGTCGGGTTCTTGGAGCGTGCCATAAATCTCTGCGCCACCCGCTCCTTCTGCGCCCGCTCGCTCAATGCCGTAGTGATGGACTGTACCGCCCCGTCGAGAGACTGAAAGCACGGGCTGCCTGCCATGCCTGCAGGGTACAGAACGCGCGGAGACTGCCCCTGAGTCGGGCCCGCCTGCGGAGCTCCCGACGACGTAGACCGCGGCGCCAGCGCGACGATCGACGCAAACGCGCCACTAGGTTGTTGCTTCGCCGCACAGCGGGGAGAGCCGGGGATGGTGGGGGTGGAGGTGGGGGAGGTCGGAGCGGGGGTGGGAGTGATGCGTCTGCCGGTGCGGTTCTTGGGGGCCTCCTCTGTTTCTGTTTCTGCTACAGCCTGCGCATACGAGCGCTTGCGGGTACCGGGGACTGGGCGCGAGGTGTTGGTCTGGGTGGGGACGGCGTCTTCTGCGATGGTGTGCAGCTCCCGGCGAGGGAACCGCTCCGTGCGACGCTTGATCGTCGAAGAGTTTATGCGGGCACGGGGGGCAGGGGGCTGCTCTGTGGGCGGGGCGGCGGAGTGGACGGGCGCGGTAGACCGTTTCGAGGAGGAAGGATGCCCGAGCCCGATGGCGGCGCGACCGCGGGTTCCTTCGAGGGATGTAGTGCCTGACTGAACGGTGGCGGGAGGCTGGGATGCGGGAACGGAGGAAGACACGGCTGTGGTCATCGATGCAGGCGCCGCTGACTGGTACATGACGAGAGGACAGGTGCGCACAGCTACGACACGCCTTGGGATAAGACCGGTGCCGCGCTCTTTAGGCGACATGAAACGGGCGGCGTCTTTGGCAGACTTCTGCACGGCACTGATCAGCGAGGGTCATTGTAGACGACGGTCGAGCTTACAAGGGTAAAAAGATCACTGTTAGGCATGGACGGTGCCCAGGGGTTGCTGTCGGGGGCGGAGACGGGGGCGGGGACGGGGGTCGTGTTCTGAACCATGGTTTCAAAGATGAGAGAGGTGGGTGGGAGGAAGATTGGTTTAAATAGAAGTAGATTTGTGGATGAGCTTTGTCTGCACCAGGCAGTAGGGATGGTGATGGTAAGGAGAGAAGAGAGATAGTTACTTCCACAGACGTCCGCGGATACAAATAGTGCGAAGACAGGGGTTGTCTGAGAATGCGAGCACGCAAGGCCAAACAGTCGATCAAGCAGGACGCGTTGAGTTATATTGCCGTATATATCACTGTTCCATTTATGAATATTCTGGCGGAGCGCAGGAGCGGAATCGACCATACCAAGTGTGCTGTAACTCCGGGTGCTCCGCCTCTGTTGTGGGTCTGTTTAACGTGAAGGGGAGACAACAAACACATGCAGCATACGGAAGGTCGAGGTATTCTTTGGGAACCTGGTTGATACAGGCGGTCCGGCAGTGAAGGCGTAATTGAGGTTGTAAAACTGGAGCTCGACCAAGCAGAACACGTTGAATTGAACCTTATATTGTTGTGCTATATATTACTGTGTCGTTTCGTGAATATCATGCGGGGGCGTATAGCAGAATCACTCATACCAATTGTACTACGACTTTGAATTCAGCTCTGCGTTCAACCACGCAATGGCGGCGTATAATCGTCTGGCCGTTCAGGTGGGTCTAGTCCGATTACATCAACGCGAAGAAGGGGACACAGCCAACAAACGCATACCCGAAAAGTCAGTCGAGGCGGCGCCTTCCGCGTGTGGTTTGGAGGCGTTCGCGCGCTCGGCCGCCACGAAGGTGGAGTAAAGCGCGGACATATGAGCTGCTTTATTCACCAGGCCCGTGTCCGCCAAAATGATCTTGTGGAGCTGCGAGCAGAACTCCGCGATCGCTGCGCGTCCGGTATCTCCCTCGGCACGAAGACGGGTCAGCGTCTGCTGGAGGAGTTGATTGTTGAGCGCGGGGCCCAGAGCTAATGGCACGAGCGCGTTCAGGTGCGCGGCCATGGCGTCGTCGTTCTGTTGCAGCTCCGCGAAGTCGGGCGCGTCGGCGAGGAAGCGCCGGAGCTCGGCCAGGCGCTTCTCTGCATTGTCCCCCATCCTCCGGACGCCCCTGATGACTTAACTACGTATCAGCATTCAACGCCAGGGACGCAACGGACGACGCACGGACGATTATGGACGCTGCAACCACTATCCATCTGAACAGGCTCACGGGATTCACACCGACCGAAACAGCAACCACCTTGGGTTCTGACGAGTCCTTTGGCTGCTTTGTGATATACTCGACTGCTATGGGACGCGTCGATGACTGGCGGTGGGTTGAAGGAGCTGGTTTTGGAGCGGATTTTGGGTCAGAGTGTTCGGTACGCTGCGCTGCGCCCGAGATGTCGATAATATCGATGAGAAGGAGTTTCCCCGGGCGCACATTGCTGAGATGGCGGATGCCCGGCCTTGCAGCTCGCCGTAGGAGGGGTCGGAGCATTTTGTCGCTGTTTGGCTGCATCCTCCCGACTTTCCCTTCCTTCCCAAAAACTTACTCGCGTTTCTCTATTTTCTGAGCGCATTGTCGGGCCTTCTTGCTTGCGCCGGCCATGGCGACGTTTGCAAAGAGAACGTTCGATGCGGCCAGGTACGCGGCCTCGCGCCCAACATACCCGCGCAGCCTCTTCGAGTCCATCCTCACCTACCACAAGCAATCCCTCAACATGCCCGGCTCTGCTGCCCGATGGGATCACGCCCTCGACCTAGGCTGCGGCACCGGTGTGTCTTGCCCGAAAAGTACGCGGTAAAATTTTAATTTCAACTTTTTTTATAGGCCAAGCAACCGTCGAACTCTTGCGCCCCCCACCCAAGGAAGGCGAGATGCTCCAACCCTTCTTCGAGGAGGAACCACTGGGGTTCAATTTCGTCACTGGCGTTGATCCGAGCGCGAAAATGATCGAGCAGGCGAGGGCGTTCACACAGACGCTCGGCGAGCGCGCCGGGGGGTTCGAATTCGTGCAGGGCCCCGCAGAGCAGCTCGGCTTCCTCGAGGACGAGCAAGTCGACATGGTCATCGCCGGTGCAGTCTGTATCTCATATTTATTTCATCCGTTCTGAATTGCAATTTAGCCCAAGCGGCGCACTGGTTTGATTGGGAACGTCTGTGGCCCGAGCTGTCGCGAGTGCTAACCTACGGCGGCACCGCCGCGTTTTGGGTGCGCGTCTCCGCGAGCTAACTGCCCCTCATGCTTATTCAATGCATTTCAGGTCTACTCAGAATTCCGGCTGCCGCAATACCCCCATCTCACCCCACTAATAACAGAGTACGCGCAGGGGACCGACCCGCGCACGTCCCTCGGCCCGCACTGGGAAGCCGGCCGCAGCATCCTCAACAACCACCTCCTCGACATCGTGCCGCCGCCCACGGGCTGGACCGACGTCAACCGCGTGTTCTTCACGGGCAAGCACTACCCCGAGCTGCCGCAGCCGCACCTGGACCCGATCATGCGCCGCACGATGACGTGGGGCGGCGACGGCCTGGACGGGTACCTGCGCACCTTCAGCGCGCTGCACCGCTTCCACGACGCGTACCCGGAGGACCTGCAGCGCGCGGACGGCGACATCGCGACGCGCTTCCTGCGCCAGCTGATGGCGGCGGCGCAGGTGCCGGCGGGCCCCGAGGGCGAGGCGCAGGAGGTCGAGGTCGAGTGGCCGCTTGCGCTCGTCATTGCGCGCAAGGAGCTCGACCCGAAGGACCCGTGGCGGCAGCGGCAGGTGGCGCTCGGCGAGCGCATCGATGTTGTGCGGAAAAAGTACGAGCAGAAGCAGGCGGGGCTGCCGCCGGCTGTGACGCTCGAGGACACGGCGACGCGGCTCAACGACTGGGTCGCGGTACAGGGGGAGGTGCTCGAGATTGTGAAGAACGATCTGGACACGCTGCCCGAAGACGTTGATGAGCCGTACGACGAGGATGGGGGGCGCGAGCGGTACATCGAGGTGATGGACGACCAGCGGATGACGCTGTCGTGGCACCTGTCGTTCAAGGAGTCGTTCGACACCGCGCTGGAGCTCGCGCTCAAGACGGAGCGCGAAATGGGACCTGGGAACGCGCACCCGCCCTCGGCGCTGGCACGGTGGCTGGAGCTGATGCGCGCGCGGACAAAAGAGGTCGGGGGCCCGCTGTGGGAGATGGACGCCGCGCAAGCGGAGGAGATCACGCCCGCGCAGATTGCGGCGCTGACGGCGGAGCAGGTGCAGGGCTACGAAAAGGCAGAGGCGCTGGAGGCGATCGTGCGGGTTGCAGAAGAGCTTGCGCAGGCGGTCCCCAACGAGCCCATCTCGGACCTCGTGCGCGGGCTGTATATCTCGGCGTCGAAGGAGGTCACGAAGCAGGTCGAGTACGGCGACAAGCCGTTAGAGTAGTTTCTAATAAAATAATATTCCCAGCTCCGAGGCTCGGTGTGACACCGTGTAACGCAATGTAACTCTCTCTCTACCTCCATGGACGATCTGCCTCCTGAGATCGTGGACAAAATCCTCGACCATGCTATAGGCCCTCAAAGCGACTTCGCCGCGAATACTCTCACCAGGGCAGCAGTGGTACGAGTCTGTCGCCGGTGGAGGGACCTTGTCTACGAGAACCAGTACTTTTGGAGAACAGTTACACTCTTCCGATTCATGTCGCGCGAACACATTACCTTTACGCTGCACAAAGCACTGCAAGCCCAGGACATCCGCTTGGTCGTCGACGCGCAAGAGTACGACTCCATGACAGACGGCCACCGCACTATAGCCGTCGTCTGTCGGTCCCTCACTGACTTGAATGACCTTGTATCAGAATCGGTGCTGGAGGTGTCGGAGGTGTTTGACGCGATCGGGCAGCTGCGGGTGGAGGCCTCCAACTGCGCTGACTGGGCCTGTGTTATGGCGCCGTTCATGTGCTTACCGTGCGCCGCTCTCCAGCGCGTCGAGGCCTACACAAGGGTTTTGGGTCAGAGTCATGACTCGGATCAGCGAGACATACCACGCGACGGCGCCGTATGGAGTGCGGTGACCACCATGAATCTGGACGCCGTCAATCCCCTGTGGTTTGGCGCACCCGCCTTTGCCGGTCTGACGGAACTGGCCGTGGGGAGGGTGTGGAGTTCGTTTTCGATTGACACATCGAGTCTCCTCGCAGTACTGGAGAGCGCGCGCCAGTTGATGGTCCTCAAGCTCCAAGACGTCGACCCCGTCCCGCAGCAACGGCCGCGGTCCACAGCCACGTTGCCGCGTCTCACGCACTTTTGTTTCGTGTACAGCCGGAAAAGATGCGCCCTCCTCCTGGCCTACCTTCATATGCCCCGTGTTCGCCACTTGCGTGTGCACGCCGTCAATGAGGCCAGGTTGCATACCTTGCTAGACGTCTCGACGCGGTGGTCGGTGGTACATGCTAGTAGCAGGCTCTCTGGCACGTCATGCTATTTGCGCTGCGTAGACATTATACGCGAGGTCGCGTCCAGGGACTTTGGACACCAGGGCCCGCGCGCAATCTCCGTCATGGAGTCCGCCTTGGTCCAGCAGCGTGGCGTCCTGGTCAACGTTAACCTACACTCGTTGAACGACGACACGGGCGGACCTAGTATGTTGCACGGCTCTGGACGCAGCTTGAAATACACGGTGGAAGTCGAGCATAAACGACACAGGTACACAAGAAAGTCGACCGACGAGGGCTATATTGTTGAAACGAACCCGAAAGCCGTGGATTGTATTTGGAATAGCTATCCGACGACAGCTTTCCCGGAACAATGGCTCGAGTAGGAGAGCAGAGAAGAGTCGGGACCTCCGCTGCAGTATGTAGTCCGAGAAAATTGTAATAATAATATCGCGTCGTGTGTTTCGACCTTTCTTTCCTACCATCTCCTGCCCGGTTCATGAAGGTGGCGATCGTCGGCGGAGGCCCGTCTGCGTTCTACGTCGCGTCGCGCCTGCTGTCGCGCAGGACGGACGCGAGTCTACGCGTGCACCTGTATGACCGACTGTGGGCGCCGCACGGGCTTGTGCGGTACGGGGTCGCGCCAGACCACCCCGAGGTCAAGGCAAGTCGGGTCGCGCACGGCGAGGGGACGCTGACCTCGTCCAGAACTGCACCCACAAATTCGACCAAGCCGCCGCCGATCCCCGCTTCAGCTTCTATGGGAACGTGAACATTGGAACGGCGCCGCCGCCGCGGATGCCGCATACGGTGCAGCTGCCTCTGCAGGAGCTGCAGAGGCACTACTCGCACCTCGTCTTTGCCACGGGCTGCACGCTGCCCACCCTCCATACTGCGCTTGCTGACTCGCCGTGGTGCATGCCCGCCCTTGGATTCGTGCACTGGTATACCCAGCACCCGTCTGCCCCGCCGCCGCCAGCTCTGGACACGCTCACGCACGTCGCGCTGATTGGGAACGGGAATGTTGCTCTCGATATCGCCCGCATCCTCCTCACCCCCGTCTCTGTGCTCGAAAAGTAGGTCGCAATCCCGGCTTCCATAGCCAACTATTCATTATACAAAGGTACGACGTGCCGCAATCCGTCCTCGACGTCCTCGCGCGCTCCACCGTCCACCACGTCGACATAATCGCCCGCCGCGGGCCCCTCCACGCCGCGTTCACCGCCAAGGAGCTCCGCGAGCTCACGAACCTCCCCGACGCCGCCATGCGCCCCATCGACCCCCAGCTGCTCGCCATCCCCCCCTCCGCGCTCCCCACCCGCCAGCAATCCCGCATCCTCCAGCTCCTCGCGCAGGGCTCGCGCAACGCCTTCGGCACGACGCGCAAAACCTGGGCCCTCGAGTTCTTCAAGAGCCCCACGGGCCTCGCCCCCCCGCCGCCGGGTGACAGTGATGGACAACCGCGCCTGCTGCTGTCGCACACGGCGCTTGATGCTCACGCACGCGCGGTCCCCGCGTCGCCCGCACCCTCGCTCCCTACGTCGCTCGTCATACCCAGCCTCGGCTTCCGCGCGGAGCCGGACACGCCGTTCTACGACCCCGCCGCGGGGCACCTGCGCACGAGCGCGGGGCGCGTGGTCGGCGCGGACGGACGGCGCGTGAGGGGCGTGTATGCGTCGGGGTGGGCGGCGAATGGGGCGCGCGGCGTGCTGGCGACGACGATGATGGACGCGTATGGGGTTGCGGATGCGGTTTTGGCGGATGCGGATGCGGAGGATGCCGGGGGAGAGGCGGATGTGGAAGCGCACGCTGAATTCGCGATGAATCCGGCGCCGGCGGACGAGCTGCCCCCGCCACAGGTGCGCGATGCCGCTGCTGGGCGTGTGGTCACATACTCGGACTGGAAGCGCGTCGATGCGGAGGAGGTGAAGCGCGGCGAGGTGCTTGGCAAGGAGCGGGAGCGGATGTGCTGGGAGGAGGCGAAGGCGTTTTTGTGGGGCGGTTGGGATCTACTGTAACTTGGCCTTGAATAATATGCAATGAAAATGTGTACACAACGCTCCTCTCATCCCCGGTCATTTTCGTTAAGGTAAAGCGCCGGTTCCAAAAACAAGAATTCAAGCGTTACACGACCTGACCGGCCTGACCCCGAATCGAACGGGGATCCTCTGCTCAACCGGTTCGCCAATAGTCCAAATATTGCAGAGACACTGGCCATTGTGCTATCAGGTCAACGCTACTGCAGGAAATTCATCAAGTTGTAGATAGTACAGCTTTACGACTTGTCCATGGAATCATTGAAATGAACTTGGAAAATCCAACACAGCGCTGCAGCTAATTCCCCACCTTCTGAACATGAAGCCGTTCGAAGTTCATTTCATTCCGTGCACATCCTCGAGCATTTTCGCAGACTCAGAAACGAATCTATGTGTTACATGTACTTGTCCAAAGAAAACAGAAATTTCAGCCAGATATGGGGTAGGCGTCGATGCATATGCCCCACAATGAACGTTCGGGATGTTATTCAAGTCTGAGATAGACGTGCACTGGCTGCACAACTTGCGCCGTGAATTTAGACAGATAGGGGTCGCGGCCCGGGGACTTCCGGTCGGCCTTGATCGGCGTTGGCCGAGGTTATTATTATAAACAAGGCACCTCCTCCTCATAAAGTGAACCATTAATCGAGATGAGAGTCAAACAACCAGCCCTCGCCCTTGGTCCCTCCCATGTCGTACGTTCCACTCCAGGATCCCACCTTGCTTTTCTTTCCCATTTTCAGTGCACAACAAGCAATAGTCGCGACTCCTTCATTCCCAGCAGAAATCCTCGGCGAGGTCTTTCTCGCCTGCATTCCTATCCCAGGCAACCGAGATAACCTCCCCGCATACTTCCCGTGGACCATAAGCCATGTCTGTCACCACTGGCGCGCCTCCGCCCTCGCCTTCCCGAAATTATGGTCGTTTCTCGAGATGGAGCAGACGCAGGAGAACCAAGAGCCCGACGACGCGGAGCTGACGCTCGATTTCATGCAGACGTACCTCGCGCGCTCGGGGCAGCACCCCCTCACGTTCCACCTGACGTACACGTACGAGACGCTGCACTACCAGCCCTTCCTCGAGTGTCTCGGCGAGCACACCGCGCGCTGGCAGAACGTGTCTCTACAATCTCCGAACCTTTACGCGCTGGAGTACCTCGCGCAGGGCGAGCCGGCGGAATACCCCCTGCTCCGCAGCCTCGAATGCTCGTACGCGAACATGGACTCGGACGCGGTCTGCGAGGGCCCGATCTTCGCCCCGATCCCGCTCGCGCAGCTGACGCGCTACCGCGAATACGAGTGCTCGTGGCGGCCGGATTGCGAGCGCCAGTGGGAGATCATCGCGTAGCTCAGCGCCGTGGTCGACTTCCGCGCGTCGTTCTACGGCGAACGTGACGACGAGGCGGTCGAGATGCCGCACCTCCGGTTCGCGTCCCTCGCCGTCGACTCGCATGCAGAAGAACTGGGCATCGAGGAGATTATTAACTGCTTCGCGTTCCCGGGCATCCAAGGCCTGAATCTGAAGCTCATGGCGAACCATTCGCTGGGCGTGCTGTTTCCCATGCCGGACCAACTCAAGGGCCTCAGGATCCTGCGCCTCTGCGGGGCGCTCGCCATCTCCAACGCGTCGCTCTCGAGCATCCTTACGGAGCTGCCGCTGCTCGTCGACCTTGCCGTCGAGCTGCGCGGCATCGACGCCGCGTACGTGTTCACCCTCCTCACCCCGTCATCCTATCCATCCGTCCTGGTCCCGCATTTGCGTGCGCTACGGATGCACCGCGTCACGGAATTCGAGCGCTCCTCGGGGACAGTCGATGCGCTACTCACGATGCTCACGCAGCGCTTCGGGGGCGTACAGGGGAAGGAATTCACACCGCTCAAGCGCTTCGAGCTGTCGTTGCACGCGGAGGGCCCGTCGGAGCTGAGCGATGAACCGACGTGGATAGAGATGCTCCGCATCCGCAGGCCGGCGGATGGACCGACGACGACGGCGGAAAATCCTGCGTCGATGCTGGAGAGTCTGGAGTCAATGCGGGTGCGAGAGGGCTGGGATATTCGAGTTAAGGAATGGTGGAATGAGTTTTGGAATGCAGAGATGGATGGGGAATTCTTGTAGAATTTCGTGTACATACCTGCGTAATCAAACCTTTCCTATGTGAACGCGATAGACACAAGTAACACATACCCTTCCCGCGGTGGACAGTGCAGTCTAGCGAACCTGAACCAAGCGGAGGGTTTGTACATCCTGTTGCGCGTCGGCCGTCGCCTTCATTTTCAGCATAAGTTGTTCATCTATCCACCGAGGCGAGCACTTCTTTCCTTTGGATGCAAGTGGGAATCTGTGAGATGACCAACAGATGAACAAGAAGCGCGTGTAGACGATCCTGGAATAATGGAAACGTGCAGACACCACAGTATTCACATATTGCACTAACCATTGTGCTCTCAGGTCGATGCTTTTTACTTTATGTAAGAACTCGCAAACCAAGTGCCCGAACAATCTCATTTACCTCGACACGAGTTTGCACCCGCAGTCGAGGTCGAGAAACAATCGGTGCCTGCGGCCTGTATGCTTGCAAGAGTGCGAAGCTATATATCCGACGTTCATTTCATCCCCCACGTGCACATTCTCGAGCAGTTTTCCTACAGACCCAGCAACGTATCTACTTCACAGATTTGTACGCTTCGAGTTCAACCCAGAGAAGGTCGTCGACTACGCCGGCGCACGAGCCTGGAGCTAGGATAGATCGCAGCGTCAGAAAAAAAGGCTGCTTTCTGCCGGTGTCGCTGAACTCAGGTAATACGCGGTGGTTACACAGCGGAATGTTGAGTCCCCCAATGAATCGGAGTCGGAGTCGGAGCCGGAGTCGGAGTCGGGCTTTCAGAGCGAGAACTGGGCTGACTCGTGGCCCTGGAGAAAGAGGTTACGAATGGCGAGTCATACGGTAAAATGCGGTCAGCTCACTTGGCTTAGTCGGAGGACACCGATGGTCTGGAGGATGGCGTCTTTGCAATTCCCGTACATAGTTATTCCGCTTGTCTAGACCGTGGCGTGTAAGCTCAAAAGAGTAAGTAAGGAAGCGCGCAGCGTTACTTACGACTATACATAAAGAGTTTCAAACATACCGCCGTCCACGCCCTGAGCTCGATCAGCTCGCTGCGCATCGAAAATATGTGCGCGATGATAAGTTGCTTGACGAGTTCCCTGTCGTCCAATCCCGGGTCCACACAGAGTACTTTAGCGGTCACGAGTAGTTTCGCGGCGTCTGGCGGCAAGGCGCGAAAATGGGCGACCAACCTTTGCGTCGTCCGGCCTCGGAAGTCGGCGATGCGGACGCGATCCGTCTCTTGGTCAGAGAGACACTCGGTATACAACGTGCAGATGGAGGCGTCGTCGAAGGACGGGATAGTGAGGAGGGGCTTGACGCTCTGGTGGAATTCAAGCAAGTGGGAATCCAGAGTGTCGGAGCACTGGAATTGTCGTTCGACCGTCGCGGCCGGAGGAATCTCTTCATGTTCGGGGTGGAATGGTTGGCTGGTCTCGCTACAGGGCATCCACTCTAGCCCAATAGACCTATTGAGAGCCCAAGGCGGCGGCCTGAAAAATACGGTGCGAGTGCGAGGAGGAGGAATTTATTTGTGCATGCTTGGTGGCTTTCCCGTTTCTTCACACTCCGCAGAGTAGACGACTCAGAGTGGACAGCTCTCAGACCATGAACTTGAAGCTAGCCTTGAAGAAGGGAAGCCATCCAGATTGTCGTTCCATCACTGGCCATCTGCGCTCCAATTCGTGCAGCCCTTCATTCAATTTCCATTCCGCAAGATGGTTTAGGTAGAGGATACGGGGTTGAAGCAAGCCACCACGTTGATCTTGAGTCTTGAGCGTGATTTACGCGAGAAGACGCGTCCGAGGAACGTGCACAGGACGAGAGGACAGAATTGACGACAAAGCAGTTGTGCGAGGCGAAACGGGATCGTTGGTGTGTGGAGACCGAGCAGAGAAAAGCGCGGATATCTCTTCCAAAGAGTGGCTCATGTCCCAAATACTCTGAGCTCATGGTTTAAATTTGCTCAGGGTTGTTGGAAAGTTGAAACTGAGGACGTTACGCGTGTTTGCTTCCCAAGCCGAAAGCTTTGCTCGGCACTCCTCGGCACAAGCCGTGCCGTTTCCTCGCTTTTGCTCTCTTTCCAATCTCTCTGAGTCTCAGCCTTCGCTTTCCTGCTCGCAAATCAGATTTTTTTTTGCTCACATCTCCCATTACTTGCGTGTGGGTTGGTCTGGGTCTCATTCCTCGCGTCCAAGACTCTGTACTCGCAAGTTTGGTCGTGTCCGCGTCGTCTCCCTCCGATTCGGTCTCAAGGTCCTGTGTAGCTGTGTAGTGGAGCTCTTGCAGGACCTGTGCGGTCATACGGGGGGCTAGTACGGTTGCCTTCATCCTCTTGGCTTTGAAGAATCTCGTTCAATGCGTACACATGGATCACCACTTTGCTGTAGGATCCGGCCCTCAGAATCCAGGGATGTTCTCAAAGGTATCTTTACCTATTTTTTTCTCCAACCACTGGGAGCCCGGTGTTGACTTGAAGGATCCGTGATTGGCCTCATGGAATTTCAGGCAGATGGCGACAGACACACACCGGCTCTATCAATCGTCTAATACCTCTGCGGCAGCAGCCTGCTCGACAGAATTTCCTGGTCTGCACGATGTGCTGGATCTTCCTCCGTTTTGCGTCAAACCGACCTGGGCGAACGGATTATCTTGGGATGAAGAGCTCGAGGGTGTAGCAACATTGGTATGGTCAATTCTGCTCCAACGCTCCTCCAGAATGTTTACCAATGCAACAGTACTATATAGTAATATAACTCGTTCAATCCAGCGCGTCCTGCTTGAGTGAGACCGTTGTAATTATCTCTCTTCTCTCCTTACCACCACCATCCCTACCTGCCTGGCGCAGACAAAGTTCATTCACAACTTTATACTCTCTATCTTCAACTCTCTAACCACTGGCAACCTTCCTCCCTTCCACCCTCTCTCTCTCTCATCTTTGAAATCATGGCTCAGAACACGACCCCCGTCTCCGCGCCCGTCTCCGCTCCCAACAGCAACCCCTGGGCACCGTCCATGCCTAACAGTGATCTTTTCACCCTTGTAAGCTCGACCGTCGGCTACATTGACCCTCGCTGATCAGTGCTGTGCAGAAGTCTGCCAAAGACGCCGCCCGTTTCATGTCTTCTAAAGAGCGCGGCACCGGTCTTATCCCAAGGCGTGTCGTAGCTGTGCGCACCTGTCCTCTCGTCATGTACCAGTCAGCGGCGCCTGCATCGATGGCCCCAGCCGTATCTTCCTCTGCTCCTGCATCCCAGCCTCCCGCCGCCGTTCAGTCAGGCACTATCTCTCTCCAAGGAACCCGCGGTCGCGCCGCCATCGGGCTCGGGCATCCTTCCTCCTCGAAACGGTCTACCGCGCCCGTCCAGTCCGCCGCCCCCGCCGCACCCACAGAGAAGCCCCCTGCCCCCCGTGCCCGCATAAACTCTTCGACGATCAAGCGACGCACGGAGCGGTTCCCCCGCCGGGAGCTGCACACTATCGCAGAAGACGCCGACTGCACCCAGCCCAGCACCTCGCGCCCAGTCTGCGGTACCCGCAAGCGCTCGTACGCGCAGGCTGTAACAGAAACAGAAACAGACGAGACCCCCAAGAACCGCACCGGCAGACGCATCACTCCCACCCCCGCTCCGACCTCCCCCACCTCCACCCCCACCATCCCCGGCTCTCCCCGCTGTGCGGCGAAGCAACACCCCAGTGGCGCGTTTGTGTCGTCGATCGTCGCGCTGGCGTCGCGGTCTACGTCGTCGGCAGCTCCGCAGGCGGGTCCGACTCAGGTGCAGTCTCCGCGCCTGCTGTTCCCTGCGCTCATGGCAGGCAGCCCGTGCAGCGAGCGGGCCGAGATGCGGCAGAAGGCGAGGGTGGCGCGGAGATTCACGGCACATTCCACGAACCCGACCAATGTGACGGTCGCGGCGAGCCCATTCAAGATATTGTTCTTGTTCCCCTGTTGTTTGCCCGGCCCATGGACCGTCCCTCTCTGTTCCTCACGGACATTTAGTTATGGAATAGTATTTTTCGCACGAAACCCCGCAGATAACAAGTTACAAAAATGGTGTAACGATAGCTCAACCTGTATGTGTGAAGACGAAGAGCCGTATAATTTCGGTTGTGAGCTCCAATTTGCGAATTCAGGTCGGACTGTGACTTGGGACACCGGACAAACGCATGGCTACGCAATGGGACAACGTGACAACCCCTAGCGTAGCTAAACAAAGGCAAATGATCCGGACGATTGCGAAAGACCACACCATGAACGCCGTACATGATGCAGAAAACTCAGCGCGATCTTACAATCAAAGCCCAGCGGCTACACACTCTGCTCAAACCCAGTCTGCCCCACCCGCTACAACGGGCGACCTGCAGATAATGAACTTGTTGTGTGCTCCATATCTTTTTTCCGTCAACTGTTCTAACGTTTTTTGTATCCCAGTTTTCGCGATCTAGAAGAGGCTCACCGACAACCTAAGCGTATCCACACAGTCTACTTCGAGATTCTGGTCAGCGAACCCTGTCTCCAGTCCGTGTGTGCAAAATTAAATACCCTCGAGTACCGCCGCTCCCTTCGGTAATATCCCATCTCTACTTCACATCTCCTTCCTCTGAGGGCCTTGACAGTATCACCATCACACCTGGTAAACTCCGTGTCAAGATGCACCCCATTACGAAGACACATGGAACGGCGGTGGGAGGTCTAGTTCACCAGCTGACTAGTATGGGCTCTGCGATCAACCCAGGGTTCAACCTGGCCCTCATGGCCTGTTGTGATGCTGGTGTGTATAGTTGGGTGAAACTTATGCTGCAATTAACTGTCCTGCTTCTAGGACATCCTTCAGGAGCCATCTCAAAGCAACCGGATTGGGGTGCTTACCCTGGAGACCGCGCTTCGCTAGACCCGTCTATTGTTGTTGAAGTTGCGGTTTCGGAAAGCGACATGCAGCTAAGAAGGGATGCCGAGATGTGGCTAAATTTGTACAACGGGAAGGTGAGTCTGATAAGCTCCTTGCTTCCCTGACCTCCCTCCACTGTCCCTCCCTTTTTCATGTCACCATAAAAACCTGCAATCATCCGCATCACCCACCCCATCGCTGACCTTCCTCCCTCCTTCTCCACTTACACCCTCCACCTATATTTGATCCCCTCCCATGCTCACTGCGATTAAACTAAATTGATTCAGGTCCTTACGGTCATAACCATCAAAATTTGCCCGGAAACGGGTTTGTACTACAAGCAAATAGAGTTTGGAATGTGGAAACGGAACCCACTGACCTCCGTTCCCGAGGTCACGCTCCAGTGGAGGCATGGCATTCAGGAGGTCGCTCAGGTGCCAGCCCTGGTTCTGCAAGCATCGGACTTGTTCTTGCCCTCTGAAGAACCCTTGTGGATGGCAGGCCAATCTGTTACCATCACGGCTCAATACATGCAACATTGGGTACTCGCTGTACTTAGAACCATCTAAGTTGTACAATATGCAACTATATTGACGTGTTCCTGTTTCTCTTCATGGACAACCTGTAGAGAAAAAGTACAAAATAGTTCTGTCAATAAAAAATGTTTGGACCCGATGCTCTTAAGATTGGGAAACAGGGTACAGTCAAGTCTCTCGTACAAAACCACACTCAAGGGAGTGAGGGGGGGGAGAGATTTGGGGAAGAAGGTTGAAAGGGGAAAGACTGAGAAGACAGCCAAGTCAAAGTAAGACTGGTGTTAGACCAGGGGAGGAGCTTACACAACTCCCTGCACAGTCACCGGATTCCAAATCGGAATGAGGGGTGCCAGGGGCGGCGGTTGGAGATGTGCCAACGATCCTCGCGAAGGAAGGGAAGGCGACTGGACTCGGCGTAGGCAGGCGCTTGGTCCGCTACCGCACTATGAACATTGAGGTTCATGGGATGAGAGGTCGTTTCACCAGCATTGGGACAGCGAGGTCGATATAAGGGTGTTGGATTGTTGCTTAACGATTCACCCCAAATGAACAAGAACCAACTATATTGAATAGGATTCCGGAGTTCAGTGTAGGGTGTAAGTTCGTTACCCCTAGCCGACTCTGGAATTGTAATACAAGACAATACATATATACAACTGTAAGGTCACGATGTCCGGCCCGCTGGTTGGGCCGGGCCATAATCCTTACACTCCTCCCCTCAGGACGAGCTCGCGAGTACGACTTGCAATGTGAGAGAGAAAGAAAAAAAAAATCTGGCCGCCTCAAATGCCCTGCGTCATGCTAGGCATCTTTGGTGTTGTCCTTCGCGGCATCAGAGTCGACTGGCGTCGTGCCCAGCGTCACGCCGGCATTTAGCTCTATCTCCTCTTCGCCGTTGTGCGACGCCGATGGTGATTCAGGCGATGCGGGCAGTGGAATCTCCGTGCCCGCAACACCTTCATTCGTAGCGGTCGAGGCGGTCGAGGGTGCGTCACCGTCCTTCATTTCCGCGTCTTCTTCGTGGACTACCGCAGCAGGTGGCTGGTATCCAGAAGGATTCTGCAGCGCGGTGGTGGTGATGCCGGGCCTCACGGGCCCGTGGCGCACGTATTCCCATCTTGTGAGAAGGTGCACTGGATAATTTCGAAGGTCATCCACGCTGTGAGGCGGGTCTTTGAATACCACGCGCGTTGGGTCGGTCGACCCATCGCGCAGGTTACGCCATGATACCGCGAATTCGTGGATGATTCACGCCCCGGGGGATCTAGTCCAGACTCCGTGCATAACAACCCACACGAACCCGAGGGCGGTGGTGAAGTTTTGCCCGTCGAAGGGGTATTCCGCAATCCTATCTGATGCGTGAATGTACCCGCTGTCAAGTGTATTTTCGGTAATACGCGTGGTCCACTGGGAGCGACGTTATCCGAGTGTTTCACGCAAGAGTCGGCGGGCGAGTAGAGATTAGGTTTATCCTCGGATCACCGTAAAGTGCAGCAGAGTATCCAAAGATGGAAAGCAGAGGTAGGCGGATAATTTACCTAGAAATGCAAGAATCTCCCAAGTCGACTGGGAGCGAAGCGAGGGGCTAGATAAGGTGGGAGATAAATGGCGGGGGTGGTGTTAAAGGATGACTCTGCGTCGGCATCGTAACATTACTATATTAAGCTTACCGGGCGGAGAGGAACCCCTAACTGTTCTCTCTCCGACCCAGGTATGTCGATACCAATGTACTCATACATAGTGACCTAACTGATCTCTCTCCGACCCAGTCTGAGTTGTTAAGGATATAGTTTTGATAGGTGGGTAGACAGTAAAACTAATTAGATTACTGTCGCATAAATATTCAGTCAAGAATTAAACTCTCGTCCAAGATCACAATGATACGAGGATTGGTTGGTGAGATTAGTGTTTAGTTCTGCGAAAGAATAAGAATGCTAAAGCAATGTATTCGGTAGTTCGCAGACACGTAAAACCAATTTACGAGTATGCGCGGAGTTATTCGGTAAGTTAAAGCAAGTGAAACCACTTCACAAGCTTTAGGCGGCGGCGGCGTAGAACGGTAGAGACAAGCACTAAGAGCAAGGTCCAGTCACAAGTCGAAAAAGCGGTAGGTGAACAGACAAGCACTGAGAGCAGAAGTCTAGTCGCAAGTCAATTCGGGTAGGCTGGCAAGTATTTCACTATACAAGCAAGCTTAGAACAGTAGGGTTGCTTACTGAAAGTCGGTTTCAGTGAGCAGAAGCGGTTGCGGGTTCGGTAAAGCGGTAGTTGATTCAATTGTCTACAGAGTACATACAGCGGTGTAAGATAGAGGCAGCTGTAGGGGTTACAGCTATGTCGTCCTCTGGGGGGATTTGGTCTGGGTAGGAGAGGAGGGATATGGGAGAGGTGCTGGAAGTTGCACAGGAATATAGTTGGTTTAGAGTGGGTTATTGCAAGAGGGGGGAAAACATAATGTGACATGTCTACAGGTCTGCACTGAAGCGAATTTATACTATTCTCCCTCTGTTTCCATGCCAATCGTTCCCACACATCGTTCCACTGCCTTGGTTGGGAGAAGATCCTATTTGCAATCTCCTAGCTGGGGAATTTATCCCGGGAGCTCATTAGGCCAAATGGGGAAATATCCCTCCCTGGAAGAGTCGTCCGAGGTCGTCCTGAGCTATTTTGGGGCAGGGAATGATGGGGAGGAGGTTTCCAGGCACGTTTCGATGATATCCAAGCCGGAAGAATTGTCCAGGCAACTCTGGGTGAACTCCAACCTGGAAGAAGTTTCCGGGGTGCCTTTGTGCATGATTTCTGATCTGGGAGGAGTATGATGGCTTGTTGGGGATGAATGCAGCGTGTAGGAGGCGTCCAGAGCGTCTGGATGGCGTCGTTTCGATGGCTGCTGCATGGGTGAAACTATATGATAATTCTCCTGGGTGGGGAGAACATGTGATTTTTGAGGAAAACCCCAAAACTGCATCTTTTAACACATTTCTGCATCTCGTTTGGAGGGGCTATGAGGCGGTATACCATGCCTAGCACAGTTACCAGCCTCACAGCGGTCTATTTATACTATTTGGAAATCCTTTGGGGGAGCCTAATTTAGACTACGTTGGGGTTTGGGGAAACTAATTTAGTGGATTTGGGGTTGGGGTTGGATTAATTGGGGTTTGGGGTTGATCTGTTCGGGTTTGGGGATCAGCACAGCGTCATGTTTGGTCCTGTTGATAATTGATCGTTTATCATGATTTCATTAATCTAGGTGATCTGTGATGATCCATCATTCCATCAAGATCTTCATCATTTCTTGATAAGAGGTTTTCCTAGCCTCCAATTGGCCTTGACTCTAAACATTTTAGAGTCATGACATCCGCGGGGAATGAACAAACGAACTGTCCCCAGTTCAAAAAAATTCTCCCAATTGGGAGGCGTCATGAAAACCTCTTCAAGAAGTGTGCATTGTTACATGGTTTGTCATCCTGCTACTGGTACGCCTCTGGGCCTTTCAGTGTCCACCCACTGTAGCATTGTGCCAAAGCGAGGGGGAACAGCAGAGGATGGTGTCGGCATGTGAACCCATCCGTCCTCTGTGATTTCTGGCGGAGGTGGGCTGGGACTAGGTGTTGGTGGTGTGACACTACTCCATATTGCTTCTCCTTCCAGTTGGACCTGGTCGGTAGGTGCGGAGTCAGTGATGACCTGAATGAGGTCATTGTAGCATTTTTCCACATGCTTCTCGGGGTCAGGGATGTCGATGAGTTGAGAAGGGATTGCCAATTTGGTGATGGCAAAATCATACCGCTGTGAGGCTGGTGTTTGTGCTACGCACTGCACACCGCCTCATGGCCCCTCCTACCCGATCCTGTGAAACCATATAACCGCACCCGACAATCCGCTTCCTGAAGAGGAAACCAGATTTCCCGAATTGGCCCAACCTCCCAGCTGGGGAGATTGCTCAAAACACCTCACTTTCGCGACTCAAACACCATCCAAAAGGCTTCCAAAGCACTCTCAGACACCGTTCTGACCCATGAACCTACCACATAACCCTTGAACACTCAAGAACTCCACGAAGCACCAAACGGCACTCGAGCCCTCCTGGACTGGTCAAAGGCCGCGCGGCCTCAGCACCGCCCCGAGTTCTCCCCGCCCAAGGTCGCTAGGGGACGCGCGTACCCCGCCAACGAACAACCAATCGGATATACTCTAGCCTCGTGTCGAGCCTGTCCATGCGGTACAAACCGCAGATTTGCTGGCTTTCCACTTCCTTGGCTAGGAGAATTGCTGAAATCACGTAATTCACCCGCCTCCCCGGGCGGGAATACACGTGTTCCCTTCGCCTAGCCCGACCAGGCCGGCGCGCATCCCCAAATAGCCATCTCCTGGGCTGGGAGGACGACCATGACGTTCCAGACCGCAGTGCACCATGTGCTACCAACGGTTGGAGGGACGCGCGTCGGTCCAGTACGGCATAGAGAGAAAGGTATAAAAGGGAGATGCGAGAAGCGGAAGTAGTCAGTCAATTACTGGGCTCTCATCCCTCCCCTGTATCTCATCCTCTGAATTACATCTAAAGAGCCCTCGTTCCCACATTTGACCGCCCACCCCTCACTTGTCCCTGGTCCAGGCACTTTACCATCCTCCCCTTCTGCAAGGACGTCCCCACCACAGATGTCCCCGAGTCTATCACCCAGCAGGTCGCCGTAACAGAGCACCAGATTCGCAGGCATATCGCCGTGTAGAAGACAGGAACACCCGGTTCTGGTTAGACACCTCATAAGGGCAAAATAACGCGTTATGTACCGGGGTAATACCGCGAACATAACACATTATCTTCGGGAAGACCATATATGGAAACACCGGTACATTACGGGTTGCACGGGTACTTGCGGGTTGTGCTGTATGCCCCCCGCCGCCCGGCATCCCTAGAAACATCGGCATCAACCTCTATCGGTCGGCAGACCCCCCCGGGCCCAAAAAAATTGCATAATCCGGATTTAAACGGCAGGAAACGGCGCGGGATCAAAAAGCCCCTATCTCGGCATTGTCCGCGGTTACGTGTACATCCAAAAGAGGTAGTAAAAGTCCCCGCGTGCCCGCCTCCTCCCCCGCGTCCTCCCGCCTCCTCCCGCCCGATGCCTGGCGTCCTCGCTGACTTCTTCATTCGTTCCTCTCTACCATCTGCCTCCACGCCCCCGCCGCGCCTTCCCCGTTGCCCGCTTCCCGCACCCCGCTTCCTGCTTCCCGCCCTTCCCACCTCAATCCTCGTCCACCTCCCCGCCCATCAGCAGCTCCTCATCACTCTCGATATCCCCCCGCTCATCATCGTCCTCCTCGTCGTCTTCTTCATCACCCTCACCGTCGTCGTTGGCGTCGAGGCCGTTGGCACCTTCCATCGGAATTACGGGGTCCCAGCTCGGCACCCAGACGGTGTGTTTCTTGCCCTTCCGCAGCTTCTCCTCCGTCCGCGTAACCTCAGCCCGCGCCGCCAGGTCCCGATAGAGCTGCGCTTGCTTCACAGCATACGCGACCTTGCCTTGCGCCTCGGCGAACGGGATGCTGCCGGTCGGGACCGCTTGTGCGCGCTTCACCCACTCCTGCTCCCGGTGCGCAAAGGACACCGGCAGCCGTCTCCACTCCTCCTCCAGCAGTCACACCTCCTCTGTCCACCGGCGACTCCGTGCCCAAGCTTTTGCCCATTCTATGCGAAGCGCTGTACGCATATAGTTAGTAAATGAATTGATTTATCATAAAAGACAGTGGACATACCGTCCTGAAGCTCCTCATCCGTCCCTGCCGTCCCCGCCATCGTCCAGATCCACGAGACCTCCCGCATGTTCTCGCCGCCGCGCGTCACCATGTCGTCGTCGTCATCGGGGCCGAGCTGGGGCAGCAGTCCGTCGTCGCGCTGGTCCTGCTCGGTCTGCATGCGCCTCTCGTTTGCTCTCCGGCGCTTCTCCGCATTACGGGAAAGCTCCTCGGCATCCTGCATGCACCGGATGTCCTCTTTCTTGAGTTGAGGCCACCCCACCTTCGACTTATCACCATTCGCGATGCGGAGTCGGGCCTGCCACGCCATTTGGAATTTTTCAGAATGCAGACGTATCTTGCTTTCGTTGCGGGCGACGATGGTACGCGATCTGGTGTTCATGCCTTGATGGCGCGAGTTGTGCTTCTTGTAGAGTAGAAAGCGGGACTTGATGTGCAATTGATTCCGAAGACGAGGGAGCGCCGTGCGGCACTGAGCAGCGCGCAGCGAGTCCTCGATCTCGAGCACACCTTTCACGCAGCCCTGGCCCGCACGCTGCGCTTCCGTCAACGCCGAGGGCAGCATCAGCGGAACGCACTCCGCAGGCTCGTCCGCCGGCTCGACTCGAGCGGCCAGAGCCTGTATGGACCCCGGCGTGTACGTCGCCTGCAGCTTGCGGAACCGCGCGACGCCGCGATTCAGCTTCGTGCGCATAGTCTTCATATTGATTTGCATGGCAGTGGTCCCCGCTTTCTTGAGTTCTGCCTGAACCCGCACACGACACCTGGTAAATGTCAGTTTATGCGCTCCCCCACAAGAGTCATTACTTACTGCTGATCTTCGAGATCAAGACCGGCGACCACAAAGCTGCTAGGCGTCACCTCATGCAGCGCCGGCACGCCGCCCTTCGCCTCCTCCGCCTCCTCCGTCGCAAACTGCAGGCGAACATCCATTTCGGTGAGCCCTACCCCATCTCGCATTAGCAGATTGACAATATCTCCCCCTCATTATCCGCGTACCTGTGATTTTCATCTCATACGGATTGGGCTTCGTCCCGTCCTGCTCGAACGTCTCCACCATCTCCTTCCAGGCTGGAACGTTCTGCGCTTGCTGGATTGAGAACGCCTCGAACGCCTGCCGCTGCGACACTTGCTCCTTCCGCGCGGCATCTAGACGTCTACGTAGGATGGAAGCTGACATGCTCGTCAGAGTGGACTATAGCTAAAATTCAAAACACTCACCCAACCCGATCGTTTTTAACCAGTTCCAAAAATTCCAGTGGTCGTCCAACGCGTCGTGGCGAGCGCCCGGGCCGCTGACACGCGTGCTAGTCGCAATCGCTCCGATACTCGCCCACGGGCGCTCGATACCCTCGCCGTCTGTTTGTCCGCTCCCTGGTACCAAATTCAGTGAGAACTTGACTTGGCACGCGAGGGTGTGGGCGTGTATGTGCATCTTGGGGATCACAAAACGACACAGCTTGAGGATGACATGCAGGCGAACGAGGGGCGGCAGCTTCGAGAGACGGTCGAATAAATACAGCCACCACTGGCACACGATGTCGTACAAGATTATTTTGCGAAGGCGCGGGTCCTTATGCCGCATAATAGACCCAAAGATGTAGTCCATGTTAGCGAATCTAGATAGCAAGACGTCGTTAATCAGTTTATTCAAATGTGTATATCAGAGCCTGCACTTACCGTTCCCCCCGCTGCAAATCCCCCACACCGTTCGGCTGCACGAACTCGTGCCTCGCGCAAACGCCCATACCGACACCCGTGGTGCTGTACCCCCTCGAAAATTTCGTATTTGCGTAATCCAGTGCAGCCAATCCGCTACAGGTGCTCATCTGCATGTCTGTCAGCCGCTGCCTAGTCTTCCAGAGGCAGTGTGGAACATACCTCTTTCTGGTCCGTAACGGACAACAGATAATGACGATATGGTGTATTCTCCATAACGTATCCCCATCCCGTTCCAAGTCCAGGGTCTTTGATCTCGCTCGAGATCATGCGACGCTTCAGTCTGAAGCAGGCGTCGAGGGCGATGAAGAGAACGTAGAGAAATCTGGGGCTTATTATCAGTATCTCATTTATCCCAATCGCTCAGCGGACTCACTGGTTCTCCGGTGGCGCGTCCCAACCCTCGGGCAAATTGACCTGGGGGTTCGGACAAACGGGACACTCCACCGCCAACTCACCCGCCGCGGTACCCCAAACCCCCGACAGATCGTGTCCCCGTCCAGCGCGCTTCAGCATCAGCAGGTGGCGGTATTGTCGAGCCATCCGCAGGAAGACCTGGTAGCGATCTGGAGGCTTGACACCAGTACTGTCTGTGAGCCTTTCCAGCACGGCATAGAAGTCGTATGCTGTGGTTTTAGCCTGGAGTGAATGCAGATGGAACTTGTCGAGAACGAGCATTGTGGCAGCGGTTCGGGGGAGGTCGTCGGTGGCTGGGAACCACCCCGCGTGGAGCAACTGGATGTGGGGCTCAGCCCGCTCCGGCGAGTCGCAGGCGCAGAAATCCACCGCGACGGTATGGATGCCATTGTCATGCAAGACCACGAAATCCTCGTGGCCTGCCTGAGGTCGAAGGCACTTCTCGCGGGGCGGGTGGCCAAACTGGATACGCTGATCGAGCTTTTTCAGCGAGGTCTTCGCGAAAAAAACACCAGTCCATTCCTGCGCAAGTTAAATACTTTGTCTCATGATAGCTGACCGACAGCACTCACATATATTACGTGCAGCGGGTCATCCAAGTGCCTGTCGAGGCAACATTCCTTGCAAAGCACGAGTCCCCCTGCACACTCTTGGCACCAATATGCAGGAGTTTGGGTAGCGTCCTTGCATCTGGGGCACACAGATGGTGCCGCCCCCCATCCGTCACGCCGCAACAGCTGCACAAGGTAGATATCACGCAGTGTCCGGAGAAATCTGTCCATGACTTTGTCCTGCACCATATTTCAATTCGACAGCAACGATGAGCAAGGGGGAAAAAACGCACCGAAGGGAGCAGGCGTTTGGGATTCGGAACCCGGGGAGGAGCAGGGGGAAGGGGCAAATCTTGCGAATCGTCTGGCGTCATGGTGTAGTGATCGCCGTCCAAGTCATCAGTTGGAGCCTGAGGCATGCGATCCTCCGTCAGCGCGGATGGCCCCTCTCCCAGCCGTGCACGTTTCAGCGGGGACGGTGGAGCAACACGAATCGTCTCGCGCTGGATGGTCCGTCTGTCGGCAGAGACACGGTCGACGAAGCTCTGCATTGGCTGAGCGTCGGGGGTAACGAGATCGGTGACATTGAAGGTGAGCGTGGCCGGTGTGGACGACGCGCTCGGAGTGGCCGCGCCAGGACATGTCGTTTTCTTGTTACGGTTCGACCGAGCCATTGAAGCGGCCCCAATAAATACAGGAGAAGAAAAATGGAAAAAAAAGGAGTGGAAGGACGAGATCAGGATGTCTTGGCACCCATCAAAGGCGCAAGATATTAGTAATATAATCGACCGAGGGCACAGCAGGAGACCGCTGTCATGTCTCCAAAATGTTTGGAGACAGAACTGATTTGGACGCCCATGAAAATTGTTCCCAAGAAGTTAGCGACTCAGACAGAATGACTTAAAAGGAGTCAAATGAGTCTGAGTCGTCTTTTGACAGAAAGCCGACTCAGTACTGGCATTGACCCACACAGTGTTCATGACTCAGGGACCACAATGACTCAACTAAATACGCATAGCCGTATCGACTCACACAAATGACTGGTGAAATTGAGGAGGAGTCGCTTCGACTCACGAATGAGTCAGATGAGTCAACGTAGCCAGTATGACTCACATAGGTAGAAATGTATATAAACCCTGTAGAGTAGCCCATAATAACAACGAACTCTTGAGACCCCAAGAATCAATCACACCCCTAAGACCCCAACCGGAACCTACCTTCTCTCCGACAGAGACTGTAAGTTCAAAACCAACCCACCGAATTTACCTCCACTCCGACAGTGTAAGTAAATTCACCTAAGACCCAACCCCCGGAACCTATTTCTCTCCGACAGAGTGATAAGTTCCACCCGAATTCTCTTGTACTCCGACAGTATAATTGAGTTCAACCGAACCCCCAAACAACCCAACCCGAGTATTACTTGTAGCCAATTTACCAGTCGTATTCACCCCACCCCCAACCCTCTTAAATAATTGAACTCTTGCTGAGACCTTCCGACCCGGAATCTTAGCACTTCGATTAAATTACCACCTACCCTACTCCTCCAAACCACAAACCTCCCCTCGAGATTCTTACTGACTTGTCGGTATATCTCAAAACTTTTCTTACTTGACATCGGATTCCGAACCAGTGAGAAACACCCGAATAACACCACTTCCGGTGAACCTCACGTATAACATTTTATACACTTGACATCATTTGGTGACCACCGCAGGGGGGTTTAATTGAATCCCCTTTGTCAAGTAAAAATTTATACGTACCCCACATCCAATCCAACAAATCCCACATCCAATCCAACCATTCCTACCGACCACCCTAACATTCTTCCTACCGAATCCAACATGCATCTCCCCGACGACTTTAACCCTCTCAATTCCGACACGCAGCCAGTCGCCTCCACGAGTTGACTCCCTACGTCACCATCACAGCGATCACGCCGCCATCCACAAACTACGTCACCGGTGCCGCAGTTTACATACCCGCGTCGTGAAGCTAATCTTCCCTTCCCCGACCTTAAATCTTCTTCTACCAGACGCAATCGACATTCTTCCCCGCGACGGGCTTCGCTGCCAGACCTGTCGAACGTCCATTTTGAAACAGACAATGAACCCATGGATCAGCCACTCTCTGACACGGATTCGGATTCTGATTCTGACCTCTCTTCCACTTCTTCTGATGAAATCAAACCTCCACGCATGAAGTCAGCCATACCCGTCTTTGGAACTACGCGTACGGTTTACGACATGCCCATGCGCGGCAGCCGGGATGCCCCAAAAACCTTCCGAGGCCATCACTCTGAAGTGGAATACTTCATCAATCACTACGACAAATTGCTGGTGAAATTCCACGTTACAGATCCTGAAGATCAGTGTGAGAGCATACTAAGCTACTGCTCCACTGATGTTCAGGGCTTCATTCGCGCCTCGGAACATTACGAACGGCACAACTGGCTTAAACTGCGCAAGGAAATTTTACGGTGGTATGACGCGGATCGCGCAACTACACGCTATAAACCCAGCGACATTACGACCTACACCCTCAAGACTCAAAAACGTCCTTTCCACAGCTTGTCGAAATGGAAGAAATATTTCATTAAGTACAAGACTATGGCTGGGATCCTTCTGCGTCAGGGTCACCTTACTCGAGCCAACTATGATATCTACTTCTGGCTTGGACTGCACCCTGATCTGCGCCAAATATTCGAACAGCGCATCCTTCAACTCAACCCCATGCGCAAGGCTAGCCGACAATTCTCTGTCAGAGAAATCAGTGAGGCTGCGGAGTGGTACTTCCGTCGCAACCGTGCTGAAGCCATGGTTGTCAATGCGGCTGACTACGGGATTGACTTGGACAGCGGATCTTCCGAGGATGAGTCTGATAAAGACGAGTCCGAGGATAGCGATGATTCTGATTATGAAATTTATAAGAAAAAGCATCGCCAAAAGGTTCGTGAGCGCAAGGAAAAGGAGAAGAAGAAGAAACAAAAATCTTCGACTCCAGGCGCATCCACTAAGCGAACCCTGACTACGTCGGGAACCGCTGAGGAAGTCACTGGATTAATTCGGCAGCTAAACAAAATGTCGATTACAGATCCAGAGTACCCACCGGTGTACTACAAGGTACTAGCCTTGGATACTACTGGAGTCGCTGCAAAATGCATACAGCCTCCTCGTATCAACACCTCGTGGGGAGACCAAAGTCAGCGGAATCCCTCTCGTACTAAACCGAACCCTCCATCTGCAAACACGACTACCACTTCTTCCAACTCGAACTCTTCGCCGGCTACGTACCCAAACAATATTCCTGTATCTTCTTCGAGCACCACCCGGCCCGACAATAACGGTTGTTACGGGTGCGGCACTGAAGGCCACAGGATAGGAGATTGCCCAGCGGTAAAAGAGCTGATCACTAAGGAAGTGATCAAGGTGGACGAAGACACCCGGAAATTGCGGATGAAGGACGGGTCATTCATACGGCGCAATCAAGGTGAAAGTCTTATTCAAGCTGCTAATCGACTGGCCGCACCGCGCGTAATGTTCATGACCAAGCACTCAAGTTACGCGCAGGACACAACTGACTCTGAGTCCGAGGAATATGACACACGGGACTCTTATATGCAGTCTAGTGTCACTATACCGGACTGGGAGCTGGATACCGACTCTGATGTGCCTGAATACTCGGATGAACCTCAAGCGCTTGACACACACTGGTACGTTGCCGCGAGCGACTCTGAAGACTCTGAGTCGGAAGGGCGCGACGTATATCTTACCGTGCCTCAGATGCATGAGTTGGAACCGAGTGAGGATGCCCAGGTGAACGCAGCCGAACGCACGGTACCTAGTACCCGTACTGCCCGCAAAGAAGCCTTTGATGGGGTAAACGTACCACCAAAGGACAGGAACCGCGGCGGACCTGCACCATCACCTGCAAAGACAGCAGAGCCAAAAGCCCAGTCTAGACGCCAAGGGAATGACGCACCTGCTCAAACTGTCCGGGATCTACTTCCACCGCTAACACCTGTTGACGTCAGAACCCCACGCGAGGTTGACGTTGACATGGAAGTTGATTCCCCGGAAGTACATCAGGAAAAGCAGCGTCGCAAATCACCGGATGTGCGCCAATCAAAGTCACCACCCGAAGCGGCACGCACCAAAGATAATCAGAACGACTCTCCAAACTCAAAGCCTGGAGGAAGGCAGTCAGATATTCAAAATACTGTGAGCATGTCTTCCATAGTTGAGAGAATGCTGGACCTGCCTTTCACCATGACAATTCGAGAAGCCGTTGTGGCGTCAAAAGACCTTCGCACAGGATTTATGGATGTCATCCGCCTCAAAAATGTTAAGGCGATCCTGCTGGGAAGATCCCAAGATAACCCAATTGTAGCAAACTGGACATGGCCGCGCTCGGAGGGAGTGCTGATTAAAATTGACGTGAAAACGGGCGGCAACACGATATCTGCCATTGTGGATACGGGATCCCAACTGGATGTGGTGCGTGCAGACGTGGCCGCATTAAAAATCCACCGTCCAGTCGACATGACCCGAGCGACCAGCATGAATGATGCTAATGGAGGTAAAGGCCAGCTGCAAGGATTCATCGACGATGTGGAATTTAACTGCGGAGGAGTACTCACTCGGGCTGACTTGTGGGTCTCCCAACAAGCCCCATTTGAACTCCTGTTGGGCAGACCTTGGCAGCGTGGAAACCTCGTCACAATCGACGAGCGCGACGAAGGAACATACCTTGTTTTCAAGGATCGCGAAACACGGCTACCACGTTATGAACTTCTTGCTATTCCATACGAGCTGTGCGGAGAACCGATACCCAAATTATTCTCCTACACCTTAGACGACCCAAGCCCTGGAAAATCACCGTTGGATCAAATTAAGTATCCAGACATGCGGACATGTACTGACTTGTTTTCAGATACAGGCACCTTGAGTAGGGCAAAGGACACAAATTCCATATCCTCAACCCTTACCGGACAAACACAGGAAACACCTCAAAAATTCCGCGGAGGAAACACGAACCTTGCGGAAATCCCCAGTCGTGACTCATTTCCTCTGAGTAAAGCGCAGCCGGACCGGACTGATTCGGTATCAAGCCAGAAAACGAACGGGGCAATACCAACCGGAGACTTGACTCCACTTGACTCAGTGTCAAACAAGAATAGTAAACCTATTCAATGTGTCAAGATATACAACCCAATTGAGACAAGAAGGAAACCAAACCCGGAAAGGACAATGACTTGGGAGAACGAGTCAGAACAGCAAGAGCAAGTGGACCTCGGAAGAAGGATTTTGGGAACGAGTCATGTCTCAAAAGCCTGGACTCGTACCACTTATGCGCTTAACCACCGAAAAACGTACGAAAGCAAAGCAAAGGAGCTGAGGCCGAAAAAGACAAATTTTGAATTAAACCGGGACGAGACAGACAAGGCTGTGTTAAGCGGACATCGGCACGTACTCTGCGGCACCGGAATTCCGCCCTCCGCCGAAATCGAGCACCGAGCGGCCCTAGTCGACACGCTATTCCATTATGAGGAGTCGCAACAAGTCCATCTAGATGAGGAATTGATTCAAGAAAGAGCCCAATTGACTCAAGACAACTCACCAGAGAGCCAAACTGACGAGGCAATTTCTCCACGTATAGAGAAAAGCACGCGCGATCTGGTACTACGGAGACTTGGAGAGTCAAACTGGCTGCCGAGCCGACTAAAAGACCAGCAATTAGATAATGAAAGTTCTTTGGAACGGTGCGACGCAAGCTTAGAAGCTACCGGCGGCAATCGGACTGACAACACCAAGGTGCTGCTGGCACTTGAAGCAAAAGGGCCTCGTAACAGAAGAGAGGCTGCCCTGCGAGCAGAGGAGGCTGGCTCCGCAAAGCCTACCTTGAGTCTTTTAAAAGACACTCTTGAGGACATCGAAACGCAATCGAAGCCCGAGCCCTCGCCAGGATCTGCAGGTAATTCGGGCCAGGAACGCACACCTTGCTGGACCGAATATAGAACGACTCAGAGCGGCGCCGACTCTAAGGCCTTGAAAAACGAGTCAGCGGAGGGGACGTCGTGGATCCCCACACGAGTTGACTCGGAACGCGGCAAAGCAGATAGCAAGACAGGCCGGGGTATTCAGGCTCGAGACGAGCACCCACAACAGCCTATTCAGCAACTGCTGACTCAAAATGACTGGGCCCAAGATAAATTGGAGTCAAATAACAAGCCGAGGGAGGAATTAAAGACAGAAGCTCGGTGCCCCCGCTCGGATTGTGCCGAAGGCATCGAGATCTCGCCGCAAAAGGAATGGGAAGGTACTCAGCAATTCAAAAAGTCTGTACGACTTGGGGAATTGGTCGGGGTTTGGATCGTGCGTGTGGTAATAGGAATAATTCAGATTTTCCAAGGAGCACAGTATAAAAGCCGACGCCAATCTGGACGGATGTTCCCTCAATACCAATCAACGCACACTCCAAACCCAAATCACTTACCTTTACCCCACTCAAACCACCAACTTCTTCCCCCTTACACCATGCCGCCCCACTCTCTTCCCCACAACACCTACACCCGTGGTGAGAACGGATCGTTCGGAAACCGGACGCGCTCGACTCACCGTAACCCTTCAGTGCCATCGAACACATATCGGGCAGACGACTTCGCGCCGCTTCCCGCTGATGTTCTCGACCGGCGCCGTATCCACGTCCCGGGACCCGAAGATTTCCAGCCACGACACCCGAACGGGTTGTCGCGCGTGCGAAACGCAGTCCTAGGTCAGTGGGCAAGACATCGCCGAGGCGAAGACTTACATCTTCGGCCAGTATCGGTCACGTCCCCCCAGGGATTCTTTACGCACGGTGAGCATCGCGTCAACGGGCAGGAGACGTACCACGCCATCCTGCTGAATGCGCGTATGCTCATTCACAACCCCCTCACAGGCCTGCCCGCATTCCGCAATGGGCACGCTGAAGTCCACATGTACCCAGCGCCGGCCGACAACCGCACCTGGCCCTTCGAGGTGCCGTTTGTGCCCGAGCGCCAAATGGACCGGGACCTAGAGCGGTATAGCCCGCAACTACGTTATGAGGTGAGCCGACAACGTCGAAAGGGGAACTTCAAACTCACCACGACGCGTCGGATTTTGAAGGACTATCCCCGACCCTCCAACCCGAACAGCTCGTCCCGCGCTGAAGGAAGCCGCGCCATCACTTGGCGCGACATCCCCGCGCTGCAAGGCGACACCTCGCACCCGACGGACGACTGGGACATTCCTCGTTCGCCCACACCCGCCGACTTGCGCCCCGGAGAAGAGAACCCCCCGCCCGGGTACCACGACGTTCCCGCGCCTCCAGGCACCGCGTCTCCCTCGACTTGGGGGTGGCGCGTCCCGCTCTCCTTCCCCATCCACGAACTCTTGGATCCGCTCTACGACGACCTCGCGTCAGCGGGCGAACCCTGGAGCCCACCCTCTCCTATTCCTGTCCATGCCCCTTCCCCCGACCGGCTCCTTGTCACCCCCAACGCCATTCTGCCGCCCCCTGTTGCCGTATCTCCGCCCGCGCTGAACGTCGAACCGGTGTATCGGTACTATGCCCACCCTGCGGACCAGGCGCCTATGCACGACGTTGAGACGATGGAAGCGGTAGGCAGAGAAGCACGTACCGGTGATCATGTATACCGAGTCGACGCCCGCCAGCTTGGCGTAGGTATGCGTCTTGACACTCCTCGCCCGCCCTTCCGACTGCTGAATTCCCCCCCAGTCCTGTCCCCCATTCCTGAGGAGGAAGGGGACGACATGGACGTGACAAGCGATGCAGAGACGAGCTCAAGCGACAGCAGCTTCGAGCATATCGGCGCGATGGAAGGCGTGCAGGACGACGCACCGGCGATTACGACCTTGGCGCGTGTTGCGGCATTGATCGATGGTACGCCGAATTCGGTCCTGGAAAGGCTGAATTATAACGCGCGTCAATCTCTTATAGAACGGGACGAAAGCATTCAAGAACCTACCTTTGTGTTTGGTGCGTTCACCGCTTCTCCTCCCGAGCCCCGTGTACCAACCCCGCCTGCGCCCATTGTACAAGATTTTGAAGATGCCGAGCTGCAGTCTACCAGCAGCGAAGAGGAGGGTGAAATCCGCGAAGCCCCGCCCGTGTCGCGCGCCGCAGCCGTAGCGATTCCAGTCTTGGGAAACGGCAAGCGTGGCGCACTTGTGACACGCGACCGATATTCTTCAAGCCCCTCGATGTACGCCTCGACCTGCGGGTTTGAGACGAGTGAGGGGGAAGAAGGTGGCTCTTCTGCCCTGTCTCCTTTGCATTCTGACCGAGGAATTACAGACGACGAAGATCTGGAGATGACCGAGCTCAGACGAAAGGCGCAAGCCCTGGCAGACGAGGTAGTGTTGAAGGTGGTTGCCGCGCGTGTCGTGCCCTCACCACGGAATTCCCAGGTGCTGAACGAACCGGGGGAAGAGGAGGACTCGGACGATGGCTCGATTCCGCCGCTCACGGATGTGAGCTCGGAATCGGATGCTCGCTCGTACGTGTGTCACTCACCCCAAATTGATCCGGCATCTGACGAATACGGGTATGTCAGCAACGCGGCAACTTATCCGACTCCGCAGCTCGCACGCAGCCTCGGCCGCCACCTCCATGAAATTCGCCACTACGCTCCCTCCCCCGTCGTCGAGGACAACGTGCTAGCCCGTGAATACGGCCTTGTACACCTCTGGTCTGCGAACTACGACCGTGAGCAGGAAGAATTACGTACCCGGGACAACAATTACGCTGCTGAGCCCCTCCTCGAGCTCATTGAACTCTTTGAGAACGGGCCGTTGAAGCACACCCTCGACCGCGCACTTATGGAGAGAGACGATGCCCCCATCGAGCCGACCTGGAACTCGGCCAAGCGGCACAAGGCCTTGCCCACACCACGCCTCGCTAACCGAGTAAGCGACTCCTCGGAAAATCAGCCCACTTCGGCTGACATTCCTCAGGCCCAGGTTACCGCCGAAATGCTGGACGCGGTGTCGATCCCCACCCACGACGGGCAACGCCGACTGCGCCAAGGCTTCAAATTCCCCCTTCAGGCCTCCACGCGCGAAGTGCGCCGCTTCAACGGCCGGGCCCTTGCGCTGGGAGTCCTTTTCCGCGCTGCGCTTGGCGCTGAGGCCGGCAAGTGCGCTGAGGAAGTTGTTGCCCTCGGCCTCGCGTTGCAGCTCTTTCAGACGCATCTCGACCGGGGAGAAGACCTCCTGAAGCGGCTCGGCTGGAGCATTGATCTCACTTGCCTGCACGACGAGGATCCCGATGCGGTTGATCTACCATTTGCCTTCCCCCACCAGAACTCGAAGTTCCAGATCCTTAACCACGCCTTTTTCGTTCACGGGCGCACCGCCATCTCAGACCCCGGTCGGAAGATAATGAAGTTGCGATTCAAGGAGCCGGAGTTCATTGCGCACCTGCTGTGCAGCGGACTCCTTGATCCGCTCCCCGTCGCGACCTCGCCTGATTCGCTTACCGCTGCTAACGAAAGTAACGAGAACATGCCCAGATTTCGTCCCACTCGGGCAAGTTTCGACTTTCGTTCCCAGTTCCCACCGGCTAACTCTGCGACACAGCAGAACGAGAAGCCAGCGGGAGGATCGCGTCTCACGCAATCCTGGGCTGAAGCCGCTGTCCACGATCAAGCTGTCCGCATCAGCGCCCGGGCTGTCGAAGCTCGCAACGCCCTGGAGGCAAGACTGGACGCGGTGGATGCTGCCTGCAAACAGCCCCTTCGTGACTGCCTCCAGCACGGTCTCACCCCGTGCCGTCCGACCTACCGGCACCCGGTCTCCAAGGAGCTCGCTACCGCCGGTGAGTCTTGATGCGGCTCCTCATTTTTCGTTCCCCGCGGATCCGCTGACGCGTCGGCCCAGACAAGAAAGGCAAACGCAAGCAGTCGCCGCGTCGAGAAGCCCCTCGCCCGTACTCGCCGTCACCCCTCGCACACGTCGCCTATTCCTCTTACGTCTCATCGTCCTCTGGCTAATTTTTTCTTTCCTCGTCGATCATCTTCCCCGAACGTATGGACTTCAAGCCCCGCAACGGGCTAATCTCTTCCCCGAGTCTCCAACAGACTCGCCTAATTTCCTTTATTACTTACGATCATCCGGACTTCGAGCCCCGCAACGGGCCCCATCAGTTCCTGAGTCTCCAACAGACTCGGGACTCTATTCCTCTCTACTTACAATGTGTTCCTTCACCGCGCCCCTCCGATTTGTAGTATACTACTTCACTGTGGTACTTATTACCTACTACTTTCGACGAATAATCAAATTCTTTACGCGGTGTTTCAGGTGTGAACCTAAGGCAAAAACTCTTCAAGAAGAAAATTTTTGCTTTGGATTCTATTCCAATACTGCCAATTATTCGACTACAACTTTTAAAAACCTTCCTACACTTAACACGTTGCAGAACGAGTCAAAACTTTCTCGCACCACTTCTGCCGTTACCCCCTTGAGTTGCACTGATCCAAATCTAGACTTAGGCACTGAACATGGAAGACAATTCAGGGCCCCAAGACGGTTGGTATTCACTGAGAAAGCCGCACGACGCGAACCGCAAGCCAATTCTGCCGCAAAACCGAATAGGACTTGCGACTCGGGCGAATCCGACACGGATCAGACGAGCATCGGGCCGGTACGGGTCGCTTCAGTCACATCAATCGCAAGTAAGCCTCCTGAGTACAAATGCAACTACGAAGCCTACGACCTCTGGGAAAACACGAAGCCGACCTTTACTCGGGATGAACTCTGTCACGGGAAAAACAGTAACTTATCCAGTAAAGATCTGGAGGAAGACTGTGCCCCGGACTCTGTACCAGAAGACGTGGGAGATAAATTATCAATGTATTATGCCGACTCGTTTGAATTCGAATCAGACGACGCGTACGTAATCCAGCCCGTGCAAGTTGAGACAGACAACGGAGAAACCTACCAAGCCTATACGATGTATAAGCGGGTGGATAAGAAAATCCGACCGGTCTCAACTACATTTTCACCCGATTACGAAATCAAGCGGACTATACCCGAGGACCCTCTCCTATCCTTGCCACCGCTGCCTATTCATCCACCCGAATTTGAGCCCTCTGGAAAACTTACCTTCGACCGGTTAAAAATTCTGGATTTAAACCCAGATGGGTTTCTCACCGACGAGGAGGAAAAGCTGTTTGCACACATAATGAATGTGAACCAGGGCGCCTTAGCCTTTGAAGACGTCGAACGCGGCACCTTCAAGGACTCCTACTTCACACCCTACAAAATTCAAACGGTTCCCCACACCCCTTGGGAATACAAAAATATTCCCATTCCACCCGGCATCTTGACCAAAGTCATCGAAGTGTTGAAATTAAAAATGGACGCAGGAGTCTATGAACCCTGTCAATCCTCTTACCGCTCTCGATGGTTTTGCGTGCTGAAGAAAAATGGGAAATTGCGAATCGTCCATGACCTGCAACCATTGAACAAGGTCACGGTGCGGGACGCTGGAATGCTTCCCATTATCGATGATTTCGTGGAAGGATTTGCAAGCCGCCAGTGCTACACAGTCTTCGACTTGTACTGGGGATTTGACGCAAGACGAATGGAACCTGAAAGCCGCGATATGACGGCATTCATGACTCCATTGGGATTGTTGAGAATTACTTCCATGCCCACGGGATTTACAAACTCACCGGCCGAATTTCAGAAATGTATGGTGTTCATCCTGCATGATGAAATCCCTCACGTCGCCAACATTTTCATCGACGACTTACCAATAAAAGGGCCTGCAACTCAATATCTGGACGAGAATGGAAAACCGGAAACCATTCCAGGCAACGACCAGATCAGGCGCTTCATTTGGGAACATGCGAATGATGTACATCGCATCATGCACAAAGTTGATTGTGCGGGTGCAACATTTTCGGGAACCAAGACTCAGATCTGTCGACCTGAAGTCCTTATTGTTGGCCAAAAATGTACACCTGCAGGGCGTGTACCGGATGAAAAGAAGGTATCCGCCATTTTGGACTGGCCTCCACTCGCCACACCACAGGAAGTCCGAAGATTCCTTGGGCTATGCGGAACTGTCAGAATATGGATCCTAAACTATTCTGCCATTATACGGCCACTTACCGAACTCTACCGCAAGACAGTGGAATTTAACTGGGATGGACGACGACAGGAAGCATTTGCTCGAATCAAAGAACTAATCACCAACGCACCAGCCCTACGGCCCATCAACTATGAGCTGGAGACACCTGTCATTCTTTCAGTCGATTCTTCTCGCGACGCGACAGGAATGATCCTCGCCCAAATTGACGAAGAAGGAAAGCGAAGGCCTTCACGTTACGGATCAGTGCCGATGAGCGAGCGTGAATCCCGGTACTCTCAGCCCAAGCTGGAATTGTTCGGCTTATACCGAGCCCTCCGTGCATGGAGACTGTACATCATCGGAGTCAAGATTTTCCACGTGGAAGTTGATGCCAAATTCATTCAAGGATTGCTGAATAATCCTGACCTGCAACCGGACGCCGCCGTGAACCGGTGGATTCAAGGAATTTTGATGTTCCATTTTGAATTAATCCATGTCCCGGCAGTCAAGTTTCAAGGACCAGATGCGTTGTCCCGGCGAGGACTTGCAGAAGGTGAAACTGCGGAAGATGATGATGACTCCTGGCTGGATCGCATTGCCTTGCTTACTCAACGCAAACTTAAAACAGTTAGGATGTCAAGTCTAAAGGATGAACGGCTGAAAACGTTGAAACACGAAGGGTATTACCAATTACCCCGCATCCATTTCATGGGACTCGACGAGCCGTCTGAGACCACCCCTGAGGACTCGGAACCCTTCTCCTTGGTCAGCATCACAACCCCGCAGTATTTCCGATCGGTAAAGCAAAATTACGAGCAAGCCCCGGCATATAGGGTTGATCAGCTGCCCTCATGCAATCTTAGCCGCAAGGCTCAAGAATTCCAGCTACGCGACATTCATAAATTCTTACAGACCTTGGAAATGCCAGATCTTGGGTCGCCACAAAAGCAGCGGCGATTCATCGCCAAGGCGTCTGAATTCTTCCATAAGAATTCTCGACTGTGGAGACGTAATGGAAGTGCCGCACCCTTAGTTGTGGTACTGGAACCCATCACACGGATAAAGATTATGCAACAGGCTCACGAGAACCTGGGACATCGCGGACAGAAGGCCATGTGGGAACATCTACGCGACCGTTTCTATTGGCCCCACATGCGTGCTGATATCCAGCACCATGTCGCATCCTGCCCACAATGCCAGGTCAGGAATACGAAGCGAGTTGAGATCCCGCCCACTATTTCGGCCCCAGTTGCCATTTTCCGTAAAATATACATCGATGTGATGCGTATGCCACCCGTAGGAAAGGTCAATATGATAGTCGCCGCTCGTGACGATCTGAGCGGATTTTGCGAAGCGAAAGCGCTGACGGCGCAAACAGCCGAACAACTGGCCAACTTCTTCTGGAACTACATATATTGCCGTTATGGTTGTCCCCAGCAAGTGACCACGGACAATGGAGGAGAAGTCAAAGCCGCATTTGAAATCCTGATGGAGCGATTAGGCATCCCCCAAATCAAAATCTCATCATACAACAAGCATGCCAACGGGGTAGTGGAACGCGGTCATTACACCCTTCGAGAAGCACTAGTGAAAGCCTGTCAAGGAAAGATTAACCGGTGGCCGCAGCTATTGTCCGCCGCCGTCTTTGCCGACCGAGTAACAGTGAGTAGCGTAACTGGCTATTCACCCTTCCAACTACTGCACGCAACACTCCCGATCTTGCCGTTCGACTTGGCTGAATCTACATTTTTAGTGGAAGGATTTCATTCCGGCATGAGCACCAGCGAACTGCTTGCCCTTCGAATACGGCAGTTGCGAAAGCATCCACGAGACATTGCACGGGCCGCCGAAACCTTACGCGCATCCCGTTTCAAGTCGAAAGCTCAATTCGAAAAACGATTCAAGCATAAGTTGCAGAAAAGCGATTACAAACCGGGGGATCTTGTCCTAATGCGAAACACAAAACTGGAGATGACGGTGGCATCCACACGCAAAACTGAGGACAGATATCTCGGACCTTATGAGGTGCACCGCAAAAATAAAGGAGGTGCTTACGTCCTCAAAGAACTTGATGGTTCCTTATTTAAGGATAACCCTGTCGCAGCTTTCCGTCTGCTGCCGTACATTACGCGAGATCATTGGTTCATGCGGTCAGGATGGATGGGCCCCGAACCTGAAGACGAATCAGAAGATTCCGCCTTCACTGATAGCGAGACTGACTACGGCAGCGAGTCAGAATAATGAATCCTGGGCCTACCACTGAACATTGCAAAACGCCACGGCGCCAAAGTATTCAATCCCTTCAATACCTCAACGGCAGACTTCAAATTATCTTTGCGAACACAAACCTTGAGGGCGCCACATGAACCTGCTAAATAGGACTACGAGTACCCCAACGGCTCGGACAATCCATCATGAAGACTACACCCCACACTCTGTCGCAGCGGTCAAACCCTGGTGCTGCTGCGAAACGCTTCCACCCATACTATACCTACCCAAATACGGACTTCAGCGCCCTACGCCTTCCACCCCTACATGTACCCACCACCAGCCGGCCGTTGGAACCATTAGGCTACACCGAAGCCAGCTCTTCGGTTTTTACCGAAAGGCCCCACCGCCTTCCATCATTCCCCATCACGCCGGCACTCGGGCCGCAGGTTTCGCTAGAGTCCCCTAAGCCAATTCCTGCCCGACCCGACTCTATACCCCTAGCCGAAATTCTTAACCCAAAGCCTCTTTCCCCGCCACCAATTTTATGGGACTTGGGGCGGCCATTTCATCCCCAACCACCTGGAGCGTTTCGACATGTCGATGCATATCGACCTCCTGGGGCTATGCCCACTCCCGTTACTTTCGAGGACGTGAAGGAGGAGCCCGAAAACCTTACTCTCCAAGCCCACACTACCGTCCTGTCAGTGCGGCGAAATTCCCTATACTTCGCCATGGACAACGAAACCTGGCGAAAGATTCAGGGAGGGGATACCCTGCGCCTTTCTGGGCAACTTAAAGGACACTGGCTTACGGAGCAGCCAGTATGCATCAAGGAAGGATATACTTTGGTGAATATCAAGGAAGCACGTCATTCTCTCACCACTACCCTTGCAATTCCCAAGGACCTCACAGACATGCTCTCCTCCGATCCTGAGGCCGAGAGCGGTTTCGAGCTCGAGGTCCCAATTCAGTGGGCAGATGCGAAAAATGCCTCTTCCTATCGGTGAATGAATACTTTAGTCATAAACGGCATGTTCTTCCATACAAAAATTGGACTCCGCCGATTCTACCGCTTGAAGATCGGCAATTCACGTAACCCGGGGACCCCAAAAATCTGACTATCAAGTTTAATAGCGAACAACGAGGCAGAATCAGCCTCCGCCACTGTCAGATAAAACTTGTGCGATCCCGAGACGGGGTATCATATATAACTAACCAGGCTGATGGATTTCTGCCTGCATTTCGCCTCTTCACATCCCATGGACGACGACTACAGCACACCTCTGTACACGACCAGCCTTTTGAAAGGAGCCTCACTCGTCATGCCTATTCTCGACCATGTACGTGCACAAACGTCATAAAAAGAGAAAGGCACTTACGACAGTCCGCTTAGGACGCTCCCAAGCAGGGCAAGCGGCCTTATAAAAGAAGCACCCCATATACCTTGCAGGACCAGTCGGATTCCACTTCGCTGGACACAGGAGGACGACTTCCCAGCACGCGAGCCCGCACTATCCATACGCTCCGCCCAAAATCCACCACTGCGTCTACGGAGACACTTCATGGTCACGCCATGACCATCGTCGAGCCCACCTTCCCTGACAGTCCAGCCTCTCTTCTGGGGGACGATGCTTCGACCGCGTTCACTATGCCTAAGCCTCCTTTCCTTTGCCCAATGGCAGACGAAAGCATAGACGCGATGCTAGGATTTGAAGCTGCTCCGCTTCATCAACCCCTTCGCAATGCCTCCCTCTACGCCCCTGTTGGCATCTATCGGTTCATTAACCCTGCCTGCCCTATCACCCCTTCGAAAGTTCCCTTCCGAGCTCTGGAAGCGCACCACATTCGAGGCCATGTCGAGAGGATTTGCCTGCCGAAAGGACCAGAGCCCGGCGAGACATACCGCTATCAACTCACAACCTCTCTGCCCCAGGTCCTCAAAGGACGAGAAGTTCTAGCCTTGACCGGCGCACTCCCTGGTCATTGGACTGTTGCCGAGAAAATGTGCAGCACTCGCCGCTACGCAATGGTACGGGTGAAGGAGGAATACCAACGCCTGGACACCATCATTGCCATTCCCAATTTTTATGTGGACATGTTGAGTGCCCCTGCCTATGTGAAGCAGGTGTACGGATCCGTCCTGAAGGACTTTGACCCAGAACCGACGTCTGGAGAGTCGAACGAGGGGAACGAAGGCTTCGAAACCTATCTGTAATTTGACGTGGGGTTGTATACTTCTTGAAAAATTTTCAATTGCCATCCAAATCAGGAGAAGATAACCGAGGACGGTTGAAATTTCGTTCCCCGCGGATGTCATGTCTCCAAAATGTTTGGAGACAGAACTGATTTGGACGCCCATGAAAATTGTTCCCAAGAAGTTAGCGACTCAGACAGAATGACTTAAAAGGAGTCAAATGAGTCTGAGTCGTCTTTTGACAGAAAGCCGACTCAGTACTGGCATTGACCCACACAGTGTTCATGACTCAGGGACCACAATGACTCAACTAAATACGCATAGCCGTATCGACTCACACAAATGACTGGTGAAATTGAGGAGGAGTCGCTTCGACTCACGAATGAGTCAGATGAGTCAACGTAGCCAGTATGACTCACATAGGTAGAAATGTATATAAACCCTGTAGAGTAGCCCATAATAACAACGAACTCTTGAGACCCCAAGAATCAATCACACCCCTAAGACCCCAACCGGAACCTACCTTCTCTCCGACAGAGACTGTAAGTTCAAAACCAACCCACCGAATTTACCTCCACTCCGACAGTGTAAGTAAATTCACCTAAGACCCAACCCCCGGAACCTATTTCTCTCCGACAGAGTGATAAGTTCCACCCGAATTCTCTTGTACTCCGACAGTATAATTGAGTTCAACCGAACCCCCAAACAACCCAACCCGAGTATTACTTGTAGCCGATCTACCAGTCGTATTCACCCCACCCCCAACCCTCTTAATTTAATTGAACTCTTGCTGAGACCTTCCGACCCGGAATCTTAGCACTTCGATTAAATTACCACCTACCCTACTCCTCCAAACCACAAACCTCCCCTCGAGATTCTTACTGACTTGTCGGTATATCTCAAAACTTTTCTTACTTGACATCGGATTCCGAACCAGTGAGAAACACCCGAATAACACCACTTCCGGTGAACCTCACGTATAACATTTTATACACTTGACACCGCAGGGCACGAAATTTATTGGCTAGAGCGCGTTTATAGATTGTAGAGATATATCAAAGACAATATCCTTCTCGTCTCCCTTTTCAAGTTCTGCCTGACTCAAAAAAATTTCGCTCTTTTGCGGGGAGACCCGACTTCAGCGTCCAAGGAAACTGCGCGCTTGCGAGTGGCCAGGGTCCAAGCGTTGACCGTTGTGTCTTCGAGGCAGGACGAGGAGCTGACAGCTCCATGAGTGCTGTCCTGCGGGATGGGCTCGAAACCTCTGACAAATAAATCAGCATTATCCCTCTCTCACTCTAGGAGGTTTTCACTCACGAAAAGGCTGAGGCTGCGGCCTCAGCAGTAATGGCTGAGTGCGGGGGTACCGGAGGCCTAGGAGGGGCGCACCGCCGGTATTTCTTCTTGAGGCTGATGAGGTGCCTCTTGCGTCCCGACCATGGTGGCGGAGGCGCCCTATCGGGCTGCGGTGGGCACGGCAGGGAGGGCGGCGCAGAGACGCGTCGCTGTACGCTCTCTTTGCCCTCTGAGCTTGAGGTGCGGGGCATAGCTTGGCCAGAGAATGATGTTGACAGTCAAAAGAGTGGTTCGGCTAAAAAGAGCGATTGCGACGCTGCTACAGTGTCTATCGGCTACATCGTCATTCATGTAGCTCGTCGACCTGAAGCCGCCTCCTCGCTTCTCTCGCCTTCCGTTGATAAGCCGTGTATCGGGTTTAGGCCTGTTTCACGTGTTTTTCGCGTTTTCTGTTCTTTTTAACGCGCGTCTCAAGCATAATATCATATCTGATATTATGCTTTGAGCCTACTCTTAATGGGGACTATAATAAGTCCACCCGCAGGGGCTATTCAGAAAGATCATACTGAATTAGCGCTGTTGTACGGGTTACAATTAAAACTGGGTCAACTTACAGACGCTCAGGTTGTACAAGAGAGCTCCCTTATTCATAACGTACCTAGTGGGCATCTGGGGGATTTATCGGTTATGTCTTGAGGACGCCGGACGCTTGATTGAAACCTTTGTTTACATCTCTTTGCATCGAAATGGGATACGCGATGGACCACGTGACCAGCTCAGTACTTGCCCGAGATCATGTTCCGAATAGGCCGATACGGAATTATCCGGACATGATCACATCAAATCGCGATCGACTCTCAAAACGGGGAGATTAAGGTTCCAATCCAGGAACTTGGTCTTCCAAGCTCTTCACAAGGGAGTGCGGGGTACTCAGTGGAAGCTACGAACATGTAGAATCCATTTCTGAGTATCTTATTCACGGGCACGGCCCTATTCAGAACCTAGGGACTAATCTCGACTTGGAGCCGTAGTTGTAGGATATAGCCTTTCTGCCCTGGCTGTAGCCAGGTGCATAAATTGCCTATAAACCTGGACACAGCCAGGGCCTGGCTACAGCCAGACATAAGGTTTCCTAACCAATTGCTAGGTTTTAAACCAAAAAGAATGCCTGCCCAAGGATTTGAACCCTAAACCTTAGGGTTACTAATTTGCATATCTGGAAACAGTCTATCCAACTGAGCCAAGCTGCCACATAAATAGTTTGTTTCCTTCCAGCTAACCTAAGCACATTATGATGTTCTGCTATTGTTTTATACCTTCACAAACCCTAACCTAACCAACCCCAACCTAACCTACCGAGGCAATAACGTCTCTTGGGACCCTGACACTAACCTCTAACCCTAACCCTAACCCTAACCACTAACCACTAACCGCTAACCACTAACCACCCAAACACTAACAGCCCCTACCGGGGCAGAATAAACAGACAACCTGCTTATTATGTGTTTGTAGAGGCTATAGTATATCCCTATCAATTTTATGATTCTATATCAGCTCTTTAGTCTAGTTGGTTAAGGTGTTACTTAAGTTCACTGCTTATGTAATGTGTTGGCTTTTGGTTCAATCCTTGAAGGCAACAACTTATTTAACTTTTAAATAACTTTGACCTAGCCAGGCCCTGGCTACAGCCAGGCAAATAGACAAAATATGATTCTGGCTACAGCCAGGGAAATAGGCTCTATAGTGCACCTACGGGTGCGACTTCCAGCACCACACGAAGTCCGAGATAAGTCCCAAGGCAACTAATGGACATTCAGGAGTTTCATTAATCTTTCTTATTTCAACTGTAACTGCTTGGCTACCGATATGACTCGTTTTTCTATTCATTTTAAACACATGTATACCCGATCGTCTGTCACACCCCTACTCCGTTTATCCGCAATCTTGTAATTCTCTCTGTGTAAGCGTTATAGTGTACAGTATAAAATAGCGAGAGCACTGGCATGTACGGTACGGAATCCCACCCCGGTTATTGAGGCGCCACCCAGTTACGGCCCTCCTTAACGCACGGTTCGGATCTGGACTTGTCACTCAGGGCTACTCTATTCAGAATAGTGCCGTTCCAAGTTATAATATAAATCTCTGCACGCCCCTGGCGATACTCCTGGACTCCTGACTGATTGTGAATTGTATTGAACCTGTGGCTTGTGAATTGGCTTGTGGTATAGCCTTTGATTTGGGATTTGGCTTGTGGTATAGCCTTAGGACTTGGAATTGTGACTGGCTTGTTGTATAGCCTTGGATTGGATACGTTTGGGATTTTGGCATATAGCTTTGGACGCTTTACAATCCACTTTGCGAATAGGGTGCTATAACTTCGGTTACCAAGCCTTATTTCACTCAGACCACACGCGCGCTGCACACGTCTAAGACAGCAACCCCTTAATTACCTGCTCCCCTCATTACAATACGAACTCGGCAGTAGAAGTAGTAAAGTGTTTAGGATTAGGTTGTTTGTTGTGGATTAGATTAAAGATTCAACTTTGTTGTATCTTTGTCTTCATTCATATCCAAACCGTCGAATCTTGATTCCATCCGCTTCTCCTGTGCAACCCTTTCACCGTGCCGCTGTGGTCGCAGCCCACTCGGTGTCCGCCTTGGCTGCTTCTTTTTCCAGTCTGTGCCTGTGCGTCTCCATTCCATGCTTTGCGATGAACGCACTGCATAAGAAATGAGCGGAGATGTCGCAGGGGAGACAAGGGACTCACTTTTGCCATCTCACCCTTTGCTTAAAGGCCAGTAGTTCTCCTTTCCTAGAAGAAAGAACCAGTCAGTAGAGTAAAGTGAAATATACACACCGTTGATTGTACTTTGCTCGGTAGGCCGCATGAGCTCCCTGGATACGGGCGGCGGCCTCGTCTGAGACGCATCCAGTGTCCTTGATAGCCCGGCGATGCCTGGAGGGAAGGATTTATGCGTGAGGGACTGTGCGCTAATGGAAGTCTCGACATACTCTGCCATTCAAATGCGGGCCTTGTCACGCAGCTTCTCCTCGTTTCTGTGGAGCGGTGAGCAAAGGGGAGGGTCCCGGGAGACTCACAGGACTCACTTCCACCGATATTCGCGCGACGCTTGAAGTCGCGCTGCGATAATGGCCAGAGACGGGGTGGGTGCCATTTTGAATGTCGAGCTGGTTTACGAGCTAACGAGAAAAGATGAGACCTAGATGATAGTTGGAGAGGAGATAGTGGACACTGACCTATGTCCAGTAATAATTGCAGAGGAATACAGAGAGTTTGAGTTTCGATGAAAGTGGTCGAGGACAGAAATTCGTAGGTAAAGACCCACTGATCTTAGTGCCGTTTCGAGAGACCTGGCTCAAAACGCAGTTCTACTCAACAAATCTGAAATTTAATGAGAACGCACCCTGACATTCACAGAACATGTCTATCGCTTCCGTTTGGACACAATGGGAGTGGGGGAGAAGAACGACAGTCATTTGTCTGGCGGGTAGGCCGTAGCGAGTTCGTCATCAGACCGTAACGAGTTCGCGATCGAGTCGTGCAGTCGTCTGTCTCGCGAATCTCAGACGCAAGTCTAAACTTGCGGGCGCAAAATGGACAGCCCGAAGGAGGCAGATAGATTCATATTGAATGCGGGAACTACGGACACAACACTACGACAGATGATTTCGAAGGAGACCCGTTCTCTCACTAGGGATCCGTCAGTTATGGCAGGCAGGACAGTACAGTGCGTAAACCTCAGCAGGGGAAGCAGACTCGGCCTGACTCTGAGAAGAACGCCTGGCGCGAATGAGGAACGCATGCATGCGCTGGGCACGGACTTCTTCTTCCTTGCGTAGGTTTGCCTCCTCCACCTCCCGTTCCGCACGTATCGTCTCGCGAGTGCTGGGGGCGAGCGGGCCCATGGCGGCCCACAAATTGCTGGTGTCAGTCCCCTCAGAAACGGCGGCGCACATGTCCTGAGGCCAAAACCTTTCCACACCTTCTCCGTCGGTCACCCCCGGGCCCTTGTACTTGATCCAGGCGTCCTCGGCGATCTGCCCATCGACCAGGCCATAGCGATTGCCAGGAGCGGCGGGAGGCGCAACTGCTGCGTCGTAAGGCGCTTCAAGTGCGGGCACATCATTGTCGTCGTCGTCGTCGTCGTCGGTGTCGGTGTCGGGAAAGAGATAGCTCTCACAGACGAGGCTGTGGGCAAGGCTGTGGCTGTGGGCAAAGTTTGCGTAGGGCTCGCCGTGCTGGAGGCATCCCGTACTGGGCGGAGGCTGTGGAGTGTCGCAAGTGCAGGGGACGATGCCAGATTTCACAGCAAGAGAATCCATGCAGAAGAGCGGGAGTGTGAGTGTCACGTCACACTAATTCCAATTTGGGTCTACTCACCACTGGGTAGCGGATGTCTCAAGGGCGAGCAACACCCCACTGTGTCCCCCCCTACCGCCCGAGTCCCGGCCACGAAGACCCCCATGCGCACTCGTACGCCGCCGCCGGCAAGTTCTATGTTGTGGGAGTAGGGAGGATCACAGGTATCTACACAGAAGAGTGCGTAGTCCCGTCTCAGTTGCTGCATGTATGATTTTTGACTACATTTACTATTAGGCATATTGCGAGGGCACAGGTCACCGGGTACTCAAACGGCCGATGGAAGAAATCAAAGACTTACGCTGGGGCCGTCGCAATCTGGAATGAGATGTGCGCTCTTTGGCATGCACACCCAAATGGTATCGACTCTTCCTCTTCCTCTTCATCCTCCGCCCCGCCCTCTGCATCCTCCGCTCCGCCCTCGCCTCCGCCGCCATCACTGTCGCCTGCACCCCGCCGAGCTACAGCTCCTCCGCGCGGTTCCTTGCCCAGATCATCTGGCCATCGCTCGACGGCTGCGACGGCTGCGACGGGGGTAGCCCGGGGCAATGCTGCTTCCATCTCGCAGCAACTGCACGTCGTCGCATCGACCCAGAATCGAGGTGAGTGGAGGGCAGGGGACACTTTGTGGGGGATCGAGGGTAGAGAGCTGCTTTTTGAGGATTGGTAAGCGTCCTCATGCAATTGCAGCGCGATGATAGACTAACTTGGGCTTGCTACAGTTACGATGTCCACTTCGGGCAGCCCCCAACCAGTACCATCTAGGGTTATATATGCATTGGTGAATCAAAAGCCCAAGAGGGTCCCAAACGGTGGGGAGCGCGCGCAGGTGCCCACGGGTGGGCATTCCCACCCTTTATGCTTTTTAGGTCCTTGGGGGCTCCCAGATGCTGGCTTTCTTGTGGTATGGGTAGGCCCAAAAATGTCACATGTCACACCCCCTTTCTGGGGTGCCAGGCCCAGCATTTGGCGTGCTTGCACGCCCTTGATCCAGGCCCGCGCAGCGGAAGAAAAATTTCACAATATCAGCAATATCAGCTCTACCCATTCACGGATGGTTGGTTGAAAACATGCATTACACCGGTCTGTCTTCGATGTGGCTCCTGTTATCTCTCCACAGTTATGGAGCACTTGGGCTTTATATGCAGCTTTCTGAACCAGAACCTCTGACTCCCCAGGTATACACAAAAGCATCCTCAATTATGGCTTGTCCCTCGGATCAAGCATGGGCGTCCCCAGATATGTCTGGGCACCCCCACTGGCAGGATTTACATGCACTATGGGCACCCCCAATCACTGATAGAATGAGGACACCCCATCATCTGTATCATTTATGGGTTGGATGCATAGTTTCTGAGACTTTTCTGTTACATGAAACCCAAGAAACCTCTTCATTGTGCCTCATCTACCTGCAGGCACACCTGTAGGTTCTTGCAAATATCAGAACACTGTCAGCTCTAAAAATGTATTTTGTGTTCAATGGAAAAGCTTATCAATGAGTCCTACCACCTTTTTTGAGGTCAACAAGATGGATTTGAGCATCACGAATTTTGTGAACAGTTTTCCTCTTTGGGACACTAACACTTTCTGCCCAAAAAGGCAATTTTGAACTTTGGCTATTTCTCAGCTAATAATGTGAAAAGGCAAATTCCAATCCTATCTAATTGTGAACCACTTGTACCAGAACATCTTCATAGAATGTCTTCCACTCTGGTTACAGAAACCGTGACTTTGATCGCTGGATTTCCTTTCTGGGACACTAACGCCTTTGGCCCAAAAAGGAAGTTTTCAACATTACTTGTGCTCTGGCTCTTGATTCACGTGTTCCGGATGATGTAACTGATATTTCATATTTCCTTCTGCTCCCCAAACATGACTGGGTTACATCATTGTCTTTTACTATCTATTAACAAGGTGAAAACAAGAAGAATGAGTGAAAACATGTTGTGGTTGTTATAAGTAGGGATGGAGCGCTCAGATACCTTCTAAGTGGCACCTTGTGCTCCATCATCATATAGGAAGTGTTTAAACTCAATATATTGGGGTTCTATCATTCAAAACATCATAATTCAGCCGTATAAGAATATTACATCTTGACACTATAACACCTGAATCCACACTGTAACATATTCAAAGATTGTTCCTCTGGCATTCTATCATGTATCCATCACATTAAAACTCACAATAGATAGCCAGTGCAGCCTGCACCTCATGGTGTACAGTGATTTTAGGGCATATTCTTATCTCTCATTATGAAGGTATCATAGTGCTATAGGTGTTGAAGTAAAACCTGTTACTGATTATGCTATGCCAAATCAACAATAATCTGTCAAAAAATCCAACAATATACGATGATTTAACTCCAAATTGTCAAATTTCACCTTTTGCTTATTTTGCAGACAGAGCACTAATATGGGCATTCAGTGCAAGAAAAGTCAAAATAACACAAACAGACAATGTAAAAAAGTCAGAATGAGCTTTATTTCAAGTGTTTTGGTCCACATATGACCAGATAGTGTTTTGACCTGTGCACAATATATGAGCTCCAAATGCTGTATAAACACAGATCCTCAGAAACAGAACTAGGTCAAACGTTGACCAAAAGCCTTGAAATATAGCTCAATTTGAATCGTTTGGACTGTCTCCTTTCAGTCCTAGTGTTTATTTTGCAGTACCTTGTGTTTTGAGTGCCCTGATGATGAAACAACCAAAAAGTGAGATTTGATATTTTCAACTTATACAATATTATATTGGCGGTTCTTTTGACTCAGAACTGTTTATCCAGGCCAGGGGAGTTCCAAAGAGTGTTTATATCATTACCTATGTCCCTGTATATCACTGAATATGAAAGATTAGAGTCTGAGATGTAATCTCCCAAAACCATCTTGTACAGCATTGCCTAGGCACTGAAAAGTCCTCTTTCACATACATATCAATCATAAGATGCTAATGGATGTGTTCATTCATACCTGATGCACTCCACCGGGATATGATAAGCTAATGAGCATTGTCACTGTAAGGACAATTTGATGTCTATTTTACTTCAGGAGCTCTCTATTCTGTATGGACGGTGTAGTGGGAGTACTCCTGAAGCGGATGGGACGTCGAAAAGCCACCCAGATGGATACATCTTCAAGATATCATAATAAAACACAAATTTAATTATATTGGTGATTTGGGCTAATTGCTGTGTATGAGATGGCTGTTGTGCGTTCTTTTCAGCTTTGACAAGCATAATTAGGTATAACTGTGTGCTTTAAATGCTCTCAACGGTTGGACTAGCAACTAGAGAGCTTTGATACAAATAATTTCCTTTTTGGGAACAAAGTGTAAGTGTTCCAAAAAGGGAAATCTCCAGTAAAAGGTGAATTTCCATCCATGAGAGAGAGAGAGAATACATATAGAGCAAGAGATATATCCCAGCTGACTGATAACATGTCAAAGCTATCATACCACCCTAGAACACAATTTCTTTTTAAAACATGTCCTCACTCTATCAGTACAGGTCTATAGACTGTGATACATCCAGCTGAGTCTAAAACACATCAGATGCTTCAATCCTTCCCTACTTTTTGGGAATGACTGAGGTTGAGGTTTTGTAGTATTCCCGATGAGGTAAAGTTCAAAACTTCCTAATTTGGATAAAAGTGTTAGTGGTCTAAAACAGGTAAGTAAGTACAGGAAGTATCACTAACCAAATTCCTGATTCGGAGAAAAGTCATATTCATGCAAAAATAGGCAAATAAGATCCTGCAATTAACATTCCCTTGTCCTATCCCTGTGTTAGGTATAACTTTCATTGATATCTAGCCTATGAATGATTAAAAGTAGTAGGTGTTCCCATGCTCTTAGTGATTGGGGGTGCCCAGACATATCTGGGGACGCCCATGCTTGATCCGAGGGACAAGCCATAATTGAGGATGCTTTTGTGTATACCTGGGGAGTCAGAGGTTCTGGTTCAGAAAGCTGCATATAAAGCCCAAGTGCTCCATAACTGTGGAGAGATAACAGGAGCCACATCGAAGACAGACCGGTGTAATGCATGTTTTCAACCAACCATCCGTGAATGGGTAGAGCTGATATTGCTGATATTGTGAAATTTTTCTTCCGCTGCGCGGGCCTGGATCAAGGGCGTGCAAGCACGCCAAATGCTGGGCCTGGCACCCCAGAAAGGGGGTGTGACATGTGACATTTTTGGGCCTACCCATACCACAAGAAAGCCAGCATCTGGGAGCCCCCAAGGACCTAAAAAGCATAAAGGGTGGGAATGCCCACCCGTGGGCACCTGCGCGCGCTCCCCACCGTTTGGGACCCTCTTGGGCTTTTGATTCACCAATGCATATATAACCCTAGATGGTACTGGTTGGGGGCTGCCCGAAGTGCGATGTCGTGGATCATATCTACGCCCACCACCTATCCCCTGCGCGCCTGATGGAATCACAAAATCGCAGTCGCTTGGAAGCGTTCGTGGGGAGGAGGCCGTACATCAGCAACGGCGGAGCTGACGAGGCCTCGAGCTGAATCTGCTGCTGCCCCCGCCGCTCTTTTTTTTCTTATTTACATATATGCCCATCTGCGATTTGTAACTCAAGCGATGAATAAAAAAAAATGTTTTCACGAGGACAAACAGATGAGTGTTAAACGCCGGGCAACGGGACGCTACAAAGTACGGGAGAGATGTCGCCGTCGTCCTCGCAAAGCAGCCTCGCTGGATCCACCTCGCGGCTGTACGTGCTGCCGTCGAGACCCTTCGTCGTGATGGTGTCCTGAATCATGGTGTCTGCGCGCCACATCGTTAACGATGGGTGCTCAGGAAATTTGGGGTGGGAGAAGGGAGGGTGTTGCTGCTCGTAAGCATACTTGAGGCGGTAGTAGCGACGCAGACGAGCACGCATGATTTTGCCGTAGCGGGGGCGGACAAAATGGAGGATGTCTAGAAAGGCGATGAGAAAGGGAAAAAGGAGGTACATAGAGGACACAGACATACTGTTGTGTGCCTTGAGCTTGGCGGTTTCCTCCGAGAGCTCGTACTCCACCCATTCTGGAGATAAAGGGTAGGTGCCGTCTTCCCAGAATCCGTGGTCGGGCGGGGTGGATGCGATGCGCACGAGGGCAGATTCCAAAGCAGCAGCGCGATGCTCCTGCGCCTCAGAAACAAGGGCGCGAGCGCGCCGGGCGGAGATGGCGATGGCCGCCTGGGTGTCGGGGGTCAAAGGTGGTAGAGATGCCATTGCGAGTGTTACTCTTCGTCACAATTGTGTTACTCTTTCGACGCGTCCGGAATAATGCCGCCAAAAAAAAAAACGGGGAAGCCAAGCGACATCCAGGGCAAGCGCGCAGAATACTTGCTGCAGTTCCTCCCCACGTATACTGCCGCGTCAAAGAAAGGAAAAACACGCGGCATATGGAGTGACTTCTTCACGGGGTATTGGGCCGCCTTTCCGTGGCGGCTGCCGCTCGACCAGGATCCAGACGAGAGCGACACGACTGATTATGGACAGGAACCAGTGGGCGAAGAGGAGATCGCAGAGAAGGCAAAATTACTGGCGGCGACAGAGTCGGTACGTTGGCGTGTCAGTTCCCAGATTGTCCTCAAAAGCTGAAAGATTACGCACAGAGATAAGATTATGGATGGGGCGGCAGGGGAAAGCTTCTGGGACGCAAGAGAACCCGTGGACTCCATGGCTCACAAAATTCCGCACACCGACAGGGCCAGCTCCCAAGAAATTGGCGGATTTTCAGTATTATATGCAACTGGAACAATACAAGCCAGCGGTGACGGCAGGTTTTGAAGCAGAGAAGGCGGGGGTGCACCCAAGGGATTACCTCAACTTGCGAGGCATCGTTGCACGTCGCTTGCTTCTGGCGGAGCCGCAGGAGGTGCAGACAATGATAACCGAGGAAAACGAGAGAGAGAACGCAGAAGAAAAGGGAAAACACGAAGACGCGCTGGACGGGCTTCCTGCGCTAGACGAGGAGGGCATGAACGAGTAAGCATCGCAATTGGCAAAGTGATGAATAATTAATTAAAATTGCTTGCAGGGTGCGCGCGCGATTCTCGACACTGGTGGGGCCACTGCTGGAGGGACTACGCGCACACACTGGTTATGAGATATCCATACTGGCGGGTTGCGTCAAGAAAGGCGAGGGAAGGATTGACATCGAATCTTTGAGGTACACATTTTGCATTTCCAGGGGGCGCCAACTTTACTGAGATACGTGTGGTGGGCAGCTTGCACGCGGGGGTGACACTGTCAACGCAGCCTCAGCTAGATTTTTCGCGGGCGGACGAGAAGGGATACACGGACGTGATGCAAAAATATAGCAAGTGGGTGTGGAACGCGCGTAAGTCTTGTTTTATTAAATGATATTCATTCTTTAACGGACGGTGGGGTTTGCTAGATGAATATCGGAATGGGGTGACACCCGCATCAAGCACAGCGGCAGATGTGCAGGGATCAGCCCCCTTGGCGGTGACGCCAGCACCGCTGACAATAGCGGCGGCTGCACCTGCGCCGGCTGTACCAGGAATTCAGACGGGGGGTTTCACGGAGGAGGAGGTGCGCGCGCACCTGGGATTCGCACCTATCACCTTCTCGCCCCTGCCGCCCGGCTTCCCGCCCCTGCCGCCCGACTTCCCACCCCTGCCGTCCGACTTCCAGCCTCTGCGCGACGAGTTTGACTTCTCCGATATGGACCTGCCAGGACCAAGCGGTGAGGGCGTGGAGGAGTTTGGACTGCACCCCATGACCGTCAATCCATACGGGCTAGACTTCGCGTGCGCGCTGAGCAGGGAGTTGGTGCTGATGCTGGAGGGGTTACCCGAGGAGGCACGGGAAACCAGGATCTCCGAGTTGAAGGGGATGGACGCAGAGACAGTCGAGCGTGAGAATAATGCGGCGCGGAACTATTATATGCTCAATGGCCTGGGACTTGGAGACACAATGAAGGAAACATTGTGGGGAGGCACGGTCCCGGCCCCAACGACGAAACGCAAGGCGGCGACTCAAAAGCAGAAAGCGAAGGGCAAGAGAGTAAAGCCCGTCGCAGAGGAGGAAGAGAGTGTGGAGGAGGACTCAGATTCAGAGACGGAAAAGGCAGTGCCCGAGGGACGAGTGCACGCAAAGGCAAAGGTGCCTCGACCTGCTCCTCCCGGAAGTAATGCTTGGGCGACGAAAGCCCGGGTATTGTTGAGCAAGGGCGAATACGGGAGCAGGTGGACGGAGCTGGTGGGGGCGTGGTGGGCGAGAGAAGAAGGTGCCGGATTCGCTGGCACCGTGAGTACCGGCATTTACGTTGCGGAACGACAGCGGCTGACGAGAAATGCACAGAATAAAGCTCATCCAGCGAAAAAGAGGCCAACACAGATAAAGGACTGGGTCGGCAGAGCACGAAACCCAAACTTCACGCCGGAAATCCCAGACGTGGAAGAATACGGCGAGGAGTGGTGGGGATGGTGGGTGGATATCAATCCGGCCTGGCGTCAGAAGAAGAGACCCATGAAGCGAGGTGATGGGCCGTCGTGGGCGTGCCTTGACATCAACGGACAAAACGGGTTCCTCAACGTGCTGGTGGGATTGAAATGGTGGCGCGACGAATTGGAGGAGGGATCGCCCGATTGGGAAGAAGCCGTCGACGACGTCACGTGGGTGCTTCAGCAGATGAAAGAGTACGTCGCCCTATCTCCCACCCTCGCTCATACGTGCTAAAACTTGGTGCAGCTCTTCTACCAACCCTTCCGCATCGCCCACCGGGAGCGGTGGCCCCAGGAGGCCGGATACCGCCGGACCGAATACAAACGAAACCGACGGTAATTCAGTTGTTCAGCCGCAACAGCCCAAGGAAACAACGGCAGACCTAGGGTCCAGGACGCGGACACTGTCTCCGTCGGTGCCTCCCACGCCAGCTATCAGCAAGCCGACCGGAGGAGCCTCGACCAGGCCAATTACTGCGGGGGGAGAAAAATTCGATAACGGTGGTGGATTGAACACAGATATTGAGGGGCTGTCACAGGAGGAGCTGGATGAGATGGCGATGGACGAGGATGCCGATAGCTGAGCCCAGGAGGCCCAGGCGGCGCATAAATGGCGGGCCAGGGCGGGAAACGGCGGTGTTATGGAGGCGTGGGAAAAGCACCGGAGGCACGAGCAAACATCAGACATGATAGTATAGGCTATAATGATCATTGTTTGTTGTTAAAGTAGCGGGAAAACGGCCCAGCGAGAGGGCGGAAATCGATTTTTCGCGCCCGGGATTTATTGACAGCGCATCATGTGGACGTGGTATTGAATTTAAAGGTCCGACGGCACGGCAAATGCGATCAGGCATCAAATAAACGGGTGCCGGGGCCCATCAGACCGGCCCAACAGCGCTGCACGTGTCCTGTGGAGCTGTGTGGGCACTCCCGGAACATAACGCGTTGACCCTGCGGGATCACCCCAGCTTATAACGCGTTGTACTAGGTATATGAGCTGGCTTAGACCGCAGTCGTTTCAACCACGGACCACGACCGCTAGCCGCACTCGCACCTAGTCCAGCTTAGGAGCAGAGCCATATTGGATAAACCGCCGTCTGTGATCCTGTCCAACGACATACACAGTGTCGTCGCCGTTATTTGTGGAATCCCAAGGGATATCCAGCCGTCCAGCAGCACCTGTTCATCGGGGAGGAGTGCAGAAAGGATAGCGAGCTATAACGCCGTCTAGGAAGCTTTGGAATCGCCACAGAACGGGATTCAACGCAGCATAAAGAGCACATAGTATATATTTTTGGCTTCATCCATTTGTTGCTAACAAACAGGTTTAACAAACCCTCAAGAGAATAGACTCACGAATATCATCCCTCTCCCCACCCAGGAGAAGTCGAATTAACGCACACACACATCCTACGCCCCACAGGCCCATTTATATAACACATAGAGGCATAGTCAGACCTTAATCCCCACTGCTTTCCAACACCATTAACCCCTAAGGGCCGAACGAGTTGCTATATCGCGCAAGGAGAACATCCTTCCAATAGCTACACTGCGGTCCGAATCACACCGCTCCCTGATGTTTACCACCGTATGCCCATTAAGGGTGTAGAGCTTCTCTCCTACTTCCCATCGTCCTGCTATGTCTCCAATGGCACGCAACACACTGCCCAATTTTATTGTGGTGTTGGGCGTGCTGGTTACGGTGAAGAAGAGGCCTCGCCAGGTCAGTACCCGGGGCTCGATGCGTGCCGTAATAGGAGGAGAGCGATAATCCTCTTCATAGCTATCCGACTTCCGGAGCAATGATACGGGCACCACGTGGTAGGGGCTGATGTAGCGATAGATAGGGGCGGGTGGAGGTATCGTCCAGTCTGGGACAAATGGAAGGAATTCCTTGGTTGGAGGGGAGTCAGCTGCCGTAGGCGGTGTGGGAGGGCAAATGGTAACGAGGAGGTGCTGTTGATCAAGCAAGGGCCGTTGTACAGCGGGGTATGAGAAGGTGTCACAGAAGGTAGGCGTGGTTCTGGGTGCCGGGGTAGGTGGACACGTAGCCATGTCTTTTGTAGGAGGATCGCGGTTCTTGGAATGTACACATGTTTGGAACCGAGTCATTACAGTTTCCCTTTTTGGGAATTTGTACATAAAGAGCGGCCTATTACTTTTTCGTGACACTGGCGGGGGGTTAGCCTTCTTTTATTTGTTGGTTACTCCTAGGGTTGTCTGGGCAGACAAGGGGTCGATGCTGAATTCGGTAGGTAAAGGTTCCACAAGATCTCGAGGAACCACAAGGATCACCGTGAGCTTGTGCTCTGGCTGCTTTACTCCTACGAGTACCTGCAGCCCCTGCTCGCGAATGCGTTCTTCCGCCAGCCAATAGCCTGTGAGTTCGCCAAATAATAGTATGGTGTCGCCATCCTGTATTTTCCGTCCTTTGGCTTTTAGGACAGAGAAATACTGGAAGTGCATGAGCCGGGCTGCGGCAACGAGCAGAGCTGTATTTTCGTTTGGCTGCAGGGTTTTGGGCAAAAACACCTGACACTGGGTGCAAGGCATCATTTCCGGGCCCCGGAAAAAGGGCGGAAAGTGGACGGAAATACATGTTTTCCTGCTTATTTCCGCCTTATTTCCAGGGCCCGGAAATAGTGCGGATAGTTTGTATATTCTGTTCATTTCCTCCTTATTTCCGGGGCCCGGAAATAATGTAATTCTGCATTATTTCCTGAAAAATTCCTGACTATTTCCGGGGTCCGGAAAGTTTGAATTTCCGGGGCCCGGAAATAGTACGGAAATCAGTAACCAAACATTCTAAATAAGGAAATAAACTCATCAATCTCCGGTCATATGACCCTACCTACTGGGATTTTCAACCCAATTATAGCAATTATAAATAACCAGTACAGGAAGTTGTTGGCAAGGAAAACAGTATGCTTGTAGAGGCCACTCTCTTTCAAGTCAAATTTGTAGCCACCATGAGCAATGATATGGTAGATGTTTAGCAAAGCTTTTGAGTTTATCTTCCTCTGGTTGACTCTTGCTTCTCTTCTATAGCTCTTGTGTTTTACAGTTAGCTCTTCAAGATCTGTCATGTATCAAATAGAACTTGAAGTAGCCTGGACCTGTACAACTTGTTTCAAAGTCACATAACCTTATAAGTGACACCAGAGAAACACTGTTCTTACTGATGTTAAAGGCAAAAAGGCAGTAATGAATGATTTTGCCACAAATAAAAAAAACGACACCTGAGGGGATTGAACGTTGAACCCTGGACAGGTCACCTGATCACGGTCCGGAGCTTTCCGAAGCTTCTGTCGAATCAAGTTTTCATTCGACAGAAGCTCCGGGCCAGATGATCATGTGATTATTATTATTATTATTTTCTTCTTTCTTCTTTTCTTTTTCCTTTCTTTTCTTCTGCTTTCTTTCTTCTCTTTGCTCTTCTACAGGAATGTCTTGCAATTGTTCATTGTTATGCTCTACAATGAAGCAAAATCACCAAACAAAATGAATCACATGACCCCATTTTGGACTTGAAATTTGTGAGCACAATTGTGTAGACTCGCTACCAGTCGTTTCCCACGCACTGATCACGAGGGCAAGAACGATCAGTGCTGGGTAACGACTGGAACATCTTGTCGTCATTTTGGCTGATGGCGCCAAATGAGGTTTCGGACTTGTGTTTTTTGCCTCTCAGTGCCTTCCTGTATCTTCAGAACAAGGACATCCAAGACCCAACTTATTTGGGGAAAGTTGCACCATTTTTCATTCTGGATTGAATGGGGCCAACTTGTTTTTCCTTCAAATCTGAAATGAAGTGGTCTCATTCGACACAGAATTGAAGAATACCCGTCTTTCACTATATGACTTTTGACACTTTTTTCAAAGGTTCTGGATGTTCAAAACGGCGAAAAAAGCAAGTCCGAAACCTCGTTTGGCGGGATCAGCCGAAATGACGACCAAAGATCCCAGCCGCTTCGCCACGTGAATAGCGCAGCCACGTGAAGAAGCGGTTGGTCACGAGCCTAACAATTGTGGTGCTCACAAATTTTGAGTCCAAATACAGGTCAGGTGCATGGCGAACTTGTTCGCCACGCACGTGACTCTTTCCCACGGTCCGTGGTTCAATCCTCTCAGGAAGCAATCTTTTTTTTGCCCAGTTTGATAAATCCTGTAACTTGCTTTACATCTCTTTTTGGTTCTGCAACATCCTATACAGAAAGAAAAATGCAAATGCAGTTCAGAGATGTGTGAGATTGAAAACCAACAGCCTTACATCTCTTCTTGGTTCTATACAGAAAGAGAAATGCATATGCACTTCAGAGATGTGTGAGATCTAGAACCAATAGAAATTTCAATGAAGTGTTAACTCATGTTCTTCTTTGTTATAATGTGCTTGTCTGCTGAATTTTCAGTCTACCCGCTAATAGTATTGCCTCTAACTGAGGTCAACAAAATGTAGATTGCAAGGAGCACTGAGGACTACTATTCATATGAGTACCTGAATTATGGAGGCTATTGGTTCAAAGGCATCAACATCACTTGATCTGATAGACTGCATCAAACATTACTAGTTCTGGAAGGTTTGGCTATTTCCTTTAATGGAAGGTTTCTTTGTTTGGCTTTCATGATTTCCGGACTCCGGAAATTCAAACTTTCCGGACCCCGGAAATAGTCAGGACTTTTTCAGGAAATTTTGCAGAAATACATTATTTCCGGGCCCCGGAAATAAGGAGGAAATGTACAGAATATACAAACTATCTGCACTATTTCCGGGCCCCGGAAATAAGACGGAAATAAGCAGGAAAATATATATTTCCGTCCACTTTCCGCCCCTTTTCCAGGGCCCGGAAATGATGCCTTGCACCCAGTGTGAGCATCTTGGGTACCAATTGTTATGGGTGCAGAGCGAGGTCTGTAGGCGGATATATAGTGATATTCCTCGCCACGGCTATACTTGTCAGCCTTGTCCCACATCAGGGGCAGTGGCCCAAGTGGTACGGAAATGACAAAGTTCGCCAAGTCCATTTCCTTGGGTGGTCTGGTAGGAACAGTCACGGCTCTATTGGAGGCCATGGGCTGAGGCCTGAGGGATGGTGGGCTGTTAGATGCCAGGGACCCTTCGGCGGGCTTCTGGCGTGTCTCCACGCGCAGGAGAGGAAGTTGCAAGTTCTTGAAGTCAGGGTGCGTATAGGGGTGAGAAGGTGAGAGCACGGGAGCGTGCCCAGGCCATGGAGATGTGTCATAGGATGGATTCTCCATGAAAATTTCGACAGCGAGGATTGCGGGATATCATATGACCCAGGGTATCATATGATACTACCCCATTTTTAATCCGACATGCTGGCATCGTCCGAGTCATCTTTGGTGGCGGTGGAAGATTCCGGCTCATCGTCAGGCTCTGGTCCCATCTATCCGGTTCTCATGAACCAGTGGTCTCTAGTGATGTAGGGGAGTAGGCGGAATGCTGCAACTGAATTTCCGCCAAACAGGGATCCATCGAGTTCCTTGAGGATGCAGGCACCTCCTTTGTTCTTGCGGTGAACCTCGTAGGGACCCAGATATCGATCTTCCGTCTTTTGGTCAATGCCAATCGTCATGTCAAGTTTAACATTTCGCATCAGCACTAGCTCGCCTTCTTTATAGTCAGCCTTCTGCAGCTTATGCTTGAAGCACTTTTCGAATTGGAGCTTCGATTTGAAGCGCGACTGTTTCAAGGTTTCGGCTGCCTTGGCTATATCTTGAGGGTGCTTCTGCAACTGCCGAATCCGTAAGGCGAGTAGATCACTGGTGCTCATTCCTGAGTAGAATCCTTCTACTAAGAACGTAGACTCAGCGAGGTCAAAAGACAAAATAAGCAAAGTGCCGTGAAGTAGTTGGAAGGGGGAATATCCCGTGATGCTGCTGATGGTGACCCGATCAGCGAAGACGGCAGCTTGTAACATTTTTGGCCAACACTTCAATTTCCCTTTACATGCCTTCACGATGGCTTCGCGGAGGGTAAAATGCCCCCCCCCTGCTCAACCACTTCGTTTCCATGCTTGTTGTAAGGCCAAATTGTGATTTGTGGAATCCGTAGCCGTTTCATAAGGATCTTGAAGGCGGTGTGATGTGGGCTGCGTTTTCTAAGTGCACCGAGTGTGTGTGTCGGACGACCAGAAAGTATTCAGCCGAACAGAGGGAATGTTGGTGTGGCTGTTAATGAGACTTTTAGCCAGGAAAGGCGAGCGTAGTGGATGCGGATGTGTGTGTGTGTGTGATATGGGAAATATGTGATGTATCCCTGGTACTTTTCTTCAATGTCCTCCCTCTACTCCTTCATGGTACTTTTTATGGGTCGCAGCTCTCCTGCCAATGTGGCTGGGTACGGCGGATCAAGGCTCGGGGAGAGGCGAATATTGTTACTACTTGGCAAAACTTCCGTGTAGCGTACGGGAAATCCGAGACATGAGTCAAGGAGACCGCCTTTTTCTATACTATATAACTCTGGCCTAAGGGACGGCTTGCAAAGGACAAGTGAATGTCCAATATAGAGGATGGGGATGAGAAGAGGGGGACAAGTCCTTGTGAGAAAGGTACTTGTTGACCCGTCTTTAGATGGGGAGAAAATTGGATGTCATTGTCCTAATACCCCGCCCATATTTATACTGTTTCCCCCTCCTGCACTGCCTCGTTCGCTTAGCTTTCCCGTACCCGTCACGACCCCTGCTACATGTGCTACATCCCCAATACAGTCTCTTCCGTACCTAATTCTTCTCACACCTCCTTTCCCGTAAGTTCAAAGTTGTTCCCCTGCATTGCCTCCGGTGTTACTTGGTTCCTGGGTGGTACGGTAATTGTCATATGAGCATCGCCTCCGGTGTAACTTGGCTCCTGGGTGGTATGGGAATTATTTCAGTCCTGACTTGTTGTTTGTTGGTCAGCCGTTGGGTACGGATAAGTGATATGGTAATTCCCATATGAGTACGGAGTTCTTTTCCCTTATGTCCTGCGCGTACGTAGTGTCTTCTGTATTATTCTTTTCTTGACGATCCCTGCCTAGCTCAACTGGAAAGAGTGCCAGACATTTAATCTGGAGGTTGCGAGTTCAACCCTCGCGGTGGGTAATGTTACTTTTTACTGATAAGGTCGCCGGTGGTTTAGTGCACATTCTTGGTATGGTGATTTTTGTGCAGTGGTGGTATGGGTGTTTCTTGCCTCCGCGGGAGCGATCACAAAGTGATAGCTCACAGCGGCCAACACCTCTGATCCATTGTCAGTGGTGACCTGGATAGGACAGCCGTAACGGCAGTATAGGTATGTCCAGAAGAATTCGGCCATTGCCTGGGCCGTTTGCAAAGTAAGAGCTTTTGCTTCGCAGAATCCGCTCAGATCGTCCCGGGCAGCTACGATGAGGCAATACTTCCCGGATACCGGCATATGCATCACATCAATGTAGATTTTGCCAAAAATGGTGGTTGGCATGGATATGTTAGAAGGGATCTCCATCTTCTTAGTGCTGCGTATCTGGCACTGGTGACAGGAAGCCATGTGGTGATTAATGTCGGCTCGTAGGTAGGGCCAGAAGAATCGACTGCAAAGGTTTTTCCACATTACCGTCCGTCCTTTATGTCCAAAGTTGTCATGGGCCTGAACGAGGATGGATAGCCTGGATGCGGGTTCCATGATCACTAACAATGGTGCCCCATGGCGATTCCGTTTCCAAAGGTGTCCTTCGTGTTCAAAAAACTCAGAGGCCTTGGCAATGAACCTTCGCTGTTTTTGGGCTGTGCCCAAATCCGGCATCTCCAACGTGCAAAGAAACTCTGTTATCTGGGTTATCTGAAGTTCTTGTCCTGCTCGGCTGAGCAAGCATGAGGGCAGATGTCGGGGGTCGTACATCTGCTGGGCCTCATATGGCATCCAAGTCTGCTTGAAATATTGTGGAAATTTCCAAAGGTCCCTAAAGGCATTTTTTGGTGGGTCCAAAATTACGGCATTTCTGGATGCAATAGTCTCGGTTGCCATGAGGAACTCGGAATCTATAGTGTTATCCCCATTAGGGAATTTTCCATACGGCGATTCGGCACCTATAGGCGACTTGTCGACTTGTCGAAATGTGACCTTAGGGAGTTGATAATATCCGGCTCGCTTAAGTTCCAGAATTTGATCGGAACTTAGCCTGTGCATGGGAGTTGTTTTAAGTGATGTCCCATGCAACAGGGCGATCCGATCGAGCCAGCTGTCATCGTCATCTTCGGCCTGTTCCCCTTCTCCTAGCCCTCGTCGTGACAAGGTGTCCGGTCCTTGAAAGCGGGTTGCAGGTACATGGATCAGCTCGAAGTGGAACATCAAGATTCCTTGTATCTATCGATTCACCGCTGCATCCGGCTGCAGATCAGGGTTGTTAAGGAAACCTTTAATGAATTGTGTGTCTACTTCGACTTGGAAGTTACGGACACCAATGATGTACAAACTCCATGCGCGAAGCGCTCAATAGAGCCCAAACAGCTCTAGCTTGGGCTGAGAATACCTGGACTCGAACTCGCTCATAGGTACTGAACTGTAGGGCGCGGGCCGTCGCGCTCCGTTTTCATCATCCTGGGCTAAGATCATGCCAGTGGCGTCTCGAGATGAGTCCACCGAGAGGACTACAGGGTTCTCGGATTCGTAGTTGATTGGTTTCAGGGCAGGTGCGCTGTGAGCTATCACTTTGTGATCGCTCCCGCGGAGGCAAGAAACACCCATACCACCACTGCACAAAAATCACCATACCAAGAATGTGCACTAAACCACCGGCGACCTTATCAGTAAAAAGTAACATTACCCACCGCGAGGGTTGAACTCGCAACCTCCAGATTAAATGTCTGGCACTCTTTCCAGTTGAGCTAGGCAGGGATCGTCAAGAAAAGAATAATACAGAAGACACTACGTACGCGCAGGACATAAGGGAAAAGAACTCCGTACTCATATGGGAATTACCATATCACTTATCCGTACCCAACGGCTGACCAACAAACAACAAGTCAGGACTGAAACAATTCCCATACCACCCAGGAGCCAAGTTACACCGGAGGCGATGCTCATATGACAATTACCGTACCACCCAGGAACCAAGTAACACCGGAGGCAATGCAGGGGAACAACTTTGAACTTACGGGAAAGGAGGTGTGAGAAGAATTAGGTACGGAAGAGACTGTATTGGGGATGTAGCACATGTAGCAGGGGTCGTGACGGGTACGGGAAAGCTAAGCGAACGAGGCAGTGCAGGAGGGGGAAACAGTATAAATATGGGCGGGGTATTAGGACAATGACATCCAATTTTCTCCCCATCTAAAGACGGGTCAACAAGTACCTTTCTCACAATGACTTGTCCCCCTCTTCTCATCCCCATCCTCTATATTGGACATTCACTTGTCCTTTGCAAGCCGTCCCTTAGGCCAGAGTTATATAGTATAGAAAAAGGCGGTCTCCTTGACTCATGTCTCGGATTTCCCGTACGCTACACGGAAGTTTTGCCAAGTAGTAACAATATTCGCCTCTCCCCGAGCCTTGACAAGCCGTACCCAGCCACATTGGCAGGAGAGCCACGACCTATTAAAAAAGTACCATGAAGGAGTAGAGGGAGGACATTGAAGAAAAGTACCAGGGATACATCACATATTTCCCATATCACACACACACACACATCCGCATCCACTACACTCGCCTTTCCTGGCTAAAAGTCTCATTAACAGCCACACCAACATTCCCCCTGTTCGGCTGAACACTTTCTGGTCGTCCGACACACACACTCGGCGCACTTAGAAAACGCAGCCCACATCACAGCGCTTACAACGAGATTCTTGATAAAGGCAAAGGCCTCTTGGCGTCGTGAATCCCAGTCAAACTCTACGCTTTTGCGGTAAAGCTCCGTGAGGGGTTGAATAATGGCAGAGTAATTTTGGATCCAAATCCGCACAGTTCCACAAAGACCCAGGAATCGGCGCACTTCCTGTGGTGTTGTGAGTGCAGGCCAATCCAGGATGGCCGAGACCTAGTGCTGTTGGCGATGGCGATTCAAATCGCCATATCGCCCTGCCACCCTGGTGATAAGCGGCGATATAGCCGCGGAGAGTTGGCAAGGTGGCGATATGCAATCACCGCTTTGTGTGTCCCTTTGTGTCCCCGTTTTGGTAACAGAAAATTTATTTATTTGGACAATGAGCGGGAGCAAATTCAAAATATACAAACTACAAGTCTCCGACGCTCTGCCACCGCTGCCACCTTGAGCTTCACCATGAAAACTCTGCCTGACCTCATTACAAACCACTTCACCCTTGTCCGCGAGGTTCCCAATTCATCCAAACGCAAGGTCTATGCTTGCAATCACTGCCGCACGGAGATTGAGCATCGCGACAATAGGCTTGCTCAGCACCTGGCTTCACCGGAGAAATGCAAGGAAGCCCCGGCGGCAGCTCGTTCTGCTGCTCACCTCCATATGAAGGATAAGAAGCCTTCGGAGAACACACCTTCGGAAGGGGAGCCTCCGGCTAAGAGGCGAAAAATCGAAGTGCAGGGAAACCTGGATGGAATTGTCGACCGTCCTATGTCGGATGCTCAGCAAAATTCTGCCAATAGGAAACTCTTCAAATACCTCGTGCACTCGAACAGCTCATTTGCGAGTGCAGACAATATCTTCTTGGCCGACTTCGCCAACGAACTGCGCCTGTCTTTCCGGGTGGCATCGCGCTATGTCATGACGAATCAGTTTCTTGATTCCGAAGCGAGTCGTGTCCACCTTCAAATGGTTGACGCGTTGAGCAGGATTACGCGGGAGGCTACGCTCCTGATTGATGGGTGGGAGGATCTCTTGCACCGGTCTGTCTATGGGACAGGCGCCGCGCGTGTCGGGAAGCCCACCATCATTCTTGGGCTGAAGGATCTGACAGGACATCGCGGGAATGCGGACAAAATTCTGGAAACGGCGGAATCAGCGATGTCTGACATGGGAATCAGAGATGCGAGCTGTTTGCTCACCGTCTGTACCGATAATCCGAGCGTGATGAAGGCGTTCCGAAAGATGTTGGAGAAGAAGTATACCTGGATTATTGTGAGAGTCGATTCATGGTGTTCTGATTTATGTCTGATTTAAATGATAGGCACTCGCCTGTTTCGTGCATCAAGTTAACACTCTGATTGGAGAGATCTGTCGGTATCCGGAAGCCAAGACTTGTGCCCAAAAAGCCAACCGCGTCGTCACGTTCTTCAACGGGTCGCACTTTTGGGGCGGCCAGTTGAAGTTAGCAGCCGCTGCGAAGGGTATTACTCGCGGGCTGAAATCAAACTGCGAGTCGCGTTGGTACGCACTCATCCTGCTTGCCATGAGCGTCTCCATGCACCAGACGGCACTGGGCGTCATCATGGCGCGCCCAGATGCGCGTAGGGCAATGAATGGGCTGTCGGCAGTGAATGGGGATGTGGTAAAGACGGTCCAGGATCATGACGACACCTTCTGGCCCATGCTTAACCAAGTCATTCGCGTCGCGAAGCCATTTGTGGACGCAATTGCCGCCTGCGAAGGTCGCTCCACCACCTTAGCCGACTGTATGCTTCATCTCCTCGGCGCTGCCTACAAACTTTCGGTGGTTTCAAAGGACGACGATGACGACGAAGATTTTTTTGTGCATGCACGCACCGTTGTGGAAAAACGATTCCGACTCATCGCCACTCCGCTGCATCACCTCGCGCTTTTCCTTCACCCTCTCTGCCGAAAATTTACCGTTCTCGAGGTCGAAGGATACACGCTTCGGGACTACAAGCGGTTTGCACTGGAGATTGCAAAGAATAAGTGGAATTGGACTCAAGACGAATGCAAGGCATTGTGCGACGACTTGGGTGAATACTCCGCCTGCCGGACCCCGTTTGCTGGAGGAGACAAGGACGTGCGCACCTGGTGGTCAAAATTACCCGTTTCGAGTACCGAGCACCCAATCAAAGCCTTCGCAATTGCCATCCATTCTATCGTCCCTCACGCTGCCGAGATCAAACGGGTGTTCTCGGACCTGGACGGGATTCAGTCACCGAAACAGAACGGCCTGTTGATGGACAACTTTTCAAAACTTGCCACGGTGCGGAGCAGCCACGTCGAGGAAGCGAATCAGCGAAACCCACCCAACGCAAAGAAAGAAGCGAAGAGCACCCAGATGCACAAGCCGGATGGTCCGCCTCTGGAAAAGAGCAGTGCCTTGAAATCCGGAGCCTGGGAGAAGCCGATGGAGTCGATGGAGGGCGAGGGAGCGGAGGAACTTGCGGTTTCAGGTGTCGATGCCGTGTTCAAGGATCTGGAGGAGCGCCTGGCGCAAGATGACGTGGACGAAGAAGAAGAGTTTCCTTCCGCCGTCGGAAACACCACGCGACGTTCCGGCCCGCCATCACTTATGAAAGGCGAGATCTACAATTTTGCACTGATCAAAAGGGCACTGGAAAATGTGGTACCCACGGAAGAAGTTGAAAAGGTCAATGTCGTGCGAGACAAGGGGTCAGAGGATTGGGATATCGAGGATTTAGTGTGGTTTTACAACAAATTCATTTTATTGATCACATGACAATCGCCACCCGGCGATATCATCTGGCGATTTGGCGATGGCGAATTGCCAGGCGATATAACTCCAAAATCGAATCGCCATCTGCACTACCGAGACCTTCTTTTCGTCGGGCACTCGTCCCTGTGGGGTGCATTTCTGCTTGACGATCATAACTTCAGGGCGACCTATCTGGGTTTTGGTGCCAGAAAAAGTAGTGCCAGCACAGTGTGCTCGGTGCATGATACGGTGGACATCCTGAGCATGCTCCCAGATGAAACGGTGAATGTTGGAATTTTCCGGTATGGTTTCAGGTTTTCCATCTGCGTCCAAGTATTGAGTTGCGGGGCCTTCTATAGGCAAGTCGTCAATGAAAACATTGGCTATGTACGGAATTTTGTCATGCATAATGAAAACCATGCATTTCTGAAATTCTGCCGGTGAGTTGGTGAACCCAGTTGGCATCGAGGTGATGCACAGTAAACCTAGCGGGGTCATGAATGCAGTCATGTCCCTGCTTTCGGGCTCCATGCGGCGTGCATCAAAACCCCAGTACAGGTCGAAAACCATGTAACACTGGCGTCCAGCAAACCCTTCCACAAAATTGTCCAGAATCGGCACCATGCCTGCATCCCGAATTGTCACCTTGTTGAGTGGCTGGAGATCATGCACAATGCGCAACTTCCCATTTTTCTTCATCACACAAAACCAGCGTGAGCAATGAAACACTGACTTTGGGGCTGCCCGTGGAAAATGAGACAGAGAGGTGCGCTCAAAGTGCAGGGAATGGAACTCAAAAAGTGTGAACACTTAAATGAAACCAACTCCTTGAACAACACAACACAACTCAACCACTACCACAACTCCCTCAATCGATGTGTGTAAGTTCGGGGATTCCAACCACTGTATATGGCTGCTGCAACCTGAACAACTACAATGTTTTTTTTTAATGAAGCAAAACCGAAGCTTTAGCTAATGCTAGACAAACTCGTTGAATTGGTCTTCTAGGCACTCAAGATGTCAAGAGACTGAAGGAACGAGGTTCAATTCACAGAAAGGTTGTTTGTGCGGGGCGCTACCACCACTTTAGCTGGGTTTTTACGATCTGTTCAAAGTCCTTATCGTATTCACGGGTTTACAGGCCCTAAGCACTGTTCTGCACAAGTACGATCCGTCCTAAGCACCTATCGAATTCGCTGTTTGAAGACGAGACCTCAGAGGTAACGAATTCCGTGTCCTAATAGCTCTGAGCTATACAAAGGCGCTACCTTTGCTTCGTGTCCGTTTATGCAAGGTGAAGGTGTTTTAAGCCAGTTCAGCCAAGGAGGTCCGACCTCTGTATATCCACGCGTCCGTTTAATCCTTATAGTTCCAAATTTCCCAATAATCACGCGTCCAAGATATCCAAATAGTCACTGAACCGCTTATAGCTATAGATCGAACGAACACCCAAGTTTTGCAGGTTTTGTAGCAAGTCCACTGTACCAGCGAAGTGATACTGAGGTCCTACGACTAGTATGAATGTTTCTTAAGCCTTAGATGACCTTAGGCCGAACACAACTATCAATCCAATCAACCAAACTTTTATATTCAACTCCACAAGCTCCGCTTTGAGCCACAGACTTGGAGACTACCTCCTAACGAATTGCCTGTGGGGCTACTCGAGAGGGGGCAGAATCCAGTGCGTTACATGGAATCTAGGTACCCTATTTATACTATGAGACTATTTACAGGTGTTTGATTGAGTCACAGTCCAAGTTAAATATGAAAATAGCGAAATAATGACCCAAAATGAGCCAAATAAATAAAAGAGACAGAGAGCGATCCAAAACCAGTCCATATAATGCAGCACCAAAAGTGCGAATCTCGTCGGACCCTTGTCCCATCAAATCCCGTTTAGCTGTGCTGACTGATGAACCTATTTATAAGTTACCAAGTCATCCGGGTAAATTGCAACAATTGTTCCTTTCTATCCCCATGCTCTCGCATCAAGCACACAATTTATCCATGAGGCTGTGAGGCTTCCGAGGCTCTCCTAGTCTCCTGGAACACCCGACGATGCGTGACTGTGGTCACAGTGACCTCAACTCGGTCACAAAAGGATCAACTTATCCTAGCAACTGCTACAACAACTCTATCGACTCAGTTCGACTTGCAACCTCTGTCCTCTTGGGTTGTATACATTCTAGATGGATAATTGTTCAATGCCCTTGGTAGGAACATGCAGAAAAACCCCAATCTTGCTCTGAGATGGTTGGGCAATCCTATAGCTAATAGTCCGATTTGTCTCTTTAACTCTGATCCTTGCCGGTATCATTGTATAATTTGACGCAAGGACAATTCAATGCATGCTTAATTCAATAGCCAGCTGCTCAGGCCTCGCACTGACCCTTGTACCGATGTATAACCTTTGAACAAGTGCAAACTCATGTAAATGGTATATTTCCACGGGTGTTCAATTGCCAGGCTTATCAGCGATACGAGGATTGACACGGCTCATAGACTCCCGCGTCCATTTTTAGTTTCAAAACCTCGATGACCTTGGTGAGAATCCCTGGGGGTATAGGGATATTTTTATACTCCCAGGGTGTATGCGGGACTGTTGAGATTTTGTAAGGTGAGAAATAGGAGTCCTTGAAGGTGCTCCTATCGATGTCTTCAAAAGCTAGTGCTTCCTCATTCTCCACCATTATCCAGGTGAACAGTTTTTCCTCCTCTGTGGTCAAGTATCCTTCTGGATTACAGCGCTTTTCATAAGTTTGCGGAAAACGGAAATTTTTCCCAGGCTGTTGGGCTTTGTTTGTACCCGGCGCCTAAATCTTACACGATGTGCTCTCTGCCTTCCCCCGGACCCAAATTTGCCTCCTGGCCCTCGGGTAGTGTTATATACCAACTACGGCGACATGTTCTGAAGGTGCACGACCCCTCGCGTCGCTCCCGTGGCTAACAACGAGGAAATGTAGTGCCATGTCCAAACTCGACGTTCGTCTCTTCCTTCCTGCTACGGGCGACTCTCCACCAGCCTTATATCACCTTACCAGCTTCCAATGGTGTCAATGCACGACTGAACTAAGGCTTTCGGGGGTCTTCATGGCTCACATGGCAGACTACGCTAGCGCCGTGTGCCGGTACAGAACGAGCCGCCCGGGACACCAGGAAGGAGGGAACCCTTATTTCATAGTATGGGACAACGCCGGAGGGGTTGGAGGGGCAAAGTGAGTCCATCCGACATACGAACGGTCCAAACCGCCACCTTCCTCGTTAATGAGGCGTTTCTCCGCCCTCATTCTCTCCCTCTCCTAACCACACATTACCCAAGTTGTATAATGCCAATACATTCATGTTCCACACATATTTGCTGGAAGCCACGACCCCAAACCCAGAGAAAGTGCGAGACGAGGCAAGATCAGAATCGGTTAGGGGCGTGTAAACAAAGCCCAACAGCCTGGGAAAAATTTCCGTTTTCCGCAAACTTATGAAAAGCGCTGTAATGTCCAGAATTTTTAGTCTTTCATGTGTGATGCGGGCTGTAGGCAAAAATTCCGGCGGACACGTCGGAAGTGCCTTTAAAGTTTTCAAAGGATCTTCAGGGATGTTCCTCTGTACTGTGTAGTCCGGTGAGAACGTGGTCGAGACGGGCTTGATCTTCTTGTCGACTCATTTGTATATAGTGAAGGCTTGGCGTTGTGAGGCTGGTGTTGGTGCTACGCCCCGCACACCGCCTCATGGCCCCTCCAAGCGAAGCTGAAGAAGACGCTCACCGGGACACGCCCAAATAGGAAACGCAGTTACCGCATTCAATCGAATGGCGCAGAGACTCTTCAGACACCGAAACCCAGCGCAATACGTTCCCGGAAACAAGTTCCAGACACTCTCCACCCATAAACGACGCTCTCCCCCTACTTTCCACCAACATGACCTGACGGGACGATACTTCCAGACGCATACGAAGATCAATCCTCGCCTACCGAACTATAACGTAACAAAGCTCTCTGGACGAACTTGCCACCACCTCTGGCGCACGACGAAACACGTTTTCTCCCATGAACGACACCTCCACGTGGCTCCGCAGTATCTCACCCCGCCCTCTCACCGAATTATATCGTAATAACTCACCGGACAAAATGTACGGACAGTGCTCCACATGGCGGACACTCGGCAAACCAAGGAAAATATCAAATACCGTCTTCGGACGAACCCTCCAGCTACCAAATCACCTAATAACCTTCCGACCAAACCGTTCAGGCAGCTACTTTGTTCCCAGAGACGCCCGGCGCCGTGTGCTACAGGGTGTTTCCAGGCACAAGAAGGTGCCTCGAGGCAAGGATGGAGAGATATAAAAGGAGAGGCGAAAGTAGGAGGTAGTCAGTCAATTACTGGGCTTTGTTCCCTCCCCCACTTGTACCCCCACAAGCAATTCAGTCCTCGTTCACGCATTTGACCACAACTCCCCTCACTTGTCCCACACCAGGGTCACTTTACTCTCATACCTCCTTCTTCAAGGTGCCCCCACCACAGGCATCCCAAGTCTACACTCCAGCTAGTCATCGTAATCGACACTACCTTCGCAGGCACCACACCGTGTAGAAGACAAGACGAGGGCGACTAGCACCAGAATCATCACGGATAAACCGCCGCCCATATTATAGAACAATCGAGTATCTGGCGTCGTCGTAACCAGTCGCGGTACCTCCTACAGGTTTTACCAAGCTATCAAATTAGCGCACGTTCAAAGGGGAGGAGCGCAGAAGAGATAGCAAGCGAGAGCTACGGGATCCAGGAGACTAGAAACCCCCAACAGGAATTCTAGACGAGGAGACAGTATTTTCATTCTTACCTTTCTTTAGCTAACTTAGACCGTCATAAGAACGACGAAGCCAGGACACGGATATAATTTCCAGGAACGCCCCGCGCCACAAGCAACGGACAATCGCCCGGAATTAACGATATAAAGCTCTCCGGAAACATTATCCAGGAAGCTTTCCACACACACGCACACACTTTCCAGCCATCTTTGGCATCCCACACACACACACACACACACACATTCCCCAAGAGGCATTAGTCTAAACCAGAATTCCCTACTATAATCACATCATATAAAATCCCCAGAGGCCGAGCACGTCGTTATTAAGAGGACAGTCACACAACCCTCCAATAGCTACACCGCGGTCTGCATTACAACTGGTGACCACCGCAGGGGGTTTTTATTGTGGATTTTAGAAGGAAACGGAACCTAGATGCCGCCAGGCAAAGCGCGCAGACCAAAACACCTCCTCGAAAAACAAAGAACTCAAACAGCAGGAATATATTCCAAGAGATCACTCTCGCAGAGAACGATCCAACAGCAGCTGCTTCCTCCAGTACTCTCACGCCGATTGTACAGGAACCCGATATCATTGACTCTCCCTTAACCTCGACGCATTCTTCACCTATCCCTCAACCGATGTCTTTATCCCCGGAGTCAACACCGGATTCTCTTCCCATCACTTCCGAATCTTCCATCACTCTCTCGACCGAATCGAACTTAACGACTTCGCCTAATCCCGAAGTTATCCCCAAAAAGAAGTCAATGGCCGAAATGTTGCCTGGACGTTGTGGTGTGGACTACGGTATTATACGCGTCTTGGACAATTTGTGTCCTACTGTGACGTTTATAAATGTTGTTCGTCCTCTAGAGGTTTATTGAACAAGCTTGGAGCCTTGTCTCGCGCTCGGAGTTGGGGGAATTGGGTGTGTGTGTTTTTTAATTCAGCGTTCTCTGCTGGAAGGAGTACTATCTACAGGCTCCTCGACAAGTTGTCGAGGTCCGTGGCTATGAATTCGTCCGACTTTATGTCGAATGGGCTCCTAGCCTTCCCATTTTCTGGGATTCGAGTCGTATTCTTTACAGACCGCTCGGGAGGGGACGTCGAGGCCGCGAATAGAGGTCGAATTGTCAGCTATGACGAGGAATATATGGTTTAATTGATTTGTCGTGATTCTCGTCGCCCCGTTTGTTGACGAGATTCTGTCAGCGCCAGACGTTGACAAACTGTGAGTATGTTTCGAACTCCGGAGTTGCTAAACTCTGGTCTTCCGCTCCTTTATGCCCAAGTTTTCTTCGTCTTCCCTTCCCAATTCTCTTTGGTCAAGGCTTTTCCAATGTAACAGGGATCCTGCTGAGCCGCCTACTGCGCTAGCTGGCTGTTATTATGCCGGTTCCACCTCTAGAACTCCGGTTTCTGTCCTGAAGCCTTCGAACACCCTTCGATTTGGCGTATTCCAAAAGGCTACCGCCGGATTCTTCTTATTCCGGGACCTTGTTCCTTGGTTCGTGTAACTGCGTCAAGTGAATGAACGATGTAGGTTTTCGCAGACCCAACTCGCCCTAGCTAGGCTTATTGGATTTTAGGTGTGGGGGATACAAGATGTCCAACTCCTACTAATTTCTCCCTATTTATACTCCCAGCCTGCCGTACGCAGGCTGTGCCATCTCCAATAGTCTCGCACCCGTCTCACGTTAACCCCTTTGGCATCCGGAGGTGCTTGCCTCTACCTCAAAGTCTCCCTCCAGTGTTGCTGCTCGGTCCACTTGCGACAAACGCCTCCGGAGTTGAGGCATACTGCTTTTGCTGCTCAATTCCTGATTTTAGAGCTCCTCGGACCTAAGGTTTTGCCCGCTCCGGACACGAGTTCTGAATATTTTGGTCCTGCGTCGAATTTCCTTTTTGGGTGCGATATTCAAAAATCGTCCGGAGGCTTGAGATTCGTTCAGGGGAATAATAATGGTTGCTTCCTACGGCGGTTCCTTGGTCACGAGATCCTCCGGAGCACCATATTTGACAGGGACGGTCGCGAACTCGCCAAGTTCGAACGCGAAAATTCAGATATACCATATTTCACGAGTTTTCCTAAGTCGGGAGCTAATCTGCGGAATCGAGGTGGTTGGTCCCGTCGTTATCACGGTGTACGTTCTCCCAGACGCGTCGAAAGTCGCGCGTGTCGCGTATTTTTCGTTGCGTGTCGCGTGATCACGTGCTCGCGAAGCCGCTATATTAATTTTTTCTAGCCTGCGGCCTTGGCCGCCCGGCCGCGTAGGGTCGTGCGGCTGGGTGGGTTGCGGCTGGGTGGGTCGCGGCGTCGGGGGGCGCGGCGCCGGGGGGCGCGGCGCCGGGGGGCGCGGCGCCGGGGGGCGCGGCGCTGGGAGCGCTGAAACGGGGCGCTTGACTATGGGGTATACGAATGCTAACTAGTTTAGCTTCGTGAATGAACACAAAACCAAAACCAACCAACACACACACACACACACACTATTAACGCACACCAAAGTTGCGGGGACGGGGTTTGTTCCGTAGTATGCGGACAGCTGGAATCGAACTAAACGCAACAAAGTCTCGTTGGGGTGGGGTCTACAATCTTGTACTGAACTTCCAGTAGTATAAACTGACTGAATGCCTCGCCTAGGCAATGAACCAAATGTTTTATATGTGTTTTTCCGGGACGGGTTGAACGCTAGGAGCTTACTTTAAAGCCCTAGGATCGATGCCAAGGTCCAAGGCGTCAACTTTATGACCCAGGGAACAGAGGACTTTATGAAACCAACACTGCAAGACCTTCTTAAACAGTGGACTCTAGCGTCTGGCCAAAGAACATTTGTTTGGGAATCCTACAACCAATGCAAAAGACAACAGAAAGAATCCGGGGGCAAGGCAGCACGTCTAGTACTCAGAACCCAACGGCAATCCTCTTGGAGTTTATGCCAGTGCTGCAGCGACTCGTTTGTACGTGAATGCCTTCTTACGGGTCAGACAACGTGGAATTTATATCACAACTCAATCAATTATCACACAAACACCAATTTATAGAGCAACTACAAACAGAAATTGAATGAATCTCTGCGAAGCCGACCTGAGGACACCACAGACTTTATTGAAACCTTCGACCTAAGTCTGGGGGATCTCGTCGCAATGAACTGGGTTTCTGCGGTGCTCCTAGGCAGCTTTATATACAGTTACAGGAAATATATGGAGATAACAGGAAAATGAGCGAGCTAGATAAAGTCTTGAGTCATACAGCAGCCAAGAAAACGGCTGCCGTGTCGAGTTGTCGTGAAGTCTGGCCGGCCGATCGCTTTTGGTGTGATCGGTTTGCTGGATTGGGTATATTTCCAAATGCCCTAGGCACCCGCCGCTCGGCCCTAGGACGTGCCTGGATCGGCATGCTTGATAATATCCCCTCGCTGGATTATTCCTCGTGCTCTCCACATGGTCTCGTCGGTGCTTTCTAATGTCCTAGGCAAGGCAGGTCTGCACCCGCCAAAACCGTGACCTCGATCGCTGGTGAGTAATATCCGCTCGCTGGTTTATAAGACCGGCTCGCTGCATTACTCCACATGTTCTACTTCGGCAGGGCGCACGCCAAGGCGGCAGCCCGGGACCGCGCTCGTAATTCCCATAATTCAACCATGCTTTGTCCCTATTTGTAGTGTCGACGCGACGCGTCTGTCACCTGACTCTTCTGATCTCTTGGAACCCTCGTTGGTTCGAATCCTGTGAGCAACATTCCTTTTACACTGCCCTAGACCCTTCCCTCAATGTCTAGGGTGCATCCCAGTTTCAAGTCTTGAGGCCTAGGGGGTTCAACGCCCAGCCTAGGCTACTCCTGACAAGTATTAAATGTTCCTAGCGAGCCCAGCTCTGGCCTAGCAAACGTCTAGTACCGATATCTTGTGCCCTAGGGCCATCTAGTATTCCCTGCCCGTCATGCCTATGCAGTCTCGGTCGTTTGTAGCAATAGAAGTTCATCGTTCGATAGTCCGGGCTTGGTATATATCCTTAGTAGTAAGTCTAGCTTGCGCATCTTGGACGTTTACAACCAGCAGCTCGGATCTCACTCTGATTCTCCTTTATATCACCGTGTAGAGGACCCTAGGCTTGATTACACTAGCCTAGGGGTGCATCCTGGTATCCTTAGTAGCATTGGTTATGCCTAAGAATCGCAAAAATACACGATGTATGCCCATACATGTTTCTGGGCCGTCTCAGCGCTCCTGCAGACATTCGGCAGCAGTAGATGCGCGGAAGCGCGTTTTCTTGTGAAAAAGGCGTAAAAGACGTCGTTCGGGCGCGCGGAGGGCTTCTGCGACTTGGTTTAAGTGCGCCGGAGGTGCAGATTCATGCTGCCTTCCCTGCTGTATCAAAATCTGCGCGGCTGGATGCCCTCCTTTCGCAGTATAAGCCCTTTTCACGGAATAACTGTCTCATTTTCCGGCACTGAGCCCATTTATCGCGTAAAAAACTGACTCCGGAGCGCGTAGGTCCCTCTTTCTCGCGTCCGGTCGTACCCTAGCGTCGGTAATTCGGCGGCTTCCTCGTCCTGTCGTTCGAACGGTCTTTTACTCGTCCTTTCGTCGTGTTTTCGACGCGTAGAACGCGTCCGGAGGGCGTGGGCGTGCAGCGGGAACCGTATAATTCGAGTTTCGCTTCGCCCGAGTCGCGTGCGTGCAGGCTTCTCGTGTGCTGAGGAGTAAAAGGTGCCTGCGTGAGTCCGTAGATGGCCTACGGTGTGGCCTCCGGCCTGCCGGGCACAGCACAACGCGTCCGGAGCGGCATAACGCTTGCGCCCTGCGTCCGTAACCTCCTCCGGAGCGCGTTTTCGTGCATCCCATCCTTATTTCTGCGTTCCTGCGCGCGTTCCTGATTTTACGAGGAGGCCGTATCCCGTTCCAAGTCGCGAAATGAATATTTTCGTCGAAGTCCGCGCCTTGCTTTTCTTGATCGGTTCTATATTTGGCAGCCCTCCCCCTTCCTTTGTTACTCTGTAGTCATATCGTCTGCCTAGCTCAACGGTTAGAGCGTCAGACTCTTAATCTGAAGGTAGCAAGTTTGACCCTCGTGGTGGGCCGCGCGTGAGTGCGCCTCCTTTTTGGGGTGTTCCGGTCCTTGGACAATAATCGTTTCGGAGGGTACCCAGGTTCGATTCCTGGATGGGGCGTAACTGACTCGAAACCTTTTTGCTGTTGGCTTGTTATCGGTCCGGTGGCACAGTTGGTAGTGCGCCGTTGCTGGGTATTCCCTAGTAGACGGAGGTCCTTGTTCGAATCAAGGTCAGATCATGGGCGGTCTTTTCGTGTGATTTTTATTTCCCTCGCCGTTCCTCTAATGCTTTTCGCGGTCCGGTCTCTTTTTTACTCGTTCCGGAGGTGCTTTCCGATTCAAGGTCAGACCGTGCGTTCGACAGCAGGTGTTGGTGTTTTTGGTTGTTCCAGCGATCTGGCGAGCTTCTTTACTGTCGTCCCGGAGCGGGTCCCATTTTACTGTTAAGGCAAGGTTCTGGAGTCGACACAAAGTGGAGCCTCACAGCGGTGTGGGCGTGGGCGTTGTATGTGGGGGAGGGAAGGTCGGGAGACGGAAGCAGTGATGGAGCGAGCTGGGGAGATGGAAGATCCGCGAGGGCGGCGAGGGTGTCGGCAGCAGCTGCAGCGTCCTCGTGAGACTGCACGGCCGAGCTTGAATCGGCGTCGCTCGAGTCCGACTCGTCTTGCTCAATCTCTGAGAGGCTGCGAGGAGTGACGCTGTCGTCCTCGGTACCTTGATCCCCGAAGGGCAAGACTTCAAGGACCCCGTCAACGAGGATGACGGGGCAGTCGTCGGGGACCCCAGGAGGCATTAGGCGGCACCTGTCGAGGGCGCAGCGAGCGTCTTCGCGCCTTTTGTACAACTGGAGGGAGTTGTTCGTCCGACATTTTTTGCACGCCTCAGAAAAAGTGGTTTGACGTTCCAAGAGAAGTCGTTGTTGGCGGAGAATGAGGGCGTGGGCGAGGATATTAAGAGCGTCGGGGCAAGAGTCGTCGTCAAATTCCGCCCATTGGGCGGGCGCGGTGGCAATCTGGTCGTCATCAGAGTCGATCACCATCTCGGTCATCATTCGGCGACTACATAGCCGATGTTAGCGATCATCAATATCTGGCTTAAAAGAGACTTGCGTTTTTGTGTCAGGCGACATTGGTGAGTTTTCTGCTTTCTTCGCGTTTGGCGTTCGACGACTGAAGCAGGAACGTGAGACGGTGGCGTACAAGTCGTACAGTTCCTCATGTGACTGTGAGACTGTAGCGTACAAGGTATACAGCCCCTCATGTGATCCAGCAAGACGACTTTGCGTTTTCTCCTCATCCCTTCACCCACTCCTTTTTGCAAAAAAAAATCAAGACTTCGATCAATGTCTGACCGTCGGGTTCGTGAGCCCCCATCTTTCCCTCATCCTAGCCAGCCCCTTTTGCAAAAACGCTGACCTCGACATCAGATTCGATGCCCACCGCTGTACTACCCGTCTCCTGGCGGCGAAAACACCTTCGTGGTGGACCACGACCCCAACGGGAGGTTCTACCTCGTTGGGAAGGGCCACGCTACGGGTATTTTTAACGATCCGTGAGTTTTTTTGTTTCGTCCTTTGCTTTTTTGGTCTTCATTGACTATGCTCTCAGTAATCGAGCCAACGAGCAAACTGACAGTTTCTCGGGCTTCGTCAAATTGAAAGCCAAGCGATGGGCTGGGATCGGCGGCGCGAGGCAACTGTGGGATTCAATTTGCGACGAGTACCACCGTGATGGGTGTCCGCCCTTTACCCTTCCCAACGGCTTCACGGCGCCGACACCCGTCAACCGTGATCCTCCCCTCACTCCCACTCCCGCTCCCGCTCCGCCCAGCACCCCCGCAACACCGGCAGCTCTCAATGGGTTCTCATCGCCTCGTACACCGCGCGCTTTCAACGCTCAGGAAATTCCCTCCAGTGTTTCCCCCAGCCCGCTGCGTGCGCCTCCTCCAGCCACGTTGGCCCCTTCTACGCCGTCCGGCCCTCCTCCTCCTTACTGTCGACTGTCGCCTGCAGTTTCATCGCGCGGACGCCCGCGTGTCGCCCCCCCGACGCCTGTACCTGCCAGCTCACTCCTCGTGCCCGCAACCCCACGTCGCCGTGAGGCCGCCGGCACACCTCTCGCCACACCCACCTCCACACCCACCTCCTCCCGCTCCCGTGCGGCGCCTCGCACACCTGTGGCCGCCCCGAGTGTTCAGCCCTCGACACCGTCGGGCGAGGACGAGGAGTCGGTCGCCGAGGTCACGATTTTCTCGAGCGACGAAGAGGAATTCGACTACGAGCTTCCGCGGGTGATGTGGGCCGTGGAGGGGCTGGCAGGCGAAATCTTCAACACTGAGGATCTCGCGTTCGCTAGTCGGCTCTTATCCACGCTCCCTAACCCGCGTTTCATGTGCTCAAAAAACTTCCGCGCCCTCGACCTGTTTTCCCGCTGCCTGCCTGACCCCGACGATGATGATTTTTATGTTTAGGGCGGTTTTCTTTCTTGATGGACTTCTGTTGTACCGTCGCGCGTGTGTTGCTGTCTTGCTTACTGCCTGCTGTCTTGTTAACTTGTATCCACGGACTTTGTCGCTTTCTTTTTGGACATCTCTATTGAACTAACATGTACATAGACATCTTGTATCAATCTCGGACTGCGCTGTATGTATCTACCTACCTGTACATTCTTTCGTCTTCCTGTATTTTCTTTTTTTAAACTGTGAATATATGTCTTCGTGTAAAAAATGGGTACTCGAGTGAAAGAATTACATGTAATGAGATCAAAGTACAATCAAAGGGCTCCATGTCCGGGGGCTTGCTCGGTCGCGCACACCCTGACTAGAACGACACGATGGGAAAGACCAAATCCAAGTCCAAGGACACCGACGCCCCTCCGAGAAAAAGAGGCAATCAGGGCGACTTCCACGGCCAACGCGAAGAGTTTCTGATGAGTCGACTAGACGAGTATCGGGAACGGTCTGCGAAAAAAAATGACACAGGCTTGGTGGCCAGGGATCTTCAGCGCGTACTGGTCCAGCTTCTCGTGGAGGCTGCCGCTGTCGCAGGAACCAGACGAGGAAGACGCCGACGCGCTGGACGAGAGCGAGCTGACAGACGAGGAGAAGGCCGTGAAGGTAAAGGTGCTGACTGACACTGAAGCGGTAAGTTACGAGATCGTATGTGAGACTGGACGAGGACTCACCGATCGCTAGAAAATAAAACGCTGGTTCAGTTATCGACGCGCACCGGGCAGCGGCGCGTCGAATCCATACGCTAAATTCCTCCGGCAACTTCAATCCGACGACCGACAGCCCAAGCCAGCTCATTTAGTTACTATTTTACAAAGTGGACTGGGGGGACCCACAGGGCCTTTTGCAAAATGTACTGGCCATTTTATTTTTTCTCCAGGGGGTGCTGGCGGGCTCTGATGGGCTTTTCGGCAGGTCCGGCGGCCGTTTAAAATAATCAAATTGATTGTGTGAAGCCGGCCGTCGTCGTCCGATATTCACGGATCCGGTGATTATTCTGATTGGCGATCAAAACATACCAAAAATCATTTAATAGGGTACTTCTCGTCCCCTCCTCTGCACTCATTCAAGAAAAAATACTACAAGATACGTGCTCTACCCCGCCCCATTGTGCGCTGCGAAGCGCTGCGCGGATGTCCATGGCGCCGCCGCGAGGCGCATCAATCCCCGCCCGATCCCTCCGCGGCTTGCGCTTCCGTTCGTCTAGCGTGGATCATCAGCACATGGACTCTTGATGAAAAGTCTTACATACATCACCTCATTCAAGACCCACTCGACGTCGGCCAGCGCCTCCTCCCAGTCCCCAAATTCACCCCTCAAGACATCTCTCCACCAATGCAAGCAGACCAGTACATTCAGCATGCCATTGGGGCCTGTATGAGCGGCCGACCCCCAGTCGCCCTCTCCCTCCTTCTTCAAACTGTCTCTCGCCCTCGAGTTGACGCCAGGACGGGTTTATCGCAACCCACCACTTCCACCAGTCGGCCGCGAAACTGTACACGTCGACAATCGCCGGACTAGGGCCTCCCGTCCGCGCGCGCGCGACCCAACCCTTCACCTCCTTTGGCCGCAGATTTGGCTTTGCACCTTTTGGCGGCCCGCCAAAAGCCGCCGCCGTCTCGCGTGTCCACCAGAGCTCCACCACCTTCTCCCACTTCTCCCCGCCGCTGCCAGTGCGCAATGTCTCGCGTGCCTCTGCCGCCCACTTCGGTATACCGTCTTGCGTCACCGCGGCTTGCGATCCTCGGCCGCGACCACGTGCTGTGGCACGCGGCGCGCGTGCGGCGGCGGGGGCGGGGGGTTTGGTGCGGGCAGCTTGAGCACAGGTCTGGGCGCGTGGCGTGGGGGTGTCCTCTCGACCGCTCTGTTCCTCTCCGAACTCGTCGTCGTCTTCACGGCGGGCTCGCTTGGGGCGTCCGCCCTTCGCGTTCTCGGGGCTCTTGCGCTTCGTCCTCGCCTTGCTCCCCTCGACGTCCTTCAGCAACTCACGCATTTCCTGCTGCAGTCCCAGTGCAGCCAGCGCCTCGCTGTTCCTGGCGATATTTGTTTCCCGGATGCGGTGGAAGGACGACGCGCGCTCCAGCTCCCAAATCCGACTCAACTGAGCTTGTCCCTCCAAGCGAGCGACGGCACGCTTCAACGGGGAGCCAATGTCGGTCAAATGGCCCAGAAGGCTGTCCCCCGCGTCTTTCTCCCCGCCGCCTGTCGGCATATCATTTCCTGGCGGGGGCGCAGGCGTTCCGGGCGGGCCGACGTCTTCAGTGGATGGGGCTGGAGGTGGAGTTTGTATGCGAGGTGGGGAAGGGGCTGGACTCGGTGTCGGGACGCGAGTCGGCGTGTGGATGGGAGTCGGTGTCGGGACTCGAGCCGGCACTGGAGTCGGATTCGGGTTTGGGGCGCCAGTCAGGGTTGGGGATTTGCTCGAGGATGGGATAGGCTGCGGGCACGGCCGGGCCCAACAACGATGCATCCGCTCCCTCGGCGACGGCCAAGTAGCGCATGAATTGAGTCATGACGCGGTCTTTATACCCTGCGGGGTCCCACCTGGTGAAGTCCTTCCCCTCTTCATCTTTCCCCGCCCTTGTTTTCCCTGAATGAACGCTGCCGCTAATATCAGTTTCAGACTCTTCGCCTCCAAGACAAGACTTACGATCGAATGTCAAACCGACCGTCTTCCACCGTGCCCGCCAACAACGTCAGATGATACCCTGTGTACGCGCGAAGGGCGTCCAGGAGGGGCTGGACCGTTGTTCCCAGCCGGTTCCGCGCGTCCTGCCTATCCTCTTCGTTCAGCTCGGGATGCTCGAACCCTGCGTCCCCCTTCGTCCTGAAGGATTCCATGGAACCCTCAAACTCCTCTTCCTGCCCTCTTCCGAAAGATCTCCCTCACCTCCGACGTCTCCAGTCCGAGCAATTCGCGAGCTATCTGGCCACGCTCGTTGATGGTATTCCTCGCGCCAACGAGATGCGGGAAGTCTTCAGCGAATTTGGCGTTTACGGCGTCGTTTTTCTGTTCGTCTTGCATGTATACCTGCCAGTCGGGCAGGCGTTTCGGCTGACGCTCGTCGGAACGAAGTTGGCGCAGGAATTTTGCGTACTGGATTCGACGCGCCTCCGCCAGGTGCGCGTCTGTAACTAAACCAACGTTTTATTTTCTGCCCGTGTGTGAGTCCTCGTCTATCTCATAACACGATCTCCCCACTTACGGCTTCAGTTTCAGTCAGCACCTTCGCCTTTGCCGTTTTCTCCTCCTCTGTTAGCACACCGTCGACCGCCGCGTCGTCGTCCTCCTCGGTTGGTTCCTGCGACAGCGGCAGCCGCCACGAGAACCTCAGCCAGTACGCCTTGAAAAGGTTCGGCCACCAAGCCTGGGTGGTTTTTTTTGCAGACCGGTCGCGATACTCGTCCAGCCGGCTATTCAAGAATTCTTTGCGCTCCCCGTGGAAGTCGCCCTGGTTCCCGCGTTTTCTGGGCGGGGCGTCGCTGGCCTTGTCCTTGCCTTTTGTCTTGCCCATGGTGTCGGAGTGAGGGCGTGTCTCAAGTGCGCGACCGAGCAAGCCCCCGCAATGGACCTTTGATGTGATTACATATCCGTTTTCTTAACGCTCGTCGTTCTGCTCAATTTTACACGAAGACAGATATATTGACAGTTAAAAAAAAAATACAGGAAGAACAAAACATGTACAGGTAGATACAATGAAGTCCGAGGTTGATACAGAATGTGTATGTACAATTAGTTCAATAAAGATGTCCAAAAGCGAAGTCCAAGTAAGCAAGACAACAAGACAGCAACAGCAACACACGCGCGAGGGTACGACCAATGTCCATCAAGAAGAAGAAGAAGAAAAAGACCTAAACATAAAAATCGTCGTCGTCGGGATCAGGCAGGCAGCGGGAAAACAAGTCGAGGGCGCGAAAGTTTTTGGAACACATGAAGCGCGGGTTGGGGAGCAGTCGATAAGGTCCGACTAGCGAACGCGAGATCCTCGGTGTTGAAGATCTCGCCTGCCAGCCCCTCCACGGCCCACATCACACGTGGGAGCTCGTAGTCGAATTCTTATTCTTCTTCGTCGCTCGAAAAGATCGTCACCTCATCGACCACCTCGTCGACCGACTCTGCCTCCTCGTCCTCGTCCTCGCCCGACGATGTTGAGCGCCGAAGGGTAGGCACGGGCACAGGCGTGCGAGGCGCCGCACGGGAGCGAGAGGAGGTGGGCGTGGCGACAGGCGTGCCGGCCCCCGCACGGGAGCGGGAGGAGGTGGGCATGGCGACAGGTGTCCCGGCCCCCGCACGGGAACGTGGGGTTGCGGGCACGAGCAGTGAGGCGACAGATACAGGCGTCGAGGGGGCAACACGCGGGCGTCCACGGGAGGAAACTGCAGGCGAGAGTCGAGAGTAAGGAGGGGGAGGCCCCGACGGCGTAGAAGGAGCCAACGTGGCTGGAGGCGCACGCAGCGGACTGGGGGAAACGCTGGAGGCAACCTCCAGCTCGTCGGATGCGCACAGGGGTCCTTGGCGACGACGGTGCAAAAACAGCAGGGGCGGGCGTTGCGGGAGGGTCACGGTCGACGGGGGTTGGGGCTGTGAAGCCGGCGGGAAGGGTGAATGGGGGACAGCCGTCACTGGTGGTATTCGTCGCAGATGGCATCCCACATCTGCCTCGCGCCGCCGATCCCAGCCCACCGCTTTGCGCTCTTCTTGACGTATCCGGAAAACCCATCGGTCTGCTCGTTCGCGCGGTTGCTGGGAGGATTGTCAGTAAGGACCCAAAAAAATTGCACGAAAGAAGAACTCACAGATCGTTGAATATACCCGCAACGCGGCCCTTCCCAACGAGGTAGTACCTCCCGTCAGGGTCATGGTCCACCACAAAAGTGTTTTCGCCCCCGGGGGACGGGTAGTACAGCGGTGGGCAACGAGTCTGATGTCGAGGTCAGTTTTTGCAAAAGAGGCTGGCTGGGATGAGGCCGAAGGATGAAGCTCACGAACCCGACGGTCAGACATTGATCGAAGAAGCCTTGGGTTTTTTTTTTGCAAAATAGAGTGGGTGGAGGGAGGACGAGGAATGCAAAGTCGGGTTTTTTTTTTGCAAAATAGAGTGGGTGGAGGGAGGACGAGGAATGCAAGTCGGCTTGCGGCATCACATGAGGGCCTATATATCTCAGTATGCGCCAGCATCCCACCGTCACATGAGGAGCTATACACTTGTGCGCCACAGTCTCACGTTCCTGTCTCAGTCCACGAACGAAAAACGCGAAGAAAACAGAAAACTCGACAAACTCACCAATGTCGCCTGACACAAAAACGCAAGTCTCCTTTAAGCGAGATATTGATGATGCTAACATTCGGCTATATAGTCGCCGGATGATGACCGAGATGGTGATCGACTCCAACGACGACCAAATTGCCACCGCCCTCGCCCAATGGGCCGAATTCGACGACGAGACTCGACCCGAGGCTCTTCTCATCCTCGCCCACGCCCTCGTTCTCCACCAACAACGCCTGGTTATTGAACGGCATAGCGAGTTTACCGAGGCCTGCAAAAAATGTCGCGGCAACAACTCCCTTCTGTTGTACAAACGACGCGAGGACGCGCGCCGCGCCCTCGACCGGAGCCGCCAACTTCCACCTGGGGTCCCCAAAGACTGCCCCGTCATCCTTGTCGATGGGGTAATTGAAGTCTCGCCCTTCGAGGATGACGACCGCGAGAACAACGATCCGACTCCTCGCAGCCCTCGCAGCCTCTCTGCAATCGAGCAAGACGACCGCGAGAATGGCAGCCCGACTTCTCGCAGCCCTCTCAGCCTCTCTGCGATTCAGCAAGACGAGTCGGACGGCGATTCGAGCGACGCCGATTCATCCTCAGCCGTCCAGTCTCATGAGGATGCCGCCAATGCCGCCGATGCTCTTGACGCCATCTCAGATCTTCCTTCCCCCGTCTTGCTGCCGTCCCCCGACCTCCCATCCCCCACTTACAATGCCCACGCGCACACCGCCCAATGCCGCTATGGCCCCGCCGGTCTCGAAGGGCAAACCGACGGCGAGAATGTCGAGGAAATCTGGCGCCCTTCCGACGCGCAGGACTGGGGCGCGAATTTCAGGCCGGATTTTCGCGAGGGCTCTACCGCGTGTGGGAGATCGCTCTCGCCCCTCCTTCGTCCCCCGAGCCCCACAACGACCAAACCCCGGAGGAAGAGTGGCACCATCTCAGGGGGCTCGCTCGTAGCACCGACCGAGGTGGCCTCGCTCGTGGTAGCGGCGCAAGTGGCAACTTGCCGTCCTCGAGCGAGGTCGCAAGCGGCGATTTGACGCTTGCTGAGATTCAGGAGGTGGAGGACGCGTGGGTGCGCGTGCTCACGGCGCTGCAACGTGAGACGCAGGAGCATAACGAAGTGGCGGCGGTTCTTCTCCAGGAGGAGTGTTCGTACCCTTTCATTTTGTATATTTGCTTATTGCTGACATCGACTTCAGAGATTGATTGAACGCTCGTCGCCCGTTCACTGTATTTTCCATCTTGAGTTATTGTATATTTTATCTTGATCGTCGCCGCTCCCTCGCCTCATTGACTCGGACATCTTAGACTCGGACATCTGTAGATTTTATTCGGACTTCTATATCGACTCGTTTTTTGTATATTCACTTGTATATTCACATATCTTGTTACCAACCATCTTGAATGTAACCTACATAGATGTATAATATATTGTCGCTTGCTGTACTCCCCCAGACCAGTAGTGCAAGAAAAAAAAACTTTATTGATTTCGGGCGAGATGTAATACAAGAAAAAAATGTCAGTACCACCGCCGTTTGCCCCGTTGGAAGAAGGGCCGCTCCCCTGGCTTTGGCACATAGTCCGGCGCGGTCGTCGGGTCGGAAGTATCGAGCCACTCATTAATTTTTGCCTGGTGGTCGATGAAACGGTCGCGAACCCGCTGGATACGCGCTGGCTCGGGCTCAGGCTCCGGTTCAGGCTCGGGCTCGGGCTCCTGTTCATGCGCGGTGTCGGGTACCGCGTCGAGGTCTTCGTCAGGGTTGGGATTGAGTGGACGGCGCCGACGGTACCCCTCGTACCACGCATCGTATCCTATTTTAGCGATGGACGATCTGAGGGAGATTAAGTAGATCTTTGGCTGAAAAATTTGGTGCGACGTACTTGGCACGGCGCTGCCTGGCCTGCTGGCGGAGCTGAGGTCCATGCTCCACTCGGAAACGCGCACTGTGCTCCCGTGCTTGCGCGCGACGCTGTTCCTGAGAGGCTTCAGATTGGCATTGTCTGGCGCGGCGTCTGGCCATGCGCTCTCGTGCCTTGCGCCGTAGTTCATCCGCGTTCCTGCGCTTTGGTAGGTTAGGGAGTCGAGAGTGGATAAAGCTTACTTGTCGCGATATCGAGCCTCCGCCTGACGCTGCGCCTCGGATGGTGCACGCCGTTTCCCCACCATGCCGGATCCCTCTCCACTGGGAATAGTTGTGGGCCTGTGAACATCCAAGGTCATCTCAGACTCGGGTGGATCATGGAAGAGACGGACTGAGATCTAGGATGAAAAATAAAGTGGTCGAAGGTGGATGAGGAAGGAAAGAGACAGATCTGACCTAGATGTACAAGGGTAAATAGACCGCTTTCACGCATCCTTAGTCCGACCACTGTAATAAACCAATCTGTGTCTGAATAAATACCCAAAAAATCACGATGACTCTCCGAAGTGCCTATTCAGACACGCGAGGTTCTCACCTGTTGATAGAGCCCATGGCCGTTTGCCATTGTCCTTGCGAGGAATTCGGAGGGTGGCAAGTTCGCCAGACAGGTGGCAAGTTCGCCAGATCCCGTCATCAGTTCACCAGACACTTGGCCAGAAAGGGCACGCCGTCGACTCAAGGAAAAAAAATCGCTCCACTCGTGAACTGCGTCAAGGATGAATATACATTTTCTAACTTGTACAATTATGTATCTAAGTAGCTACGATACACATTTTCACTGGAGAGGAGAGGTCCATGCTATTTCGAAGAAAGAAAATATACCAAGATACATGCGCAATTTTGACTACGATACGAGCATCGTGACGCGGGGTTGGCGGACGCGGGGGCTCCACTGTCTCCTTAGAGGCCCTCTGCGTTGTCAGAGTCGACCTCCTCGAAGCGGTCCGCATCGTCAGCGCCGAGTTCTTGACGCGGGCACGCGGGGCAAGCTATGTTGACCTGGATGCGGACGATATCGGCAGTGGTACGACGCGGCCTTCGCTGCGCTCGCAGGACATTCCACGCGCGCTGCACTGCGCGAGAACCCCGGAGGTCGGTGAGGAGCATGGCTTGGATCCGAGCGTCGGAAGAAAGGGCCGATGGGTGTTCTTCGCCATTGGTGAGGCTGAGGCGGTGACGTGCCGCGAAGTTGCTGTCGCAGGCGATGAGGCATGTAGTGTCGTAGGTCATAAAATACGGGATGGGGTTGTGCACCGCAGCGTGCATTTTTGGAAGGACAAAGTCGAAGGCAAAAACGTAGTCAAGATGGGCGTAGCGTTCGCCGTGCTGCAGAGTTGCGAGATATGGCGTGGAGGTGGAGGTAAGACATCGGCGATCCAGAAGAGGATCCTCCCGGTTCAGCAGTCTAAGGGGAAACAAGGTGAGCTCGATGCGGTGATCATTAAGGTGCTGCCTCACCCTTCTATCGCGATGGTGCGACGACGAGTATGCCAGTCGTCCCAAAAGTTGAACTTGTATATACACATTTTCTCCCCCCGCACCAAAACCTCCTCCTCCTCCCAGCGCCTGCTTCGGACCCACGCTTTGAGGGACTGCATCAGAGGGTCGGGATGCGGAGCGATAACCGAAGCTACGACGGCTTCGGAAGACATTGCAGAAAATGGCGAAGGTGGTGCGACTGAACGATATGCAGGAGATGGCGATGCAGGAGATGGCGATGGTGGTGCGACTGAACAATATGCGCTGGCAGGTCCAGACCTCCTTCTTTAACCTTAAAAAAATACCATGAGTCGTACCACTTTGAACGCCACTCCGAAATTATCGCTTACGTCGCGTCCGTAGAGCTTGAATTGTAGAGCTTGGGTTGTAAAGTCGCGAGTTCAGCTTGATATCGGATTTCGGGTGAGATTTATTGGGCGTCGGAAGAACTTGAAGTCTCACTATGAACTTGAAGTGTCACTGTGATATCTTCAGATGTATCGTGCCATTCGCCGAAAGCGCATCAGCGTGGACCTAAGGGATATAGATTAGATATTTCAAGGGTGAGCATTATGGGAATAGAAAGGGAATAAAAATTGGATTCCACACTCGAGGACCAAGGAAGCAGCTCGAGGATGAAGGAAGTTTAAGTCTGTGGTCTAAAGAACTCGTGCCACCAGACATCGGCACTCCCAAGGTCAGGTCCGCGTCTGACTAGTGGCACAAGTCAACGTGCCACCAGCCATCGGCACTCCCAAGGTCGGGTCCACGTCTGACCAGTGGCACGCTGCGCGAACGAGACATAAACGTGTCTACGATGAAACCGAAAAAAAAAGGATGAGGAGGCCGAGGAAAGACACGTACCAGGTTATTTGGTTGGTCCAAGTAATGGCCGCACCTCGCAACGCGTAAAGGCGTGCAAAGGGGACGAGAGGGGCAAGAGGTGTAAGAGTTGCAGGAGGTTATTGCAAAAGGGTTTGGCGCCAGTGTGGCCATCAAAGATTGGTCAGCAAGCAAGCACACCCACACATTGACACAACAAACCAAACGCGTTCACCCAGCAGCACATCTGTGACGCGCCGGGTGCGGCTGCGCGAGGGATGAGCGCGCCCAAAGTAAGCCGCAAACGCCGTCGACACAACGCCGCGCCCCAGCCAAGCCAGGCCGACGACCTCGTGTTCTCAGGAAGCGTCGCGGATTTTTTTGGTGGTCCGTCGAACACCACCGATGCCCCCGTGGAAACTATCGTCGATCGGCCGTCCGCCGATGGTCGGCGGGTCCATGCGGAAGTCCTACCTGTGGAACCACCCAGCCCAGTAAAGCGCGTCCGACTGGCCGCGAGCGACCCCAACGCCCACGCGGTCCCCGTGCCGATGGAAGTCGACAATCCGGCGGGAGTGGACACAACGTTTTGGGACGAGGGAGACCGTTACAATATGGCGCTGGGTGGGTTCTACGACCGGGTGCCTACTCCCCCTCCTTCAATAAAGGACCCCAAACCCTTCAAGCCTTCGGTACGACCTTGATTTTTGGCTTGCAAATATAGCATCACTGATACTTGCCCCGCCAGGACAAATCCTTATTTGAGTGGCGGACGCTGCGCGATGAGTACTTAGAAGAGCTCATTCGGCTCGACGGGCGCGGTGAATTTGAAGACGACCAATGTCCCTGTTGCCGTTCAAATAAGGCTGAGTACCTATGCCGGATGTGTTTCGGCCAGCAGCTGTACTGCGCAGATTGCACGGTGGAAAGGCATGCAGAGAATCCCTTGCATGTCATCGACGTACGTGTTTTTATTTATTTTATTTTTTCCCTTGCGACATATCTGACCGCGTTGAATAGCGGTGGGGAGGCCAATTCTTCAAGCGTGTTTCCCTCCGCTCCCTCGGCCTGCGCATCTCCTTCGGCCACGCCGATTGTATTCGCCCCATTCGCCGCAATGGATTTGTGGTCCTCGACGTTGGTTACATCCACAAGGTCAACGCAGACTTTTGTGGGTGTGAGCAGCTTGCGGACATCGGGCCGGAGAGGATCCAACTATTGCGCAAGCGTTGGTTCCCCGCAACTCACGAGCATCCGCGCACCGCGTCCACCTTCGCGATGCTCGATTTTTTTTTTGACGCAGACTTTGCAAGCGAAGACGACGATGTATGACTTCTACACCGCCCTCGAACGACTAACGGACGGCACGGGCGCGAAACCTCCTCATCGCTATCGAGAGTTCCTTCGCATGGTGCGCGAATATCGCCATCTGCTCATGTTAAAACGGGGCGGCCGCGGCCATGCTCAATCGGGAGTGAACGGGACAATGGCCGGGGAACTTGCAATACGGTGCCCGGCGTGCCCACGCCCAGGGATCAACTTGCCCAACGACTGGGAACAGGCACCGCCGGAGCTGAAGTACGTGCACTTCACGTCTGTTCCGTACTTCATTGGCTGACTCGGCTGTTTAGGTTTCTCTATACATTTTTCCTCGCGCTCGACGCATGTTTTCGTCTCAAGCGTCGGCTTGTGTCAAGCGATCTACGTGACCCCGGACTCGGTACCGGCTGGGCGTATTTCCTGGAGCAAGATCCTTATCGAAAGTTTCTGCTAACCGTGACGAACCAGAAAGAGGTATGTATTATTTTGTATCCTAATATTGTATCGTTCTGAGCGATTTCGACCACAGATGAGTACGTGCAGCGGTTTAGCTGCACTGGACTACGCCAACACAAAATTTTCGCGCGGCTACAGCAGCACGGGCGTTGGAATGGGTGTATGTGCCCGCCACGAATTCGTGCAGCCCACAGGGGTGGGCGACCTTCAGAAAGGCGAACGGTACGTTCTCGGTCGTGCGTGTCCTGTCCATGAGCTCAAAAAAAAAACAGTTATGCCAATATGGACTGGATATTCGCCGCCTTGATGCGGTGGATCGACCCCAGACTATTCAAGGTCATTTCGTATGACATAGTCTGTCAATGGTGGAAGCATCTGAGGGGACGTCTCATGGTCCTCCCTCCGATTGTGCGTTTGGAGATCATCTTGGCGATTACTCGCTTTGTGATCCCCAAAATGCACATTCACTCCCATACGGTGGCCTGCCAGTTATTGTTCTCCCTCAACTTCCTCTTGGGAGTGGGCGAAACAGACGGAGAGGGCATCGAACGCCCGTGGGCGAACATCGGCGGCGTGACAACCAGTACCAGGGAGATGGGGCCTGGATCGCGGCGCGACACCCTGGACTGCCATTGGGCTTTCTGGAATTGGTGTAAGCTTATCGGGATTGGTACGTCTTTCTCTTGACTATTTGATTATTGGCGCTGACGCAGAACGATTCTAGGTGCCTTACTCCGCCGTAGGTACGACAACGCGGTGCGTGAGCGGCAGACGCAAACGGATGCCTTCGAGGCGTTCACGCGCGAACAAGGCGACCGTGTGGACGGCTGGCGGACGATGGTCGTGAACTGGGAGAAGGCGCCAGAGAAGAATGCGAACCCGTATGAAGCGAAGTCAAAAGGTACGTACAACGGTTGCGCGTTCAACGGAAAAGGCTGAGGGTTGTTGCGTACACAGGAATTACCGAGAAACAGCTGCGGCTCCAGTTGTCGGAGGAGGAGGCCGCTGAAGTTGCCAAGGGCGTACCGTCCCTGCACGATGTAACACCGAGTGCCTTCATCTACGAGGGCCTCGACCTGGAGGACCAGCAGTGAGTTTCACCCGATGCCGATGGATTCTGAGCTCATCCCTTGACGATAGGCGCCGCGTCAGGATCCAGGTGGAGCTCAAGAAAGCCGGGACGACCGCGCAGAAGATCGACATTGTCGGTCTTCGGACGAAACTCAGCCGCGGAATCGTGCGCTTTAGGAAACTCCAGGCGACGTACACGCCCGCCGCGTTGCAAGCGCTCGCTCGTCGTCAGGCGGACCCGAAGGAGCTGCCCGAAACCACCCCGCTGATGCTGCCGTCTGCGCTGCCTCAGGCGGAACGGGACGTGGGGTGCATGGCGGGTGTGCACCTCATCGAGGGCCTTGCACGCGACGCTCAGTGCTCCGCCGCCCTGATGCGGCTGAGGAACCAACTGCACGTCAAGTCAAGATTTTTGACCTACAAAGAAATCCACTCACGGAATCAAGGCGCCAACACGAGGTCACGGACGCTGGTCGCTCGAAATGAGAGCAAAATCCGCCTTCACTCGGAGAAATACCAGGCGGCATGGAATGCCTTGCGTCTGCTCCAGGGCGGGGATGCTTCCAAAGTCGGCTGGAGGAAGCTGAAGAAAGAAGACATTCGGCTGATGGAGGACCAGGAAGAACTGTCGAAACGCGACGCCCGCCGGAAAAAGCGCGACAGAAACGCAGAGGAGCGTTTGCGTAGGATGCGAGAGGAGGGAGACGACGGGGGTATCATGGCGATAGACCATGAAGAGGACCAGGCGGGTGAGGGCGAGGCTGAGGGCGAGGAGGAGCTCGTGAGCAACACGACCGAAAACAGGAGGGAGATCTCCTGGATTTGGACGGTTGCGGGGATGAGCGGCTCGGACGCAGAGCTGGAAGAAGCTCTGCAAATCGAGTGGGCGAAGGCTTGGGCGCGGAGTCGCCGATGGAAGGAGGAGGTGTTGTTGCTGGAGGAAGAGTACCGCCGTGTCCTCGTCTCTTTTGAGCACGAGGCGAGACGCTGGGAGGATCGAGCTCGCGCGGTCTCCGTGGGTGTAATTCCTGTGGAAGTCGCCGAAGGAAAGATCGCCTACGCGCTCCGGCAGGCGCGTATGTTCCGCAAGTTGGCGGCACGCGTGATCGTCTCCATGACGGAGATTCACCACGGCCGCGGCAAAAAGCGTACAATGCCCCACCAACCCGCAAACACCGGCGACGCGGCGGATGCGTCCAGCCCCGCCGTCACCACCACCACCGACGTGCCCGCTCAAAACACAGCTGCCGCCGCCATGCCGGCCCCCACCTTCGACGCGCGCGCTGAGAACGCCGCCCCCGCCCCCACGCCCGCCCCCACCTTCGACGCGCACGCTGGGAACACAGCCCCCGCCGCCACGCCCGCCCCCACCTTCGACGCGCACGCTGGGAACACAGCCCCCGCCGCCACGCCCGCCCCCACCTTCGACGCGCCCGCTGGGACCGCCGCCCCCGCCCCCATGCCCGCTGCCAACCTCGCGCCCCCCGTTGCCACAAACGCGCCCAGGGCTACCCCCGCGGACCCCTACGACAGCGGGAGTGACGCCGACGACGACGACGACGACGACGAGGGCAACTACGACGATGGCGACGGGTTTTCTGACAGCGAGGATGAGAGGGGGGACGTACACAGTGACGAGGAATTTTTCATGGGTGGGGAGGAGGGGGAATAGCCTAGCAGTCGATTTTTTCAATGTTTTTTCAAGTATTTTCGAAGCGGGATTTCTGTTTTTTAACATGAATTCAATGGAGAATGGAACGGGAGGCGTTTTGAGAGCAAACTTAGAGTCTCGGGAGTCTTCTTAGCGGTGCATTTTGTACCCTGACCTCCAATATGGTATGTTTTTTTCTGGTATGTTTTTTTGTGAGCCCTATTTGGGCCAGAATTTTATTTTTTCTTGATTGAGGACACTCTGGGTCGGAGGATCTCGACGCCGGGGTGGCGTACAGAGGGCTAGTGATTCTATTCTATTTTTGGCGGGGGCCAGAATAAAAGGGAACAAAAACGGAATATTTGGGGGTGATCCCAACAGCCCGGCACTGAAGCGGAGGCCGTGGGAAATAAAATACACAGGCTGCCGACGGCCCACGGTCAAACAGATGATGCCAAGGTGCCGGGGCACGTCAAAAAGGCCCCCACCACCCTTTTATAATAGCAGGAGCTTTTGCAAAAGGTGGCCATACTGTTTTGCAAAGGGCCCTGTTGATCGCCCCAGTACATTTTGTAAAGTCATGGCCTTTTGAGGTGCGCTATTGATCTCCCATCAGCAGCTGGTCGTTGACGAATCGAGCCAAAATCGAGCACTCACAATCATGCAAGCGGTCCTCCTCTTTCTCCAACGCGCCGGGCGCCGTCCAGATCCAGGACATGGTGCGCTTCGAGGCGCCCGGCGCGTTCCGCGGCGCACGCGCTCCCCGCCCCATCCCAATCATCGCCAGCTTCTTTCGAGAAGCGGCGTCGCTCTCACCATTATCCCCATCAAGTCGCACGTCATCGGGCTTCAATTCCCGTAGGTGAGGGTATGCGTCTTGACCCTTGAGGGCGAGCAGCGCGCCGTGGCCCGTCCGATAGCGCCTCGCGTACCCCTCCACCCGCTCCCCAAGCTGCCCGATCAAAGTGGCCGCCTTCGTCGAGTCCACCTGCCCGGTTACGTGCTCGTTGCGGAACCCAATCAAAAAGCGTTTCCCGTGCAGGCGCGAGCGCAGGGAAACGAGGCAGTTCTCGCACTGCCCCACGCGGAGCCTGCTCTCCATGTCGACAAGACCAGGGACGCAGGCCGCCACGGCTTCGTTGATGTTGCGGGCAGCCAACTCGCTCGGCATGAACAGCTTCACGTTCTCTGGTTTCGGAGGTGTAGCGTCTGCGTCCCGGCTCGCCTCGGCCCTGGCGATGGTGACTGCGACGCCCGGCATGTATATCTTCTGGAGGCTCCTGAACTTACCGATCTTGTTGAGCAGCGTCAGCCGCCACTCCGTTATCTTGTTGTCGCGGTCGGCCGCCACAAGAACTCTCCCCTTCAGCTCCGCAGCGATACGGCGCCTAGATACACTGTCAATTTAGATACTTTAAAGAAGGCATTGCACGTACTGAGAATCCTCGATCTGGATCCCCGCTGTCAGAAATGCGGTGGCGCTACGACCATGAATTGGCGCTCGGCCGGTAGCGGCGAGCGCTTCTTCGTCCTTGCGAACCTGCAAGCGCACTTCGGCTTCTGTCGGGCAGTCTGGGCGGATCGGTGTCGTGTCAGTATGTACGTCCACCGAACCCAGCATGTGCGCACCTTTCAGTTTTAGGACGTATGGATTGGGCTCATTCTCATCCGCGAGCCACGCGTCAATCATGTCTTCCCAAGACCTCTTGAGCTCGCGCGACAGCGTCCTGTTGACTTCCTTGAATGCGGTGACCTGCTTATCGCGCTCAGCGATCGCTACGACCAGCTTGCGCTGAAGCGCATATCCTAGCGACGAATTCAGTACCACGTCGCGCAAGACATTGTCCAGACGCACCTTGGCCCACGTTCTTCAGGTAATTATGGTTGTCCACCTTCCCTTCTAACGCGTCCGCACGTACCCCACGCCCGGCGTCCTTCGTCGCGTACGCGGCGGGGTTAAGGACTGCCCACACCCGCTCCACGCCCTCGCCGTCACTTTTCCCCACACCTGGCTTCAAACTGAGGCTGTTGGCGTCCTGGCAGTCGGTGTTGTGCGACGCGGCATGCCAGACGGGCAGTGCGCACTGCACTTCCGTTGCCTCGAGATCCAGACGCATACTCTCGGGCAGCTGCTCCATGCGCTCGGGGAGATTAAGCTTCCATTGACAAGCAATATCGTAGGAGATCGTCAGCCAGAGCAGGCAGAAGCCTGCAAGAGCGGACATGACAATAAAGTCCATGTTGGAGTATCTAGCCATCTTTGAGCGCCTGCGCGAGGACTCAGGGACAAAATTTCACGCACCTCTCTCCCTTCTGGAGATCTCCCAGGCCGTTCGGCCGCACACATTCATGACGCGCGCAAACGCACCCGCCGACCCCCGAGACCCGTAGCCCTGTCGTTAACCGGGTGTCCTTTTGCAAGAGAGCGGCGAAAGCGATACACGTCGAGACCTGGTTTGGCTGTTAGCTCCATAAATAACACGCACAAGCAGATACACCCACGTCCTTCTCGTTCACATATTTTTTGATATGTTCCTTGTACGGCTCTTCATCCACCCAACAGCCCCAGCCAGGTCCCAGAGGAGGGTCCTCGATCTCGTTCGTTCGCATACGATTTTTGAGACGAAAATTCGCGTCGGCCGCAACCAATAACATGAATAGAAACCTGAAAAGTGGTCGATATTAGTTGCGAATCGAAAGCATCTGCGACCACTCACCGATATTTCACATCAACATCGCGCCAGTTCTCGGGGAGATTACGTCCGTCGTAAGGGCACGCCCAGCAGTCTACTGCACATTCACCCAGCTTGGTCTTGTTGATGCCGTCGGGGTCATGACCTCGCCCTGCTCGACGTGCACGCTTGATAAAAGCCCATTGACGGGCCATGCGTCCAAACTGCTTGTAGCGCTGCTGCAAACGGAGCAAAAGCGTAAGACACCGCACATATATGGAAGTCGAAGTATCACCTACCGGCAGCCATGTCATCCCACTCGCAGCTGTCGTGTCTGTTACGCGCTCGAGCGACGTCACGAAATCCCGGGCGTTCATATTCCCTACGACGTTATACATTCGAAAGGCCTCTAGGCTTCTGAACGTAGCGCAGGTTCCTGGATCGGTGACCGTCGCCGGATACCACGCGTTGCGGAGGAGTTGCTCGAGATTGTCGGCTTCGTCGGATTTTTCACACTTGCAATACCGCATCTGGATTTGATGGATGACGGGAGCCTCGATGACGGTCATCGTGCGCACGGCACCGTCCGGAAATTCGCAAGGGAAGCCGCCGTGACCGAGCTGGTAGACAAGGCCCATGCTGGCGAGAGTACATGGCACCCAGAATGTGCCATTCCATTCCTGTATCCCGTCAACATCATGCTCGCGCCACACCCAAAGAGAAAAAGCGTACCTCCAGCGTATGAAGCGGAGTTCGGGAATGAGTTGCCAAGCAGCACTGCAAACACTGCAGAAATTGCCCGCAGTCGTGGCATTTGAAGAGACGGCGCTCATCGAGGAGGTCCGCGTCCCATTCCATCTCACAATGGGCACACTTCGGATCGCCGAAGTCGTCCCCCAGCCCTTCGTGGCGTAGCAGCTCGTCCAGAAAGAAAGCCTTGACGGGTCTGAATAGAGACATGGGATCCGTCTGTCGAAAATCAGTGACAGATCCCTCAGCCATAAACCCCCACTCACCGTGCTCGCGTAAGTCTTGCGTTTACCTAAGACCGTGGCAAGATCCACCACGATTTCGGGCGCCTCGCGGGCGGCGGCCTCGGTGAAGCCCTCGTCGCAACCCGGAATCCACTCCGCCAAAGAGTCGGTGAGATCCGACGGCCCTACCCGCCTTTTTTTGTGCCGCACATTCACCAGCTCCTCTGTTATGCGGCGGGCGTCAGTCGAGAAGTAAATGCCTCGGTCGGCGATCTGGATGGGCCCGTCGTCGTCCTGATCTAAGTCAACGACATTCTTGTAGGGCTGCCGCCCACCGCGAGCCATGGAGACGTGAAGAAACGGGATCAAAGTCAAGATCAAAGTCGCGCCGTGGCGGATGCGGATCTCTGACTCTTTTCATACACCCACTCCTCGTTCAAACAAACCCTCAGCAGATGCAAGCCCCAGAACATCGAAGGCAAAATCCCGATAGAAATCTTTGTGTCCCACGTTTAGTACCCAGACGAGCGAACGACTTTTGGTGAACGATTCAATCCAAATGAGTGTTTCGAGGCAGATTGGGCAAAAGACGGATGTGGGGCGACACAAGAGAGTACAAAAGAGGAAGGTGTAATGACTAAGCAATTCCGGCCCGTTTCCTCCCGCTTCCTGTCGCTCAAAGAGCGCCTTTCCACAACACCATCACCACTAGTCCAAGTCCGGGTAAGCAACGCGCGGCTCCTTGGGAAAGATCAAGCTCTCGAAGCTGTAGTCAACCACCGAGGTGTCGTTCCAGTTCGAGAACGCGCGTGCAAGTGCAGCCTCCTCGGCGTATTGGCGAAACGGTGCAACAAACATCGGCCTGACGCAGTCCGGGCACGTCCACTTGCGCTCCAGCCACATCCGGATGCACGCGTAACAGTGGCTATGGCCGCAGAGGTACCTTGACGTTCGCAAAACAATTCCAAATCAGCCGCAATCACCACATCGAAACAACGACTCACGAGACGGGATGAGACTTGGCAAAGTGGCAGATTGTACATTTCTGGTAGCCCTCGATTGCGTCCTGCTCTGGCGGTCCGACGCCGCCGATCCAAAGATCGGCGTAGGTGAGTGGTTCGGTGCGCAGACGACGAAAGCCGATGATGTCCCGCAGGCGTGGCGACATCTGGAGGCGCAACGCCTCTTCACGGCGGAGCGCACGACTGGAAGCCGCGCCTGGATAACCGCCTCGAGGGATGTGCGCCGCGGGGCCCAGGTTACGAGCAGCTGTGCGGTTTTCCCTGTAGGATGCCTCCAAGGCCAGAATGGCCCTCCGTGGGCGGGGAGCGTACACAGATGCGGTGGCGGCAGTGGGTGCAGTCGTCGCCGCCGTCGAGGAGGAGGTGTTAACGACCGGAGTTAAGATGCGCGACGACTGCGCCTCGAGCTCACCCACTCGAACTTGGATCTGCCGGATGATTCGTTTGGCGCGCGCGAGTGTGGCTGACAAATATAATCAGGGACCAAGAAACCAATGTCAAAGGCGCAGAAAATACGTACGAGGACTGTCGGGCAGAAGAAATGGATTGGACCGAGATCCAGGACGACTCGGGGCATCGTCCTCCATGTCGACATCGATAGGCAGTGTGTCGTCCATTCACGGAACGAACGAAAGGAAAGGAGTCGTGCGTGCGACGAGGGGTTTCAAGATCAAGGTGAGTTTTCTTTAAGTCTTAAGTAAACGCCAAACGTAAATCGTTCAACCAACGCAGTGCAGCGGCGGATTCTCACCCTTTCTCACCAGCACACTCTCCCGGCCCATGATTTGCGCTCCAGTCAACAGGACCGCGCTGCCCGAATTGATACCCCCCTCGTTACACGTTCCTGGCCCAGCCCGTCGCCGAGTCCTCGTTTCAAAGCGTTTACATATTCCGACCGCCAATCTTCGAAGCAGATACGCGAAGTCAGGTGTCCTGGGCATCTCTCGGTGTTTCACGCCCACAGCTTGCCCACAGCAGCTCCCTTATTACTCAGTAGCTCTTGCAGCACATTAATCTGATTTTTTTTTTCATATTCCTTGTTCCGCCGCCTCGACCATCTCGAAATGCGAGCTCTATCTACAACGGGAGTCGCCCTCACCCCCAAATTATTGAAAGGCTCTATTTCATCATCCCGAACACCGACCCGCGGGATTTTTCCCCTTTGGTAGAGAACTCCGTTTGCGCATCGTCATAGCTGAAATAAGGTTCCCTTCTCACGACTTCAGAAAGGATCCATATGCAACATAAGACATCCCACGCCTTCAAGAAGTCGCATGCAGATCTCTTGATGGATTCGTTGCCCCTTCCGTCCAAAACTCGTCGTGCGCGAAACTGGTCCTTGGGTAGACATCTGTCGCCACTGAAACGAAGGGCCACTCACACAAAACTCGCACTTCGCGTGCTCGCCGTAAACATTCATACAACCAACTAGTATCGGCCGTTCTGTTTTCATCCGCGGGTGCTAAAAACTTATCCATGGTCTCAGAATAATTAGGCCCGCAATGGCCCCGCGGATCCTTCTGATGGTTTCCCGTCGTGAGCCACTTGGTGGTATCGTAATCTATTTACCCTGCGCCCGCCCGAACCCGGAAGGAGGTGATGCACATAAAACTTTTGATTTTTAGACCTTGCCCCAGACACGCAAGGCAACAGCAGATTTTTCCAACGCGCTTTGTGATGGTTCCTGATTCACAATCTTCACTTGACTTGGCCTTAGCTTAATGCCAGGTATCCACATAATATCTGAAGCCAAAGAAAAATATTTATTTAAATTGGTTTGAGCTACGATAAGTATGTAGCCTACAGTTTGGCGCGCCTGAGTTAAGTCCTATCAGCAAATCGGATACGTTAATGAAAGACGAAACGACGCACATGAACGGGGCCTTGGGAGGAGAGTTGTGAACGGGAAAAGCCTCCCACAGACGCTCGACGCCCTCCCCGTCGACCAGGTATTCGCCGCGTTGACGATCAGCACGCAGGGACCAGGGCGGGCATGCCCTGCAAACAACCTCGTGAGTTGCAGAGTGGAATACTGGGAGGTTGGCATTGAAATAAGGCTCCCCGCGTCTCAAACGGAAGTTGGCGTCGATCGACCAGAAGCGCGGGAGGTGGAAGCTGAGCGGAAGTATTAGCGGAGGAAGATGAGAGGGGCGAGCAACCTACGGCGCGGCTGTCCTGGCGTCATTTTCGTTGCCCGGAGTGGGGGACTTGTAACGCACCATCTCTTGTCCTGTCGAGCCAAAGTCAGTTTTCCCCACCCATTTGATAGTGTTCTGATTGCCTACCGGTGGCGACCGCCGTTTGGCGTGGAAAGGACTCTTCGGCCGGGGCGAGGGCGGGCACATCCTCCTCCTCGTCGCAATCGACCAGCTCAGGCATATCTGCGTAGTCGTCGTCCACCGGTCTTGGGTCGTTGTGCTGTTCCATTGGGGTAGATGGGGGGTGGAAGTGAGTGTAGGAAATATTTTTTCGAAGAACTAGGTTAGCAAAGAAAGTGCTTAGCTTGGATGAGCCTGCTTTCGGACTTGGAGCGAGATCGAGATCCGCAACAATGCGGCGAGCGCCTTCTCCGTTGGCATGTGGAATTGTGCGCGGGGGATGCGAACAACCGCGATTGTCGCGCTTCTTTTCGAAATCGTCCCCTGGCGTCCCCAACGTGTGGGTCGCGGCTTGAAATCCCACGCGAGGCTCGCGCTCGGCCGACAGCCTGCGAGATACGGCAGGGAACCCTAATTCGGTGATCGATACGGTCAAGTCCTGAATTTTTGACGTAGCCAACGCGTTGGCTCGCATCCTCTAAAGTAAAGGAGAACTCACGCATTTTTTCCCGCATTCCCCAAGTCCACCCCTTCCCCTGATTCATGAGCAACGAGCTTGATTTTTGGTTCTCCCGCGTTCGTGTGCAGCGCGCGTCGCGCTCCCGCCAAGGATATGTCTTCGCGAGGGCCGCCATGGGGCCACCGATACGCGCCGGCGGCGCGTCGTATGCGTTCGCGGATTGCCTGCTGAATCAGAATAAGCTTGTTATGGAACTCGAGGACAACGATGCCCTGTACCGCGGTGATGTGAGTGACTTCGCCGTTTCCTCCCTCGAAATTTATTCACATCGAGTCTTCAGATCAAGCCCGGCCAGGCTCCGCTGCCGGTGCTGACTCTCCAAGACCTGCACGACATTGTCGCCACCGACTCCGACGAGGGTGAGACCGAGGTCGAGGACAGCGAGTCAGACATCGCTGACAGCAGCTCCCCCACCCCGGAGTCTGTGGACATCAGCATGTCTGACTCGGACGAGTCAGACGTCGCCGACAGCAGCTCCCCCGCCCCCGAGCTCTTGGACGTCAGCATGTCCGACTCCGACGAGTCAGACGTCGCCCAGGCCGGCTCCCCCGCCCCCCAGCTCGTGGACATCATCATGTCCGACTCCGACGAGTCAGACGTCGGCCACGGCAGCTCCCCCGCCCCCCAGTCCATCGATATCAGTATGTCCGACACCGACAGCAGCGAGTCAGACGTCGACGAAAACGCCCGTGCCCCAGCCCCTGCGGTGGAACGCCTCGGTAGCCCCTTCACTCCGCACCGCGACTACACTTACGCGAAGCGGGATCGCAGCCGGTTCTTGCGAGACCGCGCCCTGGACGAAGCCGAACGCCTGGTGGCCGAGCAACTGGCAGTAAACGGCGGGGCGGCGCACCCGGTGGTGCCGATCGCGCCGATCGCGCCCGCTGTGCCCGCTGTGCCCATCGCACCCGCTGTGCCCGTAGCCCCCGTCGCGCCCGTCCCGGCGCTGCAGCCTGCGGCGCCTACCAGCCCCCGTCGTTCGGCTCGCCTCAATGCCGCCGCTCCGACTCACGCTCAGCTGTCCCAGGAGGGCCATACCATTCATTCTTGGATCAACGAGTCAGTTTTCAATGTTTTCTGGCATGGTGTTTGCTTACCAAAGTCTACTCAGCCAACCGCGGGCGGTGGTGGATAAAAACTCCTACGTCGTGGCAGTCGTCAGTGGCGGACCCAAGGGCGAAACCGTCTGGTGGACTCAACTCGCCGCAGGAGCGGTTCACGATATGCAAACCGCGTTGCATACAGCCGATTGCTCTGAACTGGCAGTGGGCGACACCCGCCTTCGGTACGGCATTTCCTTTGGGGAAGAATACGCAGTAAGTCCTCTTCGTCCCTCTGTTTATGAGCTGGAGCTTACCTGCACCCCAGATGCCCCATGGGATCACCAACCTGCCGTCCAATCTCGCCTTGGTCGCGTGCATGGAAAACAGTGACTTTTTGACTCCAGCGTCCGCCTACCAAAATCGTAAGTGCAAGCACTCTCCGCAGCGACCAGACACTGACGCCGACACTTCCCAGATCTTTATCAACAGTTTGCGGAGGCGGGGCACGCGACGGTCGCCGCCAAGATGGACGAGCTCATTGGTCGTGAGATTGTCTTCCCTGCCTATGACCACTCAGTCTTCACCACGACGGAAATCGAGCTCTGTAATGGACTCACCCCATCCCACAAAAATCCCCACGCCGCCTTCGACACCATGGAGGTCCTCACTGTGTTCGGCGCCTGGAACCATAAGACCGGGGGAGGCATCCTCTTTTCGGACGGCGACGGCGTTGTGGAGCTGGTGCCCGGAGCGACCGTCATCATTGCGTCGGGGACGAAAAGCTACGCACTGATGCCGGTGGGCGTGGGCGAGAGCCGGTATGTTTTCCGTCAGTATTGCCATGCGGGTGTTCTGCGTTGGGTGGAGAAAGGCGGGCGGTCGGACAAGGAATTTGATCGTGATGCGTCGTACGAGGAGGTCGTGGCGTGGAACCAAAAGCGGGCAAATCGTGGCCGCACCAGTCTGAAAATGTTCAGCAGACTCGGCGACGTGTACAGCTAGGCTAGCCTGTAGTTGTAGCTTCTGTCGTCTTGCATGGCTTTTGCTTGAAATCGATACTTGGCTTTGATGTTTTCATTGTGCGCCCCAAACCAAAGTGACTATGGCCGCGTCCGAGTCATCTCGGTTCCGAATCCAAGCCCGTACGACTGTCTAGCAGAAGGACCGTCAACGAGTGTATTGCAAAAAGTGAATAAAGATAATAAAGAGGTATAACGCTACGGGGATGTACGAGAGCTACCGCGTTCGAGGACGTCCTTCCTCGTCACCGTCGTAAGCTTCTTGTGCCCTCCGCCTCGCGCGCGCGCGACGGGAGCGTTCTCGCTGCCCCTGCGAGTACGACAGAAACATTTCGGGGCCATAGCGCGTCTTGTATTGGCTGTGGAGTGATCAGCGTTTCTTCAGCTTGCCATCTGAGGCTGGGAATCACATACATGCCGCGGCGCGCTCGGGCGGTTTTCACCAAATGTCGCCGGTTCCTATGAAGAGTCGGTGGGTGCGATGGGTGAGGTGGGCAGGTCACGTACCTTTCTCGATATCGTGCCTGGTACTCCTTATTCACCGCCGCAACACGGGCTTGCTCCTCGGCGGATTCGAGTTTCAGTTGGGCTCGTTTCCTGGGCTTAATAAGACTAAGTTTTTGGGAGAACTAGACTGACTTACGCTGCCATGCGCAGGCGCGCCTGTTCGTTGCGCCGCGCGCGACGCGCCTGGCTAAAGGAACGGGTGTCAGTACAGCAAGCCGGCATTGTGCGCCGTGGGACGTACTCGATCTCGTACGGGCTTGGGCCGGAATGGTACTTCGATTTGGCGGGCAGGTACGCGGAGTCGAAGACCATGATGAGTGTGATGGGTGAAGGAGAAGATGGGGGGCATGGCAAATATGTCAAATCAAACCGGGCCGAAATTTATTAGGGGCATTTGGTCAAGGTTTGGTTGAGGTCGATTGCGAGGTGGGAGAGATGGAATGGAAGGATACATGCAGTCGGTTCGACGGTCTTGAGGTCGGTAGGACTTACAGAGCTCATGCTTTACAAGTTACGGATTTGACAGAGGTCGAACACAGAAGTCGACCGAAGAGTGGTAAGGTTACACTAGGGAACCATGAACAGCGTGCAATTCACCTGTTGTAACAAGTTCGCACCCGGTCGATTACCAAAATATTCAAAACGAACTTTCGGAGGTCCGAGCCTGTCTGGTGTTGTACCATATTGAAGAATGAACTCAAGCGAAGGTTTTTGTATCTTTACTTTACCCTGCGCCGGCCCCAAAGATGTGTATAAAGTCAATTCGGCAAGATTCGGTCGTAACAAGTTCGCTTTGACGTCTGTTTTCGTAACAAGTTCGCAGGACTCGCGGGACCGATAAAATGGTTATAAATGTGCAAAATATATTGGGGTCTATCCACTTCACAGTATCGTAGATAGGACTCATGCGAAGGTTTTGGCTGATCTAGTTTGTCCGGTGCTGTAATAAGAGGTCTGCTCGACATCGAATCGGCATTTTTCGGCGGTAACAAGTTCGCCTTTGATCGCGCTTTGGAGACGAGCCGGGACCCATTTGCACCGAGTTGGCGCACCATTCGAAACGCGTTCGTCTTGAATGGGGCGTGTATTTTCTCAATCCATTTCCATTGAGGGCTCAACAAATCACAGGGATGGAATTTTCGAGAACGAGAGAACCGCGCATGCATTGATTTTTTGTACCAGGAGACGTATACAGTATCACAAATACAAAAAAGGGTCCACCTCGGACGAAATGACATCGGGGTGGTAGGTAGGAAGGAGGAAACGAGTCATGTGCTCCGTCCGGGCCCTCGCGAACTTCTGGAACGCGAAATCTTTGCCTTCGACCGACTCGTGCACAGCCCCGCGCACGCCCAAAGTATTCAGCTGGCTTTCGAGGCTACAGAATTTTATCAGAATGAGACGACAAAAAACCAAGATGGCTACTGACAGAGAGCGGTACACACCAGGGCATATGCCGCGATAGACAATATACCACTTATCGTCGAGGGCTTCAGTGACATGGAGCGGATTATACCGAGCCTCCTCGTCCTCGGGGTGCGGAAGGGAGGGGATAGGGGCACGGGCGGTGGAATCGGAGATTCGGGTCCAGGAGCGCTCCACAGCGTATATGTAGGCGGCCTCGGCGATCTCAGGGTTGCGGTAGCCACGGTAGATAGAGTTTGAGACTCCATCGACGGACTTTCGCGCCTCAGACCTAAACGCGTGAGGAGGTGATTAAAAAAAGGGATTGGAAAGGCACAGCGTAGGGTGTTGACGTACCAGTCGTAGCTCAGACCGGGGACCTTCCCAACGAAGACGACGTACACATTGGCCCGAGGGCGACGTTTCTTCTTCTTGGGGCTGCTCGGGGAGGCACGCACTGTCGTCCCAGGAACACCTTGAGTGAGGCCGCCCGCCACAGACCTGGGAGATAATGAGAAGTCTGTGAGATGTGCCGGAAGGGAAGGTCACCTACCATTCGGTGGTCAGACCGATACGGGTGGGCGTCTCAAAAAGGTACTGTGTGCCGCTTGGACGAGGAGGACTTGAGGGTGGAGCCAGGGGTGCAGCGTCGGGATTGAGTGTGGCATACGGCGGTGGTACATGCAAAAGTGATTCTCGAGGAGGGCGCACAGAGCGAGTCGCCTGGGGGGAAGCCGAGGTATTGAGGTTCAGACGAGAGAAGCTCCGGAGAACATCTTGCTCGTCGCCGCCGTCGGGCTCGTGTGGACTGTCGAGCCTGGTCATGCGTAGGTGTTGGTCTCAGAACTTCAAGTGGGTTTCCGAGAAACGGTGGATACTTATGAAACAAAACACACGGTTTCCATCAGAACAATCAGCATGGAATATCAGAGCGTACTGATTCAGAACGTCTGTCGCAACGCGTGAACCCTGAACGAGGCTGAGGAGGAGTCGAGAGTCTCCGTTTGCGCACCGAAGACGGGGTTCAAGCTTTCAAGCGAGCGCATACAAATACAGAGGAAAGTTGGTTTGAGGTTTGAGGCCGCGCCCGGTGCGAGGGACACCGCGATGCAGCCCGTTTAGTCGCACCCAGGAAGATCTGCACATGTGGACATGAGAAGGAAAGCCAAGACGGAGTGTGGGAATAATAGATCGATCTGTCTCCATTTGGTTCCGCGCTTGTATTTCTGACACGATATGCCACATCAACGGAATCTCGATTCGGACTTCGCGAACTACGTACGTGACACAGAGCTACGCAACATCAAGAAATACGCGACGACAGACTAATACTACGCGACTGGGACAGTTTACTCGTTTGAAAAACTAGATGCAGATATGATTAAGCAAAGAAGAACAGGAAGCGCGTGGAAACTGACCAGGCAATCACTGGATGACAACGATCTGGTTGTAATTGAGCATCTCGTTGAAGGCGGCGAGTGCCCTGTCCTGGGTCTTGTGGCTTTTCATCGAGCTCCCGGAGACGCCGACGGTGGCGGCCGAAGCGAGGGCGGTGTTGAGGGTGATCCCGACGTAGAGGCCACGGTAGATCGCGTACCACAGGTCCTCGTCTCCATCCTCGGCGATGGCCACGAGCGGCGCGGCGGGGACGACGTGGTAGAGGGCTCCAACGACCCACGGGGCGCGACTGCGGAAGGCGGTGGGTGCGGGGACGGAGGGGCTTGCGTTGACGGGCGGAGCCAAGGCCGGCGCAGGGGATGCAGCGACGACGGGAGGAGCTGCGTCATCAAGGGCCGCGTCGTCGGTTGCCGCAGGAGCGGCAACAGCGGGCGGAGAAGCGGGTGCTGATGGTGAAGGGAAGGTTGTGAGAAAACGAACGCGAAACAAGACAAAGAAACAGTGCACACCTTGTCCTTGACTCAACGCGGTCATCGCTGCCCACATGCTCTGCAGGGCGGCGACTTGGGCTAGAACGGCGAGGTAAGTGGGGGGAATATGAGAGGAGAAAGACGAAGGCTGACCGGGGGTGGCCCCTCCCGGCACAGAGGGCTCTGTGCCGGAAGTGGGTTGGGTGTGAGTGGTCATTGTACTGTGGTTGTGGTGGGAGGAAGGAAAGAGTTCTGGCGACATCAACCAAACATGGGAGCTTTTATAGGGCGCGCGTACAATTGGAACTCCGCCATGATGGTCTCATGCGTTGCCTGTAGGACCTAGATCTGGTGAGATTTGGGTTAACTTAGCTGAAAAACAAACGAACAAATATAATTTCTCTTGTTACGACGCCCTGCCACCGGAAACAAAATACCGTCAAGCCAAGTTCGAGCAGAACCAACAAGCAAGGTCCGTGGGCCCGAGCGTTCAACGTGCAACTGGGGTCTGACTCGTCCGCCGCAGCTATGCCCAAGGGAAAGAAACGGGAGCGAACGCGAATTCCGAAGGAGGCCCGCAAAAATTTGCGACTGTGGGCAGAGGGAGCGCGCGAGACGATTCTGACTCCACACATCGACAGCTACACTGCGGCGTTGAATCAAGGCTGGACCTACGAACGCAAGTTTCTGAAAACGGTTTGCAAGGAGTATCATGCCCGTGTTAGTTGGAGGATCCCAGATCACGAGGAGCCAGAACTGGCGGACTGGAGCCCCGCTGACGTTGTTGTGCGAGAGGAATTGTCTCAAGAGGAGCGCGCAGAAAAGCGCCAACGAGTCAAGTCATTAAACGCGGTGAGTGACCTGTGTGACGTGTGTGACACGACGAGCTCATCGCGCCACGTCTAGCGCATTCGACGATGGTTCACATATCGCATCCGGCGCATCCAGAAGCATCGTCTGACTGCTGGCCTCGACCCCACGAAGGATCCCTACGCTGTTCTTCTGGCTAAATTGTCTGGACTCACGTCGCCGCCCAAAGCAAGACAAGGTTTCCAGCAATACATGCGCGAGTCGTATCAAGACAAGATCGCCCCAGTCGTCGCTGAGTCTTGGGCGAAGGAACGCGAGAGTAGTGGGATGGCTGCAGAGCGTACCAAGGAACCCAAGGCTGGGTTCCGCGCCAAGATCGCACGCGAATTGTTTGGGAAGCTGTCACTGGCCGAGCAAAAGGCGCTGTCCGATAGGGCTAAAGCAGAAGCGCAGGAAGCAAAGACAGCGTACGCAGCCTCCTTGAGTGCCCCGCCGTCAGAGACTCCAGAATATCGTCAGAGGTGCGTTGCCGACATCATTCGAAAACGCCTGATACTGACACATCGACAAGGTGTATCTCGAGCATCCCGAACTTTGTCGGGCCCATATTGCAGGGCATTACGGCTCACACTGGCATGCACGCCACGTTGATCATCGGTGGCCCGGTGCCATCGTCCAACGGGGAATTGGGGACGCTACAGTACGTCGCACGATTATGGCATGGCCCCCGCTAATATTCGATACAGCTACTCCTACGGGCGGAACAAGACCCACCTTGCCCAGCATTGGGGGCAATGGGACAAGCCCCGCTTCACACGAAACGTCCAGAATTTCATGATCGAGTATCTGAAAACAGCGTTCAGTGAGTTTACAATGCATTTTTGGGTTTTCTCGTCATTAACAGCGGATTTATTGAAGCTACCGATGACTGCCTCAAGGCTGCGCTGCCCACCGGCGCCGCGGTCGACCTGACCGGCGCGAAATACACCATCGATAACACCGTCGACAGTGACTCTGATTCGGATTCGGACTCTGATGAGTCGACCGATTCGGAGTCTGGGACCGACTCAGACGAAGAGGAGAGGGCGAGAACACGTAAAAAGCGCAAGCTCGAGGCGCTGAGGGACGACACGACGAAGACGGTCAGGCCAGGCAAGAAAGGGAAGAAAGATCGTGGGCGGAAGGCGGCTGGTCATGGCAACGCGCCTCCGCCTACTCTCTCTTCTGCACCGCCGCTTTGCCGCCGGTAACCCCGTCTGTGACGCCGCCCGCTGGTACAGCCGCAACGCCGCCCGCTCCAGCCACGACGCCGCCACCGCCGCCGCCCGCACGATCGGGAGATCCTGCCCCCGCCGTCGAGCTCGTCCTTGCCTCCAGCAGCTCCGCTGCAAGCGACGGGGATGACGACGATGATGAGGAAGAGGACGACGCAGCGAAGAAGCTCGAATGGTGGGACATCAGCCCCGCGGAACGCGAGGCTAACATCCGGCGCAACAAGGCGGCGCAGGAGGAATTAAAGAAGGCGTGGCACGAGTTAATGCCAGGGGTGGGCCCGCCAGTGCCTAAACCGCGACAGCCGCGTCGGCCAAAAGATACGGGTGCGGTACCGACACGGAGATCGGAGCGCCAGGCGAAGACAACGGGGGTGGGGACGGAGAACGAGACGGAGATGGACACGGAGATGGACACGGAGATGGCGGTGGTGTGCGACAGCGCGGACTCGCTCTGGGGAAGCCCCATGGACGTCGACCCATCCGTCCCTGCGAACGCAGACCCACTTCCTGCGCCAGAGACCGTCGCCCTCGGCACATCTACGTCATCCACCACGCTAACTGCCCCGCCGACGATGCTTACCCCGCCGAGTACGACACTTCCCCCGCCCGCAGCACCGTCGACCGCGGTGGCTGCGCCGCTGGTGCCCCCGCTGTCGCGGGCAGTACAGACCCACGTTGCCATCGTCGCAGCAGCGGCGTCTGGGCCGACGGCGTCTGCGTCGCTGGTGCCGTGCCCCGAGGCGTCGCTGGTGCCGTGCCCCGACGACGCCGAGCCCTGGTTTGTGAAAGCACGCGAGGAAATGGTCGCATCGGATTTGGGGTGCCATTTCCACGCACTCATAGCAGCGTGGACTCGCATCGAGTACGCCTCCTGTTTCCAAAACGGGCCGACAAATCTGCCGCCGAAGGGTCGCCCGAAACAAGTTGGTGCATGGATCGCGAACGGACGCCTCGTCCAAGGGCGTAAACGCAGGGCCGATGTGGACATCCCAGACACGGACGAGTATGCCCTGGGGTGGCAGAAGTGGTGGGATTCGCTCCAGCCGAAGTGGAGGAAGAGGGCGAAGGACGGGAGGTGGAGTATGGATGAAAAGTACGACGGGCAGGACTGGGGCCCCTTGTACCATTGGGGAGTTAACGGGGTTTTGAATGTGGTGGCCTCCCTGTGTTTCTGGGGTCGGTGTGTCGTCGCCAAGCAGGTCGAGTCGGATGTGCGCGCATGGGAAGTGGCCGTGGACGATGTGACCTGGTTGATGGAAAACATGGCGACGTACTATGAACGCTTTAATCGTAAATTCTGAGAGGTGTACTGTATATTATGCTTGTTCTTAGCGTAGTAAATTGATAAAGCACTCGAAGAAAAAAAAGCCCTCTGGGCGGATCGAACCAGGCGGGGATTGGCCTTGTGCGGAAAACGAGACAATAATAATACATAAAATGGCTTTCAATGGTGCGGCTCTGCTGCGGTATGCCTCCTCTCCGGGCGGCGCGTCGTATCTTGCTCACCGGTTGCTGCCAGTTTATCCCTCGGGTTCTTCTCAGCGCTCACCGAAGAATTCGACTCTGCGGACCCCGCGCTTGTTTCACTGCCGCCCGCCTACGACTGTGTGTGGAGCCAGTCTCGATAGGCCTGTTTTACTGATGGCGCATCAATAGCGACGCATATTCGCCGGGCACGGGAACGCTCACGCAAGCTGCGGTGGACTGAGGATCTGGTCCTGCTCCAGGAGGAGAAACGTCGTGCTCGGAGGTTTTCACAATGGCAGGCGCGGGAAGGGGCTGCACTGAGGGTGAGCTGGTCCCAAGTGGCGAGGGCGGGAGCGCGCGCATGTGCCAGGCGGCAAACAACTTTCCAGCTTTTGTGAAAGTTCAAGCCAACAATTATGTGTTTTTCTTGTTAGACTTTTTTTGCTACATGAAGGTGGTTTTTGGGTCGAATCTTGACGTGACAAGGATGGGGAGAGAACATGAGCTTTATTTGAATAAATTTCGCGTGCGCAACTATACTATACTATAAGTACTGGTTTGCCGTAGTGTGAATCGCGTAAGAAACTGGTAGAACAGCGCAACGACAGGTAGGTGAAAAGTATGCCAAGCAATTGCCAAGCATAGGGCGCAGATCGCGATGGCGGGCGCGCCGAGGTGCCGGAAGCAGGCGGGCGAGCAGGCGGGCGGGAGTGAGCGAGCAGGAGCAGTAAGTGTGCCGCCTTATACATATCAAGCAGCGGGAAAGGGGCGCACGCCGAGGTGCCGGCAGCGGGCAGGATGAGCGGGAGCAATAAATGCGCAATCAAAAGCGGGGCAAGCAGCGGGGGGACGCGGAATGGGTGGCGGGTGTGAACGGAGAGGCGCAGATCGCAATGCCGCGCGCCGAGGTGCCGGCAGCGGGCAGCAGATGAGCGGGAGCAATAAATGCGCAATCAAAAGCGGGGCAAGCAGCGGGGGGACGCGGAATGGGTGGCGGGTGTGAACGGAGAGGCGCGGATCGCAATGGCGCGCGCCGAGGTGCCGGCAGCGGGCAGGCTGACACGGGTGAGCGGAAGCAATAAATGCGCAATCAAAAGCGCGGGGGGACGCGGAATGGGTGGCGGGTGTGAACGGGAGAATCGTGGATCTCGATGGCGCGCGCCGAGGTGCCGGGAGGCGGGCAGGCGGACGCGGGTGAGCGGGAGCAATAAATGCGCAATCAAAAGCGGGGCAAGCAGCGGGGGGACGCGGAATGGGTGGCGGGTGTGAACGGAGATCGAACAGATAGCCGGATGGCGGGGCGGCCAGGAGTGACATCTGGTAGCATGAATGGGGATCGCAGATACAGTGGCATCATTGAGGCACATTGAGGGGAATTCCAATCTGCAGGGGGAAAAAATTTAATGCGGATTCCAGGATTCCAATCAAACTGTAAATACAAGGTAAATACACTCAAAGGAGGGAAATAACCCCCTGCAATGCCCAAAAGGGGCGCGGGAGCCCCAAAGCACACATGGTTGGCCCTAGCCAACCCGTTGGCAAGTGCCGTGGCATTACATTGGAGTTCCGTTGGCTAGGGTCGTGCCACTTTGTCTATATTTTAGGGCTATGGCTCAATCATGAGGCAATTGGCAGTCTGTCAGCGAACCTGTTCGATTTGGCCAAGCCTTAAATATTTAGTCTCGAGGCTGGAGGGCACGTTCAAAAACCAGATACACCAGATAGAGGCTCGGTGGTGGACGTTCCAGATTCACACGACCTACGCTGGGTGCAATCGGTGTCGAATTCTGTGAGAGGAGCCTGTTCGCCTCGGGCCCGGGCTTTGCCTCTTTGTGCACGTATACCTCTTTTTGGGGTCTTTTGATGCAGCCCAAAGAACACGCTCGATGCGCACTCGGCATCTTGCCGTGGCTAGGTTGAACCAGCGATGCGACACTTTCTCGTTTTCCATCATGTGAGGTTGTCTTGGGTTTCAACCTCCTCGTTGTTGGAGTCGATTTTGCTGCTACGACGCTATTCTCGGGATCGAGGAGAATGAGTTGAGCCTTTTTCTTGCTTCGCCGTATAGGATCACGCATTGGCTTCCAAGTGAACTGATAACGTGAATTATGAAGCCGACATCGGGAGTTGCAGAAAGAGCTGTGGCAGTGTCGCGTTCTTTGGCGCTCTTTGTGGCAATTGCCGACGCGGCACGATGCCTTTCTTCCCAAGCGCTCACGTCGGTCGTCCTCGTTTCTGTATACCCTTGCAAGAACAGCACTGAAACTTCATCCTGGGTAACCTATGCGCTCCTTGTACACCACTAGCAAGAGTCTGGGTCGAATATGTGCGCGGGAGCGCCGGTCTTCGAGCTGCAAGGTCATTGTCCGCGATTGGCACAGGATAGGGAGGGTTGGGCGAGAGGACGAGCGGCTGGAGAGGGAGGAATTTCCCTTAGTGCGGCCCAGTCCGAGTGAGTCTTAGCCCTGTTCGTCTTCCACTATCCCTCTGAAATCGCAAGGCAGAGTCTGTTACTCATTTTAATCCCCACGGCACCCTTCTTGGTCGGCGGATAGAGTACTTTCGCGCGGCTGGCTCTGTACCTGCCTCCGCGCCTTGTGGGACTCCACACACCGGCTCACCCATTCTTTCATCTCGTCCATCGCACTTCACTGCCACCCACAATGTCCGTGGCTTCCGGTCTAGCGCCGTATCCGCACTGGAGGAAGCGGCGCCGGCCGCACCCCGCGCGCGAGGGCGCCCGCGGCGCTCTGCTCCCCCCGACTCCCCCGATGATGCGCCAGCCGCAGCGCAGCACGACGCTGCCCCTCGCCGACCAAGAGGGCGCCCGCGGCGCGATGTGTTGCCCTCTGCTCCCCCAGCCTCCTCTGATGATGCGCTAACCGGAGCGAAGCACGACGGTGCCCCGCGCCGACCAAGAGGGCGCCCGCGGCGCGATGCCCCTCCCCCTGGTTCTCCCAGCAAACACGGCGCCGCGTCCGTCCTTCCCGCGGTCCCAGCCCCGCAATCCAAATTCGCTGACCCCATCGGCTTGTGGGACGTCGACCAATCTGATCCGGATTCGGATTCAGACGGGGATCCCGGGTGTGAATTCTACTTTGCCTCGGATTCTGAGGACGACGTCAATTCGGACGCGGAGTCTGAGTACGAATCCAATTCGGACGCGGAGTCTGAGTCTGAGCACGAATCCGATTCGGATTCAGAGTCAGGTTCAGAGTCAGAGTCAGATTCAGACGACGAACCTGACTCTGATTATGCCCCGGACCGCAGCCCTCGGTGGGAGGAGGCGTTGGTGGCAAACATTGATGCGTGGAGGGATGGAAAATATCAATGAGGCGAGGGGTTAACGGGCGTTCGAATAGGGTTGCAGTGTTTTGAGCGTTCAATCTGAACTGTTTGCTTGCGACTATGTGGTGTCTGTCTGCTTGCGACTATGGGCTGTGCTGATATGCTGATATGTAGGATATTAGGATATTAGGAAATAAACATCACCGTCGGCTTATCGCGGTCGATTTTTCTGTCCCGCCGATTGCGCTTTGGCTCGAGGACGACGCAACGTCATCCTTCACGATTCCCGGATGATAAGACTTTCCCTTGGATTCGGATTCGCGAATTGAACATACCCCATATCGGCTCGGTGGTGGGCGGTCCACACTCGTACGGCCTTCACGTTCGGCCTTCACGTTCAATGGATCTGTGAGAGAAGCCCGTTCGATTCGGGTCCGAGGCACTACATATGAGTTTGGAGTTCGTCTTGTTTTTCGAAAAGCTTGTCGGTGAACCAAAGTGATGATTCCCCATCTCCAGAGTTTCTCGACTTCGGCCCATCGCGTACCCCTCCGCTTGATGATGGTCATTTACTCGGGTTTTTGCCGTTTGAACGCACCTTTTGTTCGGGCTTTTCTCTGTTATCCGGCCAAAGCTTTCGTCTCGAAGGCTAGCAGTGGTGACGTGAAATAAATCATAAATGGGGTGCGATTCGTTTTGCTCTTCAACTAAGGGAGTGGTCTGACAGTGTGGAATCCGAGGGTACGCGACGAATCAAATATTCTGTGAGGCTGAGGCCTGCCCATCGTGCTATGCACCGAAAGGACGATGCACTGTAATCCTTTACCATTGACGAAGCTGATCATTCCTTCCAGCATGTGCAAGGGCTCGGTGGTGGATGGTTCATACGCATCGACAGTGTCTTGTCTCACCTGGGTCACCAGGAAAATCGCCCAGTTTGCTCCCTTTTTCCCCCTTGTCCCCCTTGTGAGTCCGCCGTACTGCAACTTGAACCGTCGAGTCGGCGGCACAGCAGCTCGGAGGTAGGTATGTATGATTATAACCCCTGGCCATATCTCAATGTTGAGGAGTTCAACGCCTGCAGCAGCATTTTAAACTCGACCCAACGGTACAACTTGTCAACTACTTACATATATTTAAGAAACAATCCAACAGCATATCGGCTCGATGGCCGGTGGTCTACACTCGTATGCTCGTCTGATGAGGTAGATTCTGTGAGAGCAGCGCGTTCGATTCGCGCCCGGGTCAGAGAGCGGTTTGAAGCTTTTTTCCTATGTCAGTTCGTGCTTTTTGATTCCGTCTTGAATCACATCCCTTGTTGCGTTTTCTTGGCTTTCAACTCAGGAACGTCTCTAGTATGTGCAAGAACAAAACACACGACATATCGTTCTGGTGGTGGGTGACACTCGTAAGCTATGCGTAGCGCACGTGGTAGATTCTGTGAGAGCCGCGCGTTCGATTCGTGCCCAAGCCATACATGTACGACGAGAACCACCAGTATGTTGTTTTTGCTGTGCTCGGCATTTTTTTCGTGGGGCCGCTTAGATGCGGCATAGCAGACACACTCGGTGGCAACTCGCAGATTGCGGTGGCTATGTTGAACCATCGGAACGGGGGCAGTGTCGCGTTCTTTCGCATTATTTGTCGTGATGGCCGAAACGGCATCTCCTCTCTTCCCAAGCGCTCACGTCGGTCGTCCTCGTTTCTGTATCCTCTGGCCAGACCAGCGCAAAAATATTCCGGACCTTTATCCTGTGTTATCTGTATCTTACCCGTACTCTTCCAGCAAGAATCTGGGCCAAATTCGCGCCAGGCAGTCTCAGGCCTGTCCAGGCGCGCAACCGGCTGCTGCAGGGAGCGGAGGAGAAGCCGCTGAAGATGAATGAGCTCCACGTAACGAAACCCAAGCATACGCTGTGTGAGCTCACCCTCTTGTGTCTTACACTATCCCTTTGAAACTGCGAGGCAGAATTCGAGTCTGTCGCTTCCTCTAATCCCCACGACTGTCCTCCTAGCATCTTCTGTAGTAGAACCTAGCATCTATCCGTAGTAGAAGAAGAGGCACCTCCTACCCGTGCCCGGCGCGACGGATTGTCCTGATTCCTCTGCTCCACGATCTCCCCCGCCAATGCGCTACAATCCGCGGAATAGCGAGACGTTCCCGCCGCGCTGAGGCATCCCCTGCTTTCACAACGCCTCAGCACCATCTCAGAGCGATTTCGACAATGTAATCGCAAGCGCCGAAGCATATTTCACACCCCGGATTCATCCTCGTCGGACATGGCTATCACGTAGTTGGTATGTCCACGCTTTTCACTCAGTTCACGATGCATTCGATGCGCGTGTTTTTCCGACCCACGAACTACTCCCTGAAAGCGATGGCAGGATCCGTCTTATGCAAGTACAATCTCTCTGGCATGCTGCAAGACCCAGGTCCTACGGTCATTTCCATTCCCTAAACCCATGGACAAAGCATGGACCGTACAGGCTCGGTGGTGGATGGTCCACCCTCGTAAAGCTTTCATCTCTGCCTCCGAAACACTCTGCGAGCGTCGCCCGTTCGATTCGGGCCCGAGCCATACGATGACATCCGGCATTCTGCTCTTTTTCTTGTCTCCCCTGAAGAAATAGACCCAGGATCCAGGGATGATATTAGCGAGAAGGTAGATTCTGCGAGAGCCGTGCGTTCGATTCGCGCTCGGGCCATGTGCAACAAGCGAATCATGGAGTTTTCCTCCCTTTTTATCTCCGGCCCGTGGACCTTATACCGTTGCAACCAGCTAATTTGGAGCCAGAGCAGCTCAGAGGTGGGCACATATCATTACATCCCGGGTCATGTCTCTTGTTGATGAGTTTTCTTGGCTTTCAGCTCGCGGTTACTATGTTCAAGAATTAATTCACGAGCACATCGGCAAGTGGTGGATGGCACCAAGCGCACTTCGTTGATATGAGACCCTGCGAGAGCCGCGCGTTCGATTCGCCCCCGATCCATTCACCGAAAAGGAACGAGTTTTTCTCCCTTTTCTCCTTGTGAGCCCTAAAGCGACAGAAGCTCGGAGGTGGGTATGTATGACTCCATTCCCGGGGCATATCTCTTGTTGACGGGTTTCTGTCTTCAAGTCACGAACGCAGCGGGGAAACCTCAACAGCCAATCTAATAGGATATCGGCTCGGGGGTGGGTGGTCCAAACTCGTATGCTATCCATCTGGAGAAATAGTAAATTCTGCGAGAGCCGCGCGTTCGATTCGTGCACAAGCCATACGATGGAGTTTTCTTCCCTTTTTGTCTCCATGGTCCCTGGACCTTGCAAACGGTTAATCTCCCGCCAAGGCAGCTCGGAGGTGGGTAGCGCAAATCAGCCTCGGTTGAACTTCTCCACTCTATTCAAAGGCAAAACCAACGACATATCGGCTCAGTGGTCGCGCTCGTATAATTTCACGACATACTTTCGATTCCGCGAGGGTCGCCCGTTCGATTCGGGCCCGAGCCATACGATATGATTCTGCTCTTTTTAGGGGTTCTTACGAAGCCAACGCCGGGGTCAAACCAGCCGAAGGAGTGTCCATAAATTTTCGAACCGATGCCGGGTCATATCCGTTGTTGACAGATTTTCTCGACCTTCAACTCAGCACAGCGGTTCAACTGAATTCTCCACTGCATTGAAGAACAAGACAAAGTGTGCGTCGGCTCGGTGGTGGATGGTCCACCCTCGTACAGCTTTCATTTGTGCGTTCTCCAGAAAATTCTGCGAGAGGCGCCCGTTCGATTCGGGCCCAAGCCATGTCCAATGCGAGATTCAACCTTTTTTTGTTATTAAGGGCTGAATCCGCTTCAAACAGTCAATTTGGACCCGAAAGTGAGTAGCTCAAAGGTCGACCTTCTCACCTCGGCTCGGTAGTTGTAATTTCACTGAGATACTTCTGATTCCGCGAGGGGCACCCGTTCGATTCGGGTCTGCGTCATACGATGAAGCCTATGATTCTGCTCTTTCTGGGATTCTTACGAAACCAACGCCGGGGCGCGACCGGGAGACCAGCTCGAGACGACTAATTTGTGTCCATAAATTTTCGAACCGATCCCGGCTCATATCCGATTTTTGCCAGGTTGCATCTCAAGCCAGCAGACAGAAGTCTATGCCATATTCAGGAACAAAACAAAGTGCATATTGGCTCGGTGGTGGGTGGTCCACACTCGTATGCTATTCGTTTGGGGAGATGATTCTGCGAGGGCCGCGCGTTCGATTCGCGCCCGAGTCATAGGACGAGAACCTCGCGTTCGATTCGCGTTTGAGCCATGACCAAAATCTGACTGCACTTTTCTGACTTTCTCTTTGTGAACCCTTACTCCGACGTTGCAACAGTCATGACTAATTTGGAGCCAGAGCAGCTCGGAGGTGGGTACATAGCTCAAGCCAGCGGTCGAACTTGTCCACTATATTTAAAGGCAAAGCAAACGACATATCGGCTCGGTGGTGGATGGTCCACCCTCGTACATCTTTCATTTCTGCGTTTTTCCAGAAAACTCTGCGAGCGTCGCCCGTTCGATTCGGGGCCGAGCCATACAATGACGTCCATAACTGGGCTCTTTTTTTTTTTCTGGGAATATCTGGTTGTTGACGGGCTTCTGTCTTCAACTCACGTGGGACAGCCTCAGTGTATATCGGCTCGGTGGTGGGTGGTCCACATTCGTATGCTATTCGTTTTGTGGTGAGATAGATTATGCGAGCGCCGCGCGTTTGATTCGCGTCCGAGCCATACTAGCGAGATGAACGTTTTTTCCCTTTGTGCGATCGGGCTTCTCGGTCGTGGGACACGCCCCGATTAGGAAATTCCTTAGTCAGCCGTGTCCCGGGACACGCGCTTGGTCTTGTTTGGCTCCGGCTGGTCTCGGCACGAGATTATGCTCGGCATCACGGCATGTTCAACTTCATGTTCAACTTCAACTTCTCAACCCGATGTCGACCGATACTACTCTCTGTCTTTAACTCTACCATGCATCTATACCATAAGATTTCGTCTATTGTCTATACCCAAACTGCAGTAGAGAGCTCTGTATATTGCTGATACAGTCCCGTTCAGCACCTATATCGGGCGCATGTGCAACATTGGCCTTTAAACCGAGCAGGCCACTCATCATGCTACTATTTTGCAATCACCGCTTGAGTGAGAGAAGTACATCTAATCACTGACTCTATAATCTCGGGTCTGTTGAACCGACGCTGGAAATGTCCGTTCTGCCCGATCGAACACTTCCTCTTAACCTCCGGTCGGCGATTAAAAAATGTCCGTTCTGCGCGATGGAACATTTGTTAAACCGTCTGGTCGGCAATCAGAAAATGTCTATTCAGTCGGAATCAAGTCTTCTGGTTGATTACTGCATGTGTTTACCCGTTTAAAGCACCACTTCGTGCCATCCTCGTATGGACACAGTGTGCTTGGAGTCCAGTTACGGGAATAGGTTCTCTGAACGCACTTGATGGAACTGACTCACCTCTAAGCTTCTCCATGCTTGGTTCAACAGGCCTGCTGCGCCTTGCTCAACTTTGCTTTTGTTTTACTGGCTGATCTCCCCAGAGAGGCGTTGCATACTTATTTCTGAACTGTTTCAACGTCAGGTTTATCTGTGCTGAGTATGATTCCAACTTCAAACGATAGGCTGTATGGAATGTCTCGCTTCAACTCGACCCAGATGACTGGGCTTGGCGTCCTTGCATTCCGGCTACAACAGATCGAACGTCAGCAACTACGAGTGGTATTCTCATGTAGGTATGATTTGACCGTCGATTCAGCTTACTGAATGCCTTGCATTGAGAGCTAGGTCAATATTCGATATGAACTGGACCGCAGTATCATGGGATCCGCCGGCTCCATTCAAACTCAACCAGCCTCACCTCGGCTTTTTCCACCTGGGAATGAATCCCAATCCTTTGACGGTTGTATTCTTGGATTGAAGCTTGCCTTGCATCGACGAATGGCCAATATATGCAAGGTAAATCTTGCTCCATGCAGTTCAATTGCCAGTTCACCTTGAAGCCGACCTCTCCCACTATACCTCAAGATATCTACCTGTCCTTGAAATGTCAACGTCGAACTTGAATTCCGGACCAGACACTGAGCCTCTGGTCCAATCTCGAAGTCGACATCGGGAGTGGTTTAGTGAGCAAGCATTGATTAACCCAAACTGAGTTCAAGCTCGTGCAACCTGCAAGTGAATCTAATCAACTAATCTTACCCTTACAACCATCCGTCAAACCGATGAGTTCATCATGATTCAGGTGTGTACCTGCGATGGCGTTTGACGAGTGAGTCGACCCCGGTTTGACCTACACTGGTGCGGGACAGAAGACTTCACCATTCATCATGCTGCACGTGGCGAGCATTGACACAAGGCGCGCACACATTCCGGACTGAACTTCTCGCGCTCTCCCAGGTAAGTTTTCTCCTCAAATCGGACTTTCATGACTTGACTCACAACAGTCTAGCAGAACCTTTGACGGACTCAAAAGTGTTTAGAGATTCAAATTCTCTAGATACATACCATCTATGTACGATTTGCCACCATCAGCGCCACCAGCAAGACCGTTCCCGCGAATCCCCAGCGCAAAGCCCGACGGGGCGCGCAGATGACATAGACTTTGTCCCCGTGTCTCTCGTTAATCGTGCGAGGGTGTACTGGGCGGCGCTTCCGCCGGTGCGCAAGTTGCTGTGTGCCTGCGCGCCGCATCGCAGCGAGTCGCCGCCAGCGCAGCGCCCCGAGGAGGAACAAAGCGCGGCGAGGGAGTGTTAGGGCAAATATAGTCAGTGGTTGAAATAGCACGAGGTGGAGGTATACGAACCGCTCACTAAGTCTTTTCCTCGCCGCAGAACATCGAGCACATCTGCCATGGTGCCCTTGCCTGCGCATGCGCGTGAAAGGTGGCGTGGCAGCGTGTCCGTGGGCACGGTGCACCCACTCAAGCGGGGGAGTATAGCGGGCCACGTACTTGTGCTGGTGTAGTGCGGCCTAAACCCCGTGCAGCAATGCCCGAGGGAAGCGAAAAGCATGGGGGTCGAGCGCGACAAACGGGATGAATAAGGTGTGTGTACGCACCTCTCTGTCCTCGTAGATATCGCGCATGTCGCCGGCACATGACGTGCGACGTCTCCCGCTCAAGTTGCGAGGCGCCGAGCTGTCGAGGTCAATGTGGCAGCGGCTGCGTCCTCGCCGTGCCGATGTATAACCCCAGGTGCGTGTCGAACTGACCTCCCGCGCCGCCTGCGGCTGCCACGCTGCACATGCTGGCCAGGCATTGTCGCGTCTCGGCACCGCGGGGTGCGTGTTGTGTTGTCGTCTCCGCTCAAGCAGCGCGACGGACGCAAGACGCGCCGGTGTTGTTGCGCGACTGTCCAGGTCACCGTACATGTTGTCGAGGGCCGAGAAGCTGCAGGTGAATCCGCGGGCCAGTGGATGTCAAATCGGCATTAGCGTACCTTTGCGCGTCGTCCGAGCGTTTGTGTTGCACGTCACACCGTCGCACTGCTGCCTGCACGCCGCGCACTCTCATGTTGCGCACTCCGCAGTGCGAAGGGCCATAGCGGCGCGTCCTATTGATACAGCGATGTCTCGCGCGACACGGAAGAATCCGGGCACATTGAGCAGCGCCGGTGTGTGCGACTTCCTCGTGCACCGTGCAGGCCGTGCTATGTAGTTTGACTGATCCAGAGACGGAAGGCGCGACGAGGTGAAGGCAAAGAGCAAGGAGAGGAGCGAAGAAGCAGGAAGCGAGACGGCGGCAAGACGGCGATGAGCGTGACAACGGCGACGGCGGCGGCGAAAGCTCGCGGCGACGACGAATCCCACGCCCTCAGCTGCACAGCGCGATTAGATGTGTTGGCGGCGAGGAGATTAGAACACCGACAGTGATACAACAATATTTGACCCCATACGGAAGCGTGTCCCAAGCCTCGAAAAAATCTAGTTTTACATGGGACACGCTGTGGGCCAGCGGCCCCATGTAAAACAGCGTGTCCCATGAGAAACCAGATCCCTTTTTTTCCATGGGACACGCCGAAAAGCGGCCGCAAGCGAGACTGTGTGATAAACACAGTTTAGCGAAGAACGACAGCGATGGTGACGTGAGCTCTTCAAGATGGCCAGCCGGTACAGCTTGAAGTTCCTTGCAAAGAACCAGAGTCTCGGAGACGAAGCTGCCAGTACGGATCCATAGCCCAGAAGTCGAACGAGCGCGAGAGGTGAAGGACCCGTTGAGAGGTTGCTGCCGCTTGACTGCCGCTTACGGTTCGGCAGTGCACGTGCGCTTATCAAAACTCGGCATTACCCGGTGCGTGTCCCATCTTGATCTAAGTGTTGCTTCTTTGCGTATGTATGCCAATTATGTCCCTTGGGGTTGATGAGTCTCATTGGCTTTCAGGGCAAAGGTCTCTACCATATTTAAAAACAAGATAGAGAGTATATCGGCTCGGTGGTGGGTGGTTCGCACTCGCATGCTATCCAGGTGGAAAAGTGATAAATTCTGCGAGAGCCGCGCGTTCGATTCGCGCCCGAGCCATGGCTCCGATGTGACGCAAAATTTTCCCGCCGGCACCATATGTTGAACTTTTGCTTGTGATGTTACTGCTACTTTACGCCCCTGACTCGTATAGTCCCACGGCGAATTCTGCAAGGGGAGCCTGTTCCATTCGCCTCGAGCCATCGGAACGCAAATATTACTTTGAAACATCTCCAGAACGATGAATTCTCCGCGCCAATCCATCCCTGCTTGTGCGCGAGTTTAAGAAGCCAATCCACGGCGTATAAGCTCGGTGGTAGACGGTCTACCCTCGCACAACTTGGACTCAGCGTCGATCGGCTGAAAAGATTCCACGAGAGGAGCCCGTTCGACTCCGGCGCCCGAGCCTTGTTTGTCCATGGTGAATATCTTTTAGGGGCTTCGATGCCAGCATAAAAAACCCCACTCAGTGCAAACTCGGTGGCTAAGTTGAACCATCGATGTGACGCTTCTCGAGGTTCAACGTTCAACTTTCACCCTCCAGGCTCCGGCTTGATTTTGCCGCTGCGACGCTCGGGTTCCAGTTAAGATTTTTTTTTCGCCGCTTGTGATACATGCAGATGACGTGGATTATGAAGCCGAAGTCGGAAGTTGCATAAATTTGAAAGAGCTGTGGCAGTGTGGCGATGTTTGGCACTATTTGTTGCCCTTTGCCGACACGGCATGATGCCTTTCTTCCCAAGCGCTCACGTCGGTCGTCCTCGTTTCTGTATACTCTGGCAAGAACAGCACCGAAACTTTATCCTGGGCTATCTATGCGCTCCTTGTACACTGCTAGCAAGAATCTGGGTCGAATATGTGCCCAGCAGTCTCCATCCCCAAGTCGTAAGGCCATCGTCCGCGATTGGCACAGGATAGCGAGGGTTGGGCGAGAGGAGGAGCGGCTGGAGGAATTTTCCTCACAGCGGCCTATTCCGAGTGAGTCTTAGCCCTGTTCGTCTTCCACTATCCCTCTGAAATCGCAAGGCAGAGTCTGTCGCTCACTTTAATCCCCATACCACCCTTCTCAGCCGGCGGATGGAGTACTTTCGCGCGGCTGGCTCTGTACCTACCTCCGCGCCTTGTGGGACTCCACACACCGGCTCACCCGTTCTTTTATCTCGTCCACCGCACTTCACTCCCACCCACAACGTCCGTGGCTTCCGCTCCAGTGCCGTATCCGCACTGGAGGACGCGGCGCCGGCCTCACACCGCGCCCAAGGCGCGATGCGTTGAACTCTGCTCCCCCCGCCACCCCCGATGATGCGCTAGCTGGCGCGGAGCACGACGATGCCCCTCGCCGACCAGGAGGGCGCCCACGGCGCGATGCCTCAGCCGCTGCTGTCCCCGATTCATCGGATGCCAGTGATGCGCTACAAAGCGAGAAGCACGCCGATGCGCCTCGCCGACCAAGAGGGCGCCCGCGGCGCGATACATTACCCTGTGCTGCCCCCGATTCCCCAGGCGATGCGTTAACTGGAGCGGCGCCCGACGATGCCCCTCGCCGACCAAGAGGGCGTCCGCGGCGCTACGACGCTCCCCCTGGCTCTCCCAGCAAACCTGGCGCCGAGACCGTCCTCCCCGCGGTTCCATCCCCGCAATCCAAATTCGCTGACCCTGTCGGCTTGGGGAGGGGCGACCCGCACAGGAAAGTGTGACGTCACATGTCACGCTTTCCGGTTGGACTTCCCCCAGATCCCCTCTTCTTCGCTGCGCTGCCCCTTCCGCTGGCGCGGGGCCGTTTTCGCTGGCGCTGCCTCTTCGCTGCCGCTGGCATATTCCGCTGGCGCAGGGCCTTTTTTTATGTAATATTCAATTTTTTCCTCCATTCTCTCGCTGCCCCACTTGACCCACAGAAAAATTGCCACCCCATCGAATTTTGCGGAGCACCACTGCGTGGAGCATCCGCTCGATGGAGTGAGAATTTTTCTGTGGCTTGGCGTGGGGCAGCTCGAGAATTACGAGTCCAAGTTGAATTTACATGTATTTCTTGTGGTTCATGTTGCGGGCGCCGGCCCGGACGGCTGGGGTTTTCCACCCCAGACCCCGACCGCTGACGCGGGGCTCACGCTCGCCGCTGGGCCCACTGCGTGGTGCTTACGCTCGCCGCGGGGCCCACTGCGTGGAGCTAAAAAAACTGTGTTTCGGCTGGATCGAACGCGTGATCTCTCAAAAACAAGAAACAGAGGAGGCGTAACCACTCCGGCAAGGACGCTTTTGAAAAGTTTAAGATTGATCCCACTTGAGAGGTGGGGCGTTACATGTCACGTGTGACGTCACACTTTCCGGTGCGAGTCGCAATTCCGTCGGGTTGGTCGAATGGGATTTCGAGGATGAATACTACATTGCCTCGGACTCTGACTCGGATTCTGAGGACGAATCTAATTCGGATGCGCACAAATCCGACATTGGTTCGCAGTCGGATTCTGAGCACGAATCCGACTCGGATTCGGGTTCGGGTTCGGATTCAGATTCAGATTTAGATTCAGACGACGAACCTGAGCTCTGACTATGCCCCGGACCGCAAACCGCGGTGGGAGGAGGCGTTGGTGGGAAATATTATTGCGGGGAGGGGTTAACGGGCGTTCGAATAGGGGTGTTCTGAGCGTTCAACTGTTTGCTTGCGACTATGGGGTGTGCTGATATGTAGGATATTAGGAAATAAACATCAACGTCGGGCTTATCGTCTCGCGGTGATTGTTCTGTCCCGCCGATTGCGCTCCGTCTCGAGGTCGATGCACGGTCATCCTTCACGATCCCCGGACCCAACGATCCCTCCTAGCGTCTGTGTAAATTCAAGAACCAAACAGACTTCATATTGGCTCGGTGGTGGACGGCCCACCCTCACACGACTTGTATTGGGTTTTATTTCGAGATGATTCTGTGAGAGACGCCCGTTCGATTCGGGTCCGAGGTATAATGCAGCTCAGACCGTGTTTGTTTCCTCAAAAAAGTCATTGTTCAACCAGTGCTGATTGTTCGCTTCCAGGCCGTCAAGCAGCCTCAAGTGACCTTTGAACGCATGCGCATCCCCTTTTGTCCGTACTTGCTCTGTTATCCGGCCAAAGCTTTGGTCTGACACTTCTGCTTTTTCTCATGATAGTTCCAAAGTTTGAAGGCTGGCACTGGTGGCGTGAACAAAATATGGGGGTCGACCGGTGTGCGAGTCATCTTGTTCTTCGGCTAAGGGAGTGATCTGATAGTATGTCTCGAAATTCAGGAACCGGATTATAATATACCACACACCGGCTTGGTGGTGGACGGCCCACATCCACACGGCTTGTATGTCTTTCTCAATCCGACTCTGTGAAAGAAACCCGTTCGATCCGGGTCCGAGCCATGCATTCTTCATTTCTTGTATTTTTCTGCTGATGGTTGAACCAAGGTTTGGCTCATTCGCAAATAATCAAGGTATGATTCATGCCCAAGGGGCGTGGCTATGACGAGGTGGGTGTAATTTCCTCGCGTCCCTTGTTGACAACTGTCAGCTTGGCAGTGGGTATTCCCCACTCGTATGCTATGTGGTATGCGCATGTAGGAATTCTGCGACAGTAGCGCGTTCGATTCGCGCTCGAGCTATCCCCCTGAATAAAGCCTTCCCTTTATCTTTCTCAATGTCTGAAAAGCCTCACATTGGCGACAGAAGGTGGATATCTATGATCCCATTGCGGATCCTGTCTCTTGTGGCCGACTTTTCCTGCTTTCGACTCACCACAGCGGCCAATTAAAACATCTCTACCGTATTCAAGAACAAAACAAAGTGCATAACGGCTCGGTGGTGGATGGTTCACGCTTCTTGATGTCCACAACGGAGGGCAGGCGCGGCAGCCGCTCGTTCGAATCGAGCCCGTGCCCTGAGCGCCATATGTTGGATGTTTTTTTTTTCTTTGCTTCTGTCGTTACTTGAAGAGGACATTCGACTCCTACACTCCTCCCTTGAGGAGAATCATCAAGCAATCAGCTTTGATATAATTTGTGGATCCTCCTCGTACAGTACCAGTTGCAAATTTCAACGGTGCCGCACGAGCATAACGATCTGTGTCCTTACCAGTTTAGCAATTTCCGTAGCGATCGATTCCAGTTCATGGTCAAGACTCAGGATATATATATTCCTTTGGTGCAGTTGCTTTGCGTTTGAAGGAGGGCTTGACTGGGTCCGAAATGAATATCCTCACTTATTTTATGGCTGAACAGTGAGCAGGCTAACCCTCCCAACTCGCTGATACATTCAGTATCGGCTCGGCGGGGAGCACTTGCATATGGTCAAGTCTTCAGGGCATTTAGACTGACATCTCGTGCGGCCCGTTCATTTCGGGCTCGAGCCTTGTCCGATCGAGAGCCAACTTTTTTTCTCTAGTTGAACCAAGCTGCGGCGCTCCTCGTTGAATAGATTGAAGAACGGAACCAGGTAATCATAAGCTTGATGGGTGGCTCACGTTTGCGGAGTGTTGCCGTTCCAGTCTGCGGGAAGCGAGCCTGTTCGACTCGGGTCCGAGCCATAATAAATGAGTGCGATACTTTTTGTCTTTTTCTTTCTTTTTTGGAAAGAATTCAACGCGTGTTCCTTGAGTCCCACTTCCTCGCGAATTTAACAACGAAAAGCGGGATACAACAGATTGTCGATACATTTTCCGCTTTTTTCAACAGTTCAATCAACCAGAACTTGCCTCGGTGGTTGAAAATAGTGATGTTCTTGGCTTGGCTTGAAGCCAACAAGCCAAGAAGCCAAAGCCGTGGCTTGATCAAGCCAAGCCAAGCCAAATTTTTGGCTTGAGGTTGGCTTTGGCTTTGGCTTTGGCTTGAGATTTGCAAGCCAAAGCCAAGCCAGCAAGCCGTGGCTTGAGCCGGTATAGAAAAACAAATAAAAGCACTGCTCCAGGGCTGAGATTTAACAGTCAGTCGGGTACGTTTTGCATTCTACATCACCGAAATTGAAGTAGCAGATCTAAACCTAACTTTGAACCATTTGAACCATGCGCCGGACTCGGATCAACATGTTCCCAGGGTTTGAGAAAATTCGGAGTGCATCGATCTCAGTTTTATCTGCACTCCTGGGGACTCAATGTTGAAACGTTGGTTGTTTTCTGTGCATAGCAATGATATGAGGTGATTTGGCCGCATTTTTGAGATGGTTGTTGGAGATATAAAATGTTTGGTTGAAGCCACGGCTCAAGCCAAAGCCAAGCCAAGCCAAGCCCCCATCCACGGCTTTGGCTTTGGCTTGAAGAATCTGAAGCCAAAGCCAGATGAAGCCAAGCCAAAGCCAGGGCTTGCAAGCCAAGCCAAGCCAAAACATCACTAGTTGAAAAGTTGAAATGACGCGTCCCTTTAGGACTTAGGTAAGTCAAGGAGGAAGCTCACACCCCCTACTCACCCGCTCGTTAGTGAATACTTTGCTTTCACCTCTTGTCTGACACGGATTCGTCAATCCGTTCTGTGGCGCTCGTTCGTTTCGGGCTAGGGCTATGGTCGCGTGGTTTCATAGTTTTTTTTTGCCACAAAATCAAAGAGCTGCGTCCCTTCAGGCCTCCACTACTGACTGCGCTGGCCAAGCTTCCCCCGGTGTACACCGAGCGCGATCCAAGATTTTGGCGATCCGAAGGAAGAGCAGTGGCGGTGTCGCGTTCTTTGTCATAATTTGTCGCGATTGCCGAGACCGGCATCCCTTCTCTTCCCAAACCCTCACATGCCTCACATCGCTCGGCTTCGTGTCTGGCAAGAACAGCGCTGAAGCTTTCTAAACTTCATTCTGGGGTATTCAATGTGCCCCCGCTTGTAAGCTTCCAGCAAGAATCTGGGCCGAATCTGTGCCAGGCAGAGTCCGAGTCTCAGGCGACGAGTCTCAGTCTTGTCCAGACGCGCAACTGGCTGCAGGGAGCGCAGCGAGAGCAGGAGAAGCCGCTGAAGATTAGGAGACCACGTAACAACGCGTCTGCTGCGCGAGCTCTCCCTCTTGAGTCTTACACTATCCCTTTAAAATTGCCAGGCGGAATCTGCCGCTTCCTTCAATCCCCGCCACTTTCCTGCATTTTCCGTGGCCCTGGCTCTTTATCTTCCTCCGAATCGTCTGAATCGATCCACAATCTCCGCGGTCTCAGCTGTAGCGCCGTATCTGTAGTGGAGGAAGCGGCGGCTCCCCGCCGTCCGCGATGGCGTTCCCGGCGCGATGGCTTTCCCTCTGCTCCCGCATCTCTCCACGACGATGCGGTACAAGCAGCGAAGCAGCGAGATGCTCCCGCCGCCACATCGCGTCAGCACCATCTCAAAGGGACCTCGACAATACAATCGCAAGTGCCGAAGCAGATTTACACCTTGGATTCGTTGACGTCGGACATGGCTATCACTTAGTTGGTATGTCCATGCTCCTCACTCAGTTCACGTTGTACCCAATGTCTTTGTTTCTTTCATCTTCCGCACTCTTCACTGCAAGCTCCTCCTATGCAAGTACGTGAGGAGATTTCTCTGGCATGCTGCAAGACCCAAGTCCTACCGCCATTTCCGGTCCTCAAACCCATGGACAAAGCATGGACCGTACAGGCTCGGTGGTGGATGGTCCACCCTCGTACAGCGTTTGTCTTTACTTTCTCAACAACTTACAGGGGCAACAACTTGATACGACTAAGGTGTGTCCATAGATCTCCGAACCGATCCGGGTCATATCTGCTGTTGGCGATTTCTTCCTGAGTTGCATCTCTAGCCAGCGGATAACTATCTAGACCATGTTCAAGAACAAAACAAAGACAGTATCGGCTCGGTGGTAGGTCACACTCGTATGCTATCCGTCCGAAGCGAAGGACGGGGAAAGGTGTATGACGCAGGTTCAACAGATTCTGCGAAAGCTGCGCGTTCGATTCGCGCCTGAGCCATGCAGTATTGGGGCCGGATTTTTCTCTATTTTCTTTGTGCGCCCGCCATATTACGATTCAAACCGTCAGAGCATCGGAGGTGGGGATAATTGCCTTTCCCGGATCAAATCTCTTGTTGACGAGTTCCTTTTGTTTCAACTTACGAAAGGAGCGGGAAAAACTCAACACCCAATCTAAGAGGATATCGGCTCGGTAACACTCGTATGCTATGCGTATGTGAAACACATATAGGTTCTGCGAGGATCGCGCGTTCGATCCGCGCCCGAGCCGTGCGCAGTGCCGCCGTTTTTTTCCATGTGAGCCATCCTCCGTTATGAACCGTCGATTTGGCAGAGCAGCTCAGAGGTGGGCTTCTATAATCACCCCCCGGTCGAACTTCTCCACTGCATGCAACACCGGAACAATATTATCTGGAGCCAGAGCAGCTCGGACGTGGGTGTGTAAGTATGATTGTATCCCCAGGGCATATCTCTTGCTGACGAGCTTGCGTTTCAATTGCGTTTCAGCTCGAACCAGTTTTCGAGCTTCTCCACTACATTCAAAGGCAAAGCAAATGACACATAATGACACATGGGTTCGGTGGTGGACGGTCCACCCTCGTGCAGCTTTCATGTTTGGCACGAGACTCTGCGAGCGTTGCCCGTTCGATTCGGGCCCGACCCATAGGATGCAATTCGAGATGCTCTTCTTTTTGAGACCTCTCGCGATATCGCCTCGGTCAAAATGGGGTAAAAGCTCGATACGCCCACGATATGGTCATAGATCTGTTCGAACCAATTCCGGCTCATACAGTACCTCAGGAGTTCTTTTCGGTCAACTCAACCCAGAAGCAAACGTCTCGAACATATCCAAGGACGAAACAACGGGCGTATCGGCTCGGTGGTGGGTGGCCCACGCTCGTATTATAATGCTATGCACAGCACATGTCGTACACTTTGCGAGAACCGCGCGTTCGATTCGCGCCTGAGCCATAGGGTCGACGAAGTTTATTTTTTCCTCTGTGAGTTCGTGCCCTTTGATTCCATCTTGAATCGCATCCCTTGTTGAGTTTTCAACCCACGAACGTCTTTACCATGTTGAAGGACATATCGGCTCGGTGGTGAGTGGTTCACACTCGCATGTCATGCGTATGGTATGCGTATAGATTCAGCGAGAGCCGCGCGTTCGATTTGCGCCCGAGCCATATCGCCTTGAAGGTACGCATTTCTTTTCTCCCTTTTTTGTTTGCAAGCCGTAAATCCGGCGACAGAGCAGTTCGGAGGTGGGTATGTATGATGATGTCCTCTGTACAGAACTCTTGGTGACTGACGAGTTTCGTTGGCTCTCACCTCTATTACTAGTAGTACCCCACCAACCGTCAAACTTCTCCACTAAATTCGAAGAGGAAACTCCCGACATATCGGCTCGGTGGTGGGTGGTCCACACTCGCATGCTATTCGTTGTGCGAGATAAGTAGATTCTGCGAGAGCCGCCCGTTCGATTCGGGCCCGAGCCATGCCCAAGGACAATTAAGCATTTTCCTCCCTTTTTTTGTCCCAGCGTTCGCTTCACCCCGCCAGCTTTTGCTTGTTCTGTTGCCTCTACTCTCTACACCTGAATCGTATGATCTTACAGCGCATGCTGCAAGGGAGGCCAGTTCCATTCGTCTGGAGCCATCGGAACGCAGATATTATCTTGAATTAGGTCAAGAACGATGACTTCTCAGAGCTAATCCGTCCCTGAGGCTTGTGCGCGAGTTTAAGAAGCCAATCCACGGCGCATAAGCTCGGTGGTGGACGTTCCACACACGCACACAACCTGGCGGAGTTCGGCCGAGACGGTTCAAATTCTGTGAGAGGAGCCCGTTCGACTCGGGCCCGGGCCTTAAAAATATCTCCAAGATAGACCTCTTTTTGCGGGGTTAGATGTGGCTCCACTGGCTTAAAAAATGGCACTTGACGGATAGCCGTGGCTAGGCTGAACCAGCGATGCGACGCTTCTCAGGTTTCAACCTCCTCGTTGTTCAAGGCGATTTTGCTGCCACGACGCTAGCGCTCGGGCTCGAGGAGAATGCGTTGAGCCTTTCTTTTGCTTCACCGTACAGGATCACGCATTGGCTTTCAAGTGGACTGATAGCGTAAATTACGAAGCCGAAATCGGGGGTTGTGGAAAGCACTGTGGCAGTGACCCATTCTTTGGTACTCTTTGTAGCGATTGCCGAAACGGCATCCCTTTCCTTTCCAAGCGCTCACATCGCTCGTCCTCGTTTCTGTATACTCTGGCAACACAGCACCGAAACTTTATCGTGGGCTATCTATGCACTCGCTTTACACCACTAGCAAGAACCTGGGTCGAATATGTGCGCGGGAGCGCCGGTCTTCGAGCTGCAAGGTCGTTGTCCGCGAGTGGCACAGGATACATCAGGAAAAACTCCCCGGGAAATAGCTTGCCGGCTAGATACAGAGACAAAAATAGCTGTCTGTAGCTCTGGTAGCTTTGGCGGTCACTCCATAGCTTTATGTTGCTGCGATAGCACTTGGTCATAGCTACAAAGCCCAGCATAGCTTGTATGCTCAGCTATCATGTGCTACAAGTCTTTGGCGAGCAGCTATGAAGTGCTTTATATTTATCGGTTGAAACAATGTACTGCTACAACTCTTACAAAGTTGAACCATGATGCTACGAAAATGCAATAGTTTGTTGGGATTAAATAGTTAACCTGGGGTAATGGTTGAGGCTTCCCCTGCTTACCCAGTCTCTCTTCGGCGGTTCAATACCACCGTTGAACACGATTTTGCTTCGATTGAAAACATGATCGCACGTGCTAAGGGAGCGCGGTGGAGACCATGTAGAATGGCTTACTTAGTTGTACTTTTTTTTTTTGTGGAAATAAGGGCTTCGAGTCAACCTTGTCAACTGAAAGTCTGAAACTGCCCTGCTGCCAGGGCATGATGGGACTTGCACGACCTACCCATGAGTTTCTGGTGGCCGGGAGGTTCAGGACAATCATTTCTTGAAGTCAAGAGCTCACGGCAAGCGGCAATCGACTCATTTGGAAGGGAGAGGAGCTGGCGAGTCGCGAAATGTTGAAAGTCATTCAAACTCCGCCGGATCACATCAGCAATTTGACATTTTGATTGCCGTGTTCCGGCGTTTTCACGCGTTTTCGCGTTGTTGATCAACCATTGTCGGCGACGGTGAGCCCGGCCTTGAAGTTCAAAATTTTCTGGGGTATGGTGAATGGGATGCTGGGGTCGGGGAATGGCCGCGATGAAAATAATTTCCCATTCTGAGGAACGGTCGAGTGCCCGCAGCATTCGGATTTGGTCGGCGTTGTGGGTTTTGGCTCCCACGTTCCGCTGTTGTCGCCTTGTAGCGTTTTTAGGCGACATTGTGACGTTTTTGCGGGCCGTTGTGGCGTTGTAGAACACCTACATAACAACGCGACAATCAAAATGTCAAAAGTCTGATGCATGATCCGACACGTCAAACCGAATGGCGACGCCATCAAATGGTTGGTTGCCCTCTTGTCTCTTCGCCCCATCTTCTCGGAGTTCTCCCTCTTCCCGCCCGCCGTCTCGCAGCTCGCTCGCTGTTCCCTTCTCGAAACCGAAGTGCTCCGAGACTCCTCAGGTCGCACTCTATCTCCTTCAAGAGCCTCAAGCCCTCAAGGTGTCTTTGTCTGCTTTGGGTGCACGCGACGACGTCAAGAGTCAAGACTCCTCAAGAGTACATCCCACGAGACCAAGAGGGCGACGCGCTCAAGTATCCTGCCCTCAAGAGCCCGTCTATCCAAGTACAAGCCCGTCTCACCCTTTCCTGCTGCCTCCTCATCGCTGTGTCACACCGCTAATGCGACAACCCCGCCTCCCCTTCCCTCCCCCCCTCGGTCTCCAAGCACCTTTGGAGAGTCTGACAGAAGTCCCTGACCCCCGTCCGCGGTGCGTCCTTATCCCATCGTCTGAGTGTCGCAACTGATGGAGACAAGATAGTCGCCGCTGTTGACGCTACGCCGTTGGCATACGCTCCTGGTGTCCGTGCCGAGGTATGTGTCCGTCTTTCAAGACCACAATAAGAACATGAAAGAAAATGGCTGCCCGCGCAACATTTTGACCCGTGCGCACCACGATGGACGGTACGTCTCACCCCGATATGTTTACCCGTCCACTTATTTGTGTTTTTTTAGCTTCAACTCCGGTGCTCAGCCCACTGCACCTGCGGCCTCCACCTCCGCTGTCTGCCTGGCCGCTCTGGATCGTGTGGTTCGGGATGAAGACTCGGAGACCGAGGGCGAGGACGGTGAACCCTCTGATTAGCTGGCTTGTTTGTATTTTATTCATTGTATATATTGTCTGGAATTCAAATTATCCTCTTGCCCTTAAGTACTGCCAACTGAAAGTACATGGAGCTCTAAAGCACTATGGAGCCTACAACGCTACGGCGCTACGGCGCTATTTTAGCCACAAGGCTGACTACTGCGTACTCTGTAGCACCCTATAGCTTGCACCCACAGTTATTTGTTGATATATAACAGGGGGTAAGCTACTGTGCTATCCAAGCTATTGTGGCTATATTGCGCTAGGTACTCCACCACATTTTTGCTGATGTAGCGAGGGTTGGGCGAGCGGAGGAGCGTCTGGAGACGGAGGTGTGTCCCTTGATGCGCATTCCGAGTGAGTGCTGGCTCGGTTTGTCTTCCATTATTCTCTGAAATCGCAAGGCAGAGTCTGTCGCTCACTTTAATCCCCATACCACCCTTCTCAGCCGGCGGATGGAGTACTTTCGCGCGGCTGGCTCTGTACCCCCCTCCGCGCCTTGTGGGACTCCACACACCGGCTTGTCCACTCTTCTATCTTGTCCATCGCACTTCACTCCCACCCACAATATCAATGTCCGTGGCTTCCGCTCTAGTGCCGTATCCGCAGTGGAGGAAGCGGCGCCGGCCCCTCGCCGACCAAGAGGGCGCCCACGGCGCGATGCGTTGCCCTCTGCTCCCGATGATGCGCTAACCGGAGCGGAGCACGACGATGCCCCTCGCCGACCACGAGGGCGCCCGCGGCGCGATGCCTTAGCCGCTGCTGTCCCCGATTCCCCGGACGATGCGTTGCAAAGAGAGAAGCACACCGATGCCCCTCGCCGACCAAGAGGGCGCCCGCGGCGCGACGGTGCTCCCCCTCCCCCTCCCCCTCCCCCTAGTTCTCCCAGCAAACCTGGCGCCGAGTCAGTCCCTCCCGCGGTCCCAGCCCCGCAATCCGCACTCGCTGACCCTATCGGCTTGTGGGACGTTGACGTTGACGAAAATCATTCGGATTCGGAGTCAGACTGGGATCCTGGGTGTGAATTCTACATTGCCTCGGATTCTGAGTCGGACGCGGATGATGAGTGGGAATCCGACGTCGACTCGCAGTCGGATTCTGAGCACGAATCCGACTCGCGTTCGCATTCGGATTCAGAGTCAGAGTCGGAATCAGACGACGACCCTGACTCTGACTATGCCCCGGACCGCAGACCTCGGTGGGAGGAGGCGTTGGTGGGAGATATTATTAATGCGGGGAGGGGTTAACGGGCGTTCGAATAGGGTTGTTCTGAGCGTTCAACTGTTTGCTTGCGACTATGGGGGTGTGCTGATATGTAGGATATTAGGAAATAAACATCAACGTCGGCTTATCGTCTCGCGGTGGATCGTGGATCGATTGTTCTGTCCAGAGGATCGAAAATACAACCGGAAGCGCTGACGGGGAAACACCTTCACATCAGCAATATGACAATCTGCTCGCGTTCTTTTGATCTTGTGATGTCGCGTGAATCTCGTCTCCGCCTAATTTTGATTCTTGTTTCTCTCATTCCTCGACCTAGTGAGCCTCAAGGACACTCTTTATATTCCCAAACAACTTTCCAGTGCGGTGTTTATGGCTCTGCACGGTGCCCTGGGCTTGCATGCCTCGTGGGAAGGAAATAAATGTTGCTCGCGTGGACATCACGGACATAGCTCGTGATCGCGCGGTCTCGCGGTCTTTTTTGTCTCGTTTGCTCGCGTACGAGCGCGTACGAGAGCCCACGCGAGCTCACGCGCAAGTTGTGTAAATCCCGATGCAAGGCCATGCAGTACCCGTTGGATTCCCGCTGTCTCGTAGATATACCATGCGCAAGTGACTTTGATCTCACCGCGTATTTTATTATTTATACGATCGCGATCCTCTTATGAAGGAACTGAACAGATTTCTCTGGCATCCTGCACGACTACGCTCTGACGGCCAGATCCAGTTTGGACAAACTACGGTCCATGGCGGCTCGGTGGTGGATGGTCCACCCTCGTACAGCTTTCATCTCTGCTTTCTCCAGAAAACTCTGCGAGCGTCGCCCGTTCGATTCGGGCCCAGGCCATCCCAGCTACCCCATGGTTACCCTCTTTTTCGCTTTCTCGGCACTTCGACCCTGCGTCAAAATGGACCAACTCGATACGACTATTATGGTGTGTCCATGAATTTTCGAACCAATCCCGGCTCCAATGTCTTACTAGCAATTCTCTTAGCTCAACTCAACCCAGCGGAAAAACGTCTCTACTATACTGAAGAACAAAACAAAGTGTATATCGGCTCGGTGGTAGTCCACACTCGTATGCTATCCGTATGAAGAAGATGGTCTAAGATTCTGCAAGAGCCGCGCGCTCGATTCGCGCCCGAGCCATGCGCGAATGCGATGTCCCTTTTTTCTTTGTGAGCCCTTACTCTGATTCAAACTGTCAAGTCGGCGGCAGAGCGAGGTGGCTATAATTACTTCTCCCGGATCATGTCTCATATTGTATTGACAGATTTTCTTTCCTTCAACTCAACGCAGCGGATGAACGTGTATTGAAGAACAAAACAAAGACCGTATCGGCTCGGTGGTGGGTGGTCCACACTAGTATCCTATGCGCATGTCCAGAAGATAGAGTCTGCGAGAGTCGTGCGTTCGATTCGCGCCCGAGCCATGCCCCGATGTATATGTGATGAATAATTTTTCTCTCTTCTTTCCCGACGTTCGCTTCACCCAGCGGGCGCACCACGTGTTGAACTTTTGTTTGTGCTGTTACTTCGACTGGACATCGACCTCGTATAGTCCTACAGCGAATGATGCATTGGTTATTCTGCAGGGGAGCCTGCTCGATTTGGCTCGAGCCAACGAGACAAACATATTTAATTGAACGATGACTTTCGGAGCCAATACGGTCGAGGCTTGTGGGCAAATCCAAGAAGCGAACGCACGGCATATAAGCTCGGTGGTGGACGGCCCACACTCACGCGACTTAAACTGGGTGTAATTTGGGCCTTGGCCTGAATGATTTTGTGAGAGCAGCCCGTTCGACTCGGGCCCGGGCTTTGCTGAGTTCATCGTAGTACACCCCTTTTTGGCGGTTTCGATTCTGCCCCTAAAGTATAACACAGCACAATGCGCATCGCGGCTAAGTTGAACCAGAGATGTGACGCTTCTCAAGTGCTAACCTCCTCCTTGTTTGAGTCGATTTCAGGTCGATTTTGCCGCTACGACACTCGGGCTCGAGCCACCGTTCCGGGAATTAATAGAGCCTTTTTTGTCCGCCACGCATCGAGTTCCAGTGGACGGATAACCTAACTCATGTTTGAGAAAAAGAGCGGTGGCAGTGTCGCGTTCTTTGGCATTCTTTGTCGCTCTTGCCGAAGCGGCATCCCCTATGGTCCGCAATTGGCACAGGATAGCGAGAGTTGGGCAAGAGAAGGAGCGAATGGAGCTGGATGACTATCCTTTACTGCGGTCTACTCTGAGTGAGTCCTACCTTTGTTCGTCTCCCACTATCCCTCTGAAATTGCGAGGCAGAGTCTGTTGCTCACCTTAATCCCCACGGCACCCTTCGCCCTCGGCGGGTGGAGTATTTTCCCGCGATGCACTCTGTAACTGCCCCCACAACTTGTAGTACTCCACGGACTAGCCTCCCCACTCCTTTATCCCGCCCGTCGTCCTTCGCTCCCACCCAAAATTTCCGCGGCTTCAGCTCTAGTAGCGTATGGCGCCACCCGCGGCGCAATGCGTTGCCCTCTACTCCCCCAAACAATGTGCTACAAGGAGCGGAGCACACTGGACTGACCAGGGGAAGCCGCGACACTCCATCTGAGGAGGAGTCTCAGGCTGACCGTCCCGGCTTGTCCGACGTGGAAGGATCCGAGCGCGAATCTGATTCGGATTTAAATTTGGGTGCTGAGGACGAATCCGACTTGTACCCCGATTCGGACTCGGATTTCGAGTATGAATTCGACTGGGACTCGCCCTCGGAGTCCGATTCTGAGACCGAATCTGACTTGGACCGGGACCGCAGGCCGCGTTGGGGGGAGGCGTTGTTGGGAAAGGTGGGGAGGACTTACCGGCCGTTCGAATAGAGCCGTGCGGTTTGGTTATCCTGAGCATTCCAATTGTTGGCTTGCGCTTCACTAAGGGTGTGTCCTGCCAATAGGATATCTGGAATACAACATCAGCATCGGCTTCGACCCTTCTCGCGGGGGATCTCGGCGCAAACTATGGACCGATTACGATCCACGGAGCGACTGATTGTTGGTAAATTCAGAACTGAACACACCACACATCCGCTCGGTGGTGGACGGCCCACACTCATTGACGGTGGCTCGTCTCAGCAGGAATCTGTGAGAGAAGCCCGTTCGACTCGGGTCCGAGCCATGGATTTTTTTCACTTCTTGTGTTTTTCTGCTGATGGTTGAACCAAGGTTTGGCTCATTCGCAAATGCTCAACCTATAATTCATGCCCAAGGCGCGTGGCTATGAAGAATTGGGTATGTATAATTCTCGCGCGGGATCAAGTCCGAGTCCCCTGTTCACAACTGCAGTCCACATTCGTATGCTATGTACTCTGCGCATGTAAAAATTCTGCGACGGTAGCGCGTTCGATTCGCGCCCGAGCTATCCCCCCTGAAGCCTTCCCTTTTTCCTTCTCTATGTCTCCATCCTGCTTTGAAAAGCGTCACAGCAGCTCGGAGGTGGATATCTATGATCCCATTGCGGATCATGTCTCTTGTTGCCGACTTTTCTTGCTTTCAACTCACCACAGCGGTCAAACATCTCTACCCTATGTAAGAATAAAAACGAAGTATATATCGGCTCGGTGGTGGATGGCCCACGCTCCTTTGTGTCCATTACGGAGGGCAGGGAGCCTTTCCGCGGGAGGCGCTCGTTCGGATCGAGCCCGTGCCCTGAGCGCCATATGGTGAACTTTTTTGCTTCTTCCGTTACTTGAACAGGACATCCGACCCCTACACTCCTCCCTTGAGGAGAATTGTCAAGCAATCAGTCTGTCAACCATCGAGACATTGAACGGTAACTTTCGCATATATATTTGGCCCTGACTCGAGCCGTTTTGAATCCGATTCCGTTTATCGAGGTGCCCGTGATTAGGACTGCAGAGAGGTCAGAATCAGAGAAGGTGGATGCGATGCTGTGGTTGCATATTCCCGCAAATTTCGTTCGCGAAGACAGTCGCGGCCTCTTCTCCTGTCGCAGTCGCTTAGAACGAGGGCTGAGACATATTGGGTAGGAATGAGAGGCTTGAGGAGTGCGTTATTGACGATGTCGTTTTATATCTATGGCTTGTATGCATGGCTTGCACTATGCCACGCCACGCTACATCAGACGGGATCGATTGAGGACCCGCGGAAAGCCCGTGCAGGCTATGGACCCGTACACGGGTATGGTTTCTGTGGCTACGGGTAGCTTCAAACCTCAGCCTCCACCCACCATCCGTATCTGTCGTTGTTAGTAGCAACGTGTTGCACCTTTGAAAAACTGGATGAAAGCGGATTTCCTTGGCTTTTGGCGGTATGCATTTTGAAGTGAAGAACACGATCTCTTGTGGTGAACCAGGTGTGATTCCGCATATTTGGCTCTTCGCGTGTTGCGGAGTGCTCGACACGTGATCGTGGTATGCTGTGAAGCTCGTGCCAAACACGCGCACATCCCTTCTTCTCCCGAACCATCATGTCGTTCCCAGTGCTGGGCCCGGTATCTGGTGCCCTGGTGGCCAGCGGTGTAAGATATCGTGAATGTCGGGAGTTTGCGATGCTTACCCGTCTTCCAGCTCTATTATGGGTACTCGAATATGATACAGACGCGGTAGGTTTTCGGCGCTTCAAGTTTTGGCATTGCTTTTCAAAGTCTTACATCCTGCGCAGGACGGAGAAGCATATACGAGAGTATGCGAACTCTCTAGTGCTTTCATGGGCGTCCTAACGCAACGCTTGTCAGCCTGCACACCCTGAGCGCCCGCCTCACCGAAACACCTGCTCTGATAATGGCGCCACCATCCGCTGCGACACGGGTGACCCCGCGGCCATTCAGCAGCATTCTGCAGTCGCGCTGGAACCAAGAGGTGGCGTCTCTGTTTGCTGGAATGAGAGATTGGGATGTACGCGCGCAGGAATGGGGGAAGAGATTGCTGTACGGTTCCGAAACTCGGCCTGCTTCGGGTTCGGAAGGTAGATGATTGGTTTTCGTCCTCTGTGAGCCCTTAATTGCACTTTTACGCCTCGCATCCCGTTCCGCTGCACAGTGCTCGCCCGAATGGCGAAGGCCAGAAGGCCTTCAAGATTTTTGCGGGAGCCTGAAGCCCTTCCGATGACCAAGATCACATGTACGACCCAGAGATCTTTACTTCTTCCCAAACACCGAGCAACCGGCCAAATAAATCGCTTCCTGGCGAGCCCCTCCACTTTTCCCGCCGAAACTCGTCGAAGCGATTCTCTCCGGCTTTTAACGGAAAATTCCTCACGCATGCGCTCTGGTGGCATCCCGTTTTCGTGTCTTGACTCCGGATTTTCTCATTACACGGATGATGTAGAGCATCTCGGCGCTTCATGGAAGCGGCGAATAAGGACGCTGACCACGAGAACTACCCTTGAGGCCAACCGGCTTCGTCATCACAGCCAGATACAATCTGTCTCCGGACTCACCGGAGCTACTTTGTCAATTTCTCCCTCATGACTGTTTGCCATCTTGCTCAGGTGTCCAGAAGGTGGAGCCGGCTTCTTACCTAGTTGCGTGGCGCGGCAGAAGCCGTCGATATGAAAATCGAGCCGCGAATAACGCACTGAAACCTCTCTACTGGTCCCCAATATGTCTCAGCCCCCATTCTCGGCCGCTACCACAGCAGAAGAGGTCGCTGCCGCCTTCGCGAACGAAATTCGCGGGAAGAATGGTATACAACTACAACATCTACCCTTTGTGATTCTGAAATCCCTGCAGTCCTCATCACTGGCACCTCGATAAACGGAATCGGGTTCGAAACAGCTCGAGTTGTGGCGAAGTATGCGAATCTGGTTGTCATAACGGGCCATAATTCTGAGAGGTTAGATCTTTTCTGCTGGATCTTTCACTGGTATTGACGACGGGCAGGCTGAAACTTGCGGAGGACACCATAAAGTCTGAGGGTCCTTCTGCCAACATTCGGCCCCTCATCCTGGATCTCTCATCTCTCGCTGCGGTCCGTAAGGCCGCTGCAGAAGTCAATGCGTATCCGGAGCCGTTGCACGTAAGGGCTCCGTTTGTTCTCACATATGTTGCTAATCGCCGGTCAGATCGTAATCCACAATGCCGCCGCTCCCATAGGGCCGTTCAAACTCACCTCAGAAAATCTCGAAAATCAGGCAGCGACGAACCACTTTGGGCCATTCCTTCTTACGAAGCTTCTCTCTCCAAAGATTCTCGCTGCTCGCACCGCGCAGTATACGCCGAGGGTCGTATTCGTGTCCGCGCTCGGCCACACGCTGTGCAATGGCATAAATTTCGACACACTGGAGAAACCGGACCCGGCGAGTCATCAGAATATCGACGCGTATTTCCAGACCAAATGCGCCAATATCCTCATGGCGATCGAATTATCAAAACGGTCCAAAGGGCAGATCAACTCGTACAGTCTCCACCCAGGAGGTACGTCTAGTGCTTTCTTTCCGAGTGCCGGTCCATGATACTCAAAGTTGTCGAGTTATTTTGACGACTATTGTGCAGAGGGACGACGTTAGACCTGACTTGCAGAGGTTGGGTGTGTCAGCTTCCTCGCAGCCCGGTTGAAGTCCAAAATTGACTCAGATGACCCTACTTTCAGGCGTACTCGGGCCGGATGGCCAGCCCGCCACGGAAAAGTATCCGTGGAAGACAATTCCTCAAGGAGCAGGAACGTGAGTGCTCGCGCGAGATCGTGTCCCGGCCATATCTGACTTAGTATTTCTCTCAGAACTGTGGTTGCGGCATTTGATCCTGCGCTTGACGGTCAGTATTATCTACGCTGCCTGAATCAGATCTTGATCCGCAGCATCCCTGTAGAGAATCCAGGCGCCTACCTGTCAGATTGTACCGTGGCCAACGAGGACATTGCCCCGCATAGCTCTGATCCTGTGAGTCTCAGAATTTGCTCGGTACGACGCTCACTGACGGCTTCCAACTTGCATTGAAGGCGAACGGCGAAAGACTTTGGCGCATAAGCGAGAAGATCATTGGCGAGACCTTCGTAATCTGATTAATGCCACTCAAGTACTCAATGTGCAAAGAAAGGAATAGCAACGCTCTTTGCACATCATAGGTTGAAGATCATAGGTTGAACCTTGAACGAGAACATCTGGCGTCATTCTAAGACTGTCAAATTCTCTACCGCAGGGACCGTATGCAAATATTCTGAAGACAACACGCTATGTTGTCCTATTTTTGCGCTGCGCAAATGTATCGAACCAATGCAAATGGATTATGGTGACGGAACCTCGGCCAAGGACTGCACATGTCACCAAATGGGACGCCCATCAGAGATCTTCACCGCCTCCGCCAAGTCTGCGTCCCTATGGCTACGGCTATAAAGACCCTCAGCCTTTCCGCCATCGCGCATTCAATTCTCCCCCTTCGATCTGTGATCACCTTTTTTGTTTTCCTGTCCCTCCTTTGCTCGTACTTTTCTCAACTTCTACTCATTCACGATGCGCTTCAACCTCTCCCTCCTTTCCCTGGCCCTCAGCGTTACCTTCGTCACTGCTGCACCGCTCTCTCAGACGTCTAACCTCTCCGACCCCAATGCCCCCAAGAAGGCCGTGAAAGTCGTCCCCGTTGGTCCTGGTATGTTGCGCCGTTCTTTCCCAAAACAAAAATGTGGAACGCTCATCGTTTTGTATCCCACAGTCGCCGTTAATGCCCGCCGGCCGCTATCCCAAACGTCCAACCTCTCTGACCCGAACGCGCCCAAGAAAGCCGTGAAAGTCGTTGCCGTCGGCCCTGGTGCGTCGTGCCTTCCTTTTCCCAGAGATCCCCCTCATCGTTTGGCATAACGTAGCCTCCGTCAGCGCGCGCCAAACCTCGAACGCCGCGCAGCAGCTCATCGACGAAATCAAGTCCGAGCTGGCAGCCAAGTTCCCTTCGCTCTTCGGGCGCGACGACGCCGAGCTGCTCGAGCGCCAGACGTCGAACGCGGCGCAGCAGCTCATTGACGAGATTAAGGCGGAGCTGACGGCGAAGTTCCCCGCGATCTTCGGGCGCGAGCTGGCCGAGCGCCAGACGTCGAACGCGGCGCAGCAGCTCATTGACGAGATCAAGGCGGAGTTGGCGGCGAAGTTCCCCGCGCTTTTTGGGCGCGATGATGCGCTCCTGCTGGATTAGATTGGGTCTCCGGTGGGCGCTAGACGACCGACGTGGGCCGATTAATCTTTGGGTCTTCTTCCACGGACGCTGGATTGGATTACGAATGGTGCGGCAGACACAATGCATCGAGTGTAGGTATCCCTGATGATAATGCAGGAGATGTACGGGAACGCTTTTTGACTAAGTTATCTTCCAGCTAAGTCGGAGGAGCACCGAGGCGGAGAGACAACGAACTTAAGCGCAACTCGTTCTGTTGTGTAACGCGTATGTGAATGACTGCATTCAGTTGAAAATTGTGTTAGCATAGAGCCCCTTTCGACATGGTGCGCACTTTCGATGCGAATATCGCAAACGAGATCCGGTTCGTTTCCGGGACGTGTCATTCGAGGAGTCTACCGTTTCCCTCTTTTTCTCTGGTATGGGACATGTAAGGGACAATGGGCACCTTACCTCCCAATATCGGGGAAAGAGACTCGTAGCAGTGGTTTGCGCCTGCCTTCCGTTGATAATGTCTGAAATCTGCTAGCGGGGTCCCGGTTCGATTTCGGGTCGAGTCATGGTCTTGAATTTGTTTCAACTGCGTCGAGTAAAGGACAATATATATTGAGGTCTATGGGCCATTCTACAGTCCCGAAAAAGCGGAGAATTTTGAAGGTCGATATCCGATATCTCGGTATACACGGAGACTTCGAGCGAAAAGCAACCATGCATTTATGGTGGTTCTTGGGCGAGTGGGGCTGGACAGTGGGCAACGAATGCAAAGCAGTCAAGTCTTGAGGGAAGAAATCAATAAAGCGAACAGCCTGCCACATTGTTCCTTACAAGTTACAGGCCCAGCGTTCACGCGCTCTCTTCTTCTGGGACAGCAGAAAGCTCCGTGCCTAGGAAGGACTGCACCTCCTTCCACCGGTAATGGATCCGGATGACATCGCGCTCAATATCGTCCATGCCGTCTTCCTCCTCATTGTAATCGTGTTCGCGGTATGTGTCGAGCTTGGTGAGGGTTGGGAACAGCCCGGAGATAAAGCGGGCCATGTCGATGGGAGTTGTCATGGGTGACTGTTGGACATTCAGCATAGTCAAGCTATGTTGAACGGGAGCAGGGCTCTCGGCCGCGGGGATGGTGGTGGCGTCAAATGCGAGGGTGAGCCGCGAGAGGCGCGGACAGTGTTCGGCGAAAGACAGGAGACACGCAGCCGTTGCACGAGGGGTGCGGGTATGATGATAATTACTTTTGAGAGCCAGCGAGGCGATTCGCGGCCAAGCACGCGCCAGCTCGGCCAAAGTGCCATCATCCAAATCGAAACCGATAACTGAAGTAATCGATAGAAGTGTCAGATTGTGGAAGCAAAGGAGGGCGCGCATCGAGCGCGGTTGAATGACATGAGTCGTGACATTCGAGCCTACCAATTCCTCGAACTTGCAAATTTTGTTATTGAGTGTGAGACTCGTGAGGGAGAAGTGCGAGAAACCCGCTGAGATTTCGGTAAGGAAATGATGAACTTCATCTGCAGTGACGATCCCCGAGAGATGGGAAACGAATGTGACCAACGGGACTGCGTTGCACAGTCGCAGAAATTGAGTTGCTGGCCCGATGGCTGGGAGGTCGAGTGATAGGGCGTCAAGCGCGGGAAATGTACGGCGTCCACCGTGTGTCGGCAACGCGGATAACGAGGGCATGCCATGCAAGGATAAAACCTTTAGGGTTATTAGATGGGAGAGATGCTCCAAAACGTCGGGGGCCAGGCAGGGAACGGAGATCTCCTCCGGGTTGTGAAGTCCGCGTACAAAATCCGAAAGAGGCCCAATGAAGCTTTGGCCACCATCGCGAGCTGTGATATCAACATCGATTAATTTGGGACATTTCAATGTCAATGTTGAGAGGAGAGAAGCCGAGGATTCGGAATCCAAACGAAAAGATATTGCCGTGAGTCGAGGATGAAGGAGGAGATGAATGTAATGGAAATCGCGTGAGGTATGTTGCCAATCGAGACTCTGGAGTTTCGGGAAAAGGTCGGGCGGCAAAGATACGCCCAGTGAAGGAAAGATGGCAGACAAGTCGAAGTCCCTGTGGACGCCAGATGAGAGATGCTTGACGTGACGGGCGTAGATGCACAGCCTATCCCAGTCAGAGGCACGAATGGTCCGAAGTGGCTGCTGCACTGGGGTTCAGAACTCTGGCATGCCGTTGAGATTTGGGGCTTTGCTCACCACTCTGCGCTCGGATGTCCAGATGTTGGTCGCCGTGATGACTACATCCCACAGGTCGGAGGGCATGCAGCGCGTGAGCAGCTTCCCAAGCGACGCATGCGACCACAAATAATCCAGCGCGGGGCTGTGCAAGATTGCACATGTTCTGGCTAGAACGGCAAGGTCTCGGAGCGGTCGGACACCTGGAGCCGGCCGCTCCGAAGTACGCGCATCGAGATGAGAGCATATCATATCGACGATTTCTGCAATCTTCAGGCAGTGGTGCATGTTGTATGGCGAAAAAACGTCGTAGTCGTTAGTGGTGCAGGATTGAAAGCGCACAGGGGCTTTTGTCATGGCGATCACAAATGATGGCCGCAAAGCCGTGACGATGCGATGTGGGATTGACGCGAAGTTCGAGACGAAGTTCAAGACGGGCGAAGCAGAGGATTCAGTTTTCTCTGCAGGCGCTTTGCCGTACTGAAAGGGAACAAACACGCCTGAGCCGGCGAAAAGAGATGTTCGATTATTTTTGTCGCAATTCATAATAGGCCCCAGATCATGTTCTGGCACGAAGCAGCCTCTCGACGCCGAATGTTTGGTTGAAAGTAACGACACCATGAAGCAGTTTTGGTAGATAATTCGTGGTACAGCAATTTCTGAGCATAACCGTGAATATAAGTAAGAAACACGCCGAATAGAGTCACTTACATTTCAAACGCCTAAACGCCCCAACACCCGGCCCTCCTCGCGTATCGCTGAGAGGTGAGGGAGTAACTCCAAAACCTGCTTCCATTTATTGTGCCGCCGAATGACCTCGCCGTGCTCCTGCAACTCTTCCTCGTCAAGATTATTATGCAGCTCGCGAATCGTTGTGAGCGTCGTGAGTTTCGGGAACACGCCCGAGAGAAACCGCGCCACGGCGATGGGGCTAGATATAGGCGAGTGCGCGACGTGCAGGTATTCCAACGAATATCCGGGCAGCCGAGTCGAGAGATCGATCTCAGGCGTCGGGACGTTTGTGGCATCCAGTGCGATTGTGAGTCGAACGAGGCGCCGACAATGTTGCGCCAGGGAATTCAGACACAAAAGCGTCGTGCGAGGATCGTGCATGGAAAAGCGCACCCCGAGTTCCAGCGTCACGAGGCGCGGCCAAGCCCGCGCGAAGGCGGCAACATCCTCGTCGCCAAGGTCGAATCCGAGGGGAGAGGTGATTGATAACATGGCAAGGTGCGTGAAGGGGAAGAGAGCTTGGAGCGAATGAGGACGAATTAAGTAAAGGGAGGTGTCTGTCTCGTTCGAATGGTCGCACTCGTTATCAACATGAAGGAAGTCAAGCGTGGAGGGGTTGACACCGGCCGAGATAGCGGCGAGTAAGTCGTGGGTTTCGCTCGCTGTGACGAACTCTGTCAAACAGACGGTGAACGACTTCAACGGCACCGCGCGACACAAGCCTAGGAATTGGACTGTCGGCTCGATCTCGGGATAGGTTAACGAGAGCTCGCGAAGTGCAGGAAATGTTGGGGTTTGAAGACACGGCGGCGATGTCCACACGGGCAAAATGTGCAGTGTCAACGACTTGAGAGCTGGAGAATGGGAAAGATGCTCTAGAATATCCTGTTCCAAGGAATAAACAGATAACTCCTTGACGCGTTGTAATCCGCCGACAAAATCAGAGATAGCCCGCGAGTCGTAGTCGTGATAGTGCGACTCGATGTCAACTTTCGTCAACTCTGGGCACTTTTGGGCGAGAAACGACAAGAATGATGTCGCAGAGTCGGACGAAAGAGAAAATGATATCCTAGTGATGGTAGGGTGAAGGAACAGGCGGATGTAGAAAAAGTCGTCCCCGGTATGGCCCCAGGTGAGATTCTGTAGATTGGGAAATAGCATTTCTGGGAGGGATACGCTGAGCGCCTGGAAGACACGGGCCAAAGAGGACGAAAATGGACCGGAAGTAAGGATTCGAACTCGTCGTGCGTATAGGCAGACTCTGTGCCAATCAGAAGGACGTATGGGACGACACAGGCGCTAAATCCGCTTCAGTACTTTATTGTATTGTAATTTGGGCGCTCACAATTTTCTTTTCATTTCTCCAAACGTAAGTGGAGCTCGGACCAATGTCAATGGCCCATAGATCCGAAGGCATGCATCCCACGAGCAGGTCTACGAGCGCCGCGCTATTCCAAAGCAAATCCAGAGCCGGTTCTTGGAAGGTTTTGGAGGTCCTCGCCAACACGGCGAGGTTCCGCAGGCGGCCGCTAGACCTGCTAACACCCAGCCGCGCATTTCGGGACACGCGTGGATCCAGATGGAAACATATCATGGCCACGATCTCCGCGACTCTAAGGCAGTGGTGCATGTTGACGCAGGATGGGTCGTGCTACAGCTGGCTCCTGCGGTCCTTTCAGTGGGGGGTGAAGGAAAAAGTGAGTGTCACATGTACAGTTGTGACAAGCGATTGCCGATCGGGTGTTTCCGGCTGGAACAAAGCAGGCCAAACAGCGCCAGATCTCTTCTTCTCTACTACCTGCACACCGCCGGTCTTCCCCCCTGGACATGCCGCCCAAGTACAAACGCACTGCAGCACTGGCTAGTACACCCCAAGAGCAATGTCTACGGAATTCTGATCTTCTTGATCAAATTCTTTGTCTCCTCAATACGCCGACTCTGCCGGCGCTGGCGCACGATTACCAGGCGGAGAAGGAGAGGCATGTCATCAGAAAAACCTTGCTTTCTGCCACTTTGACGTCAAGAGCTATATATCACTCCGCCGTTAAAATACTCTGGCGAAGATTGGAAAATCTTCTGCCGTTAATCAGGTTATTGCCCTCATTTGAGTACCGCAGTGGTCATTATGTGGGTTTCATCACACTCCGTTGAACATTTACTGATTTTTTTTGGCAAGTCCGTAGCCGGATTTGTAGGGGACGCAGAATGGACGGGCTTCGACCGTCATGCAGCCTATGTCCGGGAGATTATCTACAGCAAAACATTCTCCGGGACCATCAACCCTCTGGTCTATATGAGGTTAGCGATGCGTAAATCCATCCTGCTTCCCAACTTGTCACGATTCGACTGCGTCTCCGACCGCTCTGGCGCGGACATACTGCTTTATGCGTCTCCGTCCCTCGCATCGGTCTCCCTAGGGTCCCCCTCCCCCTCTGACGCAGAAGCATTTCTGAACGTGCTGTCCGCGCAGGACCCGCGGCTTTCCCATGTCGGAAAAATCCCAGTCTGGTCTGAACGCCATTCAACCGGTGCGAAGGTGTTCTATGGTCAAAATGTTTTCGTGGCTTGGGACTCATAGGTCAACTTCATCAAACCGGTTCCAATCCCCACCGTGGGTTCCAAGCCGTTCCAACTTGGCCATGAAAATCAGACCTTAGGACAAGTCTCAAGTCGTTGGAACCAGTGCGCACGGGGCAGATAAAAAAAAAATTGTTTCGAATCAAATAATACATGAATGCGGCTACAAAACTACCGAACACGATAATCGCCGAAAGATTCCATACGCCTGTGGGAGGAAGATTGCGCACCCGTGCGTGGCGCGGCTTGCGACGACTGAGCAGGCTGAGCGCGGGGCGGATGACGTGCGCTGCCGGATGCGAGCTGCGAGCGCTGGGGCGGAGACGGCGAGGACGGCGAGGCGCGTTGATTGGTGCGAATGTCCGCGCGACGCTGGTCATCGTCGTCGTGGTCGTCATCGTCGTCACGGGAAGCGGCCTGCACAAGCCATCAGAAGAGGGACTCGAGGTAAAGAGGTCAGACGTACCTGGGGCTCCGCGACAGCGGGGGCCTGATCAAAGATGTCGTCCAGATCGTCTTCTTCTTCCGGCTCGTAGCCTGCTGCGTCGCCACGGCTCGACTCGTCCGCGTTGGGGAAAAGGATGCGGTTCCAGTATTCGAGAAGGCTAATGGCCCACGCCTTCTTGTCGCGCAGTCCTTCGCGGATTCGGCGGACGTAGAGCCGATGACGACGAGCATAATCGATCTTGGTCTCGTCACCAACCCGCAAGAGCTGGGTGTCCGGGGAGAAGAGCCAAATCGTCTGAAAAATATCAGGAGTAGAACGGTAGAGTGAAAAGTCGACGCACCAGGATGGACCCGATAGAAATCACGCAAGGTGTGGCGCGGGTAATCTTGTGGATCCGTTCGAGGCATCTGGCTTGCGGGAGCTTGGAAAGGCCTTCGAAAAGACCCTTGGCGCCTTTGGGCCCTCGAACGACGGAGACGAAGACCTGACAAGTAAATCAGTGATTAATAAAGCGCTGTAGTATGCGGACAAACCATTATGGGCATGTCGCCTCGGAAAAGATGGTCCACATCGACTTTGCCGTCCCACTCGTCATAGAGGATGGGGACGGCCCAACGGGACCACGAAGGGGCCGAGCCCGCGGTGCCCGGTTTGTAACCAATGCGCTGTGCGAAGTTGTCGAAGCGGCTCGCTGAGGTGTCGAGTTGCTTGGGGTCGTCGACGAGGGAGGGAAGCGCCTCGGTGCGGAGCCGGTAGTGGATACTGGAGCGCTGGCCTTGCATGCCATCCAGGAACTGTGGGTGTATTAGCGAGGTGCAGCACGAGAACGGAGCACGCACGGAGTCTTGGACCCATTCTTGATCGATCTTAGGTCTAACGCTATCCGGGAGAACAGCTAGGATATCGCGGATTTGGCCCTGGAGCTCGTTCTGGGAGGAAGCAAACTCGCGGTCGAAGTCGAAGTCGTCGGCCGGCTTGGTGTCAAAGACGGCGTCGTCGTTCACGAAAAGCGCCTTCTGGACTGCAAAGCAGCGTCCCGCCTGGCGAATGCGGGCCTCGACGGCCTGAGCGTCGAGCTCCGGGTCATTAACATCGCGGGCACGGTCGCCACGTCGGCGTTTCTTCTTTGGCTTCCGAGTAGCGTCGTTTTGGTGCTCTGCATCGACCGCGCGGCGCTTCAGATTGACGTGCTCTTGCTGCGCGTCATTGGCCTGGAGTTGCAACTGCTGGCGAATCTGGGCCAAATCAGCGGGAGACGTGAGTCAAATTCAAGCAGGACACACCCTGCGCAACGTATGCGGTGACTTGCTGGGGGTCAATTGTTGGGTGAGATTGAGGATATCGTGGAAGGGGGAGGAGGGTGTTGGAGTGGGAGATCTAGAAGCTTGGGACATTGTGGGATGGTGATGGTAGGAGGTAGAGAGAAGACGCTCACCGTCGTTGCTTAAGTCCCCGATGTCGCTCCACGCAAGCTCCACGATGACGATCAGTCGAGCGTCACTGTCGTCACAACATCGTGACCACTTGCGATCACGTTACACAAACAGCTTGCTTCAGCCTTCCTCCGACGCGCTCAGACTTCACGACGCAATGCCTCCTAAGGGAGGATTCCGTCGGCGCAAAACAGCCCCGACAAAAGCTCATCAAGAGCCTCCGGAATGCTCATTCTGTGGCGAACCCGTTACCGCCAACCTCCAACATGCAAGAGTTTGCAACGCGTATCGTAAAGCCCGCCAGGAGGTTTACCAACATGTTACAGACCAGAGACGGAAGAGGGATGAGAACCGAGAGGTAGGTAACCACTAAATTTGATACATCTATGGGCTCAATGTATTGTATCAGCATGCCATGAACCACGACCTCGCTGGGCTCGCTCCTGGGCTTCCAAATCCAACTGACGTGTCTGCAATGGAAGAGGACAATATAGCGCAGCTTCCAAACCCAGACCTCTTCGCAATGATGGATGTGGACGTCGACGACACTCCGCCGGCTGCTATTCCCACCGTCGAGCTGCCTCCTCGCTTTATATTTGTCAAACACCATCCCCATTCCCGAAAACCCAACGAAATAATCCCTCTCGATGCTCCTGCAGATAAAGCTCCATCTCAGGCACCCAGCCCGACACCGGAACCGGGAAAAACGCCGACCGATCGTCCTTGGGCACCGTTTCGTACGTATGCGGACTTCAAGTTTGCATCGCGTCGCGTCAAGAGACGGAGCCCGAATGCTGAAATCGACGAAGATCTTTCGGATCTTCGGGATGGGACACTCGCTACCGACTCAAACGTCACTTTCCGTACCCACCGCGACATGGAGAAGACCTTAACGGCCGCGAGGTTTGGCAACGTTCCCGTAAGTCATTCTATATCCACCATGCCGATGAAATTGATCTTGGGGCCTCAGTTTCAATCCAAGACTCTTACCATTGAGTTTGAAGGAGATTTCCTCGGCGGCACTTACCATGTCGATGTCGAGTATCGTGACCCATGGAGCATTATGACTCAGTGGGTTTGCGATCCGACGCTGGCTCCTGTCAGCACCTGGTTCTCGCAGGAACGGTACCTCTGTTTGGATGGGAAGATCGACTTCTCAAACCCGCTCTACGATGAGCCATACACCGGTGAAACCTGGCGAAGGGTGGATGTAATGTTTTCTTTCTTTTCTCGCATACATATTTACTAATTTGTGATCCACCGGCAGGATGATCTTCCGGACGACGACGATTACCCGTCTTGTTTTCTCGGCCTGCACGTATGGCTAGACAAAGGTCTTGTTTCCACTAAAGTCAAAATGCACCCAATACTTTTTCGTGGTTGCTGGATCAACTCGGGGACACGCAACGGATCTGGTAACGGGGGCTCTGCATTTGGGGGGTTTGTTAAGATGGTATGTGTTCAAATTAAAATTGTTATTGACCTTTCACTGACCGTCATTTTTTTTAGCCCGATAACATCCGCCAGATCGATCCTCGCACCCTGAACACCTCCCAGCGAGCAGAATACGATCGCCTGAAGCGTCTCATATATCGTGGGGTCGCCGAGACCGTCATGGCCTCGTTGCAGCATCGTTCTCATCGGGGTGAAGCCCTCCGCTTTGGTGACGGCGTTGAGCGGGTTGGGTATCCCGGGGTTCTCATTGAATCATTGGACTTTGAAGAGGTGGCTGCGTGGCTTGCAATTCGAAACTCACGATCTCTCCATCCCTGTCCCCAATGCCTGGTCCACAAGGACGACCTGCATCGCCTCTCGCAAACCTACCCGCCACGAACTACGGAACGGATGTCTATTGCTCTCGCGCAGGCACCGAAATCGTCAAAAACTCAACGAAATGAATTCCTGAAAAAGTACGGGCTTCATGACTTTGTGGTATGTCTTTATATCATCGTCAGGTGCAGAAATTGACGTCCAGATGCAGCATTTTCTGTGGTCTTTTGCCCATTCTTGTCCATACAAAGCCGTCGGATATGACTGCCTCCATTACTTTGATGGGGGGGTTTTTGGGCGACATTTCTGGGTCCTCCTCAAGACCTTTCTTCAGGATCATGGCCTCGCAACACAATTTAACGAGAAGTCAGTAATCTCCCAGTCGCTCGTGAGGAATACTGACATCTTTCAAGCATGAGTAAATTCCCGCGGTGGCGCAATCTCAAGCACCTCTCGTCTCCGACAACGATTGACTATTCGGATGGTCAAACATTCCTGGACATTTTCAAGGTGAGCACGTAGCGTATTCGTCATTCTGCTTACAATGTTCACCCTCCCGTAGTGCGCCTTACCATGCCTTGACCAAATTCTTCCCCGGAACTCTTGCCTCATCAAAGTTGCGCGGGCAATGCAAAAGGTTCGTATCTTACTAGGACTTGACGTTACCACCGCCTCGCGCATGGAGCACCTCGACAAATGGATCGACGAATACGAGAAAGCCTGCAGGGTGTGTCGCATTTTCAGATCCCTCTTATATATCAATATCTGATTACAGTACAGGACGTCTCTGAGCTGCACGGCAAATCCTTTGACTTCCTCAAACAGCATTTTCTCAGCCATGCTATTGAGAATTTCCGAGCGAAGGGGACGAGTCGGAACATGAATACACGCGTCGGGGAGGGGTTTCAGCAGGAGGTGGCGGCCCAGTACAAGAAGACGAATGGGAAGAACGCCGAGCATCAGGTATAGCATCGTCTATTTCAATGCTGCGTATGAGTGTTCACGATTCTACGATTCAGATTTCCGTCATGGACGAAAATGAAGAAACAATGGCGCGCATCCAGATGGCGGTCGACGATTGGCACAAAAGCCAAGAGCAAGACGAGAAGGATCCGATTCTGAAGCCATCGACCACGCAATCCTCCGTTCATTGGCGGTTGGGCTCGGCTGAACGTCGGGTTACAACTGTTCGCATGGAGGCTGCGAATGGCAGCAATCCCGTTTTCCGTGATTTCAACTGGAGGCTCCGTGAATATTTGGCACAGCACCATCCGTCGCATTTCGTGCGGCCTGACCAGGACATACAGGTCTGCATAGAGGATTTCTTCTGTCACATCCAAAACTAACGCCCTTGCGGCAGGTCGAGGCGTGCAAAGTTCTATACATCGATTATCAATCCAAAGTTGACTGGAAGCTTGCCCAAGATATTCTTCGCTGCAACCCCTCCTTCCACGGACGACCTCGCTACGATTCTGTCATCTACGAAGCCCAGGATGATGACTTGGCAATGGGTGAGCTCAAATTGGTTTTCCGTTGCCATCTGCCGGAGAAGGTCACGGTTGATCTCGCAATGATTAAACCCTACCGGAAGAGCTCGTGGGCTCCGCGCACGCGTACCGACTGTCCTATTCGCGAATGGAGCCCCGGGACCCCAATTTTCGTCGCGCTCGAACACGTTACACGGGGTGTATTGCTGTGCCCAATCTTTCGGGCGTTGCGCGAGGTGTTCTATGTGGTGGACTGCGTTGACGAAGACATGTTCTTGCGTGTAAATAAGATAGATTAACTGTAACATTATCTTCGTAACATTATCTTCGACCTTCATCAGCGCGGGAAAACAAAAATGAAAGACCAGCCCCCTTCGCGACTTGCAATCCGTGCCAATCCCTCCCAAGCCTCCAAATGGCTTTGGATAATTCTAACGGCTTGAAACCGGTTCCAACCCGTTCCAAGCCACTCCGCCAGTGGCTTGGAACCGGTTGCAACCACATCCAAGCCGCCAAGCCGGGTAAATCCGTTCCAACCGATCTGGGGTTTTTCCGACACATCTTTCCCTCACCAGTTACCCGAATTCGTTCATGACATTCTGCAATCTCTTTCGTAGCTTGGAGTCCGTCGAGCTCAAGTCTCTCACGGGGCCTGTCACGAACGACGATTTCCTAGCAGTTGCCTCTCTTCCTCACCTCCGGTCGTTTGCGACCGACCTGTGCGGTTGGGACCAGATCGATTTCGACTCCATCTTGCTTCGCAGCACATTTACTGCTCTCCAAAATCTGACCATCACGGCGCATCACGTCGCCTTACGCCGCATTCTTCCGCTCTTTCTGCCCCGCATCGGAGCACCATCCATGATCTCCATGGCGGTCCTCAAATCGTCCCCCTCTTACGATACCGGTACCCCAGGCGTCGAGACATTCACCGCCCTCTCGCAATGTATCGCCACACACTGGCCGACGACTCTCCACACGCTTCGGATTCAGGGGGTGCCGTGTACCCCCGCCGAATTCTCGCCCATCGAAGGGTTGACCAAAATCCACACCCTGGAACTGAAGCAGGCGCTTGAGGGCTCGCTAAGCGACGCGCGAATCCTGACTATCGTGCGCACATGGTCGGAGCTGAGCGCCCTCACAATCCAGGGTGCCGAGGCCGACATCGACTTCATGAAGTGTCTGGCGCAGCACTGTCCCATGCTTCGCACCCTCCACGTCGGGTTCTTCCCCCACCCACTCGCTGATATCTCTACAACCCCCGTGCTCGCGCATGCACTCGTCGAACTCCGGTTGTTTCAACTGCCCGTCCCGGAGAGCCGTTGGAATGCGGTTGACCTGCATCTGCTGGCAAGGCATCTCGACCGCTTGTTCCCGCGGATTGAATCCGTCACAGGCGATGGGAGCAATCATCGGTGGAAGGAGGTCGCAAAGCTGGTGTCCATGTGCCAGGACGTCCGGCGCACGGCATGGGAGCAAAAATAGGTGGAACGTGGTCCGCTCAATTCAGACTAAGTACCGAATCTCGGTAGCTTTGCGATACTTACGATAATAGGAAATGAATTACCATCCGTTACTACAAACACGTCGAGCATCGACTGTCGCTAATCAAGACTTGGGAGCACTTCTGACAAACCGAGTCCCGACGATACTGCGCAGAGGACAAATCATGTCACGATGCCTCCCCGAATCATCAGTTCGAATGGTCGGTGCTCACCTAACACTCACCGTGTGGATTTCTCTACCAGATGTGTTCGCGGGCACATCTTTCTTGTGAACAGCTTCCCCCGCAGCGCGACCACAGATAATCCAGACTGGGTCTCTAAAAACTCTAAACGTTGTAGCGGCTTCAAGACTTGTTCAAGCTGATTTTTCCAACTTCAGGGGTTTTTCTTCTGAGCGTGATCAGGTACATCGCTCGCGCTTGGGGTCATTGCGGCGTGACGTCACACTGTGATGTTCTTTCTCTCCTTTTTCCAAGACTTGCCTTTGACGCTTGGTTTCTCCCCTCGTCGACGCCGCGAAACGGTCGGGCTTACAACGCCTCTCCCCACAATGGCAGCGACCACCGTAATCCACATACAGGAGCTATGTGACCAGATCGCCAGTTTTCTGGTCACTTCCTCCGACTTGCGATCTAGCGCTTTGATTTCCGTATCTTTTGCAGTTGCGGTGCGGCCCCATATATTCGGTGATTTGGCAGTACCAACTCCGAATAAACCAGCCTGCAAGCTGCTTTTCTCGGTTCTGCAGACGTCCCCTCATCTCACATTCTTGATCCGCCGCCTCCACGTCCGCCTCGAACAGACTGTGCTCGCCCGGCTGTATGCACTGCACATGCCGAATCTCCAGGAGCTCGTGTACAGCGGAAACCCTCGGGCTCGCCCCCACATCACCGCCAAGGCCGTTGCGTTTCCAGCGGCGGCAAACCTTATCAGTCTGTCGACCATTCGCCGTCTCACCCTGGTATCTCTGCGCTTTCGCAACATGTACGACCTTGATCGCCTCTTCGATAAATGCACCACAAAATTCGATTCCCTCCTCCTCGATACCGTGGCGATCTTGTACGAGGGCGGACTGCCAATTTCTCCCGGGCGCATCAAAACCAACTCGTTATGCATTCGCGACCCAGAATCAGAACCAGCCTGGGACTACTCGGATCGTTTCGAATGGCTCCTTCGTCCCATGTGTTCCTTGGACTTGACCGGACTCCGGGACGTCGATTACGATGGCACTAGCCTGTTCTACTCCGCCCCCGAACTTCTCCTCCCCTCGCGTTCAACGCTCAAAAGCGTCACGATATGTACGTGGACTTCTCCCTGTTCTCCACGGCTATTAACTCGGGGCTTTTTCCAGCCACTAATTGTTGGAAATATCACCACGGACCCCCTCGTATGACATTCCGAGACCTTCCTGCCCTGACGCACTTGACGATGAACACCTGCCCCATGTACATGCGCACCCAATTGGCCTCAGTTGCGGCAGTGTTCCGTTCCGACTCCGTCGTGCATCTCGTTCTCAACGTGAAGCGCAGCGCAGTTCCGCCAACTCCGCTGCTACATGGTGATTTTCGCAGTGATGATTTTATCGGGGTCGCATTGAGACGTCTGATGGATACTGTGACCCAAGGGGCATTCCCCAGTCTCCGATCCATCGAGCTCAATATGGCATCCGAGCTTTTTGACATCTCTATCCCCTGGGACGAGCTGGAGGGGAACCTACAGGCGACATTGGTGGACTGGGACATGATTGGCAAGCTGAGGATTGGGCGGCTCTGTATGTGTTTTGAAACTCGTATGTTACGTTTTTCACGTCGCTAACTTCTCGCTCCAATAGAATCCAGCTGGATGTGGAAGATTCGAGTTTGAATTCCGGCGACGAGTTTGTTCAGTGAAGATCGTGGCTTGATTCATTTAAGACGCCCAGTACTTACAGTCTCGTTTCTTTTCAATTTGGCACCTGACACAATTATCCATCCCTTGTCCATAGCACAAAGTATTTGGTTTAGGCTCGGTTCAATGTGTACCACAGACCCATTGACAATTTTATATCAGAGTTCGGGCTTTGTTCAAAATCAAGAACTTGAGGACGTACTAGTTCGAAGTAGTAGTTCAGAGCACGAACCAAGAGCGCTCTATTTCTGAAAAACGCTACGGACCTCCCAGTGGACCAATGCACTGGCGAGGACGGAACCTCGGCGAAAGACATACTCGAGTAGGTGCCTGCCTTTATGTTTGCGTCAGGATTGCGCTGACATCCATTTCTTTCATGCCTGTGGTTCGACTAGCCAGCTAATGCCTATCTCCAAGCTTCGTAATAAATTCAAGAACAGTACCCACCGGATACTAGCTCGGTGGTGGATGGTCCACGCTCACACGACTTGCAACTTCGTCCAGGTTCTTCTGTGAGAGGTGCCCATTCGATTCGGGCCCGAGCCATGTCGATAACCTCCCAGACGGTTTTTTTTTTACAACGCAACTTCGTGCTCGGAGGTCGTCGTTTGACTGTGCGGGGTCTGTTCCAACTTCGGTAACAGTTAAGAGGGCGATGTTGTGTTCAACTTTAGCTATCGGTGAACTTTAGGTATACGTGAACTGAAGAACTCCCAGGTACATTCACAACCATAAGAAGCCACATATTGGCTCGGTGGTGCACGGTCCACCGCCCACACGACTTGGGGAGTTGGGGCCACCATTCTTCTGTGCCGTTCGAATTGGGTCCGAGCCACGAAATGAGAGTGTCGGTATTCTTTTCAGTTTTGTAGCCTGTGCCAGTTCAAAGTCGAACGAACGAGCTGATGCTTCCCAACTTCCTAGTAACAGAAACCTACTACGTATCAGCTCCGTGGTGGACGGTCAACACTCACTCGACTTCATTTGGCACCAAAATTCTGAATCGTGAGAAGAGCCCGTTCGACTCGGGTCTTGAGCATATTGGGGACGTCCCATATCTTTTTTCTCCTGCGCTTTGGGTTCATTGGTCAACTAAGGGCACGCCCAGATCTCATAGGGGTATTCAGCTGCGCCACAGACTGGATAACGGTTCGGGAGTGGACGGTCCACGCTCGCATTATATCACCTGCGGGCAACATATGCATATCCGAGTTCTTCGTTCGGGTCCGAGCCATAAATGAGCGCTGACCCGGCGATACTCTTTTTAAAGACAAGCCTTCCCTCGCATCGTCCCAGTAGTGACTTCAGTGGGCTCATATGGGCTCGGACGCCTCGGCAAAGCTGATACAATATCTGGGAACTTGCCAGACTGAATATCGGCTCGGTGGTGGTAGACGGTCCACACTCACACCACTTTCGCAATGTCGAGAAAAATTATGTGAGAGAAGCTCGTTCGACTCGGGTCCGAGCTATACGCAGTAATGTTCCAATCCACCATTTTTCACACTAGTTGAACTGTAACAAGGAACCGACGCATCACGCTCCACTTCCTAGTAAATTCAAGAGCAGAACTTACCACTTACCGGTTCGGTGGTGGAAGGTCCACACTCACACGACATTCTCGAGAACAATTCTCTGAGGAGCCCGTTCGACTCGGGTTCGAGCCATATAATGACTAGACGGTTCCTTTTGGTTCGACGGAGCGCTGGATTGACTTTAAACCCCTGGAATCACAAGCGCCAGTATCCTACCACGGTGGTACGTAGTGGTGGCCCCATAGGGCCACTTTATCTTTCGTTGTGGTGCAATTCAACCAACCGCTCCACGCTTAGTTCAACTGTGAAGTATAAATGCAAGATCAGAACCTACCCATATATTGGCTTTCTCACCAAAGTGCAGAGGAATAGACGCTCCACGAACTGTGAAGTCTCTCGTGCTATATCCAACCACCGTTGACGTCTCCTTCCGCCCAGGGCGAATTCAAGAACACAGCTTAACCCATATCGGCTCGGTGGTGGACGGTCCACGCTCACACGAATTTCTCATTGCCAAATCAAAAAGAATTATGTGAGAGGCACCCGTTCGACTCGGGTCCGATCCATAGAAGATATCCAAGGTCGAAGGCTTATTTCTTTTCGTTCGCCAGGAAATTCGATGCTCGCGGCATTGATTACAGGTACCCGGAATCACGAGCGCCAGTATCTCACCAAGTTCAAAGTGGTGAACGTATGAACACAAGTTCAATCCGCCTTTCACTGCGTTGCACTTCAACCAACCACTCCACGCTTCGATCAACTGCGAATAAATATTAATTCAAGGTTAGAACCTACCAGAAAGTGGCTCAGTGGTGGACGGTCCACATTCACTCGACATTATGTCTGACAACATGAATCTGTGAAAGGAGCCTGTTCAATTCGGGTTCGAGCCATCGATGAGGCTGCCGATTTTTTTTGAACGTGGTTGAACCCATAAGCTTATGCCTACCTTCCTCTAAGCTTCCTAGTAAAGTCAACAGCACGACATCCCTGGAAGCTCAGCGCTCAGTGGTGGACGGTCCACACTCACACGACTTTCGGATGTCGAGAAGAATTATGTGAGAGGAACCCGTTTGACTAAGGCCCGAGCCATATATTTACTTCGCAGTTCATCGAAGCGTGCAGGGATTGATTGAATTGCACCGCGGTGAAAGATTTCCGTAGAGAGAGTGATAGCAACAAAAAAAGCCCATACTTGAGCAAGCCATGCACGGGTGGGGAATCGAACCCCAGCGTCGGCGACTGAATAACCGTCCGTGAATCAACCGTGAATCAATAATTATTCCTGCGAACCATGACACCACCGATGCGCACACAATGTCCGTATTGAGTGTCATGGATTACGGCTTTCAAGAATCGGGATTGGTTGATTCAAACAAGTTCAACCTTGATTCAACCAATTCCCAAAATGTCAAATCAATTCCCTTGATTGTCATGAGGAGAATCGGTTCGACTGCAAGACCTCGAGTACCTGGACTTCCGTTCGTGCTAAGAAGCAGTCAAAACCGTCCAAAAGGGCAGAAAATAGTTGGAAAATGCCAATCCCTGCCGGCCCGGGACGGAACGCAAATTGGTCACACCATGCGAGTAAGTGACGCGTGACTACCGTCCTTTGTTCCGCACCATCATGCTCTCCCGACTCTGGCAGCGCGGACGCGGTTGACACGACACGACATTGCCTTGTGCCACCTGTGACCATACGTGGATCTCGCCTAGACGCGCCTCGGTCCCGCTGCACCGCCGCACAATCCGGCTACGCCTCTCGCAACCCCGCAGGGCGAGTTCGCGATCCGTGACCAGCACATCCTCCCCGTTGCGCGTGGAAGCCTCGTCAGCGCGTCTCTTTACGAGTTGGTCGTCCGTCTATTGTGTACGACTTAGAGAAAGCGTATCCATGTACGAGCATACCCTGTATTTGTGTCCCTATGTACCTCTGCATTTGTATATACATCATCGGATTTCAATACAAAACAACAGTTCCTCGTCTCCGGTTATCCTGGCTTGAGAAGTAGCTGCCCAGTACGGTGGTGGGGCAATATTTGAATCCACTCGTGATCGGCCGCGCTCATGATCATTGATTGAACAAGACCTGCCTACGCTTCGCTCCGGCAGGGATGGCAATAGGGCAAAGAAGTATTTGATTGACCGAGAATTCCATTGAAAATCTGGTATGTGAGCGAGGGATACTGATCTCAAAGTCGACACAGAGCGCCGAAAATGACAGGTGTGATTAGCACTGCACTCAAACACGAAGTAAGCAAGCGCCAGAATGAAGGGCCGGAGAGAAAAATGGTCTGAAAATTGAGCATAAAACCCGAGTGTTATTGGGTGGGGTGGTGACGAACCAAGCCATGATTGACGGGGAGGTTTTGGGGCATCGAAGCTGAAGAAATCATTTGAGGAGCGAGGATCGCGCATGATTCTCATTGCGGCATGAAATCGAACCGAAGCGGGGACACGGAAGAGCCAAAGTTGGGAATTGTCGACAGGCAGAGCGAGCGAACCACAGCCAGAACCAGTTAAAGTACACAGAATATGATCACGAGATCATGGTTGAGCGCAAAGTTGAGAGCCAGGGTAACAGATGTGGCTGTTGCGGATATTGGTACGGGAGAGTAGGCTGGGGGAAAGCGGGGAAAGAAGGGCTCTAAATCAGGCCACGACTTCAAGCTTCATTTATAGTGGTAAATCTTCGGAGAAACGGCACTTTCCGTGCTGCGTTCAACTGCGAACGTACCACGCGTGCCACATACCCTTTGAGACCGCTGGGCTAATCGTCCACGGGAAGGGCTGTGTCTGGTCCATTGCGTTGAGATCCAAGGCTGCGCACGGTCAGCTGTTCGACCGCAACGGGCGGAGCGCGCAATGTTGCTGTGGTTGAAAAAAAAAATGCCGCGTTGCGTGGCCTTTCAGCGACACTTCCGCAGGCCGCAGTGAGAGAGAAGCGAGAGCAGGGACCCCATCAAGCCCCCGCGCACCACCACGGATGGAGTAAATGAGCATGTTTTTCAACTGCGAGAGCAGAGGGCGTTGAATGGAGATGAATACATATGGAGCAAAAGCACAGCTTACGCACCATCTCGTTCAAGAACGGTTAATCGTGTTCGCTCAATTCGCAACGAAAAAAAAATAATGCGACCTGAAAAAAGGGGTTCACGTATCCATCATCATCATGGTGCGTCGGGGAGTCGAACCCAGATCCGAACCGAAGGGTATGTAGCACTTTAGCCACCCTGTATCCCTATGGCACTACCTCTACATTTTCAAGTACAAAAACAATCGATAACATGTTGAATTTATCTTTCACTGCGTGCAATTCGACCAAACCAACCGCTCGAAGGTTCGCTCAGCTGCGAAGTAATTTCAAGATCAGACCCTACCAGATATAGGCTCGGTGGTGGATGGTCCACACTCACACAACTTTCGCGATGCTGACCAAAATTCTGTGAGAGGAGCCCGTTCAATTTCGGGCCCGAGTCCTCGATACGGTCGCTGACGTTTCTTTTTTTCAGACGTAACTTTGCGCTCGGAGGTCGCCGTTTGACTCTGCGGGGTCTGTTCCAACTTCCATAACACATGATCATGAGAGGTGCGATGTTATGTTTAAATTTAGCTATAGGTGAACTGACGAACTCCCATATCAATTCATAAACATAATAAACCACATATTGGGTCGGTGGTGGAAGGTCCACACTCACACGACTTTCGCGATGACGAACAAATTTCTGTGAGAGGAGCCCGTTCGATTCGGGTCCGAGCCTTGAGGTGAGCGCATTTTTCCTTTTTAACTCCTGGTTGAATCAACGGCTTGACGCCCCTCTCCCTCTGAAATTCCTGGTAATTTCAACAACAGACTCTACCCCGTATCGGCTCGGTGGTGGACGGTCCAGATTCACACGACTCTCGCGAGATGGAAAAGTCTTCTGTGAGAGGAACCCGTTCGATTCGGGACCGGGCCATGGCTATGTGGGCTGTTTCTTTCGAAATTTCACCTATGGTTGAACCAACGATTTGACGCCTACCTCCCTGTGAAATTCCTAGCAAATTCAACAAAAGAACACACTGCATCAAAGCTCGGTGGCCTACATTCACACGACTTGGAGATGCTTAGCCTGTTCGACTCCGAGGGTCCGATCCATGAAAGAGCAGGTGGATTTTTTGGTCGAGAACCTGTGGTTGAATCGACGAGCTGACGTAACTTCACAGTACATCTGAGAACAGAACCTACCTCCACGCTCGAACAACTTGGATGTTAGTTTTTGCCAACGCGGGTCTGTGAGACGTTCACGTCAACAAGATTGATGTAATATCTAAAACCTTGAGAGACTGATTATACATGGGCTCGGTGGTGGATGGTCCACACCCGCACGTGTTGGGATCGTGAGCAACATTGTAGGAGCCCTGTTTATCCTATGGGAGGTCGGATGTCTGGTTCGGGTAAAATTCCGAAAATTTTCACCCAAGGTTGGAGGAAAGTTCGGATAAAACGAGGGGTCGGCCGAAAAATCTCGGAGCAAAAGTTCGGATAGGGAGGAAATTTTTGAAAGAGGTCAGAGCAAAGTTCGGGTAGCTGTGCTTGGTCTGCACGCGTACGTTTGACCCGAGATCAATGCCGGTTTAGCTCGAACTATTAGCAAATACTTTCAGGGCTGACTTGCTGAACTTACGACTGAAGTATGATCTCGGAAGAATTTGTAGCTCAATTTGTTGATTGGGCACTCAACTCTCTCGGAACATTACGTTTCGCACATCTGCCAGCAAACTTTTTCCTTGCACTTCTCCCCGCGGAAGAGGAGGTCAAGTATTTCTCGGGACATGTTGAAATCTCCCCGCGCACTGGTTGATGCTTTTTGGCGAATTGACATCGGAGAACGAAGCCTCAGCAAAGGCTGTGGCGAGCTTGACCACCGTGCGGAGGAAAGGGAAAGCAGATGCCAACATTGTTGACATCGAGGAAGCTGCGGAGGATGACTACTAGCATCGCAGGGATTTTTTGATGATTTTAGAGGGATAATTCTATTGAGAAACCCGGGTTGCAGGCGGAAACCCTTCCATATAAGGAAAATTTTCGGAAACCCCAGGCAAAAGTTACCCAGAAACCCAGTTACGGCAAAATTGGCCGGTGGCGGCGTTTTCAACACCGGCATGGGTGCCGGGGAAGCTCAACTGGTTTATCCATCCAGTGGAAAGCTTTCAATACCCGTCCTGGGCCTCTATCGATTCCTGGGTACCGTTTGGCTTTACTTCTGATGCCTTTCCGATGCCATACGTTCCAAGCCGACCTGCCGAGCATTGCCGAAGCTTGAACATCCGTGATGGCTGCGTTGAACTGGAATTGGGGAAGGCCTAGAATCATCTAGGGTGACCTGAGGGTCAGACACAGCTGTCGCACCACCCACATGCTGTATGAATGGGCGATAGTGAAACAAACTGATATGTCAGACTGTTTGTGGAAGTGATTGCAGCCGGTGAAATGTGTGGCTGCTGCACTCACGAGAGAGATAAAAGGATGTTGGACCTGTGTGTACGCTATCTGCGTCCATCGCCCATGGATTCTGTGCACTCGAGTATGTATATCGCACAGAATAACACTGTGCCGTGGATGCCGATAAATCGGCAGCTTCGGCAGCAATCACGGCATTGGGAGGGTTCCTCGCTGCAACCCGGTTTCCAAATAAAGGTTGCGAAAACCCGGGTTTCTGGATAGAATTATCCATTTTAGAGCCCTCAAATTAATATTTTCCGGAAAATTAGAGGTTAGATTCAAAGTTCGCGTAAAATGGGGGCTGGGGTCCCACTAGATGCAGAATTCGGGTGAAATTTTGGGTGGGACCGACCAAAAAGTTCGGGTAAAACTTTTCGGAGGGCCGAAATCGGCATCCGACCTCCCATGGGATAAACAGGGCTCCTAACATTGTGTTGCGAGAGGAGCCCGTTCGATTCGGGCCCGAGCCATATGATCTTAGGCAAACAAGCTTCTCCTTTTGCTTTGTGCGTTTTTGTAGCCCAAGATCAAACCCTGGCAAAACCATCGGCGAAGAACTTTGAATCGGGGCGGGAGACTTTGCGGTTTCCCGCCGAAAGCTATGCAGATGAGTATTGGGGGTAAGTACAAGGAGAAGTTACAGAATATCGATGAATCGATGTCGGAGCTCAAAGCATCCAGCTTGCCCCGGGAATTCTGTGATACGCCTCCCCCGACCGATACACAAAGCCCCGATTACTTGCCGCTAGCTGCGAAAGCGCCGCGTTCACAGTGGAATCAAGAGACACAGGCGCGCCTGTGAGGAGGGGATCGATGGAAAGAGTATCGAGAGACACCGGCGCGCCTATGGGGAGGGGATGAATGGAAAGGTGAAGTGGTGCGGTCCCAAGGTGCCGTGCCAGCCGGGACTTGACGAGGTCCACGAGTACACCGTGGTTAAAAGCGAGGTTCGACACTAAAGTGAGATGCGCGAGATGTGGGACGAGTGCATGCTGCGCTGGTTTCCACATCATTGCACGTAGAAAGCTGTCGCATACGAGGACCGAATCTTCGGGGTCATTGCGTTCACCGGGCGCGTCTCTTCGAGCCCCTGGAGGCAAGATAGCACCTCGAGAAGATCCTTCTCCTTGATTCGCACCTCGGTGATACACAGCGTCTTGAGGCAGCGACTGAAGTCGGAGTGGTCACGCAGCACGAGGAACTCTCTGTGCGGCCACTCCCACTGAAGCCTCGGATACGCGCGGCATCCTAGCAGCAGTCGCTGCAGGTTGGGCAAGGTGAGACTTGCGAAGATGCGGTTCATCGTTGACGACGTCTGATGTAGATCGGATTCCCGGCCGCAGATTGAGCGATGAAGACTGAAGATGGACGCGGTGACTGATGGAATGTCCAGCGGGGGCAGTGACCACGGGGCGAGGTAGATTGTGAGGATGCAGCTGACCGCGGTCGGGAGCCTCGGCAGCAAGGATATGGTGTCCGGGAAGTGTGAAGGAAGCACAAGGGCGATTTCGAACGATCGCAATTTTCTTTCGTCTAATAGCGGCGTGCAAGGATTCGGAGTGTAGGAGCGGTGGTGAAATGGAAAGGTCGACCAGCCTTCAAAGAAATCGATGTTGGCTCCACAGACAGTGAGCCAAAGGTTCTTCAACATTGGTAACCTTCCCCTCAGGACCGATGTATCTGTCCCTTCCAGGGAGCCGAGGACAAGCAAGGTTTCCCGCCGCTGTGAGTGCTGTGAGAGCAGATAGAGGATCTGGGGGTGAATAGGATGCCCGCCTAGGTCGGACCGAAGGGATACCGACAGGGCGTGGCCAGTACGGTCCAGACGAGCCATCAGCAGCTCGATTGTCATTTCCAGTGTCCCTGGATCACACCCGGGAAAGCACCAGCAGGGGGGTGTTCACGACGTGCTGCAGTTATGTCTCCGGAAGTCCAAGAGTCGGCGAGTCGCGGTGGTATGGAATTGGTATGGAATGGGTAGCGCGGCCAGCCGGAATAGGCCGGAATATATCGCAGAGTTTCAGTGGGAAGGGAATGAATTGCAGCGAACTTCATCGAGTGGGTCAGCATTGCACTGAGAATTGCTCGTCTATCACCAAGTCTCAGGGAAGGGCCAGACACCTGGAAACGAAGTGCGGTGGTGATGGTTAAGGAGCAACCTCGGTAGCGTGCGAAAAACATTTCCAGCTCCGATTTGGCGTCCTGATTGGCGATCAAAGCCGGCCCCGTAACGTTGTACAGTCACAGTCACGTCAGACGGCTTTCTTCCTCCATCCACGCAAAAAAAAGTCTTCCCTTTAACGCTCGATTGACCGAGCCTGGCGGGCACCAAGGCTTCGTAGGAGTCGACCCGTGGACCTAGGGAGCCTCTATCCGGCCGCATCCTGCCTTGGATTCCCGACGCAATAGACACCGCGGAGTGACGTCGATAGAAGAGCCAGCTTGCCTCACACCTCGCGAGTAATCAAGAACCAGGGGATCGAGTTATGAAGCGTCCTACTCTGTCTATCTGCTTTCTCTCTGCGGCTGCTGCCTGCACGAGAATTGATTGCAGCACAGACGCTGCCTAATTGCTTCAGCATGCTTGCCACTGACTTCAAGCGGAACTGGCCAACACTGACGGAACTTTGGTTCAAGTGCACGCCATGCCTGCACGCATCGATGCCTTCATCCTGTCGTTGGAAGCCCGCTAGCGTCCATTCACCCTGCAATTGCCTCGGATCGGCCCAAGGTATGACTACCTAGTGACGTCGCTTGCTTCTAAGCTTAGGTTCGCACTGGGTATCACAGAGATAATCTTTTCTGCCTTCGAGGCAAACTTCGATAAAAGATAACTGTTGATGCTACCCACCGCGTCAGCTGACGAATCGTTACGTCGGGCTCCCTGGTCTGGACTCACAAAAGGCTCGACCCTCGAATCTATACGAACAACCCCTTTTGCATGAATCGCCCGCCGGACTGCATGCTGCCCGAGCTCCACTCCAACTTACACCCCTCGTTTTACAGGGCTGCGGTATATGATCAGACTGTCAAGAATCTGATCCACCGCTCGCATGAAGGGCACGTTGCAGCACCCATATATAGGCCCAGTTCTCACCGCTACCTCCACCCACCCTCTCGCGGCCGCAAACGCACCCCACCCCCGGCCTCCTCCGACGCCCACTGGCACGCCCATGCCCACCTCCGACCAACTCGACTCGACGCGGCGCGTGCTCCTGTGCCTCGACGTCCAAGCGGGCGTCCTCTCCGACCCGCCGCGCGGCGTCCCGTCCGCGAGCGCCCTCCGGCGCAACCTCGTGCGCGTGCTCGCCGCGGCGCGCAGCGCGACGCACCCGCCGCTGATCGTGCACGTGCGCAACACGGGCGACTTTGGCGAGCTCGACGAGCCGCACACGGCCGGCTGGCAGCTCGCGCACGCGCCGCTCCCGCACGAGCCCGTCATCGACAAGCGCAAGAACAACGCCTTTGCGGGGACGAAGCTCGGGGAGCTCGTCCCCCCCGACGCGGAGATCGTCATCGTCGGGCTGCAGTCGGACTTCTCCATCAGAGCGAGTGAGTGCGTTTACCACTTGCGGATGCGCATAGCGTCGGTGGAGACGAAATGCTAATCATGGGGTGTTTGTGGACCAGCTTGCAGTGCGGCGCTGGGCCGGGGGAACGAGGTGCTCATGATACGCGGGGCGCACGGGACGTACGACCGCCTCGAGGTGCTCTACGGCGGGGGCGTCACGCCCGCCTCGCGCATCGAGGCCGAGATCGAGGGCGAGCTGGAGGAGGCAGGCGTGAATCTGCTGGATATGAAAGATTTGAACGCGATCTTCGACGATCGGTAGCCGGGTGTTCGGTGCGTGCTCGTTGGATTGGGTTGGGTGCCTGGAAGGAAGGAAGGAAGGAAGGTGTATTACTGCCGAGGTCGCTATAAGGAACAAACAGGTGCTGTACCAACATATACACGTCTAATGTATGCTACAGCCGATGCTGCTATGCGCTGTGCTTTCGTGGGTAGTCCACTGCTTTCGGTCTCAGTAAAATGTATCTAGTAGTAATCTACTATTCCGTAAGACTGCTTCTTGCTTCTTGCTTTATCCGTTTCGGCATTCTCCCGCGCGAGTCCTCAGCCCAAGCGCAAAAATCTGGTAGTCGTACGACGCTGTATTGTGGATCAGGTATCGCAATCGCAATCGAGTAGCATTCCTTCTTGCGTGGAGCCCGCAGATTCGAGTTCCTTGATCGCCACCAATGAAACTTAACCTTCAAGCTCAGTCAGCCTTCGGTGTCAGTATGTACACGCAGGCTTCGCGACGCGCCGAAATATCGATGGCCTGTTGCTTCATTGGGAGTTCATTTACATGCGCAGGGTGGAACGGTGGAGTGGAAGAGAATATTGAGTTCGCTTATCCAGCCGACGGACTGAATTTGAACCAGGAGTCCAGGACCTGTCAAAAGTCGAGCGGTATCTACAAGGTACGCCTACCCAAGTTTGATTGTGTTCTGATTGTCCCCAGTCTGAATCAATACCGCGGAAGTGGAATAAAATCGCAAGCATAACCCTACTTTCAAGTCTATTATGTCGATCCAAGGCAACCATCGGCGTCCGACATGGGCTTGCATGGCAAGCCTTGCGCCTGAATATCGTCAAAATCCATCTTCTTTTACTCAGACTCAACCAACACAAAGAACATCTCACCGGATAACTGTCAACGCACTGAATTGTTCAAACTCGACCAGTCGTTGGGGCGAAGCCAGTAATCACCCTCGAGGCTCTGTTTCACTGGCAAATATGCTCGGACAGGAACCCTGACCTCCGAGCTTCCGTTGCAGTGCCCCGAAATATTGATAGCACCTCCATGCCTTCTGTGCGCTTTTGGAGCAACGAAGGAAGGATGGAAATCCCGGAGGTGACGACTGAAAAAAGGTCGAAGGATAGACGCTGCGAGCTGGTCAGGATTTCGGCAGTTGTGTCAGAATGAGAAGGATGGTCCGGCGAACGACAGACTAAAGACGACGAATAGTCATCGGAAGGAGGTTTAATTGCATGGGAAGGCAATAGCAGAAAGACAGATCCCGTCAAAGCCCTTGGAGAAGGTCTATACAGCATCGCGTTGCTGTATATCTCCGAGTCCTAATTGCTCAAAAAATCGCATGAAGTGTAATCGAATCGCGCTAAGAACGATATGGGGTGAAATGGATTCACCGACCGTCGCGGATCTGGCCAATTCAGTCTGCAATGGAAGAAGAAGCTACAGTGTGGAGTCAGTTGAGGTAAACGCCACGGATGAGTTCATCGCGTCGATCCAAGTACCAACCATGGCTACCGCGGCCCGGTATCACGGCGGTATGAAAGTCTATCGGGAAGCTCAATGACTGAAACAGAGAATTGAAGCTTCCCTTGAGCAATTGGCGTCGAGAGTTTCGTTAATCGGTGTGCATCCACGCAGACATTTGAGCAAAGACGGCCTTGGCAAGAGACATATAAATTGGAGGTTCTGGAGGAGGAAAACTGGACTCGCGCGCTGCTACCGGCCGTCGAAAAGCCCGGGGAGATAGTTCATGTCCAGGATGATCGCACCCGCCTTGTCCAGCTCCTCTTCAACCTGCGCGCTGATCTTCTCCCCGCGCGTCACCCGGCCGCCCTCAACCAGCTCCGTGTGGTCGTACGTGCCGTGTGCGCCGCGCATCAACAGCACCGTGTTCCCCCGCAGCAGCGCCGCTCTGCACGCTGCCGCCGACGCAAGCCAACATCAGCACCACGCGGATAAGCAGGAAGGCGGAAGGACGACGCACTGGCCCTGACGGAGTACTCGGACATCAGGCCGACGACAACGACCTCCGCGTCGGGTGCAACGAGCTCGCCGAGCTTCGTCCCCAAGAACGCGTTCGTCTTGCGCTTGTCGATGAGCAGCTCCCCGGGCAGCGGCGCGTGCAGCAGCTCCCACGTCGGCGTGCCCTCCTCGTCGGGCTCCCCCACCTCGCCGCAGTTGCGGAAGTGGATGATCTGCGGGGTGTGCTCCGCGTGCCGCGCGTGCGCGAGGACGAGATCGATGTTCGCGCGGACGGTGCGCGCGGCGGGGATGCCTTGGGGTGGGTCGGCGATGAGGCCGAGTTGGAGGTTCAGGACGAGGAGGACGCGGCGGCTGGTCATGGCAAGGGAAGGGTGCTATTGCAGCGGGGGATAATCCGATTGATGAGTAAGCATCTTCCCACGTGGCGGATTTCCCGGTCCTTGCCCGGTCCGGTGCTAGTTCCCGCTTGGACCGATACGTTATCGCTGGATACGCGAGCGCGTCTGGAGGGGTGAATAAATATTGGGTGATTCAATATCGGACAGCATACATGACTTTGCATGTAGCGCCCATTGTGTAATCAAAACGGCTAGCTTTGAACCGTACTTAGAAGGACACGAAGACAGCAACTTTCAAAATCAAATCAGAGTTAACGCTGTAGTCAAAATACTCGAGCACTCACAGTTTTAGACCTGGCTGGCGTAGGGCTCAATACTAGCGTTCAATTAGATGCAAATCGGAAGCCACAAAAAAGAAAGTCTTCCCAACATCTCGACACTGCCCGGGCCCGAGTCGAACGAGCTCTTCCCACGGAATTCGATTACGCCGGTCGAAGTAGTGTGGGCATGGATCGTCCACCACCGATCATATACGTGTTCTCCATTATCCCAGAGACATTGGGATCTAGCCTGTTTGTGGTTGCGTCATATCAAAAAAGAACTACCACCCCTTGGGCAACACATGGCTCGGACCCGAGTCGAACGGGCTCCTCTCACAGCAGCTAACATATCGATATGAGTGCTCAACCCGCGTGAGTGTGTACCGTCCACCACCGAGCTGACGTGTGGTAGGCTCTGTTGTTGGATTTGGGTTTACATTTGGCGGGATGTCATGAGGTATGCGCGAGCTCGTTGGTTCGATTAACCGGAACAAATTACACCAAGCTAGGACGTGTGGTTGTTGATCGTACACCGCCGAGCTTATACGCGTTGCTGATTTTGCTACAGATGTTGGGATCCAGCCTGTTTGTTCAATTCCGTCATATTAAAAAAGAATCAACTATAATTTAGAAATATGGCTCGGACCCGAGTCGAACGGGCTCCTCTCACAGAATCTTGTACAGTGCATCATCCTTCAAGCCACGTGAGTGTGTACCGTTCACCACCGAGCTGACATGTGGTAGGCTCTGTTGTGGGATCTACATTTGCCGCGATGTCGTGAGGTATGCGGTAATATGTTGGTTGAATTCTGTATCTACCGGAAAATTGCGGCCAAGGTCGGGTGAGTGTTGGTCGTCCCTTAGCGAGCAAATACATAGTACAGCAGTTTGCATAATTTCGTGAAAACCCAAAAATTTTACGCGCTGTCACGCGTACAAGCACACGGTCCTGGAGGGCATTCAACAGCTTCCAAGGCACTTTCGATGAATGATAATGGAGTATAATGCTCACGGGCTGCTTGGGAAAGGAGCGGAGAGCTCAAGGATATCGGTTTGATGGACTTCGGCAAACGCCGTGACTGCGGCATCGAGCCGGCATCTATGTTTAAGGGTTGTGGGGGACATGGGAGTGCAATGGGATGTCTCCCGAAGCAAAACTAAGGCTGCGGCATGGCACAGACCTCCTCTGCGCTTCATTCATACCGGCACGTGACAAGGCGCCAAATTTTTGCAGTTTCACGAAATTATGCAAACTGCTGTAAGTACAGTGTTTCAGGAAGTAAAGGCTCGGTGGTTGCACCATACATAGAACAAAAAACGGGTAGCTTTGAACCATAAGTACTTGGAAGGACACTGTCACACGAAAAAAACAAAAATTTCACAGTCAAATCAAATCAGACTCAACGCTGTAGAGGTGGTCGAAGACCCTCAATCTTAGGCCCATCTGCGGAACGGTTCAGCCAATGGGATTCGGAAGCCAAAAGAAAAGAACTCTTCCCTGCACGATGTCACAGCCCGGGCCCGAGTCGAACGGGCTCCTCCCACAGGTGAAAGGAACTCGTTTCATTCAAGTAGTGTGGGTGTGGATCGTCCACCACCGAGCTTATACTGGCTCCACATTATCCCAGAACTGTTGGGATCCAGCCTGTTTGTTGTTCCTTCATATTCAAAAAGAATCAACTCTAATCTAGAGATATGGCTCGGACCCGAGTCGAACGGGCTCCTCTCACAGCAGCTAAGGTGTCGTTATACCTCCAAAGTGCGTGATTGTGTGTCGTCCACCACCGAGGCGATATATATGTGGTAAGCCCTGTTGTTAGATTCACATATGCCGGGGTGTCAGGTATGTGTTAACTCGTTGGTTCAATGGTTGAATTCACCGGAAAGGTTTTGCGAGGTCGTGTGGGTGTTGGACACGAACGTGTCCGGAGGCGGACAGCATACATGACTTTGCAGTTGGCGTACGCCCATTGTGTAATAAAAACGGGTAGCTTTACACCGTACTTAGAAGGACACTGTCACGCGAAGAGAGAAACTTTCACAATCAAATCAGAGTTGACGTTGTAGAAGGTGGTCGAAGGCTCACAACTTTAAGCCCAGCTGCAGTACGGTTCAACTCAATGTCAATCGGAAACCAAAAAAAGTTATACCGACATCTTAACACTGCCCAGGCTCGAGTCGAACGAGCGCCTCCCACAGAATTGCACCGGCGATCCCTGTCAAGTAGTGTGGGTGTGGATCGTCCACCACCGAGCTTATACAAGTTTTATTTTGGTGGTGTAGCCGTTAGCTTCCTGGCAAAAAAAGAATTGCTCTGCTGGAGGAACATGGCTCGGACCCGAATCGAACGAGCACCTCTCACAGAATTCTGTACAGAGTATCATTCTTCTCAAGGCACGTGAGTGTGCGCCGTTGACCACCGAGCTGATATGCGGTAGGCTCTGTTGTGGGATCTACTTTCGCCGGGGTGTCAGGAGGTATGTGTGAACTCGTTGCTTGAATTCTCAGGAATGAAGTGCGCCAGGACGTGTGGGTTTCTGATTTTAGAGATGTTGGCACCTAGCCTGTAGTGTCAGTTTTCTGGTTCCTTCAGTATATCATAAAAAGAAATCCCTTGGCACCTGGAACATGGCTCGGACCCGAGTCGAACGGGATTCTCTCACAGTATCTAATATGACTCTATATCCAAGGCACATGAGTGTGTACCGTTCACCACCGAGCCGACATATGGTAGCCTCTGTTGTTGGATTTACATTTGCCGGGGTGTCGTGAGGTATGTGTTGACTCGTTGGTCGAATTCACCGGTACACCAAGCTATGGCGTTTGGGGATCGTCCACCAGCGAGTAAATAAATACCACGTATACTGGCCCTAGTATACCGTGTTGGAGAAAACAAAAGCCCGGTAGTTGCACCATGCATATGTATAAAAAAACCTGAATGCGACCTAGCCATCCGTGAGTGCGTACCGTCCACCACCGAGCTGACATGTGCCGTGTGGTAGGCTCTGTTGTTGGATCTAATTTGCCGGGATGTCATTAGAGTATGTTACAGTTAACTTGTTGGTGAATTGTCAGGAATGAAGTGCGCCAGGACGTATGGGTGTCGGCCGTCCCCGAGCGAGGAAACATATGACAAGTCGGCTGGCCTTATACCGTATCGCAGGAAAAAAAAAGCTCGGTGGTTGCACCATAGAAAAAGACCTGAATGCCACTTGCCATAGCTCGGGCCCGAACCGAATGGGCTCTTCTCACTATTCCGAAATTTGTTGTGAACCAGTCTAAGTCGTGTGAGTGCGTCCACCACCGAGCCAGTATCCAGTGTACTTAGTTCTTGAGTATACTACCGAGTTTTGCTCAACATTTCGCGGAGAAAGACAGGAAGGACGTGCAAAACTTAGATGCAGCCCTATGGGTTGGGACTCCGGACCAAGCCGTTAAGTTAGCTGTTTGTTTCAATCGTATTTGGACAGCACCAACTCAATTTCCCAGAACATGCATGGTTAAGGGCCGAGTGGAACAGGCTCCTCTCACAAAATCATGCTCGTCATTCCGAAAGTCGTGTGAGTGTGAACATTCTGGGCACAAGTCGGAACGAAAATTTATGGCGGTCAACAATCCGAAGCAGTGAGTTGTCTTATGTATTTTGTGCATCTGCATGCCTCACGAGGAGCACCATGACTCCCCCAGAACCTCTACTTTCCCGTGAAGATTTTGAAACACGCGACTTGAAGGAACAACGGCTACACGCACAAATTCCTCCAGGCCGCTCCAAGCTCTGTCATTTCTGTCTGGACTATGTCGCTACAAACCCTTGAGCACCACTCATCACGCATGCATGCTGGCAACCAATATTGCAAGCCCGATCGCCGGGGTCACCACCCAATCCACCGCACCGAATATGAGACGAGAGGAAGCGGGAGTGTTGATCAATTTCATCGTCCAGGGCAAGAGAACAAGCGACAACGAATCCGTGCGCATTTCCTGACCCTTGTTGTGTCTCACATCGAATGTGGTGCGAGATAGCACAAGCAGCTGGGACAGGCATGAGCCGGTGAGATGAGAGAAAGAAAGAGGAGGAGGAGAGGCAGGTTGACTCACCCCGTATGCGACCTCTCCGCCCCTGAAAATGGCGAATCGGACGTCCTGCACCGCTGGCTGCCCATATTCGAGGAAGGTGTCGTACGCAGCTGGGTGGTGTGAGTCAGAGGATATTCGTTGTTTAGGGAATTTGATTATTACCTAGCATAACGAGACAGACATATGTGAGAGCCCCGAGGCCGCAGATGGTTCGGGTTGAAGCCGACAGACGGTACGTTGCCAGTGCCTCGGAGTGGGGGAGCAGTGGTGTCGTCTCTTCTGCATCGTCACGACGGACGCCAGTGGGAAAATTGTATAAGAGGAATAGACATATTGTGCGGACGGCCAAGAACCCGAAGCTAGCGCAGACACCGATGAGCATAGGGCTGGGGAAAATCGAATCGACCATGGTAGGGAGGAGGAAGGATGTGTCGGATGAGGATTCGTGTTCACAGCCTTCGGTGTTTGAATGCAGAGTTTTGATCTCCGTTCCTGTCCCCGAAGTCACCGCTGATGGTGTCGCAACTCCCGTAAGCGAAGTCAACCCTAAATGATGGAATGAAGATTCAGGGTACGGTCAGATATATACGTCGAGCGCACTAGATAAATTCGGCCGGAGCAAGTCTGATTCGTCATCTCACCGGGTAAAAATGGACATGATGCCCCTTCGCTCTGGTTCGTGACGCATTTAACCAGTGACTTGTGAAGTGTCATAATAATTGCGAGGATAAAATATTTTCGAACGCATCTTTGAACGCAACCTTTTCTTGGCTTTTTGTGATGAAAACTTCATGATTTGAAGCTTAATTGGAACCCTTCATTGGCCCTGACTTCGAAAAGCGGGTGCTGTCGCGCTGAACTAATCTCGCCGAAGGTGGTTGTCAAGAATGAGGAGGTCCGTGCGTCTGTTTGGTTCAGCATTTTGGATCACGTGAGGTTGCGATCACTCTTTCTCCGCTTGAACTCCATCCCCATCCCTACACCGAAGCGCCAACTAAACACCACTGCTAGACTACGATGTCATTGGCCAAGACACAGATCTGTCCCCTCAATACCCCGGGGGCCCGACTAAACCTCAGACTGCTGAGCGCCGCAGCGACCCACAAACGGCCCACGTCCGTGCCCATTGAATCTCGCGGTACTAAGAAATTCGAGCAACCTGACATTATCTGGTCAACGTGAACCATCTAGTTTCCTTCGTTTTCTGGCCCACGCATGGATTATTGTCGGTCCGACGCCGTCGGTATTCATCATGGCCACGAATATCGCTACAATATGTTTAGCAGTGCTGCCGACTCGGCGGAGACTCCGCCCGAGAACACGTTGACCTAGTGAGGGCAGCTGACAGAACTTCTACCGGTTTTCGCACGGACATCTGCGATTATAAAGGTAGGCGATGATTGTATAGTCTCGGACCAAACTCTCCTGACATCCCAATTTGGGTCCCAAATTGGGATGTCAGGAGAGTTTGGTCCGAGACTAATGATTGTACACCACTCTCTCTCGCCCTACTATCATGACGACCAAATACACGCTCCCTCCCGCCGATCGGTCCTTATCTCTTCTGCAGACCTTCGAGTTCAATGCCGCTCAGAACCCTGATCACCCGATGTTCCGCTACGACTCTGCGTCGGCGCGGGAGGGCTACGAAGATATCACCTGGCGGCGGGCTGTAAAGATGTTTGACACCACAGCTCAAATAGTTCGAGGCCACCTTGCCAGATGCGGTATTACCGACTGCACGACCCCGCCTGTGGTGGGAATCCTTGCATCTACCGGTGAGTACCAGCGTTCTGACTCGTCTTCTGATACCGATCGTTCTACAGGCGCTATTCTCTACGCGGCACTCATCTTCGGCACCATGCGTGCCGGCTGCACAGTATTTCCCCTGTCGACGAGGAACTCGGACGTCGCCATTGCGCACCTTATCGCCGAATCTGGTGTCAAGTATCTACTTGTGAGCCAAGACGCGCACATGCAGGAAACCGCGCGGAAGGCGCAGAACCTGCTGCAGTTGCGAGAAGTGCACATCTATCTATTGCCGATCCCGACATACAAGGAAATATCCGCCGATGTGCATACAGATCTCGACGCCCTCCCCCCGCTGGAGCCAGTAGACGATGAGCGCGTTCTAGTATTTGCACATTCCTCAGGTAAGTACAAAGCAACAATGTCGTCGTGCTCGATGTTGGACAGATTGTAGGATCCACATCGTTTCCCAAGGTCATACCCATGACCCAGAAATATTTCAGGACATTCAGCGGAACAAGTGCGTCGATCCGATTTTCTGTGTCGGACATCGAGTCTTATTCCTTCCTAGCCGATCTCAGCACTAGAGTACAGTCAGGCCACGGTGTCGCAATGTTCCGTATGTCCATCCCTCTTATTCAAACTAGCCAGACTCAATAAAACTAGACTCCTGGGGATTCAACTCCGTTATACGAGCCGTATACCCCCTTCCATATTTCTTACGGATTGACCGTCGCTTACAGATATTACGAGGCTTATTGCGGTACGATCTGTTCGAATTTTCCGCCCACACTCAACGCCGTCATGGCTACACCGGAACGGCTCCTGGCCTCCGTGCTTGCGACCAAGAGCACTGTTCTAATGTGTCCACCTATGTTCCTTGAGGTATGCATGTCCTTGTTCTTCGCCCGTCCGATTTGATGTGAAGCTGTTTGCATTCATAGCACTGGGCACAAGATCCCTCCAGTATTGAGAAACTACGGACCTTCTCCGGCGTTGTAGGTTCTTGCAGCGAGCAGCCAGCCATGTCCTCACCCTGCTCCTGCTGCGCTGTAGATCTTCTCTGGCGGACCCCTCGCCCAGTCTGTGGGCGATAGCTTGGTTCAGAGCGGCGTGGCACTTATCGCTCTCTACGGAGCGTGCGTACGAATCCAGGTTAAGGGCCGCTATTGTCAAGCTCATTGTCTTTTCACTTTTATCTAGCACTGAGGTTGGGGCAATATCGCATATGAATCCTGGTAGGTGTGCGTACAGGCTGCGACATCTGCTGATCATGTGTTGTCTTAGAGCCGTCCCCAGGCGGCTGGCAATATTTCCAGGTGCGCTGGCCCCCCATTGTTGCGCATCCGGGCACATCATGACAAGCCGTTTAAGTTTCTTCCAACCCTGGGGCAGGTGCTCGTCCCCGTGGAAGGTGATGCCACTGGTCTATTATTCCAGCTTATAGTCAAGGTACTCTTTCACTCTCGACACGGTTTTGATCCCCCAATTGAAATTGTGCGCAGGAATGCGCGACAAATTGTTTGGCATTGACAAACACGGAGGTTGACGGTGTTCCTGCGTACGACACCAAAGACATCGTACAACGCCATCCGACGGACCCGACGTTGTACAGAGTTTATGGGCGTATTGGTGTGTTTAAGCACGAATATCTTCTATGCGCTGGGTTGCTCATCAGCGAGCAGATGACCAAATCATGCATTCCGTGAGTGTCCTTCATCGTGAAAATGCACTGGACCGATCAATAATCGAAACTGCAGAACGGCGAGAAGACCAATCCCGGACCGATAGGTGGGCCTTGGATCGGCAGTCGTACAGATGTGTTGACCATGTCCGCCAGAGGAGATTCTCGTACAGGACCCTCGCATCAAGATGGCCATCATGTTTGGGCGCGAACGGCCTCACGCGGGCGTTATTATCGCCCCCTCCGACGATGTGCAGGAGTGGGAATCGTTGCGCGATGCCATTTGGTAAGATGCAGATTCTTTCTGCCAGTTTCTTGTGCACTCTAACGGCTGCAGGCCGACCGTCGAGCAAGCGAACAAATTTGCGCCAAGCCATTCGCGGATATTCAAGGAGGTATGCTGGTCAATTATTTCCTGGAATTCTCATTGATTGCGACATATCCCGTAGATGATAATTCTAGCCACGCCGTCGCGGCCATTCCACCTGACGCCAAAAGGGACACCTCGGAGGCAAGCGATCCTCGCGGATTATGCACAGGACATCGACGAGGCATACGCCGCATTCGATCGTTCGGCGCCATCCACAGGCTTGCAAGGGCGGAGAGACGTCACGATGGCCCAGGCGCTTGAGATTGTGCAAGGACATGTTCGCACCAATGTCGGACTCACCGTCTCCGACAACGAGAACATATTCGACGCCGGGGCAGACAGGTATGCGAGTCAACCTGCTATTTTTACCTTGCACTCTGATTATGATAATAAATAGTCTGCTCGCTGCGCGTATCCGGCAAGGTATCATCCAAGCGCTTGCTGGGCGTGTTCCGGAGGCGGCTGTTCGTGCTATACCCAACGACATCGTTTTCACGTTCCCTACCGTGGTGCAGTTGGCAGCGTTCTTTTTCGGTGTCAGCCTCGGCGCATCTGCCTTCCCCCACGCCAGCAACGACTCGGATACCCCGTTTAAAAATGTGCCGGCCTCAATTCTCGATTATAAGGACAGCACAATTGTCCCATTGCGCAATCCCACAGCGGGTGAGCCGCCACTTATCATTATTCACGGTATGTGTCCTGCTAGCTAGGCCGCGTGCACGGATGCTAACGCCATCGCTGGCAGGTGGAGGCGGCTTCAAATACTCGTTCGTTTACCTGCAGACGCACATGCACACGGGGCTGTGGGCAATTCAAGTCACGACTGAGACGCCGAAAACGAGCTTCGTTGCTCAGACGGACTTTTACTACCGCAAGATCAAGGTTCGTTCGTTCAACGCGTATCTATCTATGTACGGGACACTTACTTTGGAGTTGCATGCCAGGAAGCGCAGCCCACAGGCCCCTATCGCGTGGGTGGTTACTCGGCGGGCGGACTTATGGCGTGCCGCATTGCGAAGCTTCTCGAGGCAGGCGGCGACAAGGTCATGCAACTCGTGCTCATCGATTCTTCGCCCTTCCTGGCACTTGCCCCGCGGCCCAGCTTTGCGTTTGGGCCTGAGGCAGACCTCAGCGATCCGCAGACGCTGCGCGCACACCACGAGCGCGGGCTGTGGGGGCTCTGCGCGTTGATGCGCGGTTACAACCACCCGTGGTGGCCGAAGCTTGCGGACGCTATGTGGGAGCGGTTCCACGGTCGCATCCGAGCGGAGGACATGTCGGAGCTGATGGCGAAGATGTACGAGGGTCTTGTTGAGGGCTCAGCAAGGGCGTTTGACTTTATCGTGAGCCTAACGCGCAGCAACCGGAAGTTATATAAGGAGGTGGTGCTTGGATTGACTGAGTGGATGAAAGAGTTGAAGGCGCCGGTGACATTGTACAAGGCGACGCGCGGCGCTCTTGTGGGTATCGCACCGGAGGCGGAGAAGGAGTGGTGGGCGGTTGGGCTCGACTGGTGTTGTGATTTGCGAGTGGTGGAAGTAGAGGTTGATCATCTTGATATTGTGTGTCGCGACGAGGTCGTCGAAGATCTCGAGAGAATTGTATGACCTTGTTTATCACTGAATATTATGTTCAGCACCACCTACTCGGTTTCCGCGGTCCGTGGCTTACGATTGATTCGTGATTGACCTTCAAGCGAAGAACATGGTTTTTGAGTGTCGTCGAATGCACTTTGTGAGCACTTGAAGTTCCAAGGTCAGTATCCGAGGTCTTTTACTGGCGGGGTCAAAAGTTACAGATTCCATTTGCCGAATGTACCTCAGCCGTGTCGAATTGGTTGAAGAAGTCATGCGTTACTGAAAAAACACTTTCAGAAACACGCTACGACGTGGAAGGGGAAACATTGAGAACGACTTCCTGGACACACTCAGCCAAAGGTTATCATGCTCGAGAACTAATACATGAGTTGAAGATTGAAAACCCTACAAATCGAAATTTACCGCAGTATGAAACCCGCCCGAAGAAAATGGCAAAAATTGCACGGGATTATCATGATTCCATTCAAAGTAAGGACCTGCCGGATGAATACGGACGAATCATGGCAACGAACATTGTACTCGAGACATGCAATGTCCGTCTTTCAGAAAATGAATTCAATGACATGGACAAATGCCTGAAGTTTGAGGAGCTCGACGAAGCGCTCAAACTTTCAAACAATGGGAAGGCACCTGGTTTAGATGGACTTCCGTATGAATTCTACAAGACACTTGAGATATTATTCCGACGAAGCAAAGGATCAACGCATGAAACCTTCGACATTTTGTCCTGTCTGACACAACTTTATGCAGACATTGAAAAGCACGACGTGGTTCAAAGTACTAGATTCCATGCTGGATGGCTCTGTCCAGCATTTAAAAAGGGAGACAAGTCCCTTATCAGCAACTACAGACCGATTACGCTGTTGAATTGCGACTACAAACTGATGACAAAGTCCTACTCGTTGCGTCTGATGAACGTGGCTCCATCCTTGGTCCACCCAAACCAGGCTGGCTTCATGAAAGGCCGTAAAATTGAGGACCAAGTGAAACTGGCTAAATTTCTGTTAAATTATGCAGAAGCCGCGGAGGAGGATGGAGCCATAATTGCCCTCGACCAAGAGAAGGCTTATGACAGAATCAGCCATACATATTTGATAAGTGTTATGGAACACATGGGTTTCCCGGCCAAGTTTTGCAACACCGTACGGGCACTGTATACAAATGCTGAGACGGTTGTCATGATTAACGGAGAGATAAGTGAAGCATATTTAGTTACGCGTGGGGTTAGACAGGGAGATCCGCTCTCTTGTCTCGTATTCAACCTGGCTATTAAGCCGCTAGCATGCATGATACGGGATTCCAACTTGAAAGGAGTCAAAATTCCAGGGACAGACCAAGATCTCGTAGTGCAACTTTTCGCTCGCGTACAACTGAGTTGGGCCCTCCTCGCAGGTGTATTGCACGAAAAAAAGTGACGGGTTGCGGTTCGCTTACGGGTACCCGCCGACCCGCCCTCAATCGGCGGGTTCCCGTACCCGCGCCCACGGGTCGGGTCCAGGACGGGTGCGGGTACGGGTTGACCGAACTCTACCCGCGGGACACCCGTGCCGATCACTACTGATGATACATCGGTCTACTTATCATCTAAGGACCAGTTGGAATCCCTTTGGAAAATCTTGGAGTTGTGGTGTGCTGCATCGACTGCAAAATTCAACGAACACAAAACTGTCATACTCCCATTTGGTCGAAGCTCGTACCGAGCTACGTTAATGAACGATCGCAGACTGAATCCCAAATCTCCGAAAGGATCAATCAAAGAAAGTATCCGAATAGTGCCTGACGGCCAGACTTGTCGCATGCTAGGTGCATGGATTGGGAACAATGTGACTTACACTACACCGTGGCCCTCGGTGTTGGAAAAGATTTCCCGTGATCTTGAGAGGTGGAAATTGACCAAACCAACTCTCGAAGGAAAGAGACACATCATAAATATGGTCATTGGAGGACGGACTCAATATTTGACACGAGTTCACGGTATGCCCAAGGAAATAGAGGACACCTTAGTTCGGGCTGAGCATACTTTTCTTTGGGATGGAAAAAAAGCCCGAGTTGGGCATGCAACTATGGCCTTGAATACCGATGAAGGTGGAAAACAACTCTTGGATATTCCTGCTCGAAACGAAGCTATTGACCTATGGAACCTACAAGCATACCTCGTTCAGGGACCACAACGTGCGCTCTGGTGTTATTTCGTTGATTTCATCTTTGCCAAATTTTTAGAACTGAGTTACTTGAACATACGCCCAGGTCAAATCATGAATGTTTTCTTACAAGACATTCAAATCCCAATTTCACACCGAACCCCACTGCCCACAGATCTGAAAAGAATGGTACTTGCAACCAAGAAGTATAAGCTCAAGTTCACGGGACATTCTATCAGCCAAGATGTAAAGTTACAGATGCCAATTTGGAAACACCCCGCCATGAATAAAGTGCGTTATCAAAAGGCTTGCAGACGAGCGGCTGCAACATGTCTGAGGTTGAACCATGAGGTACGGACAGTTGAGAATACACTCACTATTGCGACCCGCAAAACTTTGAATCCCCGGAGACCACACCAAGTTAATCCCTCAGGAATCGGTCGAAAAAACTGTGGTTGTTTACCATGTCGTCGAGACCGAACTGAGTTGAACTGCGACAATCCAGGTGAATGCATTGAAACAGCCAAGATTCTGATTGACAGCATCTTTGGCAAATGGAATCCAAGCATAGAAAATCCGGATCTATGTAGTGAGCTAGCGCTGACAGACGAAGAGCTGGAATTGAATAGGCAGCCGATAAGGCTTGACACAGCTCAGACCTTTGATCCGGACTTTAGCCTGTCTAACCTTGACTCCGGCTTCCGAATTTTTGCCTTTGAAGACTCACTCAATGAGATGCCAGCGCGGAGAGTCAAACTGGCCGGAGAGACCCCACATGAAGTGACAATCTTCATCCATGCACAAATCCAACATCCCGGAGAATTTAATCCAACAATCAGATTGTTTATGCCGACAGAATCCAATGCCCATTTTGAAAATATGAACATGAACCTCACATTCGATGATGGTGAAATACCGTTAACCTTCTCTTCAGCACTCCTAGGAGGCTTGCTACTCATTCTACAGGATACACGACATAATGTACCACTTCTCGTATGCTCGTCTTCGGAATTCCTACCACGAGCACTAATCCGGGACAGAATCAAATCAGAAAACAATATATTGGATCCCAATTACCGTCTTCTCAAGTCCGTCTTGGCTATGCTGAATGAAAGAACAGCCAGAGTTCGTTTCATGACAGTCTCTGATAATAGAGCAAGAAATCTAACAAATGAGCAAGCTCGCGCAGTCGAACTCGATACAGAAGTGGACCTAATGTTTAAAAATCCAGGGATTCTGCTAAGTCAAGGTTCACAGCGGTACTTCACGAAGGTCATACGTAAATTGAGAGCAACGACCCAACGAAAATCCACATTTACGAATCTCGACCGAATACGATGCTCGGTTGAAGAGATCTCAAACTACACCCCAACTGATGCATCCATCTGGAAGTCAATAAGGTCGACAACTTTCCAACGCCTGACACGGGAATTCTTCTGGAAGTGTATTCATAACACTTTCAGAGTGGGAGACTTTTGGACCCACATAAACAATGCAGAAATATGTGGCGAGTGCCGTTTCTGCAATGTCCCTGAAACCTTAGAACACATCACTCTCGAGTGTATGGCCCCAGGTCAAGCGATAATTTGGAACTTGACACGAGAACTCTGGTCAAAAAAGTACAACCACTGGCCAAAACTAAGCTGGGGGCTGATTCTCGGTTGTAACCTTGTGAGATTCAAGTCCATTAAGGGTGCACCCCTCCCAGAGAAGTCGAGACTTTTTGCCATTTTAGTGTCGGTAGCGTGGCATTCAATTTGGAACGTAAGACATACACGAGTGATTGAAAATCCGGATTCACTACCAACAGAGACAGAGATCAACAATCGCTGGTTGAATGCGGTGAATGCTATATTAGAACGGGACCGGTTATTAACGAACAAGCCGAGATTCGGTCCCCTCGCATTCAATACCCAACTAGTTCTGAGAACATGGAGTGGGCTATTGATGAACGAAGACTCACTGCCGGACAACTGGACTCACGAGGGGGTTTTAGTGGCCATGCGACCCAACAGAAATGGGATAGGATAAGATATTCGGGTCGGAGTCCCACACTGGTTAAATAACGTGCGTAACAGCATTTCCTCCCTGGACAACTTCCCCGGCAGAAACTGGCCCACAACCAGTAACCCAAGCGGGTGAACTTAGAATGCTTCTGCAGACTGAGTGTCATTATCCTAAACGCTCCAAAAAAAAAAGTCATGCGTCACGTTAGGGTTCGAATTGATCGAAATACTACGGTACATCGATCAACAATTGATCTACTCACCGGGCCGAAGACCAATCTAGTGATTGCTCGCAAGACTTTGCAGCAAAATAGTTCCTATCCTGCGGGCCAATGCTTCTGTTAATTCAGCACGTATTTTTCATCACACAATGTCAGGCTCACGAGGACATTTGCAATTGAATTCGAACTGGAAGCAGAAAAAGGTATGTCATACGCGAGGTACGATTGAGGTACGAGACGTTCCGTGTTAGAGCGTTTGTCTCCGAGAGACTAGGTATGTCAAGCTTCCTTGAGTGAATAAAGCCTTCGGATTTGTTGAAGCGAACGAACCCTCCTCGTTGTCGCACCTTCTTGGTTGCAAACCCTCACACCACCCAAACTCTTGCAGTGAGGCAACGAAATCTGGCAAGCTGTCGGCTATTCAGTGTCCGGATAACGGGCCATCGCTAAACATACTAAAAAAAATGACTGAACACCACGGCTCGGACGCGAGTCGAACGGGCTTCTCTCGCAGAAACTCAACCTACTCCATAAACCGTCTGAACACCGAGCTGATATATGTTATACTGTGTTGTTGAATTTACTAGAGAGTTTGTACGGTAGCCGTCCAATTGTTAGTGCAAATAAAAAGGAACCACATGCTCATTTCATGGCTCGGACCCGAATTGAACGGGCTCCCCTCGCAGAGTCCATGCCACGATCTAAACTCGTACAATTGTTGACCGTCCACCACCGAGCTTACATGTGATAGGGTTTGTCCTCGAATTCAAAGGAAGTTAAGGCTTTGGAAGCATCAGCTACGAAGGTTCAACCAAGGTTCAGCAAAAATTCAACCATAGTAAAAAATATTGACATAAGTAGATCACTCCTCTCTGAACATGGCTCGGACTCTTGTCAGACCCGAGAGTCGAGCGGGCTGTCGATGATATAAATACGGAAGTTCGAGCCTGTTCTGAGACTTGAGTCCAGATCAGACGCTATCAAAGTTGGTCCTTACTATCATCGCTGCACTCAACTTCCATGGGCATAGCTAACTTCCCTGCGGAGCTCGTAGAGTCCGTGATAGATGAGCTTCAGAGGGACGAATCTACGCTGCTGAATTGCAGCCTTGTGTCCAAGCAATGGCTGCCGAGAAGCAGATACCATTGTTTCTCATCCGTCACTCTCTCAGCCGATTTGGAAGGGCTTCCGCAAATTCACAGATTTCTCTCCCTTCTTGATTCCCCCGGCGCGACCTTCATTACGTGCATCACCAAGTTGTACATTTCGCATCGCCGAGATGGGCGGACAAAACGCAAGCCGATTATCTCCGCGCTGGAAATCCTCACCCGCTTGAATGCCAGCAGTGGTCTCCGACCAACGTGGTTGACTTTGGATTGCCTGAACCATTTCACGCGTCCATTTTACGGCTCTCCCGCATTCGCATCCTCGCTCAAGCACCTCAACCTGCAGCTCAGCGTAAACGACATCCACCTGGACAGCGTTGGCTATATCTGTGCTTTCCCCGTCCTGGAGTCGCTCACTGTAGAAGGGTACCCAGGTTTCGTCATCCACCAGCCAGCTGTGCGTCGTATGTTCCCCCACGGTTGCATAACGATCCACGTTGCCAAGACCATTGCTCATAGATTGGATTCTCACTTTGGATACGCCGCCGATGCAGGTCACAAATCTGCACCGGGTGGATTTGGTGAGGCACCGATGTTTCGATGGTGTCGTGTCAACGCGTATTTCGAAAGCCCAGCTGCTGCACGTCTCGAACCACTGGCTATCACAGGGATTCGAGGTAAGGATTGACCTGCTTTGAGATGTACATATGTACCCTGACGTCGGACGATCACAAGAAGCTGTATTCCGGCGACGAAGAAGATGCCTCCACAACCTCCGGCAGTATCTTGGTGCGCTTGCAGCGACGGCCGCTCCCTTTTTACCTATCGCGGCCGCACTAAAACGAAATTTACCACGGTGCGCAGAGCGCGGTATACTCAGTATCGTCGATATTCCCATCGCTGAGGCGGCTGGGTAGCAGCAGTCCACAACAGACTCGGCGACACCGGCATTGAACACAATATTCTTCCTTTTTTGAAACTTTCTTTCATGTTGGGTTTACATCTACGAATACCTTAGGAGATGGTAACACAATAGTGTCGAGTTCGTTGCAGGCAGAAGGACAGTGCTATCAAACGTATCACATCGTGCAGAGGCGCGTCTTGTGTCGTGGAGCAACACCCTAGGCGAATAGAATGAGAAGGACGTGTAAAGGTATATAGTATTGGTCACATTTGGCGTGAGTGTGGGTTGTGCTCTTGGAACTAGGAAGTCTGAAGAAATTCAAGCAAACCAGTTTCGTTTTTGAGCCATCAGGTAGAATAAGTGGTCGCCTTATGCATGGCTCGGACCCGAGTCGAACGGGCACCTCTCGCATGGTAGTAATTTACTCAAACGATCCCGCTACCATACGCGAGTATGGACCCTCCACCACCGAGCCATTGTGGGGTAGTTGCTGTTCTTGGATTTACTGGGAAATTTGACTCGAGGGAAGCGGCTTGTTGGTTGAACCATGCGAAAATATAACCAGTGTGTACTGGATACCGTGTTGAACGGGTGCCTCTCCCATAACTTTCGTGAAGATATCCATATCAAGATGGACGTTCGCCGTCGCGCAATCCTTAGACTCGAAGCAGTCTCGTTTTCCGCAAACACGAAATTGATGACGGTCGATCAATGCGCAAGCGCCTTTGATCGGCTGTCATCAAATCTGTGTTTTTGGGCGTCCGGCTGTGTTCGAGCCTACGCAATCCTGAATTTCGGCCTCCCAAGCCGCGATAGATGAGTCCTCCGGTCTGTACATTTTACCGGTACAAAGCGATAGCTGGTTAGTCTCTGAACCAGACAGTCCACCCGCCTCTCGCGTTTTGATTGAACGTAGTAGTAGCAGCCGGTTCGTCATTGCACCAAAACTTCAAGAGACCGTGTTTCAAAAACCTTCCAAGAGACTCTTTGCTGTGTCCGACAGTTCGTGCGGCCGTCGTCCTTTCTTCCACCGGGCGCCGCAGCTTCCACTGTCGGGCTCCCCAGCACCTGTTCCCGGGTCCTCCCGTATTATGCCTAGCCGGATGAGCTTCGCTCGCTGCTGCGCTTGCAAGAAGCCCTGGTCCGCAAGCTTAACCGTCAAACGCCGCTCGTCCTCGTCCAGCTCTTCCAAAACTTCGCGCAGCTTCTCCCGTGCCTCTTCGCGTTGGCGCTCGACATCGCGCAACAGCTTGTGGCGATAGCGGTACTGGAACAGGTGGACCTCCAGACCCGGAGGACAGTAGCGGAAGTCGTCCGCCAAGGCAGCCACCCAATCGCGTTTCATGAAATCAGAATCAGACTCATCCTCCGACTCCTGGTCGGATTCGTCGAGGTCGTCCCGGAGAAGGTCGTCTGCGCGCTCATAGAACAGAGAGCGGGTGGGTGCTTTCGGTCGGCGGGTGGGGGGCCCATCGAAATGTTCCACTCTCTTAGGTGTATCAACGGTAGTAGAAGACGCGGTCCCGCGCTCAGGGCGGCCTTTCGGGCGTCCGGCGGCCGCATCGCTCTGGGGCGCAGAGTGCAGGGCGTCTTTCCGAGGGCGCCCGCGCGGGCGGCGGGTGGGCTCTGCTCCCTCAGCCTTGGCGCACACAGCAGTAGATGCGAAGCCGCGGTAATAGCTGACCGAGTATGTCGGCAATTGACGAGATATATGGGCTAGAAGGCTAGTGTGTGGATTAACAAAGGTTGCGGAGGTAGCTGCAGAGCCCGTCGCGAGGAAGGGATCCATACGTCGAACAGGAATAAAGTGAGCGACAGACTCTGCTTTGCCATTTCAGAGAGGGATACCGAAAGGCATAAAGAACGAGAACACACCCAAAAGGGTCTGTGGAGCGGGAAACTCGTTCCTCTCCAGCCGCTGCGCCTGTTCTCGCTCGACTCCCGCCGTCCTGTGCCACTCGCGGACAATGAGCTTGCAACTTGAGGACGGAGACTCCCTGACACAGATTCGACCCAGACTCTTGCTAGCAGTGTACATAGAGCGCATAGATAGCCCAGAGTAAAGTGTCGGCGCCGTTCTTGCCAGAGTATACAAACAAGGACGGCCGATGTGAGTGCTTGGGAAGAAAAGGGATGCCGCTTCGGCAACGGGGGAAGAACACGACACCGCCACTGATCTTTCTCACGGCCGTTTTGAACCACGCCCGTAAAGGTTGAAGTACTCAGCAAATGCGAATTATCGCCTACGGAGACTGTATGGTAGGTCCTTTTGCTGACAAGTTTGGTCAAAGAAAATTAGGGGGAAGGGTCACGTCGCCGGCTCTACCACACCCATCTGCTCTTAGACTCCGCTTGAACCTTTGTGCATTTGCAACGAGGAAAGAGACACTATCAATGTGTTCTATGACTAGCATTGCATATGGCCTGCCGATACTTGAGAGCCCATGTACAAAAACGTGAAAGTATGCGGGCCCATGTCACCGCGCGGAGTCGAACCGCCGTCCTCGGTACGGCATTCTCGCAGCGAAATTGATACGAGGTGGCCTGCGTTGTCCTTCAACGTGAGAAATCGAATGTTAATTCGCACTCAAACGCCCTCAGTTTACATTGAGCAGTGGAAGTTCAACCACGTATCTCGTCTGCTCGCGCCTTGCATGACGGGATTTCTCGTCATACATCCAGTCCTCGTTTCTCAATCTGCGGCCGGGAATTTGATTCACACTAAATAAATCCACACCAGACGTCGCCAACGATGAATCGCATCTTGCAAGTCTCACCCTGAATAGTATTTTTCTCGGCGGGAAACCAGAAAACTCTCCCGCCCCGATTCAAACAGAATCACAGCTCATGCTCAGCGGCGTGCGCCGATGGCCTTGCCCCACGCGAAAGCTAAAAAAATGTTCCCTGAAGCAGGTAGTACTCAAATGCCCGGGCTCGAGTCGAACGAGCACCCCTCGCATGTACGATGCAAACTTGACACGAGATTTTGCGAGTGTGGACCGTCCACCACCGAGCTGATACAGGGTATGTGTTGTCCCTGAGCTTACCAGACCGTTTTGACTGGACCTGCGGGTCGTTCTGTTGAAATTGCCAATGCACGGCACACATAGTTATGGGATCACTAGCTCCGCTGTGTGTTGGTTTATAGCATCCATTTGTCATTGAACTACAAAACCGTAAAAAGGAAAAAGAGAAAAAGAGAAGCAACTATCTATCACATAGCTCGGGCCCGAATCGAACGGGCTCCACTCACCACCAGGCTGGCCGAGTGTTTGCAGCTGCCGCGAGGGTGAACTGCCTACCACCGAGCCGATGTAGGGTTCGGCTTGTTCGTGGATAACATCGATGCAACTTTGCATGGGTGGATGGAGTGAGTTGAAAGCGAGTGGGGTAGTCCACAACTCGAGATACTTACGAGCCACGCTGAATCGACCAGGTTCTCGATCATCAGCTGGGGTGAGAACCCATTCTCGACGCTGCATCCGATCTTCGGAATGAAGCACACGCTCGCGAAACAGAGAAAAAAGCGGGAAATAATCGGAGCACCGTCCAATGGCCCTGGCCCGAATCGAACGGGCATCTCTCGTAGAAATTATGATGATTTTATTCGTTTGATTTATACCAGTGTGGACCATCCACCACCGAGCCTGTACCGTGTTACAAGTGCGCTGTCCGAATGCGGCGCTAAAACGGTGGGAATTGAACACGGGTGAAGTTCAGAAAAACAAAATGTCTATGATTCGTACAGTGACCCAGTGGAAAGGGTGCTAAGCTGCGCCGACGAGCTCGTCAAACTCGCCTGTCTCGACTATCTCCTGCACGATGTCGAGTCCGCCGATGAGCTCGCCGTTGACGATGAGCTGCGGGAAGGTGGGCCAGTCGTTGAGTTTTTTGAGACCTGGGAGTGAAATAGTCAGACAAGGAGCACGGGCAGGGAGACGCGATAGAAAGATGTGTGTAGCACCGGATAGCGGAGAATATTTCACGGGGAAAGCGTGAAGGGAGGAGAATTGGATTCGAGATTGAATTGGATGGGAATCCCGGATAGTCGGTGGTACAAGGTAGGAATGTTTCCAGCCTCAATTTTCGGATACCACGGATCCGGAGAGCGAAGAAGCAAAATAAAGTAAACACGACTCACCCTGTCGGACATCCTCGTCTTGCAGAATATCAAAGCTCGAGAACGCCACACCCTGCTGCTTCAGCAGCGCCGAAATCTTGCGGCTGAACCCACACCGAGGCTCTGCCGGGTTGCCCTTCATAAACAAGACGACTTTGCTCTGGGTCATGAGCCGCTGGAGCCGCGCATAGAGCTCCTCCGGCGTGGCAACGTTAGTTTGCGACTTTGGCGAGTACGTGGGGACAGGGCCAGCAGCATGCGTCGCAACGGCCAGAGTAAGAGCAGGCGAGTCCGCCCCTTCGATCCGCGCAAGAAGGGCGTGTCCCTGCGCCGAAAATTTTGAACGCTATTCATATGGTCGTGCAAAGCAGACATACCCGTAAGATGACGAAGGAAGGGACCGCTTCGACGTCGAACGATTCCGCGATGTCCGCTTGCTCCTCCGCTTCAATGTTCAACACCAGGACGTTAGGGTGCTTCTTGGCCAGCTCTGCAACGACCGCATTCATCTGGGTGCATGGAGCGGCCCACGGGGCCCAAAAATTGAGCAAGGAGACGCGGTTCAGGTCGGCAGAGAGCAAGGACTGGAAGTGGGGAGCATCGGCGACGGCTACGAGGTTGGGCGCGGAAGAGGAGGAGAACATGGTGATTGGTAAACACAGAGAGTGAAAAATCCGTTTCGGGCGATCTAGCCGAGTGATGCCGATGGACGCTTGATCAGCTTCGGCCATCCGCCCGAGCTTGGTTCAATTTCGGTTCATCTCCTCCCAAGGATTGCAAAGGGCAAATAGAATCCAGTTTCAAGTATCCCAGATCGACCAGGAATATCTCCAGGGCTCCCGGTTTGCTTCCAGCTTCGCAGTAAGCTGATCGACCAGATCGGCATCCCATTCCCACGGTTGGCGTCATAGCACGACATCTGTTGACAACGTCGTTCAAGTAGAGAAAACAAGTCCATCTTGAGAGCAGACCTGCCGGCCTGTTTCGCCTGTCTGGTTTATGACCATCGTGTTGAAAATGTATGTTGTCTTGTTTGGGTTTGATGGGTCACGTGTCCACATCGATAGTTGGTTGATCTTTCGCGTCTTTTCCACTTCCCTCCATCTTGCCCGCCCAGACAACGGGACTGCCGCGCCATCGCACACTTCCCCTCATGCCGTTCGACGCTCCGCTGACTACCCAGAGCTCGATGGCATCGACTCCCCGAGAAGGCGACGAGGAGGCCGCTGATTGAACAGACGGAGCTTCTGAGGAATATTAATATTACTGCGCCATCCAAGAACGTGCGCGCATGGCGGTCGAGTTTATCTTGACGAGGGAGGATGGTGAGCCCCTCTACCTGGTGTCCTTGGCTTCCTTGGCCGCGCGCAGCCGGAGCGCGGTGGATTCTGGGGCACGGACAGAACCATCTGCTGGATGATACACAAGCGCAGTACGTCTCCGACCCTTTCTAGGCGTACGTCGAATCGTGACAGTCTGTACATGTCGGAAGCTTGCTGCCTACTTTCAGCGATCGCGGCCTTTGCGATCCGCTGCGAAGGAACGACAATTTGCCTCCGCTCTGCTCGCACCCATCCGCAACCATGGAATATTCGTTCCACCAGATACCGCTTTTCCAAGCCCGCTGCTCTGGTGACTTGTGGAGATTTGTGGTGGTTGACCTCAGGTGCAACTCAGGTGAGTTTACTCTTGCTAGCTGCTCTCAGGCTCGCTCGTACCGCCGTGTTCATTGACGGTTCAGCAACATGATACTCCTCGTACGAATGCTAAGGCAGCCAAAATTAGGATTTGTGCTTCTGCGTCCGAGTCCCAACGGCTCGGAGGCATTGATGCTTGGTGCGTTCAATATGTTGCAGCTTATCTTGAGGCAGGGCGATAACTCATTCTATTCAGCGCCGACCCGGTCTTGTGAAGGACATGCCAAGTTCACACGTGAAGCAACGCACAGATGTTTGGTTATCAACATCCCTCTGAAATTCGAAACGCTTCTGTGAGCTGGGCAATCATTACTCATCGCCCGTTGACCATCGATCCGTTAGTATTCTACGAGTGCTATCCGATATAATGGTGCATTGGTTGATAACTTTTGCGCGCTAGGTATAGTTAGGACCGCAGAACAGCTATTTCGGTCATCCTCCTCGCGCGGTGCTCATCTTCTTGCCCTTCTGCCGCTTTTCTAAGTCCCCGTTTCTATAGCGAGAACGCGCGCGCAACTTACATCCTCACCGCCCAATGCAGCGCTTGTGGTACGGTCGGATTGCTGCACTGACTACCAATGCGCGTTGATTCTTTGCTTATTATCCGATGAATACCGCGCAGGATAGATGCGTCTACCCACCCGGATTGGCCAAGACACAGTGGTTGACTTGCCTGTTCCACGAGCCGAAGAGCCCTTGGTTGGGACGACGGACATCTTTGATGGTGAGCTCCCATGTGTCTTACCTTCTGGAGTTGAGGCCTGTCCTTCTTTGGGCTTAACCGTGTTTCACACCACTGTTCTCTTCTGCCTCAGGGGTCGCCATCGTCCCCGTCTCCAGCATTCGTTTTGCGGAACTTTGTCATATTCCTTTTCGTGGCAAGTCTTCTTTCGCAAATTTCGTGTTCAGAATGCGAACACAAGATCGTAGAGTAGAAGAATATCCTGCGAAAAAAAGTCGTGTTCGGACACCGAACGTGAAACCCAAAGTCGATTTGAGGTTATCAAATTTCGTGTTCGGCATCCGAACACAAGTTGGCAGAGGATATTCTGCAGGAAAAAAGTCGTGTTCGGAATCCGAACATGAAACCCAAGATACGATCCCAAGATACGATTTCGGGGTTCTCAACTTTCATGTTCGGAATCCGAACACAAGCTGGTCAGTCAAATCTCTCCCCGACTGGAACTTCAGTAACCAGTTCGTAAGTAAGGCTGGACCCCAAAATTGTATCTGGGGTTGATGTTGTGATTCTGAATGCCAATGTACGCACGCCACTTGGATCTTCGCAGCTGGTACCCGCCACGCTCACATAAGGGCATTGAGTGTATGAGGTCCAGCATCCACACGGAATCTGAGTGGCGCTCGGACGCTCCAGGACACTTAGTGCTGTCCGCTTATGAACTACGCTGCCCCCGATTGCTGCGTATATACATCGGGCGCTCGGAGTTGACAAACGAGCAGGAATAGCAATGCGTTGCGTGCGATATGACTTGAGTTCAGATTTTGGATGCATGCTTACGGTTCGCCGTGTAGGCTTTTATTTGGATCGTGCACTTAGGACGAGACGATGAAGAGAAGTGGAATAGACCCCTGCTTTCGGTCGGTGTTGTACACACATATCTGGGTGTAGTTGAGGTGTTCGCCGCAAAGGTTCGCGAGATAAACATATACATTCTCAAGAACTCAGAGTCTGTCAGAAATATCAGTACACGGCCATCCTAGCGTCCATGAACTCATTGAACACCTCCTGCGAGTCCAGCCCATCACAAAATGCAAAGAATCTGCACCGGTTCGTTCTCTCCGGATGAGCGCAGCGCACAAATGTGCGGCCACGATTGTAGGCCATTGCTCCGGCTCCAGCAGTCAACTTCCGAACGATGCGGTTGCAGCCGCATCGAGTGCCAGCTGACTTTGGGTAAGCAAAAGGGGAAACATGTTCTACAGCGGAGCTCACCGAGCCCCTGGTTGTCCCACCACTGCCAGTAACCACACGTCTGGGTCGGGCAGCGCTCAAATGGACGGCTTGGGTGGCTCTCGGTGTGCGAGACGAGGTTCACGACAGGCTGGTTGCAGAAGCAAGTGACGATGGTGGGGGCAGACATTTTTCTGGGGATGGTTTGCTTCAGGGAAGTGGAATGAGGATGAAGGCACATCATCTGGTCTTTTGTATGCCGCCAGAAAATCAAATGCGTTGCTACCCAAGAGCCGTCCATGTGGAAGAGGTCTGGAGTCAGACTCCTCCCCAGTCTACTGCCCAGGCTCCTAGCTAGCCATTTATCTAGTCTCCTACCCAACTGAAATAAATGACCATTTATTAAGTCGCCGCGGAGTTGTCGTTTCCGGCCATTCTCGCGAGGCTTTATTCCCTTGCATAGACCTCCACCTGCCGTTGCCACAGAACGAGGTATGATGCCCTGGGTTGGAGGACTATTGAGCAATTGGAGAAAACTTAGAAATAAGTCGGAAAAGTCTGGTTCATTAGACTTTCGAGATGTCGGGTTGTTCATCCAGCTGGAAAAAGTCTAAATTGTGGTGCAGCATTTGAAATGAGAATCCTCCAACCTAGTTTCAGCCTGATTCAATACTCCTGTGAGCCGTCAGTCTCCAGGTACGACACGGGATCGGCTGGCGAGTCCACAGGGGATCAATATAAACACCGGTACCCAAAGTGGCCCGAACAAGGTACATGACTTCGATAATCAGTACCGCAAATTTGCCTATTACTTCGACCCTTTCGGGGCGTCATACGAAAAATTGGAACGATACAGAGAAGATTAGCATGGCCCCTGCACAAGGATGACACGCTTTTCCGGAGTGGTAGACCTACGGGTTTCAATATTTATGCACTTTTTTCCAAGCAATCACCGACTCAGCATGGGATCACGTATTCCTCCAGTGGTTCGTTTTCTTAGACGGAAGAACACTATTAGACAAGGGAACGCTATTTAAGAAGCACAAAACATGCAGACAATTACAAGTGTCTGCATATCATGTATCCTTGTGCATGGTTCGATTCGAGATGACTTGCAGACCACACGGGGGAAGCGCCCTACACTTCTGAACTGCAACTGACAAGATCCATGAGCCACGCAGAGCTGCATTGCTTGAGACTTGGTCAATTCGGACATAATTAAACAGGTTCAACATGCACCGGGTATCTCGGGCATGCTTTGCTTACTCATCTCCCAGCTCATCTCCCAGCACAACTTAACCCATATCGGCTCGGTGGTGGACGGTCCACACTCACACGGATTTAGTTGCTCAGTCGGATAGAATTAGAGCGCATATGTCGAAGTTTTGTTCTTTTGGTTTAGCCGGAATTTCAATACTCAAGGGGAGTCGGGATCCCAAGCGCCAGTATCTTACCGTGGTTGTAAGTGGCAGGGTCCAATAAATCCGCCGAGTCACCGGTTGCATTCATCTTCTACCATGGTGCGATTCAACCTATGAAATGACGCTTGCTTGGAACTTCCTAGTAAATTTGAGATCAGGACCTAATGGATATCGGCTCGGTGGCCACATGCCTTTCGCAAAAATTGACGTAGGGATCTGTGAGAGGAGCTCGTTGGATTCAGGTCCGAGCCTTATCTGGAAGAGCTGGCCGTTTTCTTTTCAATTTCGCCGGTGGCTGGACCAATGAGGACACTATTATGAACTCGCCGGTAAGTCCAGAAGCATAAATACATGGGCTCGGTGGTGGACGGTCCACGCTCAGGTGCCATTTCTCCACTGGCATGTCCACGAATCAAGTATGAACGACGAAGTGCGCTTGTTAGCTGTAGGCAACTTGGGGAGCGAGCGCAGGATCGAGTTCCACCACTGAAGCTCCGTTGGATAAATCATCGCGTACAAATGGAAAGCTGAGCCCCCGTTCGATCTCTCGTCCGAAAGAAATCTGAAAGAGGCTGACAAAATGAGCCCAGGGTGAAAGCATGAAAGACCTGGAGGCGGAGGGACCGCACCTGCAACGCATGCATATGTCCTCTGTCCGCAGTCAAGCAGAGCACCCCGTTCGACTCGGGGCCGGGTCATTTGGCGTTTGGAGCGAGCTTTTTTTTCTGCCCGGTTCGCAATCAACGAGCCTCGGGGTCCTAGTGGCGTTCGACGATATCTCTAAATCGGCATGTCATCCTCGTGTTCAAACCAAAAATCCACCCCCTGTTCGGCTTCTCATCCGAAAGACGCTCCTCCTCCCCGCTACAACACACGCACACACAGTTCGATCGAAAGGGCGCTCAAATCCCCGCGCCACCCGTCACCTCGAGGGTGTGCCCGCTCACATATGACGCCAGCGGCGAGGCTACATACGCCGAACCTCGAAGAGCCGTTAGCCTCATAGGAACACACGGACAGCGAAGAAAAAACACGCACAAAAGTATCGCCGCAGCCGCCTCGTCCGCATTCCCACCCCGACGCGCATGAATCTCCGGCGCGTCGGGATTAGCCCCAGGTACACCCAGCGCGACCTTGTTCCCGTCAATCTCCATCGTCATCCCAGCCTCCTTCGCTGCCGTCAGTCTACCCCCAAACATTATACGTTAAGCAATCACGCCGGATACAAGGAAACAGGGAAACAAGGAAGAGACGCACCGGGCATGGATGAGCCCAAACGCCACGGTGTTGGCGCGCACGCCGGACGGGCCCCACTCCTTCGCGATGGTCTTTTTGAGCCCGATGACGCCTGCCTTGGCGGCGGCGTAGTTCGCTTGCCCGACGTTCCCGTGCAGGCGTGAGGTGGAGGAGACGTTCACGATTGAGTGGTTCTCGAAGCGAGGAAAGCTGTGCATGGAGTTTTTTTTCAACATGCCCGAGATACCCGGTGCATGTTGAACCTGTTTAATTATGTCCGAATTGACCAAGTCTCAAGCAATGCAGCTCTGCGTGGCTCATGGATCTTGTCAGTTGCAGTTCAGAAGTGTAGGGCGCTTCCCCCGTGTGGTCTGCAAGTCATCTCGAATCGAACCATGCACAAGGATACATGATATGCAGACACTTGTAATTGTCTGCATGTTTTGTGCTTCTTAAATAGCGTTCCCTTGTCTAATAGTGTTCTTCCGTCTAAGAAAACGAACCACTGGAGGAATACGTGATCCCATGCTGAGTCGGTGATTGCTTGGAAAAAAGTGCATAAATATCGAGACCCGTAGGTCTACCACTCCGGAAAAGCGTGTCATCCTTGTGCAGGGGCCATGCTAATCTTCTCTGTATCGTTCCAATTTTTCGTATGACGCCCCGAAGGGGTCGAAGTAATAGGCAAATTTGCGGTACTGATTATCGAAGTCATGTACCGTAGTATTTCGATCAAATCGAACCCCCGTGTGACGCGTGACATCTTTGACCAATTCGATACCTCGATAAACGGCGGCGGGGTGCGTGACAGGGGTAAAAATTTCGATAATTAGCGGAAAGGCGGTGTCTTCGTGGGTGCTTAGTGCCAGCAGAGTCTCTCCACATAAAGCTGGGAGTTACAACACTTTGAAAGATTTTTATTCTTGAGTTCTATTCCGCCAACTTTGAACCCGATTTGAGCCAGAAACTCGTTTGCAACACTGCGTAAACATGGAAAATGAAGGAAAGGCCGTGGTTTTGTCTTCTTGATACCTGGAAAGACCCACAAATACACTTTTGATTTTATTGGCATTTTACGGTCATTTTTTGAACCGTGAGACCAATTCGACATTGGCCTGGGTGACGCGTGACATCGACCTAATTTCGATATCGATAGGGGCGTGCGTGACGCGTGACTATCGATTTGATCGAAATACTACGGTACCTTGTTCGGGCCACTTTGGGTACCGGTGTTTATATTGATCCCCTGTGGACTCGCCAGCCGATCCCGTGTCGTACCTGGAGACTGACGGCTCACAGGAGTATTGAATCAGGCTGAAACTAGGTTGGAGGATTCTCATTTCAAATGCTGCACCACAATTTAGACTTTTTCCAGCTGGATGAACAACCCGACATCTCGAAAGTCTAATGAACCAGACTTTTCCGACTTATTTCTAAGTTTTCTCCAATTGCTCAATAGTCCTCCAACCCAGGGCATCATACCTCGTTCTGTGGCAACGGCAGGTGGAGGTCTATGCAAGGGAATAAAGCCTCGCGAGAATGGCCGGAAACGACAACTCCGCGGCGACTTAATAAATGGTCATTTATTTCAGTTGGGTAGGAGACTAGATAAATGGCTAGCTAGGAGCCTGGGCAGTAGACTGGGGAGGAGTCTGACTCCAGACCTCTTCCACATGGACGGCTCTTGGGTAGCAACACATTTGATTTTCTGGCGGCATACAAAAGACCAGATGATGTGCCTTCATCCTCATTCCACTTCCCTGAAGCAAACCATCCCCAGAAAAATGTCTGCCCCCACCATCGTCACTTGCTTCTGCAACCAGCCTGTCGTGAACCTCGTCTCGCACACCGAGAGCCACCCAAGCCATCCATTTGAGCGCTGCCCGACCCAGACGTGTGGTTACTGGCAGTGGTGGGACAACCAGGGGCTCGGTGAGCTCTAAGGCTCCAACCGTTTAGTTTTCGTTTACCGTTTCCCGTAAACTAAACGAAAACGGTTCGTAAACAGTTTATAACCAATTATAACCGGTTATAAATGGTTCTTTTGGAGGAAATAATCGCCCACCATTGGTAAGTGCATTCTATATGCAGTAGGCAGTCTACCACAAGATTCCATGAGCATACCATCCAAATCAAAGCTTAACTGTGCATACATTAGGGGAGAGCGTCGGATCCGCTGGGATCAATTCTCTGGAGAGACTCTCTAGAGACGTCAATCAGCAAGTGATGAGACTGGACGCGCACGTAGAATTGATGGATGAAGGGTAGAATTGATGCGTACTTCCGGGACGTCGTTGACAAGCCAGGAGACACAGTGATCGCAATTGAATCTCGACTGGAATGGGCTTATATTTTGACTGCTACCCTCGGAAAAATTGGAGAAGGTACCCCCCAGTACCTGGGGCCTTTCTCAATTTTTTGGCGAGTTTTGGGATAGTGAACATGGAGAATTGAGAGACGTGCATATCTCACCATGATCAAAATCACTTTGTGCGACACACTACAAGTTGGAGAGGCCGCGAAAAATCCGGAATATATTTGGACCTATACTTCCACGCATGTAAGTGAATACCCGCGCGCGAAACAAGGCATCTTGGGGAATGAGCCTCCCAAATCCCAGTAACACCGTAGGACTGGTCTCGGGCCAAGCGTCGGCACACATCCGTGATTCGGCCACGACGCGTCTACGCGAGCCCGAATTTAGCTGCGGAGCCCACCGGGGACAACATTCTCTGGAGAGGATTCTCTCCCAGCGGATTCGATCTTCTGCATTAGGGTTACACGGCTCGAATCGAGCCCGCCTCGCGCAGCCGAGCGCATCAACACTGCCCCATCAGGAAGATCCCGCCTGTCAGGTGGCCGGCGGCTGACGGGCAGCTGACCCAACTACATCAGTAATATGCCCAGAGGGCATCAGCTCGAGCGGACCGCCGGTCCGCGGCGGATTCCGCTGATCTCCGTCGTCAAAACCAGTGATGACCATCAGCCTCATCAGCATCGGCTGGCTGCGCCGCCCAAAACCGAAAAACCAGCGGCGCCTGATGGCTTTCAACCCCGCAAGAAACCACTGGTTTTTTTGCTGTGCGCCGGTTCTTCGTGGTTTTGTACCACGTTCAAAACCGCCGGTCTTCAACACGCGTACAACCACTGGTTTTTACAACATTTCAGGTTCTTACCTCCAATAACCGCCAGACAAAGCCCCTATAGCCTGAGTTCTCGTACACTTCCTAGAACCACGGGTGTTGAACTATGTATCTCAGTTATCACACATTGTCAACCAAACATTGACCAAAGCGCATGCAAAACCGCCGGTTCTGTTCAACGCCAAAACCGCTGGTTCTTGTCAAAAACCAGTGGTTCTGACCAGTTTCAGAAAACCGCCGGTTCTTGGCAGTATTTCCCCTTTGTTCACATTCTTGCACAGAACTGAGTCTCTGAGCTCCCGTTCACCTCACTGTAAATCAATAGGACACTGCCAGGACATGGATTAAATTCTTGATATTGGAACGGATGAAAACCGTCGGTTTTTTGCGACCAGCCGCCGGAGTACATAGGGGGCGCACGGCAGTTGATTCAAACATGTACAAAGCCGACGGTAGCCGACCGGTCACTTGTGGTAACCGGCAGCCGCCAACAACCGCTGGCAACCGCCAGCGACCTTAGGCCATGCGGGCATATAACTCAACTACATCCAAGATACTGCTCCCTTGGGGCACATTGCACAATTGTGAGTGACACTGGTCTTCAAGAGGAGTCAGGATTTGCCCTGCAGGGGAGGTCAGTCTTGGTAGAAATAATCAACCATTTATACCGTTTTTAAACCGTTTGTTTACCGTTTGCAGGGGCTCGTAAACTAAACGGTAAAATATAAACGGTTAAACCGTTTACAAACGGTTGTAAACGAAAATGTTTAGAGCCTTAGTGAGCTCCGCTGTAGAACATGTTTCCCCTTTTGCTTACCCAAAGTCAGCTGGCACTCGATGCGGCTGCAACCGCATCGTTCGGAAGTTGACTGCTGGAGCCGGAGCAATGGCCCACAATCGTGGCCGCACATTTGTGCGCTGCGCTCATCCGGAGAGAACGAACCGGTGCAGATTCTTTGCATTTTGTGATGGGCTGGACTCGCAGGAGGTGTTCAATGAGTTCATGGACGCTAGGATGGCCGTGTACTGATATTTCTGACGGACTCTGAGTTCTTGAGAATGTATATGTTTATCTTGCGAACCTTGGCACCGCACCCCAACTACACTTGGGCTTGAGGGCCATTGCATGCGCATGGCAGACCGAGTTTGGTTCTTTTTTAACTTGTAAAAACAATTTAATGCAACGATATTCATCCACGAGCACGCTTGGGTGGAGGTTGTTCAATTGGGGGAGAAGGCGGCCGCAGTGGGGCTGAGGATGTGGTGGACGAGCGCAAAAAGTGTTTCATGGTAGTGAGAGGAGGAGGGAGTAGTTGTGAGGAGAGGTGGGTGGTGTTGAGTATGGAACCGTTAGACTGAGCTTATATAGGGCATTAGATGCCACTTACTACTTTGGGATCACAATAGCGGACACAGGTTTCAGCTCGACGTTGGTGGTCAAAGCCAAAACAAATGCCACTTCTTTCCATTTCGGGTACACAATGACTGCGCCAAAGCTGGCATCGCTTCATAAAGGAGGGTGCGACTACTCTGGGTAAACAATGGCTGCACCTGGGCCACCGCCGTATTCAGATAACAAAGCCAAAAAATGTTGCCACCGCCCGAAAACGGACTCGGTGGCCTGATTAATCAAACATCGGTGGCTGCGAACAAACAAAGAGATGCCACTTATCGAATAAGGCCGTGGTGGCTTTGAACAATGATCGACCGCGTTTGGCCATGGTGGCAACTGAAAAGGTATAAAAGGCTCAGAGAATTCTCGTTTCTCCCCACCTCGGTTTGATGACACGGTCCGCCGTCCCTCATATCAATTGGAGTTCCCCTTGATTATTAAGTGTTGCACTGAACATCAGGGTGGACGGCTGTTGTGTTGCGGAAAGTGCTTACATTTTGCGCTCCATGTATCAGTTGTCATCGACGTCCCATCCTGCTTGGTCCCCTCATTGAACATTAAGTGTTGCACCGACCTTCATGTGGCGACCAAAAGAAAGCAATAAGCTTAGCTTTGAATCTTGTGGAAGCAGAAACAGTTCCGCCAACGGAGGAAAAGGTGATAGACAAACACAGTGTTTCAAGGATGACTACTAAAACAACTGGGCAGATAAGCACCGAAAGCGACGAGACAGTGGTCAAGGTACGAACCAGTGCTTCTCAACCCAATAATAAAGGCTAATGAGAGTAGCCATTCCCTTCGGACTATACTGTGGTCTATATTTTTACAGAGGCCCAGGCAAACAACGCGCTGCGTGGTATCAGAACTGGTCGGGTGGGGTTTGATACAGAATTTACGGACAGAAGGCCAACAGTAGAAGAGCAACACATGGTTGATGCATATCCAGCCGGCGGGGCGGTGCGCAGATATGCGCTGGTGGGATGGCAGATTGTGGAGCTTAAAGGGCGGCGTGGGTTTGCAGTGGCGTGGAGCAACATTGGGCTGAGGCTGGTGCAAACTTCGACGAGGAATGAAGTGTGGGTGTTAGACATGTGGAGAATCAAAGGTGAGTGGAGCGACCGAGCTATCTTAAAAGAGTTGAATCGAAACCGCGACAGCATTCCCATCGGAACTGAGAAGAATACTAGAATCCCGCCACATTCTCAAGGTCGGTGTGGGGCTTGTGAGAGACATCCAGGTAATTTGGGACGACCTACGATGCGAAATGAAGAGTCTGGTGGACGCAGGGATGATGGCGAGGCTCTTACTGGCAGAGAAGTATCCCAAAGGGTCGTACAACAATCTGGCTCTCAAAACTAGTGTGGAGGATGTGTTGGGCTACAGCGTAAGCAAAGAGCTGTCGGAGAGTGACTGGTCTGCTAGCAAACTAACAGACGAACAAAAAAGATGTGAGCAGAGCGGGCAATTTGGACGCAATTAACTCACCAATTATAGATGCGGCGCTAGATGCTATCGCTTCCATTCGTCTGCACGATGTGCTGGTGAAGGAGCTGGAAGCCAAGAGCAAGAGAATAGACTCCCCGATATCAGCGGCCTGGTACACATTCAACACTAGGATCGGGGAGCCGACCCGTCAACGGCGCGGGGTAGACAGTGGGCAGGAAATAATCTGGAAAACCAGCGACTGCACGTGGTTTGCAGGGGGGAAATTCCAAGGGTATCCGTAGGCCTGCTGTAGTGCAATGACGAATAGACGGGTGATCAAATAGACTGGTGATGGGTGGAAGAGACAAGTCGCAAAAGCTTAGGAGAAAACAGAACGTCGGGGAAGTGGGTAGGATAAGAGTAAGGCCGTGATGAGTAATGATGACTAAAATGGAAGGGAATGGTAAGCCGAAACTGTAAAGTAACCGCATTGAGCGGCGAAAACACACGATAATGTCCTTATTAGGGTGAAGTTCCAACACGTTGGAACAACGTCATCGCTGCGAAAAACACCTACTCTGGCGGTAAAGCTGTGCATAACCGAGTTAAAAATAAATTTTTAAACTCGGAACCCACATATGTGTCCAACACCGACCGACAGCAATCGCTCGTTTCACTGCTCGTCCCATCCCGAGTACACGATCGTAATAAGGACCTGCACAGCGAAGCGTAAGCATTCAAGTTCTGAACTTGAGTGCGGTCGGGTGAAATCGAATCGTGCACAACGCGATATCCTCGAATCGTAAGCGGACTATCAGTCTCAAAGCATCGAAGCCCACCAATCTCATGTCACAATGCGAACAGCCTTACGAGAGTAGTCTCTCGCAGCCAGACGCTCTAACATGAGGAAGCTCGTACCTCGCTTGTTATTACGAGAGCGGGGCAGAATTATTTGTCGAGTCCCTACAACCCGATTTTGCACGTAGTAAGTTATCAGCTAGCTATCCTCACTCCAATTACCTCAACCAAATCGTCCGAACTCCTCCATCACATCCACCTGGTTGAGAAAGTCCGTTTGGTTGCGCCTGACCGTGTCTGCAATGGGCCCAACAGCACCATCAAGGAACCGCATCGCAAGCTTCGTCTCCTCTGTGTACTTCGGCCAAGACGTTCCTGGATTGAGATCGTTCGTGAAGGAGATGTAGAAATCCTGTAGTTGCGTCACGATTTCCCCGGTGGGGACAATGGCAAAGCCGACGTCAAGGTAGTAGAGGTCACTGGTGTGGAATGCTAATCAGAAGGGATAGGAATCAACACCAGTGCGAACCCCAACGTCAAATTCAAACGAGCACTCACCGCCGAAGACATCGGGCGTCCCAGGAACTGGCTGTTGGAATGAATACGCCCACACATCTTGTTTGGCCGACGCAGTTTCAAGGAAAAGCCGGTTCGGGGCCAAGAACGTGAAGTCGGTCTCGAACTGCGCCGCACGGTTGTACAGCGAGCTGTTCGTTGCGAGGTTGTCAGTCGGGTGCGCGTACAGGGCGAGGAGTGCCTCGAGGGTCGCGTTGGGCACGGTTTTGAAGTTGGTCGCGTGGCCGCCGATGAACGCGCTCAGAAGTGCGTTCTCCTCAGTCGAGTTTGGCTGCGGCGACATGTCAAGGAAGTCTGTGCCGATTACGCTTGAATCGATGAAGACGTTAGATAAATCTCGGATAACAGGCGCAAGATTGGAGCGGACTCACAAATTGCCCTCGTTGCGGTTTGACCCAGTTACCTACGAAGAGCATGAGGGTGGAAGAAAAAAGGGGCGTCGAACACTTACGATGGGCAGCTGGAGAAAGTCGCCAGCAAGGACCTTTTTGACGGGGTATTCGTCGAGCAAGGAGCCTTGCGGACCTACACAAATCGCCCACGGGGGCAACGCGCTGCCAGGCGACTGGTAGGTGCTCAAAGCCAAGGGTAAGAATGTCTAGCATTGTTAATACTCGACTGCTCAGAGTATAATCAAGGAGCTTACATCGAACGAGATGTTTTGCAGGCACTGGAACGATCCCGCCCCTGTCCCACAGCCCGTAATGTTGCCTAAGACGTTGTACGCTCCACCGGGACGATCGTGCCATTCGCACGCAGGGGCGTTGGTCACAAGCGCGGTGCCAGAGCTGGCGATTCCTCCGCGGAAGGTCGTACGGGAGTCGGGGTAGAGATAATGCAGATGGACGCTGCCGCCCCCTACGATAGCCTCAACGTCATGCACTTGGTGGAGGGGACCGTCTGGAAAAATAACTCACCGGCAGATTCACCAGTGATGGTGATGCGCGAACCATCCCCGCCAAAGGCCGCAGCGTTGTCTTGGATCCATCGAAGGGCGTCTCGCTGATCCTGGAGTCCGACATTCAGAGCAGACAATGGCGCCTGCGCGCTACCAATCTAAATAACATACGGGCATCAGTAATGGGCTTCTCAAGTTGAGAAGCGGCACTCACGAAGCCGAAAACCCCAGTGCGGTAGTTAAAATTGATATAAATGAATGGCTTGTTGCTCGCAACACTTCGGCGAACCAAGCTGGTGCCGTTCCACTCCGAGCCAGAACCTGAGAAGTAACCTCCGCCCTAGATTATGTGTGAGAAGGGATCGTGGCGTATAGAGGTCCAAGTGCACAAACATAAATGTCGACCAGGACGGGCAGCCGTTCCGCTGCTGAAGCCCCTGCGGGTCGCCAGACCTAAATTCAGCAAAAAGTATGAGAGTATACTCGGCACAAGCACGGGACGAAAACCGACGTTGACAAAAAAGCAGTCTTCACTTTGGTTGGCGCCTCTGAGGGGAGGGCCAGCCAAGACGCCAGCCTCCCCAAAGGGAGACGAAAACTGGGGGCAGTCCGCACCGAACGCGACGGCATTTTGTGGCCCTTCTGGGACATTTGAGATGGGTGAAGCCGGCATGAAACGCGTTGAAGCAGAGGCAAATGGGATCCCGAGGAACAGATCGACCTCGTTCTGCGCGTCCTGGACTCCGACGTACGAGCCAGAGGTTGTATTGGCAACTGGGCCGCTCCCTGCTACCGCATCAGGAAGTCGTAGAAGCGCAAGAAGGGCGAGAGGATAAGGAATGAGCATCTTGCGAGAGGATAGACAATGTGTTTCGTGGGGTGCCCGTATTTATAACCACGCGCGGCTACGAGGAATTTTGAGTTTGCGCAAGGAACCAAGAATAAATCGTCAATTCTGCTTACCTCGTCAGACTACCCAGACGGATAGAGTCCCATCGGATAAACGGCGCACGGGAAATGAGTAAGAATGTGCGAAGCTGACAGAGTCTCGGCGGCGTCTCGCAATATTTATAAGCAAGAAGGTCCGTGCGCGTTTACGCGACTCGATGCGATCACCAGCAGCGCAAGCAATATAACTTGACAGAGTCCCTGCTTGTGCGCGGTGCACGTCCGTGCTAATCAGTTAGTACGGGAGTCGAGCCGGAAGACTCGGAGGCAAACGACCCACTGGAGAGTTGAGGTTAGTCGCAGAGCCTCTAGCCACACTGTATCGAATGAACACTTCAAAAAGCGCAAACCAATCGAAACTTACCCGCTCTCCCAAGATGCTCGCTTCCGGACCGGCTTTTCGTCCGCTGTTATAATAACTAGAGTCTAGACACTATCCCCCCAACCACGGAGCGAAAACACGTGACCCGGTGATCGCGGCCCGCTCACGTGTGGTTCCGTAACCGCGTCAACTTCAACTTCGCAGAATCGCAAGTCAATCGCAGTCCCTTCAACTAGGCAGATATACGCGTTGGGGGTCTGCCCATTGTGCCAGAGTAAAATAACTGTATGTATAAGCCATAGAATGGACCCATTTGGTGTGAAAAAATCCCCGAGGCTTCATCCAATGGCTTCACCCACTTTCACCTGAGGGAATGATTCCCACTGATGCTTGCTGTAGCCCTCAATTTTGCCCAGGAGCTTAAACTCAAATTCAAGCAGCCCACGAGCATGTCCTATCGCTATAGGCACGGATCGCGGCGGCGGCACGGTCCTGGCGCATCAAATAAGCTAGGATGCCGTTGGTGCGCACACCCTGAGAGTAAATGCTCCTTCTTTCACCTTCTTCTGCAATTTATCACAGGTACGGGGAAGGAGAGCACTGAAATATTGAATTTGAACGACTTGAAAAAAAGTTGTTGACGCGGTTACGGAACCACACGTGAGCGGGCCGCGATCACCGGGTCACGTGTTTTCGCTTCGTGGTTGGGAGGGGATTCTAGTGCTGTCTCAGTAACCCAGACGTTCCAGTGTGATCCGTGATTGACATTCGGACATTGAAAAAGAAGCGCAGAGATCACACCGGAACGTCTGGGGCATCTCGTACGGCAGGCCCTACCATCGAGTCACGTCACCCGCCAAATCGCATCAACGCCCACCCAAATGTCACGTTTTGTGACTCGATGGTAGGCATGGCGCCCCAAATGCCCCAGATGTTCTAGGGGTTTACCATTGTACTGGGTCGCCAAAAGGGGAAAAACGCGAAAAAAAAATGGGAAAAAGAAGGGAAAAGAGAGAGATTCAAGGAATACCATGGACCGTGGCCTGGAGCTTGAGTAAGCAAGTAAAATGTAGCTCAAAACTTCCTCCCGACATAATTTCGGCTCTGGTATGAACCAATATGTCGGACAGAAAAGGCTATGGGAGGAATAGCAACAGCAGAGCATGGATTCCATTGAGGAATCTGCAAGCAAGTGCGCAGTAGTGTATCCACTGGCACATCGGCAAAAATCTGCGACGAAACCAGCGGCCAAGGGATTGCTGCTCGGAAATGTGTTTTTGACGCAACCCCAAGGTATGCGAGACAGATATCAATAGCACAGCTCAGAATGAGAGCAAAGAAAATTCACATGGATTAGTGCAGCCTGTGATGACCAGAAGCAAATGTAGAACACAATTGTTGTGTGGATGACCGTGACGGACTGAGAAACAAAGGGACAGTGATTGTGAATGGGATAAGTAGTCTCTTCTAAACAGACGCTACAACAAACTGGTGCTCGTACCTCGCATGTTGTAGTCTGTCATTAAGATCGGTGCTGTGTTCGGTCGCCGCGGTATTAGTAATCATCGGAGTTTCAAAACATTCCCACGCTTATCCGATGCGTCTTTTCGTGTTTCCACTAACTCTCGCAGCTCAACTAGGCCTGTATGACGCGTATAATGACTATCAGCATTCGTCGGGAAAAGATGGGGGTCAATAAAATGTGCCAATATCAATAAGTGTGTAGACAAACGAATCGACGAAGTTTTCTGACATATCAAACGATGCAGCAACGGTGGAAGCACATTCATTCAAAGGATAAGGGGACGCATACGGTCCGACAGAGAGAGGTATGAAGGTATAAGATTGGGTAAACTTCAAGATACAACACTAGGATGACATAAAGAAAGAAAGCGAAAGGAGGCAAGTACAACATCGCATAAAAGCGGTCCCTTTTCATCAGCTCTCTGCCGCCTTGGGGGAGGGCACGGGTGACTTTATACGTGGGCGACTCCCAGTGAGCGCTCATTCGGCACGCAGGTCGGGTCGGTGCGCCGTGGCGGAAGCCGATGCCGGTGCGTCAGCATGCAAAAAAGGATAGCGGTGATGTCTGCGCGCCCTTCCGCGTGAGTAAAGGAAGTGAGGGCCTCGTACATTGTACGTCCTGACCTGATTCGGGTCCGTGCGCTGTGGCGGATGAGTACACCTGTGGCGGGTGCGCACACCCGTGCGCTGCGTCAGGGAGCGCACACGCTACTCCTCCGCAGGAGCGGACTTCGCAAGCGCCAGGGCGCAACTCTGCGCAGCATTCGAGTCCATTGTGCGAGGAATAACCCTGTTCCTGCGCCTGCGGGGATCGAGATGGGTGGGACCTGGATGCATCCATGTACGTGCTCTGGGCAGTGCAAAATCTTGGAGCCGGCGAGCGAGGAAAGGATGCGGAAGAGTGTACGCACCATGTCACCGTGTCTCGGAAGCGTCGTCCCCACTGCTTGATCTGCGCCGTGCGTAGCAGGCTCCGTTCCTACGCAGAAATTAACCACACGCGTGCGGCTCGATAACGTCGCTCCGCATCGATGGAGTTTGCCGCTTCAAGCTACGGGACACAAAGGAAGGAGTTTGAGAACGCAGAGGGTACACGATCAGACACATTCTGACAGACGGATCCATACAGGGGGCAACACGGAGTGGGGACGCGCTGGCGCAAGCTCTTCAGGTCAAACTACTGTTTGAGACGGACAAGGGAAGTGCCTGCTGACTATGACTCGCGCTAGCCGCGCCGACTTTTGTCGCCCTGAAGTGGGCCTGAACCGACGTTATGGGGAATTGCAGACGTCCAGGACGAGAGACGGTTTCGGCATATTTGTGCGGGAATTTCGAAGATTTCACGACATCCCTTGCCGCGCAGGCTTTGGGGGTCGACGCACACCATATCCCGGGGATTGAACTTGCGCATTTGGCATACTTTTGCGATTGGTCGTCTAGCGTTCGAGGGATAACGGCCGTCTTTCCATCGGGGAATTTGCTCCGTTCCGGTCTTGGTGGGAGGCTGAGTCTCTTTAGGGGGTCGTTTCGACAGATTTGGGCTGCTATCAGGGGCGTGAGGGAGGGCAGGGAGAGCAGGAGAGCAGTGACGGCGCAAAAGGAAGCGCCGTGGGAACATAATTGAAACTCCGACGATTACTAATACCGCCGCCACCCTTGCACGGTGGCGCGGTTAACTACAGACTAATGGGATAAGTTGAGGTTGCATACACTGTACAGCCCCACAGTGCCTTTCATAATCCTGTGGGCATGCTAGATAGTTGCCAGCATTAATTCCAGGTGGTGTAGCTGCTACAGACCGTGTATTTGGTGACGGGGAGGTCCCGGAAGGAAAGGGACAAAGGCCCTGATTGACGCACAAAGAGCGCGTGTTCTCGTGTTTTGAGTATGTAATAACGGGCTTATAGACTCCAAAGACGTGCCCAAATATTTTCACATCCAAAGAGTAGCCGTGTGGCCATTAACGACGCGATGAATGGGGGGGACATGTTAAGTGTGACATTACAGTCACATCATCACACATAACATTTGGCGGAGGAACGACTTCAATATTCAGAACTTTCTATCATCACAATGTTTGGCCACCAAGTGAAGCAGCTACATTGAGCTTGTGTACACAAATATTTTGGCTATCTAGCATGCCGAGTAAAGTGAGAACTGAGTGCCGCCGTTGTGTGCCATCAGTGGCTGTGGCAGATAACGATGTTATGTGGCCCAGCTGATCCGTCGGTAAACCGTTCTAGGTGACGGTTCTGCACTCCATTTTCAAACTCCGAATGTCAATCACGGATCACGCGGTCCGAACCGTCACCTAGAACGTTTGGGTTACCGAGACAGTGTCTAGTGTTATATAGAGTATACCTAGGGTAACCAGTCCGCTCTGGTTACCTCGCTGGTTACCCCCGCGTAGCGTAGCCGAAGTAACCACCGGAATACACGCGTTTATCCTCTGGTGATCGGAAAATCCCGTTCCGGCGTGCCGGGATCATTAATGGCCGAAAGAAGTTGACTGTCCCACGGTTCGAAAATAATCCTAGAACATGGCTCACGCCATGCGGAGGAAATAGAAAAATGCTAGAATTATGTCGGACTTGCTACACTGTTCATCATGTTGTCTCTGTGGCTACAGAGTGCCTTAGAAGACCAATAACATGAAAAGAATTCTCTGCTTCACTGTTCTACTTCTCACTTTACTTGATTGTTGGACCAGAGACCGTTTGCAGCCCTTAAGGGAGTGAACAAACCTTCAACGAGGTGAATTCTGTGAGTACTGGCAGTCTACCTTGAGCCTAACACAAAGGAGTGACTTGTAAATCACACTATGAAAGTGGTCATAAGGGAAGATTCTGCTTCAGCCCCTACTGCCTCAAAACGAGTTCAAAGGCTTGTAATAGTTACCCAACCTGCGAGTCTAAAGCTGCAGAGCAAGTGGATCCATGAACCTTCGAAATGAGGATGTTCTCGTGGACTGTGCGAGACTTACCGAACGGACAGAACGGAATAAATGATGCTTACGATGGGATGGAACGGCAGTTTCACTTTCCAAACAGTCCGATCGTGAATTACAAAAAGCTTTGTTCTGTTCGAACGAAGGTTTTGTGAACTCACTTGATCGAAGGGAGCGGAAATTTTCGATCGAAAAGACCGGGCATTGACCCATCGTGAGCGCCAAGTGTCCGATCGGACGGAACGGAAAATCACTCTGGACAGAACGGGTGAGTTTGTTTGGTCAAAAATGTATTTGATTCTCGCGAGCTTACAACTGCTCACATCTTCCTCCTTTTTTTTTGTAGGGCATGTGTAAGGCAAACGGAATGGAACCCATGTTGAAAAATATTGCATGTTGAACATGAGAGGTGACTGGACAGAATGGAATGTTTCCATTCCATCCGATCGAGCCCACAGTCCCTCCGATGGTCGCTGACCAAGATTGATCGAGGATATATGAGGCCGAGGTCACCACGATCAATATATCTGGTAATTCAAAGGGGCGGATCACGTCACGTGAGGCAACCAGAGGGTAACCGTGGACACTAAACCACCGTAGATACATTAGTGCGTGTACATCGGGATACTTCCTGGAAACCGGCGTTCCTGAGCGGGACCGTGCCGTGTAATGCTACCTACCTACCTACCTACCGGAGGCGGTGGGACGTGCATACCAGGCACCGAACAGATCTTTCGTTCACAAAATACGCGGACGTACATCTGTGGGTGCACCTCTGCGCATCTACGCTAGTACAGGAGGAGATGATAAGTATGAAAAGAAGAAAAAAAACTAGAATCGCAGAGTACTATGGCTCGACTTCGAGTCGAACGCGATTCCCGCATAATTACCACTGTGCCAACATTACTATTCGGTGCAGGTGCAGGTGCGGACCCACCGCCATCTACTTTCAAGCCTCGTTCTGTCCCGGACCAGCTCCAGGAATCGTGATTCGTAGTTCAGAGAGCTTGTGAATTTCACGAATTCGACATTGAACAGTTACACGGCTTCGAGTCTCAAGATCGGGTGGTGCGCATTTAAAAACAGAATCCGCAGGCCCGAGCAGGATATGTATGTGTATGGGTTTTGGGCGTCGACGTCGATGTCCACTCTACATTCCAACTTCCAGCCACCCTGCTGCGTGCCAATATCATATCATCCCAATATCATATCATCCCAATAGAAATACAACCACAACGATTAACATAAGTTTACAAGTTCGACTATCCAGTGTCCACAACCGCAAATCGCCTCCTGCGTTCCCTCCATTTCTACATCTACCCAGCTTGCCCCCACCCACCTCGTGATACCAATCGACATCCTTTCCCCCATGCCCACCTCATGATACCAATCACCGAGGGGACGAAGACGAACGAAAGCGCTACGAGTTGAGAAAGGAGGTGTTGGGAAAGGATGAGAGTTGGGAAAGGAGTTGGGATTAAGGAGGCGCTTGACGATTAGCGGTTACGGGTTACCACCCGCCCGTCCCGCCCGGAGTCGAGGTGTTCTGCAGAACGCAGAACGCAAAAGCGAAAAAAAAACGAGGGGAGGGGAGGATGTCAGTTACGTGCGGTGAAGTGCGGTGGATTACCAGTGGGGAAGGACGATTGAAGAAGAAAGAAAGAAGAAGGAAAGAAGAAGGAAGAAAGAAAGGCGGAACGAAAGACAGAAATAAAGGTAACGGGGAGAAGAAGGAGCGAACGGCAGAACGGCAGAACGACAGAAAGAAGGCAGACGGTACGAAAGCCAGACGGACGCAAAGATAACGGCGGAAAGAAAGATGATAGGGGGGGGAGGAAAGCAAGAAGACGGAAAGAACGGGCGGGGTGGGGAAAGATAGGTATTAGGAAGACACAAAGACACAAAGACAGGGCGAGACGGTAGACGGGAGGGGGAAGTGGAAGTGGAGGGAGAGGAAGAGGGTTGGGCAGAGGGAGAAGGAAGAAGGAGAAGGAAGAAAGGAAGAAAGGAACGCGGTGGTCAGGTATGCACACCGAAATTCGAGAGGGGAGAAGAATAGGAATAAGAAATGAAACGCGTGAAAAACACGCGTGATGATGAAGCAGAAGCAGGCAACGCCGCTCCGGAGAAACAAAACGCCTACAAAACGCACCCCCCCCCCCACAAAAAAAAAAAACGCTTCAAACGAAACACAAACAAAACCGAAACACAGACAAAACAACTCACCGTCCTCTCCTGCCTCTTAACCTCCTCATAGATAAACACCAGCAACAGAAACACCTCGTCCTCCGCAAGGGCGTCGGGCGTGAGGTGCACGACGGCGGGCGGGGACTTGGTGAAGAGGTGTGGGCGCGCGGGGACGGTGAAGCGCGCTGCGATGAGCGGGGGCGTCTTGGGATCAGAGTCGGAGGGTGGGAGGGTTGCCTGTTAGGTGGGGTGGGTTAAGAGTAAGAGGGGAAGGGAAAAGGGGATAGGATAGAGAAGGAGAAAAGGAGGAAGAGAAACGCACCTTCCACTCCTCATGCGTATACGCCAGCTCATACTCCTTCCTCCCCGCCCTCCAGCGCCAAAATCGCGTCCTGAGTTACACCCCAAAACAATCAGCTCTTTCCTCCCCTTCTCAACACAACAAAAATTGAAGTGGAAGAAGCACGCACTTGCGGAACAACCCACCCTCCTTGCGCCTCACCTCCTCGTACTTCCTGCGCTGCCCGCGCACCTCGAAGCTCCGCTCTTTCCAGTTGATCGCGCCCACGATTGTCGAGGTGGATGTGGATGTGGAATCAGGCGAGGAGTATGAAGAGGAAGAGGAGAGCGAGGGCAAGGGATTCTCATCGCGCAAGACGGTGCGCACGCGGCCCTGGAACGCAAAGGACGTCTGCACGGCGTAGATGGGCGCGTCGTCGCGCACGGTGCGGATGCGCGCGTTGGTGATGTCGGTTTTGTTGTCGAAGTAGGCTTCCATCGGAGTGCGTCTTCGTGGTGAGATGAAGGAGGGAAGAAGAGGGAAGAAGGGGAAGAGCCAGGGAGGGAGAGGGAGGGAAGAGGTTGGAGGACAAGAGCGGCCGCACGGAGGAAGAGAGGCCGAGGCCGGATAAAGCCGAAGGCGGGATCAGTCAATAGACCACAGCTTGAGCACTGCTTTTGCCTCTTGCTCCCGATTTCCATGAGTTCCGCCGCTTTTTTGAAGTTTTCGCTCCATCGTTGCATCCTTTATCCCAAAATCTGTTCATCCCCTTTCGAACTCGTTTGTTGGTCCCAATTCTCTGCGCTCATACCTACGTTCGAATTATTTGAAGATAGGTGGGTCTATCCCATTGCGCTCCGAGTCAACCATGTTAGCTGAACGCTCCGAATCAAAGTTGAGCAAAAGACGAAATTATAATACAGGCGATCAGAGCAAAATTGAAACAAGAGTATGTAACCTAAAAAAATCTAAAGCGCGCGGAGCGCGCTCATCCTGGAAAAGTCCCGCTGGCCCCTCGAGGCGATCGCACCGAGCATAGAGCGTGAGTTACTTGGCACCTCGTGGCTCTGTAATATCACCAGCAACAGGTAGGCAACTGCAATGGGAGAGAACACGATCAGTCGCATAAAGACGCAGTGGATAGAACAAAACTGACGGATAGTAATGAGCAAGCCGAGGAAAAGGAACCATCCTATTAGCTCGAGCGCGAGGACGACTAGAAGACAGAGAAACACTGTGGGAGGTAAGTATGGTTGATACTGTATAAGAATGCGACTCGGAGCATACTCACCAAGAGACGAAAGGTGGGTGATAAGGAGACCCAGCGGTGCCTCGAGTAGCTCGCGGAGTCGTGCACGTTTTAACAGCCGCTGTCGTTCCTCTCGCGCCTGTCTCTCCTCCTGCTGCTGCTTATCCTGTCGCTGTCGCCGTGTACTATCGGTATCGAGGATACCGAAGAAATCGAATACAGCTGGACGCTGGGAAAACATCGTGAACGGCATCGATATGTAGTGGTGGTGGGTAGTGGCGAGTAATCGCTCCTCCGCTAAACGGTGGTCCGTTGATCTTGTTTCAAGTAAAATCAGAGTGAGTTGAGTCACTTTATACAATGCGCCCTTTCATTACTACGTGCGAACCACAGCAATGAACAAATATAACTTGCACTTATCTGCTATCTACGCCTTTTACAGCCCGAACACGCTGGAAGAGGACGGCGACAGCACCTGAGGAATGTTCGAGGGGCGGTTCAACACGTTTGTGCTAACAGCCTTTGATACTGGGTGTCAAACAGCTTTCTATTCTGGTGGGTACAAACACGTGGGCTAGGGCTTCGAGGCACAGTTCATTGACATCGAACCCTTGTACTTTGGCGCTTGTTACAGCTTTCCGATGTGTACTTATGTGAGGTGCGTCCTTCTCGCCATGCTGTGTTGTACGTCTAAGAATTCCGCAACAGCTATACGAAAAGAGTGACTGTCTTCTCCGCCATGCTATGTCGGACGTCGACGCTTCGCGATCGGATTCGTGGCCACAGCTGTACGAAGAAAACTCCCTGGGGCGGGAAATCTTCTTCGTCCGGGCAGTGAACACTGCTTTTTTTTGTGACTTGCTCGAAGGTGCTTCTGCGAAGCGGAGATGATAAGTACCCCTCAATATGTCCTGTGGGTCACTTTGTCCCGCGAGAAAGCCGGTATACACGTACTCAGTAATGAATCCCGACATGCAAGGATACATCGTACGAATATCGAGTTGAGGACTCTTCACCTTCAACGTCCGTCGTACTCAACCTCGTTTCAGATTTTGTTACTCACATCGGTGTCGGTAAGCCCTCTCATCTCCGGCCTTGTAAGGCTGATGATACTTGATATAGCGATGTTGATCGCCTGGTCCGACAAGAAAAATCCGCGCTCTTACTACGCGATGCTCTTCCTTCAGATAGTCTTCATTTTGATCGGTGTCCTGGCATGTATCCGACGCGACCAGCTCAGCATCGATGATGCCGAGTTCGCCGTCACTCTCACCCGCTCACCTATCTGTGCCTACTGCGTCTGCCTTGTTCTCCCGAGGCTCTTCGTCCAAGCTCTTCGCCAGAAGGCAAGGAGCGCCTTCAAAAATCTGCAAATACTATTTTCTTTTTCAGCGGATCGCTCCGCGGCTTGGAATGCTCTGATTGGGGACCTGAAGTGCCGGCCAGTCTTCGATGGGTTTTGTGCAATCCTCGTCCTTCTTCTGGCATTGGCGCTAAACCTCTCTGTTCAATTCAACCACATCATAAAACTCTATACCGTGTCCCAGTGTTCGAGCACTGACTGTCTGTCGGAAGGTGCTCCCGGGATGGACACCACACATATCGTTCGGTGGCTTGGTGTGGGTGGTATCTCCCTTGTAGTATACGAGCTCGTCCTCACGCGCCATCAACGGCTGAGGTGGGAACTGATGGGTCGACTTGCCGGTGAGATCCCTGTTCTTGTAAACGCTCGAGCATTCACGCTTGCGCAGCCCGGAAGCCGTCCTCAAAGAAGACCTTTTATTGGAAGCGCGGAGTGTACGTCGGTCCTGTTTTTTTCTCCCGCCGGATTCGGGATATTGAGCTTGAACTTCCAGATGCGGGATTTGTGCAACATGGTACGTATATTTCCAGGCGCCTGCAGTTTAGAGCTAACGCTGAAACCTCCCAAGGTATATCACAGTGAAGCTACACCCATGGATCCCGTTTTTTTACACCGTCATCCTGTTCGAAGACTGGGCAAGGAAACTGAAAATCTGGAAAGTCGAACAAGATTTCGTTTTTTCGTACGGCCAGGTGCCTCGTTCTCTTGTGGACGTTTTCTGCATACTCACCTTTAGTATAGTTTCTAGCGATCGGACCTGCGGTTCCTGTGGCATGGGAATGCGTGGCGCTTGCCTTAAGACGGCGGGCTGAACTGGCCCAGATCCCGCGGTTCTTAATGCGCGATGTCGTCTGGATTGTGAGCGGGACGGGCCGGCCTTGGGGAGGGGAGGAGCTGAGAATCAAGGATGTTTGGGAAGCTTTCCCGGCGGACGTACTGCGTGTCGAGCCTGGACTTCCGCTTCAGATGCTGGATACCACCGGGACTCAAATAACGAGTGCTAACTGTGGAACCCGATGCCGGACTCAGAGGGTCCGAAGGAAGTCGAGACGTGGCGGCCCGCCGGTCCTAGAAGTGGATTTGGGGGAGGTCAACCTTCCTTCGTTTTTAGATTGTACTATTCCTTGACGCAAGAAATGCTTCTGGCACTTTGCTCAGCTCGCAGCTGAGAGTCAAGTTTTTTCACAGGAGCATTTATGTAGAACCCGTTAGCGTGCGCACGCAGCTGCATCAGAGTTGCTTCTCCTCCTCTCTGCTACCTGCAGCAGCCTCCGTTCGACTCGGAATGCGGTCATTCGTCCGCGGTGATTCCTTTTTTATCATTGTTCTGTGGCCTGTGTATTCTCCTCATTTTGGTGAGAATCGGACGATGGTCGTGGAATGTCGGGGTTTTGTGTTTGCGTTGGGAGGTAGGAAGCGGAGAATGAGATGGTATGAGGTGAGCTGTGGTTTTGGTTTCGGTTTCGGGAAGTGAGGAGTCGTTGACTGAAGAAAGGGATGAGATGAGATGCAAAGGCTCCAACGTTAAGTGTGTCCAATTCAGACAATTTTTCTCACCGTTAGCTACTGGCCCAACGTTACGCCGTCCGACAGCGCATCATCCAACTAAACAGCACAAGAACTGCAATGAGCGTGGACGACTGCCGGCAGGACCTTATGTCGTTCATCAATGACAACGCCATAAATTTCCTACAACAAACGAGGTACGAGTTTCAATGTTGTAGCGTCTGTTTGAAAGAGACTATGGATTTCCCGCAATCGATTGCACTAACCGACGGTCGGTTCAGTTCTCTCGGCAATACGACCAAATTCTATAAAGAGATCCGAATAATCGGCAAAAAGAGTCACATCAATGCCATCTGATGGGATGTTGGTTCAACTTCTGGTTCAACGCCAACACTATAAACTCTGCTTTCATCAAATAATCTAGTTTCGTGGCTATCAAGGTGGCGATCGATGATATCTGGGGAGACGGAACAGTTGCCCTGAAGGTTTTCGCCAGGTTGAACTCAAGAAATATCGTACTAATATACTATGAATAATGACAGGCACCAGCGCTTCAAGCATACTGTACCGGCGTGTTCTTAGGCAACCGCTCAAGGTGCGTTACGTTACGTAACAGGTCCAGAGTTAGCAACCGCTGACAAATAATTGCCCAATAAGGCAATTTTAGGCGCCGCAGGCCGAAAAATTCGCCGAAAATTGCCCAAAATGGGTTCAAAATGAGATTTTAGGTGTTACGCTGGCGATTTAGGCAACGATTTGGGGCCTGCGTTACGCGTTACGTTGCCTAAGAACACACCGGTACAGTAATGCGCTTCACTGCGGGGGAATCCCGGGTTGAGAGAGAATTACAGTGCCAGAAAGCGGTTGTGGAATAGATTCGGATGTACTCCTCGAAGAGGGACCGCTCGGGCAACCCAGCTTTGTACTCGCCGTCGGCCGACGCCCACGAGGTATATTAGCTCGGCTACGGAGATATTGAGGAGTCCAGGAACCGTAATATACATCGTGCCTGTATATTCAGATACTTCCTGGGCCCGGCGTTCCTAAGGGGACCGGCCGTGTAATCCTACCTACCTACCTACCTGCGATGATCCCAATCCATGGAACCGATGTGTGATCCTAGAATCAATTTGCACGATCTCCAGTGCTGCCAAGGTCATCGCAAGGGTGCTGTTGGTGCTGAAGTCGCCTTGGACCACGTTCAAGGCACCTTGGTACCCCTGCAATGTTTCACCGGTACTCCCCGCGCGGGGTCCGAGATTTTCCGAGATAGAAATCCATGGTTGTTTGAATAGGGCAATCGTAGGGCTGTACGTCAAGTTCGTACGGACGGTTCAGAATGACCAGATTTCGGACATCGCAGAACCCAAGGATGCGGAGAACGACGTCTTCAAGGCGCAGATTGGATGCGTAAGCTGATAGAACTATCATAGAAGGCTGTGCGCATTCTCGGCAAATTCCGAATTCCAGATGCGGTTGTTGGGTCTCACGATTCTTGACTGCGGTTCAAGGTCGACCAAGTTCTAGAGAAAAAATGTCAGACGTACTTTCTGCGACAAACAGACTGTGTAGATGGGAGTAAAGGGGAAGAAAGGGAACCAAACAACAAGTGGGCTGCCAGCACCAAGATCGAATCGCAGATGGAAAGCTTATTGTCAGTTCGATTGTCGTTCAAGTTATTGGGCAACAAACTCACCGTTTTCTGGTCCCAGACTACACTCCGCAAATCACTCGCGACCGTATGTTTCCTCTTGCTCCCCATCTCGCCCTTGGAATGAATTCAAACTCATAAGCATCGCTATCATTCTAGGCGACGACACGGATTACCGAGCAGACTAGCGAGGTGTGTTTCCCCACTCTCGACCATCCGCCGAACGAAATTGAACTCATAATCATTGTTCTCCAGGGCGAAGTACGTTCCTCCACTTTTCGTCTCAGCTTTCAGATGAAAACTGAATAGGTGAAAACTGAACGCATCACTCAGTGGAAGGCTCGTGCCCATATGGTATGCGATCCCACTCTGTATCCCATCGCTGGAAAGCTGACAGATGAGGCTCACCAGGCCGAAAATGCCATCGACGAAGTGTACGATGTCATCGACGAGGTATACTGTCCACCTGTTGAACAACTGAGACGATTGACCTCATATGACTGCTATCCAGTGGCTTGTGGAGTGGCACGCATAACAGTTCCTAGCGTTCATATTTTTCCTATTCTACACGTTCTTTTGAGACAGATCGACACAGCTTTGAGTGAAACCAGAAGAATTTAGACACAGACTAACTAAAGCTCCACTACGTCGAATGAAAAGACGCTGGTTGGAATTCGGATCCGGCCGTAGCTCCGATCATCGATTACTATTGGTCGTATCAGACCCGGATCAATTCAGCTCAGGGACGTTCTGGACCTGTGCGACGTACAGAAACTCATAGCGAGGTTCCCAGCGCCTTCGAGAATTGTGTTTTTATCTTAATTCACACCGCAGATATGGTCCCTCGTAGTGTCGTATATTGAGTCGAACAACTTGTTTGCCATGTTGATCCGGTTTGATGGACTTCAACCGTGGGACAGTAGAACACAGGCCAAGAATGGAATACCCAGATCCACGAGTAGTGTATTTTTTCCTCCATGATCTGCAGTGTTGTATATTTCTAAGATTTCAAGTTCGAGTTCAGTTTTTGGGGTCCCGAAATCAATCATTTCGGTACAGTTTTAGGGCCGGCTCAACGGTTAATCTCAGGACACCTCAGACAGTTCCCAAAACTTAACATTTTAGAAACATTTTTGGAGGCCCTGAAACAACACAACACTTTCCCCGCAGTGGCTGTCTCCTGCCCCACGTTCTTCAACCTGGTAGCCACCGAGGGAAAGGCTGTTCTAACCTTAACAACCCTGGCTCCCAAAGATGTTTCTGAAAGATTAAGTTGAATGATTTTCGGTAGTGCTGAATCAAACATCTGGGGAACAGTGTCAGGGCCAAATTGCAGGATGTCCGATGTTCCCGAAACTCGCCATCTTAGGAACGTTTCTGGGGACCGCGAAATTGGAAATATCGGTTTCCCCAGAGTGCCTGCTTCCCGAATCCAAGACATGCCGCCGCTTCGCTCCGGCAGCCCTGTGGAGGTTTCACGCCATTCACACTGCGCGGATGTCAAAGCCGACGCAGGAGCCGACCCTTGTAAGTATGCACATCGATGACGATCGAATTTCGAGATAGGAGAGATCATGAGGGGTGGTGATATATAACTCAATCATGTCGGAAGCTCCCCCCAAAATGTCACTGGGTGTGGGCTGCCTCGGACTGTTTTTCGGCCATAATTGTTGGCAGTACAATCCGGACCTCCAGATTATCTGGCCACCAGGACAAAGTAACTGGAGTGTTCCCTCATACATCGATGCCTTCCTCCGCGCAATCATCCGGGCGCCGACCGTCCTGGACCCAGCCGTCTCCCGCGTCTTGTACTGCCATACGCGGGGCAGATCGGCCCACCCATTCCTCCTCGTCTATCTGAAGCACGCAGCCCTGCATGCCCGCCCGGTCATGCTGAAGCTTCAAGGCTTTGACGGAACCGTGACGCCGAATGGGAGCCCATGCACTAACGGATTCATTGACCCCGCGGAGGGGCTGACGCTTAGCGTCGCGGGCGCCTGGCAGACACACGGCCGCGATCTGGCAGACACGCGCTACGAGGTCCGGTACATAATGACCTGCAAAGCCAGGATCACCGATTTACTAGTGCTCGCGGAGCTGGCGACCGAGCGGGACCGCACGCGGGCCGTGTACCCCGCCACGCTGTTCCTGGCGCTTGCACAGCTCTTCCAAGGGCAGACTAAGTTCGCCAAGAAGATATGGAGCTCGAAACAGCCAGCCCCTCTGCGCAACGATGCCATCGTAGCAGCGCAGAAGAACGTCGTTGAGGCGTTCCCAGCTCGGAGACAACACATGCAGGGGTTGATTGATCTGAAGATGCCTCCTGGGTTGCGTGAGTTCCCAGAGTTTGAGCTGCCGATTTCCACGCTGATTTTGGAGCGTAGATCGGGCGCGGGGATTTGAGGCCAAAAGCTCGACGCCCGAGGACCTTCGGCAACACTGACTGTATACGAAAATTATACCTACCCCCGGTGCCCATCGTTTCAAGCCCGCAACGTCCACCTTAGAAACCGCACGTTCAGACGGGAACATGGGTGGTTGAGAGTATGTAAAATGGAAGACGCAACGCGAAACTCCACAACGTGCCCAAATCCGAGGAACCGCGACAATCGAGGGCCGGGGTATGCGAGTCTGTTATGTACTTCGAATCACCGTGCAAAAGTCAACAGTAATATTGAAGTCGAACGGAATTTACTCACCTGCCGTGTCGAGGGAGTGGACCCGCGGTGCGGCGTACACCATGCCCGACGAACGGAGGTGTGAAGGGCGACAGAGATCGGATTTGAAATATTGAATTAGGGTCGTTCACAGTTCACTTTTTTCCGCCCTTTTTTGCTCCCTTTTTTCTCTCTTTTTTGTATTGCTTCGGTTTTCCACCAGATTTTTTTCCCCTTTTCAATTCTGTGATGCAAAAAGGGTATGAAAGGGGAAAAAACCAACTCCAAAGGTGAGGAATTGCCCAAATACCATAAAAAAAGGAGCGGAAAAAGGACAGGAAAAAGTGAACTGTGAAACCCCCCGACAGAACTCCCTTTTTTGTGCCCTTTTTGCTTCCTTTTCTTCTCCGTTTTCAATGATCCATGTATTTGGATGCTTCTGGAGTATATTAGAGACTTGCATGACCCTATACCAACCTCCAAGCTCGCACGTTGCTGATAAGGAACTCCAATGACCGATATTTGGCCAGTTCGTTGGAAACAGCAAAAAGGGAACCAAAAAGGGGAGCAAAAAGAGAACCGTGAACGACCCTATTGACGACAAAAGATTCAGACACAATGGAGGCCGATAGAAAGTCAAGTAGCCAGGTTGATTGGAATCGGGCATCCATACTGTCTGCTGCTTCCATAATCCAGGCGGAAGTACGGTCGTCCCTGAGCATGAAAGATTTCAAGCTGCGAGTGGGGCTGTTTGAAATACCATACGTTATTCGGGAACATGTTCTGGGTCGGAAAAAGAGTGCTTTGGGCATGCTTCAGTGCTTGGAACAGGTACGCGCTCGCTGCAGAAGTGCGCCCATCCGCAACTGGGACCAACTTGAACCGTTCGGTTGCCTGTTTTTTTCAGCAGGATTTGGCATTGGGTGGCGGTACATAATCGGGACCTGGGCCTCGGGAGGTATGTATCTCTTTAGAATTTTGAATTACTTACACGATGCAGCCGCGTCGATAAGTCAACGTGAAGTATTGAGTGCAATGATAACTTGCATAAACGAACCTGCTTGGTACCTTGGCAGCAAATGAAACGCTGCACCTGCCACGCACTAGAAGTCTCTAAGATCAACACTTCCAACAAATTCTGGATAATGGGCACCGAGTCGCATCAGCGCATCACTGACATCTGATGCGATGTTTGGGTTCAACTTCTGGTTCAACCCGCTTAGAAAAGCTCTCCCTGGGCGAAGGCATAACAATTTGAATAGAATGCTTGCTACATAGTCGTAGCCCTACTCGGTACGGTGGCACGCAAGTACTAGTACATGCCAGGTACAAGTGAAGTCATAGGTTTGTTTCTGGGACCGAGGCGTATATGCATGTTGGGCTTTAGCGAAGTGTGTCAGCTTGGACGCTTAGCAGCTTGGCACAGGGAGCGGCATGCCCTGCGGCGCGTAACCTTGAAACGCCCCGTCCGGGCTGGGGTTAGGGGCGAAGAGCCCCAAGCTGGCAAACGCAAAGGTCTTCTGGGCGGAGTTGTCGTACATCTGCGCGCTGAGCACATCGCTGCCCTGCCACTGGCCCTGCGCAAAGCACGAGATCGTGTTGTCCACCTGCTGGTAGCCGCTTGCCGCGTCAAAGTCCGCGCCGGGGTCCTGCGCCTCCACCCCGCCGTCAAAGCGCGCCTCGAAGAGGAACTCGTTGACCGTCTCGTGTTGGAACGACTGGCGCTTGCCGAGGTGGGTGTCTGGGGCGGCGTATGAGACCGTGAAGCGCGTCGTGTTGACGTGCTCGCGCGAGACAATGTCCATGGGGCCGTGAGTCGGGTGTACGAAGCGGAACACGGGGGCGTGAGAGTGGAGGTCGGCCTCACCACGCCGCGCAAGTCGATGCGCCTCCGGCGCATAGCCCAAGAACTCGACGGGCTCCGTGGAGAGACCGCTCAACACGCGGCGCATGAGATCGTCGTGGCGCCCCTGGTGAAGGTCTTGTGCGCGCTTCGAAAACACGTCGAGCGCGATGTTCTCGATGCCGGAGCCGCCGAAGCCGTTGTTGGCCTTCGCGAACCATCCGGCGGCGTTCGCAGCCTTGAACGCGGAGCCGACCGAGAGCACCGTGCCCGCGAGGCCAAAAAAGCAGCCAGCGACAGAGCTCGGGGACCCGTCGCTCGTCGCGCAGCCTTGGATCGCGGTCACGGCAGACCCGATTCCGACGGCGACGTTGAACGCCTGCCACGCGAGCCCGAGGGTAAATGGGATGAAGAGAACGTTGTGGCCGTCAATCATGCCGGGCTCGCCGACTTCCATCAAGCGTGCAATGTCCGGGTGGTTGGGAAGGGGGTGCTCGGTGAGGTTTAGGTAGCGCCCAACCCACTGATCCCTCGGCGCGACTGGCAGGCTCGTCCAGTTGAAATCGTTGGGGGTCCAGGGCGGCGAGGCGTAGCATCCGGATATCAGGGAGAGGCAGACGGTGGTTCCGAGAACGAGAGCACTGCCGGTCAATTTGGGACTCATTATACTGGGGAAAAGCTGGGATGGTTGGCGAATGAGTTGGAAGTAGAGGGTTACTTCGTAGTGAAGTGAAATCAAGACGTCGTCGTAGGGATGCCTTATATATGTTTTGGTAAATCTTGACCACTAGTAGTATACGTACACGAAGTGAATTGATTCTCCCAGCGAGCTCCACGGCCTCGGCGGTGTGGAGTTTTGAGCTTCGACTTGGCATGTAGATTCTTCGGTGATGCGAAAACTCATTTGACCTGTCTTGGTTCAATTTCGTACTTGGAGCGCAAAGACTAATAAGGTGGAGCCTCTTTTTTTGCACATCGGTGTATCTTCTTTCTTTCTTTCTTCCATTTGGACGTGTCGCTCTGCTGCTGCTGCTGTAGCGCAAACAAGATTTGGTTGGCCACGGATCTTCAACCAGGTGGAGTGGCTAGATTCCCTCGGGTTCATCGCCTTGAGCATTTGCATTTGTTCTCCGAAAATGACCGACAAAGTGGGTGTCTCTTGGCGTGTGGCGGGATTTCAGAAAAGCTGGCTGCTCGGGTCATTGTAGGTCATCGAACCCTGGGCCCCCCCGAATACTTCGGCGCGGCATCGCGGTGATGCGGTGGTGATGCGGCGGTATTGCGAGATGGTTGCTGTGGAGAATGAGGAGAGCTTAGAAAGCCCGTAATCTCTCCTAGACATAGACTAATTGCGGGCGTCTGTCTGTGTGGAGAGATGTCCGAATGGGATGGTACATATATCCCGGTTTGTTGAACATTGGCCGCGGCGTTATATCGAGCTCCACGGATGAGTAAACTCCCGAATGTATCGCCTGGTTGTTGGAGTCCCGGTACCCATACAAAAGCGTCCGCCGGAAAACGAAGCGAGTTGGGTGCAAACGAAGGTCAGGAATACCGTATATCTTTTGAAGAAGTACAGCGGTTCAGGTTTCGATTGAAAGTCGTTCAATCCCCACTTGTGAGTCCAACCTTCGCTAGCCACTTATACGGAAGCACACTGAGATTGTCATATTTTAGCGTTCCGTAAGCATTGAATAAGCCTCGAACATCGAGAAGGAATCTTACACAATATGTCCCTCCAGGTGACTTACCCACACTGTGGGCCATGCGACAAAATGAGTCGATAATTCGTCTTGGAGTATTGGTTACAAAGATAACTCGCATGAACGAATCAGCTTGTGAATTTGTGAAGCCAAGTGAACTATACATCAGCCGTAATTTTTCGGCCTGCTTACCAGCCTGGCCTATATCATAATATGCCAGCAAAAAGTGGAAAAGGGAGTGATCGTGGGGGGCCAATCGGACCCGGGGAGTCGAACCCCGGCCAGCGGTGCATTGATCGTGAAAGGTCGCAAGCACGCTGATGGCTGCATACACCACGTCCGAGTAACTGCTCTGAAAATTCCCGCGGGAAGTGTGGATGGTTGAAAGACCTACGGGTATTCGTTATGCACCTCACCTGCGCGCTGAATTGCGTTCTACGGTCTTGTGTGTACAGTACTTCGACAATAAGCAAAGCGTCTTGTCACATCTGAGGCTTCTCTTTACGAGGTGTGGGCTGATTCCGACGAGGTAATTGGAAACATGCGTAAGGTGGTCATGGTTTGGAGTACGCGCTGATTTCCTCGCGGCAGAGAGTGATGAGAGGGCGGCCGGACCTTCCTTCCGTGCCAATGGAATCTGCGGAGAGCTGTAGTCTCTAATCGCGCGATGGTCCAGTGCCTAGAACCTGCGAGTGATTGGTGATAATTCAGCGTGGGAGATAATTACGAATATAAGATAAAAATGATACATCCCACTCGCCGTTCTTAACTTCTCGCCTCGGCCACCGCGTCTAAGGTGGTGGAAAATAAAAGACATGTCTACTCGAGGGGGTATTTTTGGTGTAATTCAGCGTCCCGCGTCTTCTCTACTTGTCCTCGACGCGGCGCGGCCCCGGCTTATCCAGCTGATTCAGCGAACGTTTGGCCATGAGCGGATTCGAGCTCTTTTTGTTTTCTGGTTGATCCGGGCCATGGCTGCCTTCGAGAGACGTTTTGGCTGTTCAAGGCGCTCCATCGCTTGTGGGATCTGAAAAAGAAGTTGAGAACGATCTCATTCAGGAGTTAAGGCGTAAATCTGATTGAGATTGGGAGTAGGATGGAATGCAAGATGCACTGCGAAAATGCACATTTCGCCTACAAGTCGCTCAAATCCGAGGAACCGCGACAATCGAACCCAGAGAAACGAGGGGCATGCGAGTCTGCTATGTACTTCGAATCACCGTGCAAAAGCAAAAGTCAACATCAATATTGAAGTCGAACGGAATATACGTACCGGCCATTTCGAGCGCAAAAATAGACCGTACACCACGCCCGATGAACGGAGGTGTGAAGGGCGATGCGACTGAGATCGAATTCGGAATCGGCGACAATGCAAACACAATGGACTCGGCGGCCGATGGAAATTCCAGACATCGAGTGGCCAGGTACTTAGAGTTGGGTTGGGCATCCATACTTAGTGTCCGCTGATTTCAGGATCCAGGCCGGGGTACGATTTAGCATGCGTTGAAGTTTGAAGCTGTAACTGCCGCATTTGGAATACGTTAGTCGGGAACGTGTTGTGGCTCAAAAAGAGAGTGCTTCCAGGCTTGACACGGGTACACGCTAGCTGCAGAATCCGAGTCGCTGAAGATCAAAACACGGCCCAGAAAGTTGAGACAACCTAAAGACGCGAATATCCAAGGCTTCGCTCAAAAACAGATAAAGCAAGCAAAGAGGCAGCAAAGTGAGCAAGACCAAAGACTCCAGATTCGAATTCGATGATCGTGGTCGTAAGCAAGTAATTGGCCTTGCGTCATTAAAATTTGTCAGCAACGCCTGCACAGCTTTCCTGCTCGCGACCGACGTTGCCTCGACGTCCCTCAACCCTGGTCATTTCCGCTCACAATCTTGCACGGGCACCCTCTGTATCACGATTTAGCACTGTTACTCTCGCCCCGTCCCTCCTCCCGACACTGGACGCGGTTATCGCTGCGTCAATAGCCGCCTTCCAACGTTTCCTGGCCTGCGTTGCGCACATCGGGAACGTGTCGGCGTGCGGGATGACGTGATTGTGCAGTCTGCGTCCGAGATAAGACTCGCGCTTCCACGATCTCCGGGCAAGAGCAGGTAGAAAGGATGCTGCCACCTCGCCCCCGCCCCAAGCCACCAAGCGCGGCGCATATCCACCCAATGACTACAGCAGCCACCTCAGCTCCGCCACTGCCGCTCTTCCAGCGCGAAGATGGGCGCTGGAATTCATCGCGCCTTTGCATACGAGCTGCACGCCCTGCACCCCGTCCGCCATCCACGCCTCCCAAGTACGCGATCCGGTGCACTGGCGCCGCACTATTCGCAAGATCACGTACCGTCGGCGCCGCCGCCTTCGCCCGCAAAAGATGTGCGGCGCTCTCGCAGCACCGGGTTCGTGGGTCGCTCACCCGCTTTCCTGGCTCATTCCCGACACTACACGTCCGCGCCCCCTCACCGATTTTTGTCTTCGCCCGCGCGCTTCCTCGGCGGTCGCGCATCCCCCCGGCCGCGCGCGGTGCGCGTCCTCCGCCGCTCGGATTGTCACCGGGTTCGCTCGCTTATTCTCGACGACCCGCGTGAGGGCGTTGACACCCGCCCAGCTGGCTCGTCGTCCTTCCTGCTTCTCATCGCTCGATCCCGTGCGCTGCCCTCCGCTGTCGTTCGCATCGCACAGTGGCTTTGCTCGCACATTCTCGACGATACGCGTGAGGGCGTCGACGTCTGCTCCCGCTGGTCCTCCACGCCGCGCACCGCGCACGCCGCCCTTCGCCTCTCCGCCGCCTTGCGCCCCTCGCGGGTATATACTATAAACATACATGCACTTCCGATTCTCATGGATCGCCGCCCTCCGCTGCCACCGGCTTTGCCCGCGCATCCTTCCGGCTCGTCGTTCCTCCGGCGCAACGGGCGAGCACGAGGACACACACTCTCGTCCGATACAGCGCTGCCGCCGCTTGGGTCACCGGCTTTGCTCGCACATCCTCGACACTACACATACGCCCGCCTCGTTGGTCGCGCTGCGCCAGCCGCCTCCCGGCTCGTCGTCCTCGCTCCCCGCCTTGCGCTTGCATTTGTCGCTGCGGGGATATGCAGTCTCGATCCCCATCGCCCCCTCCCCGCCACATGCGGCATGCCCGCTCGTCCTCCGATCATCGACACCCGCGCGGCTGGTCCTCCGCGCCGCGGGCTGTCACTGTCACTGTATATGCTTCGTGCCTGCTCGCCGCCGCACAACCGTCGTCGTTTCTTTGCTCACGCCGCTTGTCAAGCGGGTCCGTACGCGTCAGCATGGGCCGGGGAAGCTGAGTGCGCGGGATCGTGAGCGAGGCCTGAGCTGCGCGCGACATGCCTCCGGGCACATGCTCAATGAGGGGCTGCTCGCGGCGGCGATTCCCAGGTCGCATCTCAGGCTTCTTCCAAGCCCTTCCCCGCGGGCGTACTGTTCCTCCCCAAGGTCCCTCCCCGGTATCCGTCCAGTATCCCGCCGCGTGCGTACAGTGGTGCACCCTCTCTCTGGCCCGCATTTCGGTGTGCGCTGCAGAAGCCGATCCGCGTTCCTTCACCGAAACTCCGCGCGCGCGGACACTCTGCCTTTCGCGCTATCCTGTCGACCGCAGCGGACGATGGTGACTTGCTTTGAAGAGCGATGCGCGGCGTCCGAGTCGAGGAGGAGCATCTTGCACCGGAGGTTCCTGAGCCTCTGTTGCTCTGGGCGCGCGGACTGCGGGGCACGAATCGATACTTCGCTTCTCTCAGCACCAGCGGCATAGTGTGCTGCTTTTTACGGGCGACTCGCCCGACTCTTCTCTATCACGATACGGACACGCTTCCTCGGCCTGAGGCAATTTAATTTTCGGCGGTTTTTTTACGGTGGAAGGCGATGGCTTCGGGAGATAACATGTGCAAACATGCGTCCGATTTCTTTTCTTCCTTCCCTTTCAAGTTACGCTTCGGGCTTCAAAGCTTCAACAGTCGAACTGCACCTATAATGGCCCTATGTATGGCGCTCGTCTGGTCCGAGGCGTTGAAATGCAAGGCGATAGGACGTGAGAACTGCCGGTTTATCGCGCTGCGCGCATGTGCGCCACCTGCGGGATCCGGCCTCTCCCATGCGGAAATAAAGAGGTGGGGTGCAGCTGCGCCGTCTTACGATAGATTTGCCGTGGCTTCGTCCGGCGACATTGTCGCTTTCGTCATCCTTCGCGATGCTCCCGGCGCTCGCCCACCTGTGCCTCGGCGATGTTTCCCCCTGCAGCTTTTCGTTCGCTCTCGCCGCCGCTCGCTTTTGGCATACCGTCTGGATTGTTTGAATGCGAAAACCTCGTATTGAGATTTGTTGGACGTTAGAAAGAGTCTCCCTCCAGTGAAGTTCCACTTGCTATACACACTGCTGCCTCAAGCTCGCCGACGCAGTGCAGCCGGCAATATCGCTTCTCGGGCGCTTATGGGTGACTGCTGCTGATACGGAACCCGTTGGCTGCCATGTCTTCTCGTTGGCGGGGCGCATGACCTGGTAGTTACAGAACGCCGTCCAAAATGTGGAACGGACTGTGGCTTTCGCAGAAGCCTTCTCCCGCGTCGTGTGAACTAGCCTCACTACTTGCGCGCTGGTGGACCCCAGAATCGGAGGAAATACCCACCGGTATGTCGCTCCCACTGGCACCGCGAAGGTATCGACTTCTATCCTCTCTCATCTTCTCGTCGAAACGATGAAAGATGCAGATGCTATACAAGCAAGATACCCATCTCTTGAAAGGAATTACGCAAACCCAAATATACTGCTGGCGCCGCATTGTGTCCACAGGAACAGACGTTATATAAAAACCGGGGCAACTGGCTGAAGTAGGAACGTCTCTATCCATGGCCCACATCAAGGTCTACACCGAACAACTCTGTTCCAAGTGGCTCGGCTATCCACTGTGGCATCCGCAGCCCATCGATAGCTTGCCTCAGGAATACAGGACACAAGGCGTTCGGATCGGAGATGTTGGGTGTATCAATGACCGGGGCGCCTTTTCTTTCATCTTTAACATCTGCCTCGCCGCGGACAACCCTATAAATGTCTTCGGCGTCCCGCCCGGTTTTCAGAAAGTGGAGCTCGACCCTGTGCGCAGCATCGAGCGAGTGGATGTGGCATTTGAGCCTGGCACCGATGTGGCAACGGAGACCATTAAGACTCGGCATATTTCTTTGGGTGTGGAAGTCGACGGGTGCGCTTATCCATTTAACTTTTCCCCCGCCATATGACACGGTATTGACCAAAACCACAGGCCGCTGCCAGTAACCGGTGGGGGGAGCATCGAGCTATCGTGTTCTTCCACGCAAGGCGCCGCTCTGCTTCTGCCCCATGGGGCCTCGTCTTCGGACCTGCTTCCCCTCGAAGTGTTTAGGAAATACGTTCTACAGCATGCAAAAAGCTGGTTCGCGTTCGTTGCGAATCTAGGCAGGCCGGTGGACGGGCTCAACCTATATCTTGTCACCGGCTGTGATAAAGCGAGTTCATGGGGAGTTGCCACGTTCTCACGTAGCTCCAACGCAGGCGAAGTCAGCATGAAATTCGGGCCAAGCGGCATTGCGCATGGCCATGCTCAATACTCATGGGATAAATCACTGTATACCTATGGGTTCGCCCAGGCTGGACCTCGTTATCTGGCCGGAGGGCAGTTATCTGGGGAAAACCAATGTGTCTTCGTTCGGGGGTACAGCGTCGCTATGAGGAACATATTCATATCTGCTGTCAAAGGGCCACTCCAAGTCGAACCAGTGGCTGGATCGTCCAAGGCTGTGTACGACAGCATAGCCGGTGGGTCTGGGGGACGGTGGGGACGGCCTGGTGGCGGCAGCTCCCAATCAAAACTCCGGGGGGTCATACGGTGGAAGCACTGGTCCGTCCGACTCAGAAGTGATTATCGAGTATAGTCCAGAAGTTTCCAAGGTGCGACTCACAAATCTCTGGAGTGACAATATACTCATTGTCACTGTATGAGATAGGTCTACCACCCCTCAAATACAATAAACGACTTCCTTCTATCCTCAGTTCGTCTATGTATTTATCTTGTTTTCCGTCTCCAAGCTAACCGGACTAAGGCTCCTCCGGGTACAATATCTCTCACTCATGACACAACATGGATGGACCTTATAGCCGATGTAATCGCACCACGTTTCACTGCTCACTGAAGTCTCATCTACGCGCAGAACGGTGCACAAATACTTGACGCCAATGAACTAGTGAAGCGAATTGGTTCAACTTATGAAACAGCTCACGAAGCCGGTAGGTCTCGCACTCGCCGCTACTGCGCTGAGCTGATGTAATATCACGACTGTGCACTAGGCGTAATATATCTTATTCACCCAGGATCATCCCAACGAAGTGCTCTCTCACAGCTCCAGCTCATCCACAAAATCGGGAGCGGGCCTGAATATTACCTCCGTTCCAAGCCACACAAAGGTCGCGCTGTTGTGGTCAAAAAATCCAACAGAGGTCCAAAGATTCCCCGAGTAAGCGAGCAGTTAACCTACATCATTTGTATTCACATTGGACCTCAGCAACTCAAATCGATGCTTGCTTCTCTAAAGGGAGGCATGTGTGTACAACGTCAGAGGTGTTTTAAATCCAATTATTCACATATCTTGACTAGGCACCCTAACAATGTTTTGGCTCTGTCTGTGGTGTCCGTCGTTGAGTACGGAAACGGTGCACTATCCGAACTTTCCGTGATTTTGGAAATTGACGATTGAATCGCAGTTCAGTGGAAAGATCCCGAAGGCTCACTCGCAGTGGCTCTTGAAACCGACATTTCGAGGAGTGTCATGCTAGGATTTAACATGGTGCGCGAAATCGTAACCTCGGACCATTCAGAGCTCACGTAAGTCTTAGATCGCAGGACTTGCTGTGCGTCCCAGTCATTCTGAGCAATTGTTTCTTTACCTCGATTTTGTAGGCTGGGATCAACCATATCCATATGCACGGCGTGTCCATGGAGGTACAAGTGCGTTAACATTGACCATCATTAACTACCGAGCTCACTGAATCAGAACTTCGACATCTTCCTCGATGCCAACGACCGGTTTCTGATTAGCATCAACCCCCGCTTTCTTTCGGAAGGGCGGTTTACCAATCCGGCGTTATTCTCGAGTCAGTTCGCACCGGTGTCAACCGTTTCTCTCCACCCCTACGAAAGTGTTACGACCGCCGACCCCTCCTCCGGCACCGACTTACACCGTGATAATTCGTGGGATGTCTTCAATGCTCTGTGTCAAAAGGTATCTGTTCGAAGAGTCTTTGGACGGACGTCAAGCTGAACTGCTACAGGTTTTGATGTCCGCCAATCATCTACTGCACAGTGCGTTTATATCACAATCAGCCACATAACTTTCTGATATACGCGGCAGCCGAGGGAAATAATCGAACTTCCGATGCATCAACCACATCAATATTTGCACCTGGAGTGGTAGCATCTGCGCTGTCGTTCGGGTCAACATCACCGCAGCGTGTCGAAGAAGAACTTTCGGTCCACTCTCGGCGCGAATACGTCTGGTACACCACCGATCATGGGCGACAATCTTTCGCAGATGTTGCCAGCCGAATTACATATCTCGAGGGGTTTGACCTGACGTCCGGTGGAATATCCTCAGGTCTTCAAAGCCTGGAGGGAAATAACGGGGCTGCGATGTTTGGCTGGACATGCAAGAACACGATGATTCAGGTCAGGTTCTATTACTCTGTCCTCGTCTGCTCCTGATAGCCTTCCAGATGTCTTATGGTCTCGGAGCAGCGGCTGTTCACTTCAAGGAGGTGCTGGACCGGTATCAAACAGCTACGGTGTCCAAAGCGCTTGATTCTGAGGCTGCGAAGAAAGTGAAACAATACCTTTTCTGTTTCGGCGTGTCATGGAAATGATACTTTCTTCTTTCGTTCAATTCTGAGTCCTGTAACACGCTTAATATTATGGCTGATATTGATGAGTGCCCTGTGCAAACTGCGAGAGTCCATGCTCCAGGCTCGCAACTCCCCCTCCAACGTTGTGGTCATTTCCAGTCAATTTGTGTCGTGTAAACATCCACGTGCTAAGCCTGGTTTGATTTCGACAGAGTACAGCGCTGCTATTTCTGTGAACTTCTCAGGATGCGCAGGGTATGGGTTTGTGAGATGCAACTGCGTCGTCCATTTGCAACAGCTTTTTACGGTATCCAGATTCATGGACTACAAGCACCCGTTGTCGTCGCTGTAACTGGACATAGTACGCGACATCGTTGATACGAAGTCTTGTTACGAGCAAGTTACGAGAGCACGGAAGTATAATCCAGGTGCAAATCGAAGCCACCACATGTTCGAAAAATTCGAGGATGCCAGATCTTTTAATCTGCGTAGGCCGTGTTAAGCCTACCTCCTCCCGTATTCGATGAGCTTCCGTAGTGTTCCACCCGTTTGTCAAATAAAGTTCAGGGTGACGAAGCCAAACACAGGCCCCGGGAAGCTCCACCAAGGGGTTGTCCAGAAAATTTCTCGATTTTGGCCTCAAAAACCCACAGTTTGGAGCCTCAAAAACCCAAGGGCGGACAACGGTAGTGACATGTCACGACTGTGACTACGCCAAATCTGTCACGCAATCCAGTAAATTTCGCTGGAGCGCTAAATTCACCCTGATTCCACGTCTTTTCGGCTGCAAACGCTGCAGAAAATTCGGAACAAGAGCCAGGTGAGAATCCGCTGTCAGATCAATTCCAGAAATTTCGGCCCACCGCCTCCTCGGAGAGTCTTCTGGCCCTCAAAAACCCAAGAAACCGGACAAGGTTTGGGAGATTTTGGCCTCAAAAACCCAACATCCGGACAAGGAAATGGCCATTTTCGGGCCTCAAAAACCCAAAATTTCCGGACAACCCCTTGGTGGAGCTTCCCGGGGCCTCCAAACACACACTCACAGTGCAACGTGTTTGACCCTTTTCCTCGTTGCTAGTCATCTCGACCACCATGATTTTCCCCCAGGAGCTGGTGGACGTCATCGTCGAGGACGTACACGATGTACCAGCACTCAAGGCTTGCAGTCTCAGTGTCTCACTGCATCTGTCTTTCGCGAGACAAGCCAGCGCATTCTGCTCTCTTGCCTGACCCTATCGCGCGAGTCACCGTGGTCTTTCAGCGCAAAACGCGCCCTCCTCGACGAATCGCCGCACATCGCGACGTACATCACTGACTTGCGCGTGGATGTATCGCAGAACAGATCCACCCTCGTCGATATCGAAAATCTTAAACAGATCCTCAAACAGCTCACGAATGTACACGGTTGTACCCTCTACGCTACCCGTACTGGTATCGGCTTGGATAAGCGATTCGCGGACGCCATCCCCGAATTTCTCATGCGGCAGCCCTTGCACAGACTCTGCGTGGCGGATATCCTCGAGATGCAAGCGCCCGTGTTTTTCCGCCTTATGACGACAGCCCCGCACATTCACCTCTGTGCCATGTCGGTCGGGTGGCCGGAGCCTCACGAGTTCTCGGAGATTTCCAGGTCACAGATATCCTCACTAAAAGATTTGGCCATCGGCGATCGATGTCCCAGTGCTACTGAGTTGTTGGCTCAGCCGGCTTTCGCGTTTTATACGGCCGCCTTGACCAACTTGGCCATCTCTCTCCCAGACTATGAGGGCCTTATGTTCAGCGAGACGGTCTAAGGCCATACCATCATCTCTTATGCCGCCCATACAGTTGAAGAGATTACTATTGCAATTGGTACGTGCTCCAAACGTGCTCCTCCAGATGCCATAGTATGCTCATAACAATCCAGGATGGAACCAACTTACCATACCTCCACTTCCGCCCTTGCCTGCACTGCGGCGCCTACGCCTCCGGCAGAACTTACACTGTTTCGTTCCACGCCTTTCGCGGGTTGTGGACACTGTCACCACCTTCCTTACCTCGAGCAGCGGACTTGTGGAACTTCTCGTGCTCATCCTTGTTAATGCCGGCGGAAAACGTGAACCTGACCCCCGGCCAGAAGATCTTGCAGAGGATCTTCTCCTTTCGCTCGACGACGCACTCATGGCGCATCCGGCATCCCCTTCGATTACTTGGCATTTCAAGTCACTCGAGAAGTCGCTCACTGAGGATGCTGTCGCTCCTGACTTCGTTGCGGCGCTGCAGCGAGACATGCCTAGAATGCTTGAGGCAGGACGACTCGTTTTCATGGAGTGCCACACTAGATAGAAAGACCACGGTGGTGAAAGTAAAGCGGCCCGCTAGATGTTAAATAGTGAAACGACCTCATTTGTTCTTGAAACGTAGGCGGGCTTTGTAAATAAATCTGGCTTCCTCGAGCTCTCTGTCGTCATGACCAGTGGTTGAAAATTTTGGCAGTGACCATAATCTCGCCGGTTTCTGAATCAAGGCTTCCGGCCATGGTTCAAATCCGTTGAATTTTCTGACGGACGATGTTTTGCGTACTTCTCCTCAGCGTTCAATGGTCTGAAGTATTCAGCTCTCATCGCCCAAGCGAAGAACAAGTCATCGAATGAATCAGAGGACAATCAACAGATTTCAGGCAATTTTCGTTCAATTCGCGGCCATGTACATTTGCCAACTACTACGCTCCTCCCCGTCAGCAATCAGCGCACATATTTTATCCCGCCTAGCGCGGCTTTTCCTCCTTATGCGTTGTTTTTCGATTTTCTCGGTAGTTCGGTAGTGTTGGATACTGGAGGGAAGGACGCGCGTGAGCACGGTGGGCCTGATGATTAAAAGGCAAGGACGTACTGAGGAGGGTTCGAAGCAGACCAGCTGCGACAGACGATTCGGGTTTGTTTTGGCTTATCTTCATTTTGTATTTTGTGTTTTGAAAATGAGTCTGGGGAGGTCGTAATTGGAAAGGGAGGCGTAGGAATTAAATCAGTGGAGCTCACCGATAATAAAAGACGTCGCGCTATCATTCACGGGTGTCGTTGAATCATTTCATGCGATCTGGGACGGTCGTTAGGTTCCGGAGTCAAGACTAAAAGAGAAGATCACGACGTACCATATTTGAGCTTTCCTCCAAACGCGGGGCAGACGACGTATGAAGCGCTTGAGTTTGGAGCCCTTTGAGGGCGCGGGCGGAGGGTTCTGGTCGGAGGACGGGGGCGGGAGCTCAACGACTAGCGCGAGAGGGGAGGGCGTTGTCACGGCGGAGGAAGCGGCCGGAGGCGGGACTTTACGGGTGGAGGTGCCGGGGGCGGGGGCGGGGGCGGGGATGGTGAGGAGCGAGCCGCCGGCGGCTGGTACGAGTGCAGGAGGGGGAACGAGAGCGGGAGGCGCCAGACCTGCGGGCGCCGGAAGATTGATCAGCCGGTTCATCTCGGCCTCCAGGGCGTCGAGGGTGGAATATCCGCTGCCGCTGCTGCTGGAGCCACTGCGGGTGGCGCTAAGGCCGCTGAAGTCGCTGGGGTTGTAGGCGGCGACAGTGCGCGCGGGCGCATCGAGACCTGCTGCTGCGCGACGCATGCGGGGTGGCGCCTTCTCCAGATCGGCGTCAGACATGAAGAGGTCGGGCAGCGAAAGGACCTCGTCGCGGAGTTGCGCGAGAGTGGGGCGGCGCGCGGGGTTCGGGCTGAGACAGCGCTTGAGCAAATCGTTGAGGGGGCGCGAGATGGGTAGGATCTCCCGTAAGAACTCGGGGTCCACCATGAAGGAACTCCAGCTGGTGTCGCGGGCCTCTGCCGCCGACCATGGGCTGATTGAGGTGACCATGTTGATCAAGATAATCGCCAGCGCCCACGTATCACTATTTGCCGGACAGTAACTGGACGATGCGGACTTGAAAGATTCTGGAAGGATATGAGCGACGGTGACGACATACAAACGAACGACGAGACGTACCAGGGCACATATAAGCCGGGCTCCCGCATCCCACCTCCTTAGAAACCTGCGACGTACTCGACAGCCCAAAATCCGCTATGAGCGGATGCACACCGCCGGCGCTGACAAGAATATTCTCGGGCTTCAAATCGCGGTGGAAGACGCCCTGGGAATGGCAGTACTGCACACCGTCGACGAGGCTCGCGAACGTGCTCTTGATGAGCTCGGGTTTCCGCCTGTACGTGCCGTCCAGAATCGCGCCAGCCATGTCGCCTCCAACACTGAGGTCCGTCACGATAAAGACGTACTCGGGGTCCATGAAATGGCCGTAGAGTGTGAGGACGTTCGGGTGGGAGGAGACGCGGCGGTGTAGAGCAAGCTCCTTATCTGCGAACCTGGCTTCCCTAGAGTCCAGAGTGGGGCGCCTGAGGCACTTCGCGGCGTAGAAGGAAGTGGGGGTAGCGACGACCCGAGCTTTATAAACTTTTCCGAAGGCGCCGGCGCCGATGAGCTTGACAAGTTTGATGCATCCGTCGTCAACGACAGTGCCAGAAAGGTTGGGGAGGGTGGAAGACGCTCCCATTGTAGATGAAGAAAAGGGTGAAGGTGAATAAAAAAGTGGGTGGTGGTGGAAGCGGTAGACAAGCGTCTGAAGAGGAGCTCAGTGAGGGGTTGCTTTTTATCGTGCGTTTGCTTCCGCGGGGCCCCCGTCTCAGATCATACCCGCCTCAGTCTCACTTTTTTTTTTGGTGCCCTCCACTGGCAGATCGACCAGCCGCCGGAGCTTGCGGTCTTGACGACTTGCAGGGAGATATCATCGAGAGAGTTCAATTGGTTGCCCAGATCTTGCAGGTTGAGCCTTGAGAAAACGCGATTCAGATGCTGACGAGACGGAGGACGATGTTTGGCCTCGTTTGGCCTAGGGGTCATAGGCTTCTCGATCGCGCCCTTCAAGTTGCGCGCAGGATTCGCCGAATGACTCTTCAAACTTCAGCCATTTGACGTGGACTCTCATATGTCTCATCAGGGGAGAAATAAAAACAGTCTGAGGGAGCTGGAAAGTTGCATTTCAAATTTCCAAAAAATTCAACGACCGTGCCTGCAGCTGTTCTTAATCCGTTCAGAAGTTTGGAGCCGGGAACCCTCAGTTACCGACGGCGTACATGGAATTGCGTTGGTGTATCCTTCCAGCAAGCTACGCGAGCTTGCCGTCCCATCTATCTGGTCAACGGTTGGGACGCGGGTCGGCGTCGCGCTGCGTGCACAATGCGTGCAAGTCTCCGGGCCGAATCATAAAACGTAGTGAGCACTGGCCATGCTTGCAGCTTCTTTCTGGAGTTAGAATAGCTACATATATCCACAGATAAAGAAAGGGCTTCCAGAATCCACTCAAATAATATCCTCCATTCTGGATCAGAATCTCACACCGAATTCATAGAGTGACGGTAAACCTAATGAATTTCCAGCAAATCCGCATCCTTTTTATGTGAATCGACGATGGACCCAATTTTCCTGACAAAGGAGTGTCTATCCTCAACCTCGTCGGAAGGGAAGTCATCCGCCAGTGCACGTAGATCGTCGTGCACCGTTGATTTGTTCCTGTGTAGCGGAACCACAATGGACTGTGGGCCGTGTTCGGTGTTAAACAGAATAACATCGATGTCCATGCGCCCCCCGCTGCGCGCAGCGCGCGATACGATGTCGTCCCATTCCGGCCCAGACAGTTCGTCCATTGTATGCTCGTTGAGTGGTAAGGTCTTGATCTCGACCGGGCCTGCTGTGTAATCATACAGAGTGAGACACTTCTCGCCGCGATGAACCCTCATGAACGCGGCTCGCTGCACAAGGATGACGGGTTTGAATTCGTGATAATCATCGTCCAGGAGGGCCCGGATGAACGACCTTTCTCGCGTGGTGCGTTTTGCGTTGCTGCCGCCACCTGGGATAGTAATGAGGATTTTGAGAGCGTTGACGTGGCGAAGACAAGGAATACTGACGGAGAGACAGACCCCCATTCTGGTTGCCATTACGGAGGTCTGTACAATAAAACTTACAAGCATGTCGGTGGCCTCCTTGCGCCCAATCGTTGGCTTGGCAGCTTCGACTACAATAATAGAGGCTGAGGCAGCGGGCACATCTTTGAACGGCTGTTCTTTCAAGTATTGCACCACACTTTGAAAACGTCAGTGAATGGAGAGGTACAGAATAAACGAATCTTACCTGGAGGTCATCGCAGGCCCTCCTAGATGGAGTATCAGGTGCGTCGTGAGCTTTGAGGATTTCTATTCTTCCTTCCGCTAGGAAATCGAAATCCTGCCACCGAGAATACATATACGACGCTTTGAAAGCGTTTGAATGCACCAGATCCTCCACGTCGTCCAGCGCGATATTCAACGCCGTCAATATGTCTGGGAACACGAGGGACGGCGGTAGAATGACGGTGAGAAAGAAGTCGATGAACATATCCATTTGTGCTGCACTCAAGCGCAAAGCACAGATTATGATGGCGTGGAGCAATTTATGCCGCAGTCCATCCGCGATCCGTCGGAGGTTGCTCGGAGGCGCCACAAGTATTGTCACCAAGATGGTGAAGCTGATATGGATTGCAAGTGGCGCCAGGTCTTCGTCTTCGTCAAACGTGACCGTTCCCAAGGCGCAAAGCAACTCTGCGACAGTGGGGACAAATTTGTGCGACGCCAGTGCGGTACCGAGAGGACCCAATGGATGCCCAACCGAGTCCCGGGAAGTCAGCTCCGGTTCCATTTGCACAATGAAGTCTAGGATGCCCCGCAGAAAGTACACGGACGTGACGTCCATCGCATGCCCGGCCGGCGCCACTGCCTCGATGTACAGTACAATGAGGTCGGCGACATGGTTTAGTGTACCGCCAGCACCGTCGATTATTTCCGCGCGGTTGGCTGGGATAACGACGTCGTCGTGCGCAATGAAGCTGTGTAGGTCATTCAATACGACTTCGCGCTTGCTCGGATGCATCACTTGAAGAGCATGGGGCCACGCCTTTGCGACCATGAAAAAGACACCAGGGGAGGATGTTATGAGGGAGAAAGTCTCTTCGTGATCAAAGAAAGTCCCGGCGAACATAAGAAAGTCGACACAGAACTGGTCTCCGGCTAGCGGCGGAATATTCGGGAGGTGATCGCGATACATGTAGAGAAATTGCACCCAGGGCCAGGCACGCGGCCAGATATCAAGCCCGATGCTGGTGGGAAACGTGGTCGCATAGAGTGTTTGGAGAGACACCATGGCTCTGCTGATGCATCCCTCCGCATCTGCATAAAGATCGTCTCTATCAAAGTCATGCGGGTTCGGGATGTGAGCGGGATCCAAATTTGTGTACCACACCGGTAGCATCAGCACTTTCTGTGTGTCTGTGGCATTTTTGAATTGGGTCTGCACGCGTTTGACATCCGGCACAGAACGGTTCGCGGCGCAGGCAGATTGTGCAGCCCTCTAGAAGAAGGCTGGTGAAATGCGCATTTCGTTGAATAAGGGGTGGACACTTTACTTTCAAGGAAGGGGGCAGACGATTCAGATTGCTGAGTCGGAGGCCGGGATGCAGAGCGCTCATGGTGGCGGGAAAAGGAAGAGATTAGCCGAGTCTCGATCAATCAGATCGACCATCATTGTTTTCCTATGTTGTTCTAGACTCTCAGTTCTCTTCTCACTTTGGAGCCTCATTCCAAGTTTTGTGTCCAGCATACAGGATTACCGATATTCTCTCAGCCAACGGGTACCTATAGCATACTGCTATAGTCGACACTTTCCAGAAGGTCGCAGGGAGCCGCCCGAGGACCCGTCGGAAAAGACTGCACTGTCGATGGGTGTTGGTGACTGAATGTCAAGGCCGAACTTGGCCCATTCTGTACAGTTGGGCTTTCTGATTCTTGGCCTGTGGTTCTGACAACACTGGGGGGGGGATCTGCCAAACTCATTCGACGGTTCCAGGATTTCAGCCTAGTAACTCAGTGCGACATCAACCTACTCAACCGGGATTGGGCAGTAGTTTGAGACGCACAAGCGCCAGAGGACTCCGAAGATGCTGGGACTCCTTTGCCCTTCCGTGCCTAGCTCTCTTGATCTACTCTGGTTTTGAATCACCACGCACACCATCGCTGCCGAGTGTCATCAAAATCGGTCTTCATTTCTCTCAAAATCGTTCTGACAGAGCAGTCCTGCTCGTTCTCGCTCTCTAACTTTTGCCGGCGTCTCAGATCGCTCCAGAATGGCCGTTCAAGCTGCCGTCGTGAGTTCCATCTGCATCGATAAAAAGCCCGGCTGAATGGTGGTGTTGCAGTTGAGGTCTCTCGCCCCGGCAATCTGAATCGTGGTTTCAAAATTTGAGTTTCTTGAATCTTTAGTCATTCAGGCTCGTGCAGGTTTTGTTCAGCACCAGTTCAAAAAGCAGTACTTGCGCAGATAATATCACTGCTCATGCTGGTACAAATGCAACCCAGCTCAACATCCTTTATCCGTCTTATCAATCCCGCCGGGGCTATCATTTGGCGTCATTCCGGGTCGGGCGAGGCTCGGGCATGCCAACTCGTCAAACCTGGCAGGGGCATCCACCTTATTTACGACCTTCGCAAACTGTGCTCGAGCGGGTACGCTTCCCTAAATCTGAGGCGCAGTAATTTTAGTTTTCTTCCAGCGCCAGCCCATAAAGTTCAAGTTGTGAAGACAAGAAAGTTGGTCAATGGCGCCATATCACGCAACACACGGCAATGCACGGACCAACGCGGGATCTTCCCAATTACCAAGTTGAACGGTGACGCTAGCACCGTGACTGTGCCTCTAATTATCTATCGCAACGCACGGCAACGCACAGACCAACGTGAGACCTTCACGATTACCAAGTCGAACTGTCATCCCAAATCTACCAGCCAGGTTCTTCGTAATATCCCGAGCCCCGGAAAATTGAAGGGCTTTAAAGGGCCGCTCACGCTGATAGTCCTCCCCAGAAATGCACACAATGCACCCACTGCCCCTTACACTTTCTGCTATTTTTATTTCAACCGTCGTGGGCACAGGCGCTCCTATCGTCGCACTCACCTATGGTGTCTTTCAAGGTGCACTCGATGGGAATCTCTCGACGTTCCTTGGTGTCCCGTTTGCCAAACCCGCGTGCGTCTTGCAGTTATGATCTACTTGATAAATAGTCTAATCAAGGGTTCCAACAGGATCCGATTCTCGTTGCCTCAAGCTCCTACGCTCTTGGACGGCCTGCAAAATGCAACGGCATTCGGTCCAGCCTGTCCTCAACAGATAGAATCCCTGCCATCCGCACTACCACCGTTTCCCGATGAGGGCTTGCCCTCAGAGGACTGTACGTCGGATCTTATCGCCCAGGGGTTCATTCTGGAGGTATCACGATCATGTTAGGCCTCAAGCTCAACGTATTCGGCCCCAGCTCCGCCAACCGCACTTCGAAACTCCCTGTACTCGTCGTGCGTCGTGCCCTTTCTGTTAGGCATAACTTTATAACTTACGGGTTAATGTAGTGGATCTATGGAGGCATGTTTCTTCATCACAATCGGTTTCTTTCTGACTGAAGCAACTCCCAATTCAGGTGGCTTTGAAATCGGAAACGCGCCGGATACGGATGTTCGGCCACTGGTCGAACGCTCTATCGTGAACGGCGAACCTGTGATCGTCGTGACGATCAACTATCGTCTGAGCGGTAGGTTCATTTGCCGTTCCACGTCCGTTCGTGTTAAATATGGAACCCTCAGCTTGGGGATTCCTCGGTGGGAAGGAGGCTGCTGATGCAGGCATAAGTAACCTCGGACTCAGAGACCGTACGACGTGTCCGGTTCTTTCTTCAAGAAATGTGGTTGAACGCTGCCACAGAAATATTTGCGTTGGAGTGGGTGCAGGCACATATCACAGCCTTTGGCGGCGACCCCGCGCGGGTTGTGTTGTGAGTCCCACCATAGTCGTTCATCCGGAGTTTGTTCAATCGTTTCTTTCGAAGCGGAGGTGACAGCGCCGGAGCAATATCCGCCTCGATGCTGCTTTTGTCCAACAACCGATTCGAAATAACTACGCTGGCTCGTGGTGCATTCCTGGTTCGTCCAACAATTTGTATAGCTGATGCTGGGAAGATTGACGCACATGCAGCTCTCTGGATCGCCCATCACCACAGGCACCGTCGCTGACGGGCAGCCCCACTACGACGGACTGGTACGGGCGAACAATTGCACACAAGCCGAGGACACCCTTGCCTGCCTTCGAGACGTACCCCTCGACTCATTCACGGCCACCGTCAACGAGACACCCAATCTTTTCTCATTCTCGAGTCTTCAGAATGTCTGGCGCGCACGGGTCGATGGGGATGTAATCGCCCGAGACCCCCTTATCTCGGTATCTAAAGGGCTGTTCGCGAATGTGAGAAGCTTAGGATTTACCCAGTTGTATGGCTAACTGAGATCTGTCGTCAGATTCCAGTCATGACCGGAGACTCCGATGACGAGGGAACGTGAGTGTCAGCCCGCCGCAGGTCCTAATAAAAACCTCTCTGAGTCTTTTCTCCCAAGGATATTCTCATTATCCAACACCAACATTACGTGCGCAGTTCAATCAACCCATTTCTTTGTCTCAATCTCCGAGCTGACACGGGCTGTTTAGAACGGACGATGAGTTCGTGAGCTACATACATTCAATGTTGATTTCCCAACCCGTTGTCTCAATCGTCCGGCTGATGCCCGTACAGTTACCTCCCAAAGGCCACACCGGAACAGCTTGCGCAACTCGCGGTTCTCTACCCGGATAATCCCACCCAGGTTCGTTTTGACCTCACCTCGACCTTTGCGTCCCTAGAACTTCTGCAGGGATCACCATTCGACACCGAATCTGCAAACCAGGTCACGTACGTCGCACGCTTTAATCCGCATTTTGACGGAATAACATAACCATGTCCCCAGACCGCAGTTCAAACGCCTCGCGGCATTCCAAGGCGACTACGTCTTCACTGGTGCGCGCAGGAACTTCCTCTCATCCGCGTCCAGGACCCAAAACACTTGGAGTTGGCGTGCGTTGTCGTGGTTTCCCCGTACCCAAATTCAAGTCCTGACCGTGCCCATAATTTAAACAAAACGCCAGTGAACAAGCGCGGCAAATCGGCTCCCGTTGTTGGCTCCTTCCACACAAGCGACATCAACATATGGTTTCCGCTCCCGAATTCGACGGATTTTGTCGCAGCTGATGCATTGAGTGAGTTCTCCATCCACTGCGTCTCTTGAACATGTTGCTCAAGCCTCTCGAAGTCAACTTCATCAACCACCTCGATCCCAACGGCGGCCGTAACACCTCCGGTCTATTTTGGCCTAAATGGAGTCAGTCGGCCAATGGTTCAACACCTTCGCTCTTTACGCTGAGCGATCCCGGCGTCGTGAGCATCACGCCTGAGAACTTTCGCGTCGAAGCGATTGATTTCTTGCTCCAAGTCCTGTTGGACGGTGCCGAGAGTCAATAGCCGTCATGCATTGGCTGTGTGGGGCTTGGAACCTACAGTATTAAGTACTAGACAATTAGCACTGCAATCTTTTTTTTGTGTTTCACTTACTGTTGGAATTGACAGTTAGCCGTCTGCGACCAGGCTCCTTTGCCCTAGGCTATCCTCTCACTTCCAAGGGGCTGCCCCTGTGATGCTATCCCCCCGGCAACCCCCCGGACGAAAAAGTCATGTTCAAGTTCGGAGGCGGATTTCGGAGTTAACGCCTCGCCGTGGCGCTGGGTTCAATCCGTCACCCTAAGTACTGCCAGTGTAACCGAGATACGTGCCAATTTTTGGACCCAAAAGTTGACTGCCTGCGAATCAGACGGCCCGCTGTTTCCGACCGGATCAGCGCATCATTACTTATTCCCGGCCCGCGCCGAAAGCCGGAACATCCCTCCTTTCACTTTGCTTTCACTACCACTGCCATTGCCAAAACGTCCAGGGCACTCAGACGCACGATGAGTGCGCTCGTCTTCTTCAGCACACCAGACTTTCACCTCACTTGGAATGAAGATGCAGATGCCCTGTGCCCACGGCGCAAATTCTACGGGCCGCTATATCGTGCCACGACTTGTCCTCAAGGCTCGACTTCGGTGGGCTTCCTCCGTGAGGGTGTCTTCTCGTCGTATGGTCTCACAGCGGCCTCATTCGGCAAGTTTCCTTGAACTTACAAGCACGCGATGGATCGATTGCTGTCCCGCGACTCACACGACCTAAAAAACACTCCACTTGTCGCTGCCGCGAGATCCTGCTTGGACAGTCCTGGGTTTTGTTTCTCCCTGGTGCCAGTGGGGAAAACCTAGTATTACTATCAAAGTTCCGTCACATTTCTGACAGATCAAATGGTCCCGCCTCTTCCAGCCGCTCTATCCTAAACAGCTGAAATTAAAAGACGGAGAAATCGCGGTGACGTGATTCAGGGTAGTGCGAGTTTTTGACTGTTCTTGCACGAAATGCGATCTGCGCCACCCCTTCATGGCATTCGGCCGCCGTGGTTCTGCCCTGGCTAATTGGACGACATTCTCTCGGCCTGGCCAAGATCTAGTGGCGGCCCCGCGAATCCACGTTAGGCCGATCCACACTTGTCAGCGACTTGTCAGGCTCTAAAACATCACCCCTGTGAGATCATGGAGTCTCCATGCATATGCGCTTCGCAGTCTCGACACGTATAAAGTTGAGCCGGCCCTCTGGAATTAAGATTCTACCTCCCTCCCCTTCGACCATGGCTTTTTCCAGAAGGTTGTACGCCACAGTAGCGCTGGCTAGCGTTCTGTCGTCCGTCGCAGCAGGCAATGTTACCGATGTCTGTCTAGAGATCCGGCAAACAGTATCGTCTGCGTCGGACGTGTACTTCCCGCGTGAGTAACCCTTCACGTTTCTAAGTAATGGCCTAAGCTTACGCCATCCAGTCGAGCTCTTTGGGAACTACGCCCAGGACATCGCCCATTGGGCGTCCTCGAGCACACAAACCCCTGCCTGCACGGTGGAGCCAGGGAGCGCCGCGGATGTTTCAGTCATCGTGCGTTTGTCCACGGACACATTTTTACGCGGTCTTAATCCCATTTGTTCCAGATCAAGTTGCTCGGCTCGACACAAACGCCGTTTGCGGTCAAAGGCGGAGGGCACACAGCGAACCCCGGGTTCTCCTCGACGACGGGCGTGCACATCTCCATGTCGCGCTTCTCGGGCGTGACATACGACGCCACGGCAGGAACTGCTACGATTGGGACTGGATTGATTTGGGACGACGTGTGTGCCGCTTTTTTTTTCTTGTACGCGCGTTTAACATCGCACTCGTAGGTTTACACCGCACTCGCGCCTAACGACGTGAATGTCGTGGGCGGGCGGGTCTCTGGGGTTGGTGTCGCCGGATTCACTCTTGGCGGAGGTGAGTCATGGTTCAATATTTGGTTGATTATGGTACTGAATGGTGATTCCTCAGGATACTCGTGGAAAACTAACCAGTTCGGATTGACGGTGGATTCCGTCACGGCGTTTGAGCTGGTAAAACCGAACGGGGACATCGTCTCGGTCACCGCGACGTCCAACCCTGACTTATTCTTCGGCCTGAAGGTTCGTTGATTTACCACCGCTTCTCCGCGTCCCTTTCGCCATTCCTTATTGATTCCATTTTTTCAGGGTGGTTTGAACAACTTCGTATGCGCTCTTCCTCATTGCCGGCTTTTGCCTGAGAATATTTCCCCCAGGGCATAGTAACCCAGTTCACCCTCAAGACGGTTCCTCAGGTACGAATCCCTTCACCCGATTAGAGCAGCACTTGATTGAAAATAACCAGGGACAAGTTTGGGTGAGATTTCACGCGGGTGATTTGTTGTCGGCTCATCCGCGTATCTGTGCAGGGTGGCTTGATTACATACACCGTCGCCGAAATTCCCGCAGTCAGCGCCGCTGTTGCGAACTTCGCACACAACGTTACGGATCCCAAGGCGGCTGTTATCCCGACGTACAACTACCTCCTCGGGCAGGTGCGTTTATTCGTCGAGCAATCCACGATCTTCTTTCGCGATGCTGATGGTCGTATAGCCGGGCATCTCAAATGTCATTTTCTACGATGGGCCCACACCGCCTGCGGGGATTTTCGACGAGTTCTTGGCCATCAAGCACCTCACTGAGGACGTCAGCACCAGGGACTTTGTTTCTTTGGTCCAATCGGCCCCGTCTAATGCTACCAGCGGAACCAGGTGCGCGACATCGCTTTCAATGACCCGTGCAGTTCTAAACAGAATAAATCTGTAGAGCTGCATTTCACACTGTCAGCTTAATCGAGTACACACCAACCTTGATCACCGCGATCCTCAACGAGTCCATCGTCCGTGTTCCCATCCCCCAATCACTTCATATCCTAACATCGTTGAATTTAGTTCTGGGGCGAGCAGCTGTCACTCGCCGGCGCGACCTTCATCTCGTACGACATCGAGCCCTTCCTCCCTTCGCTCTACTCGCACAGCACGAGCGCGTCCGCCTACCCGCCCTCCCGCGCCATCGGCTACGTCCCGCTCAACCTCTACTTCGCGTGGGTCGACCCCCTCGCCGACGACCTCTTCCACTCCGCGCTGCTGCAAAGCGCGCAGCACATCATGGACGTTGCGGTGGGCGAGGGCCAGGCGATCGCGGACGCGCCGCTGTACACGAATTATGCGCTGTATGATACGCCGCTGGAGCGTATTTACGGGGACAATGTGGCGAGGCTGAAGGCGATCAAGGCGGCGGTGGATCCAGATAATGTGATGGGTCTTGCGGGCGGGTTTAAGTTCTGAAAAGGTGGCGGCTGCCATACATACTAATTTACTTGGATTCGTGTTGTCTTCTGGTGGACTTCAATTTAATGCTTGCTTAGGGCGGCGAGCCCGACTTTGTGTATCGCGGGCGCATGGTATGGCGATCACCCAGTTTCACATCTGGGCACGGAAAGGCCATCTCACCGTACGGAGGACATACTTGTTGGGGACTTGGAGTTGAACGCAACTGGTTCAACTCCGGCAAACATTCGGCCGGCAACGACCGTGATAACTCGGCTCCGCCATGTCACAGTCACGGACCCCTTTTACGACGGACGACCATGTCGAAAGTAGGCCCTTACGCGTTGATTCTTCAGCTTTTCACTGAGATCTCTAACAGAACGCTCATGGCACGGGTCCTCCTCAAGCGCGGGCTAGGATCAGAACCAAAGCCGAGGCAAGTGGGACTGTTTTGCACGTTTGACTTCGGTACGACACTTCCCCAGGCGTTTCCGTCAGCATGGCTGGAGGACCACACCGACACCCATGTAATTGACCGCACTCTCTGGAACTCTCAACCTGTCCCCGCTCGGCGGTGGACTTTTTCCGTCTCATGGGCCGAATATTTTGGCACCCGATTCCTCACACACTGGACATACGGTGTCGAGATCGTCGGAATAATCATGCGCCTTTACTACGGCATCGCGGGGTGCATCGTCCCCGTTGTATTCCTCCCTTTAATTGACCTCCCCTCCTTCATCTTCACGATCGCCGGCCCCGCTGGCGAGAAAGAGTTCTACTGGCACATTTACGACACCTGCTTGGAGACGAATGAGCTGCTTCGGTTAACTCAGACGTTCTCCAGTGTTGGGGACTTTTACCGCAATTGCGACTTGGGTCAACGGGAGCCAGTTGATCCGGTTGCTGGAGGAGCGGAGGCAACGAGAGCTGCCTTCGTCGAGTGTGGATTCCGCAAGCCGAAGAAGGAACATCCGGGCCCCCTCTGCAATCTGGATTGGGATAGTATCTTTGCGAGGCAGCGAGCTTTAAACTCGGAGTGAAATCATGATTTACATCCACTTGGTCCGTGTTGCACTGCACATCGTTCACTTCTTCTGACCAGCCCCGCAGTTTAAAACCTTGAATTCGCGACCCCTGGCATGATCATCGCTCTCGGTGTACCCCACCTTTTTCTTCTCATCTGCGAAAGTTTGGGGCCTCAGGGCTCAAGGGTCCCTCCCCGAGCCTGGCGTTGAATACGAGTACGTGTCTGGTTTAATTCTGCAGGTCGCCACAGTCTTCCCTGCATTCCGCGCAAATTATTCTCCCGGTGCCTTGGCTCGATCCCGTTCCAACGCCTCCTCGCAGACCGAACGATATCGATGAAGTTTGAACAAGAAATGTGACGATCGATTGATATCAACAGTCACAGTCACAACGCTTGTTGTTCTCTCCCCCATTGTCCAAGATTGCTCCTGCGCGACGCTGTGCCAAAACTCTTGTTTTATCTTGACGGCGGTTGCTAGTCCGATCGAAAAAGTCTTGTTCCCCGAACAATGGCCACAGATCAGGCTTGCTAGTATAAGGACCCCGTTTTGGCTGATCCGGCATGCTTTCCCGCTCACCGACGCGCCCCCAAGTACAAGAACACACTGACAGTCGACGCTTTACTGTAACGCAAAGACATCTCACCTGCTGTTTTGTTTCATTGAATACATACGAGATCACCGTTGGCCACACTAATCCGCGAACGCTATGTGCTGGCCGCGCTCCTTCTGCTCTCGCTGCCCCGGGTCATCCTCCGTTCCGTGGCCACCCGCTCTGAGTTTTGGTAGAAGTCCAAAACGGCATACTGCCCCACAAGCTGGTGCGTTGAGCTGCCTGTATTAATATTCGCCGTTTCTAAACATCTGAATGTGTCTAGGTTTTCCCCGGAGCTCGTGGCCATGGTCGACTTCGAACGCGCCGCCCCCAGCACCGGCGACATCGTTTTTGCCCCCAGTTGTTCCACGAAAGCATAAACGCCCTGTGCGGCTCACCAGCTGGCCGCCGTCGCCGTTTATACCTCCAGAGCCGCCTATCCCACGAAAGTCCAAGAAGCACGTCCGGTTCCGTAGCCCAACGCCGCCGCCGTCAATTCAAGTCTCGCCGCCGTCGAAGTCCATTGTCCGAAAGCGCAAGCACCGGCTGCGTAGCCCGCCGCCGCCGCTCGTTGAAGGCACGTCCCCGCGAAAGCACAGGCTTCGGTCCCACAGCCCGTCACTGCCGCCGCTCGTTGACGCGCCGTCCCCGCAAAAGCGCAAACACCGGTCCCGCACCCCGCCGCCGCCGATGCTCGTTGAAATCCCACCGCCCCCACCCGCACCGCAGTTGTTCGCGCCCCCTGCAGTATGGCCCCCGCCATACACACTGTCCCCATTCACCGGCTACCCGCACATCCACCCCGACCTCTGCACCGCGCGCCTCGCGTGGGACCTCACGCGCTTCCCCTCCACCTCGCACCGCCCCACCCCGTACACCCGCGCCCGCACCGCCCCCGACCTCGCCGCCCCCGCGCTCTTTCCGCCCACATCGCTCCTCACGATCTCCTACACCGCCACGCCCATCCTCGCGCACTGGGAACACACCTGGGGCCCCGTCTTCGCCCGCGCACAGGGGCACCCCGCGGCGCCGCTTACCGTCGGGGACGTCCTCGACGCGGTCTTCAGGTACTTCAACCAGCCGATGACGGACGCGGACCGCGCGTTGCTGACTGACGGGGCGTGGGGCGCTGTGTCGGAGGCGTGTAGGAGGAGGATCAGTGCGCACGGCTCGCCGCATACGCCAGCGTACAATGCGCGGCGCGGGGTGTTGAGGGTTGATGTGCTGGAGCGGATGACGGGGTTTGCAGGGGTGGAGTGTGTGGGGAGAGATTGGGTGAGGATGGGGTTTTGTGTGGGTGTGTTAGGGGCTTGAATTGTTGTTCAACTTCTTTTCTTTCACTGCACTTCCCGCTACGTGTATTTACTGAAAGTTCGAACACTTTCTTCGAAGTTCCAACACTTCCTCCTTTTTTCTTGGACGCCAACTAACTTATTAACTTTTTTTCACGCTACTTGCGATAATTGGACGATAGACAACGAACCGTAGATAATGATTCTTCACGATACAGTAATGAAACGAGTCAGTTTAAAACAATGTCCGGTACTGACATCGACATAACCAGCATTTGCGCCTCAATCTACGGTCAGGCTTCGTACATCCAGCGTGGCGCCATGGAGTCAGGCGTGTTGCTCAACAAGTCATGTCGCCACAAGGACGATATCATTCTTCATCATGTTCGCAACATTTGTGACACAGCACGGAGACAATCGCCCAAAGTTGCCACAGTCCGAGCTATAAAGGGAGCCCGTCGCTGCACATCCCTCTTCACTACATCCGCCATCCACTCAACTCTCCCGCCTCAGAAATGAACACCATCGACCGCCTTTTGTACTTGGGAGCCAATACGGTTGACCGCCTCTTCAACGGGCACACAGACGAATTTTACTTCGTAGTCTGCGGCGATAAGGTCGAATTGCACCGCAAGTGCGCCCGGGAGGATCAGATCATATTCGACGCTCTGCCCTTGTCTCTCCCCAGGACTGAGGTCACAGTCAAGGGCTACAAAACAGTATACACCATCTACGCCACGGGTGCTGTGAGGGTCAAATCTCAGTTGAAGGGAGAGAAGGATATCATAAGCCCTCCGGTTGAGAATGTGCTACAAAAGCAGGGCGACTGTCTTTTAGAACATGATTTGTTCTGTCTCACCGATGCGGTTATCAGGGCTGGAAAAGTGAGTATGAATCCACGCGTCGTACCATGCTGAAGAACCCCAGGCCGACAGAGGGAGTGTGGATCGTGTGGTGAAACGGAAGGATGGCACGGAGTTGATGATGCAGGGCCTGGGAGCGCTTTGGAGACCGTCTTCAAAATGGTTTGTGTACCCCGCATTTGATGATTTGCTCAGCCGTGAGGAGAAACAATATCTCGTAGGATGGATCCTTAGTGGTTACTATGCGTATGCCATCCACGACACAGTTGATTAGAGAATGTTGATCTATGAACGTATGTCTGCAGGCCCCCTTCAGCCTCAAACTGATGAGCGAAAAGAAACGACTACATGCATGCATACTGCAGGTCAGGCTGTGTAGAACGAAGCGATTGGCGAGCATTCTCAGATCGAAAAAGGCGCCCTTGAATAATGCCATTGACCTAGACTGCAATACGGCTTGATTTGTCTACTGGGTTTGTCAGAAGCGCGGAGAGGCATCGATTTTGAGAACGCGAGTTCTTTCGAAAAAGAAAAACGGGTTGGTTTCGCTTGGCGCCGAGGAAAGCTCGGTTTGTCCCGAGCCGCATGGGATGAGTTAAGGTTGGGGCTGCGAGGATTTAACTAGACCGTGAAAATATTTTGAGGGAGTTGCGCCGTCTCGCACGGCTGAAAGAGGTTAGGATTGGGGGCAAGTTGAGGGGGCAGTTGGCGCAAAGTTGGGGAGAAAGGAGAAAGCTGGAAGCCGTGTGTTAGTATTAGTGTGTTAAACTTGCACGGTGCTAGGTGCTTACCAGAGGAGACCGTGCGCTAAGATCAGGACACTATCAGGACAGGTTTCTCGATCTTGCGATGCAACCCGCTCGTTTGGGATCGAGGTTAGAAGGTGCTTCCTCTGAGAATCTTTGAGCGAGCTGCGCGGCTAAGGGAGGATTCGGCGCTAGTGTAGGAGTTGCACGAAAGAACTTGGAAGACTGGTTCCGACTTCTGAGAGGTCACATGCGACAGACCGAAGCCCACGACGAATGGTGAACCAATCGTTCTGGGGTGCAGGTCAGGACAAGGTGATGAAATGAATAGGTCGACCCATGCTGAAGAAGGGAAGACTGACGCCGGTGATGATGAAGCCTCAGAGGAGGAGAAGTTGAGCTGCCCGAAGTTATATACGATAGAACGAGGCGGCAATTCAGCCCCAAGACCAGCCAGAATCAAAGAGGAGCATCCAAAGGGCAAGTGTCGCGGTGGTTTCACGCAATGGAATTGGGAGAGCGAAATAGGAAACTAGGAACCTTCAAATCCGACGGAGAAAAATCAATGTGGATGACTAGGAATCTGGAGTCTTCAAAAAATCTTGAGTGTCTTGGCTTTGCTTGAACCCATCTAAGTAGAACTTGCGAGTCGTTGGCGAGTGAACTTTGGAGACGCTCGATTCTCGAAACCGACTGAGATTCTTGAATTAACGATACAGCTCCTTCGAAATCGAGATCAGCAGAACTTTTTCCTGGGTTTTCGCAGGGATCTGTGACGTCCCGGCCCTCTGCGCGAGTTTGGAGCAAGGAGGAGAAAAGAAAGAGAGAAGACCGGAAGCCAATGCCACACACACCCAAACACCCCGCCACGCTCGATCCCGTGATCTGAGCTCTTCTTCTTTTTACCTTCTTGCGCCCCCAGAGCGCACCCTCATCCTATTCAACAATCTCCGCACCATGTCCGCTACCAGCAGCCCCGGCGACCCCACCCCCGCCACCCCCACCCCCGACAACGATGCCACCGACGCCAACGACGACAACGGCGACGCCATAGTCGTCTTGACACCCGACACCGCCACGCTCGAGAAGGCGCTCGCGGAGCGCGCGGCAAAGCGCCAGGCGATCGCGGGGAAGAAGAGGGGGGTTGCGGTGGAGAAGCAGGCGTTTGTGCGTTGCGTTTTTCCTACTCTCCTTCCTTCGCTGCCTTTTTTTACGGACGGATAACTTATTTTGGGTGGCAGGGCGTAACGCTAATGAAGTTACAAAACTACGACGGCGCGGCGGCGGCCTTTGCGGAGGCGTGCAAGCTGTGGCGCGCCAACCCCGTGGCGCACTGTGACCTCGCCACGGCGTATCTGCACCTCGGGAGGTCTGTGTCGTGTCGTGGATTGTTGCCACACTATTCGGGATGAGTGCTGATGCGAGTTCGGTGTGTGTAGGTTCGCGGACGCAGAAGCGGAGGCGTCGACGGCGCTGGGGCTGGACCCGAAGCTCGTCGAGGCGCGCTATACGCGTGCGATGGCGAGGAAGGGCCAGGGGAATGTGCGCGGGGCGGTTGTCGGTACGTTTTCCTCTCCTCCTTTTTTTTCTTTCTTTGTTCTTTCGTTCCTTCTTTGTTTTCCCCTTCGTCTCGCTGTTCCCCGACGTCCGTTCGACGTCCATCCGGATACTCTACTCTCGGTCCAGAGCGGGTGTGTGGGATCGTGTGCCACCTTGCCACCTTGCCACCCTGCCACATCCTCGTTGTCTGATACGAGCTAGCCGGCCCATTCATCATCTCGACGTGGCGGCCGTACCGTCTCATCGCCATCAACGATCTGCGGGCGTCCCGATCACCTCATTGTCGTGGCGGACTCTCGCTGCTTTTTTTGTCGGCCGGGCACGCATGGATCATCTTATCGCGGCGGGCATCGAGCACTCTTGATTTGCGTCGCCATCATGCGCTGCGGCTGCTCGGGCAGGATCCAATTTTTTTTTTCTGCGCATCTGGGCACGTCCAGACCGTCGCACGACAGCCGCTGCTTCGCGACGTCCGCATCGCACCCCTGCGATTGTGATCCTGGGTATCGCGAGCTTGGGCTCCGTATAGGTGTCGGGCGGTGGACGAGTAGCCGGCGCTGTCTTGGCGCGGGGACGGGCGGAGGCTTTTTTCTTTCATGCGGCGCAGCACCTTTTGTCGGCTCGGGGGCGGTGCTGAGGGCCGGCGCAGTATACGTTTTACAGGCGCGGGAGTGGGCAGAGCCTCTTTCTTCCATGCGGGCTACGATACGCTGGTGCGAGTGGCGTTCTTGGCATTGCACAGTGCGTTTCTTCGCACGTGGCGGCGGTGCGGTTTTTTCTTCCATACGCGCTATGGGCCGCGCTCTGAGGGCGACTGCTCGGTGCAGGGAGTGGCCGGCGGGAATGAGGGCGTTGTACGGGCACGGGGGCCGGGCGAATCCTTTTTTCCTTTCATGCGGAGTGCGACTACGGGGCACGAGCGGCGTTCTTGCCGCTGCGACGTGCAGTGCCGTCTTTGTTGTCCATTGGGGTGGATGACGGTGGTGGTGCAGAGACGCTTTCCTTCGTGCGGACTTCAACTGCGGGGAGCGGGGGAGCGCGCGACGCTAATGGTGCTGCGACGACTGGGGGTGCAGGGCGTTTTTTTGTCTTCGCGTTGGAGAGGCCGGAGGGGCGTGTGGACTAATGCGCGCGACGCTCTAGGCGTTGCGTCCGAGCGTGGAGGGCTCTTTTTGCGCGGCGGAGTGGCCGGTGGGCGGGAGATTCCTTATTTATCTTTCATGCGGACATCGCGCGGACGTTCTGGCGCTCTGAGGGTCCAGTGACCCTTTCGTCGCGCGGCGAGCTTGTGTGCACCCAGCGACGGCGTGGGCGTATGCGTGCCTGCAGCGAAGATGCTTATTTGTCCGGAACTTGAGGAGGACTGGCGTGTTGCGCGGGTCCACATATGGCAGCGAGGATCGCGAGACGGAGGTTGACCACCCGACAGCGGACGGACCACCCGACAGCGGACGGACCACCCGACAGCGGACGGTGCGCTTATGTTTACGCGTCGTGCGGTCGAGCGGGCACTCCCACGGGCGGGTGTGTTTCGCGACGCGACATTCGTCTCGCATTCCATCTGGGTGTACATACCTACTTGCGGGTCGCTGGGCTTACCTTTGCCTGCGCCTGCCTTGCTTTTGCTCTCGCTTTTCCTCCGCTTTCCCCTTCCCGTCCCTTTATTTTGCTTTCGCTTTTCCATTCCTTCACTTGTACCCGCTTCTCTGCATACCTGCGCCTGTCTTCTGTCTGCTTTTGCGGCTGCACCGCGGCGGGGATGCGCGCGTATCTGCGCTCGACGTGTGCGCTCCGTTACGAGGCATCTGGGGACCACGCGGCTTCCGGGTGGGGACGGGGGGCTGCGCACGGTCCGAGCGGGATCGCGAGGAGTGAGCGGGCGGATTCGTTGTCGACGGGACGCTCGTTTGGCACTATTCCTAGTGTCCATCGCCGGTTTCGCTTTACTTTACTCTTGCCTCACTTTTGCGCTCGTCTTATCTTCGCTTTTACTTCCCTTCACTTCCTCTACTTTTCCCCTCCACCTTCCCCACCTTCCCTTCCATCTCGTGCTAACCCGCGCTCCCGTTCCATAGATCTCACGACCGTGCTAGAGGTCGCGCCCGACAACGCCGCCGCGCAGGTCGCGTTGCAGGATCTGCAGGCGGAGGATGCGGCTGCTGCTACCGCGGCGGTGGACAACGCTCCCGCCGCTGCGGAGGAGGGTGTAGAAGCTGCTAAGCCAGCCGACGCTGAAGCTAGTGTCCCGGCCTCTGAACCTGAGACTACCACCTCAGACGCAGCCGCTCCTGCCGCCGCGTCCGAGTCTGCACCCACGGACGCCCCCGCCGCTCCTGCAGCCTCAGACGCCGCCGCCGATGCTGCCTCTGAGCCCGTCCCAGACGCCGCTGCTACTGCCGCCGCGTCTGAATCCGCACCCACCGACGCTCCAGCGGCCTCAGACGCTGCTCCCGGCCCCGCCGCTTCAGACGCCCCCGCCGCCGCGCCCACGCAAGCCGAGCTCGACGCCTCCTACGCCCACCCCCTCCCCACCTCCCCGCCCCTCCCGCCCTCAGCCCTCTTCGACGAGGACTCCTGCTCCGACACCTCCGACGCGCAGCACACCGCGCCCACGCCGTGCCTCTTCTACAACACGCACCCCGCGGGCTGCCTCCGCGGCTCCGCGTGCTTGTTCTCGCACGCGCCTGATAGAAGGAGTGTGCGGGACGGGCTGGGGAAGAACGTGTGTCTGTATTGGCTGGTGGGGCTGTGCAAGTTTGGGGGGAAGTGTATATATAAGCATGGGAGGGAGGCGTTGCCCAAGGGGGATGGGGCGTGGTGGGCGAGCGAGGAGGGGGTAAAAGAGCGGAGGGAGCGGGTGGAGAGGGAGAGGGAGGGGAGGAGAAGGGGGAGGGAGGAGAGGGAGAAGAGGGCTGCGGGGAAGACGGGGAGGGGGAAGGGCAAGGGCAAGGGCCGCGCGAGGGAGGGGGAGGAGGGCGCGGAGGGACGCGAGGCGGGGGAGAAGGGGAGGGGACAGCAGGGGAAGAACGGCAATGGCGGTGGCGGGAAGGCGTCGTCGTCCTCGCGCGGGACGGGCAAATCCAAGAAGCAGCCGCGCCACCCCAACGGCAACGCTCACGGGCACAGCAACCCCGGCGCAGGCGCTGCCGCACTCGCCGCCGCGCAACAGCAGCACGCCGCCCTCGCCGCGGAGCTCGCGCGGCGCATGGCTTTGTTCGACGCGAACATGACCCTGTTTGACGGGAGCGTGCTTGGGCTGCCGCCGGGCCTCGTCGGGCTGCCTTTGTCCGCTGGATTCCCCGGGATGCAGGGGCAGGGTGTACAGGGGATGCAGGGACAGGGGATGCAGGGAATGGGGGTGCACGGGATGCACGGGATGGGGATGATGACGCCGGGCGCGGCGGCGGTGGCGGCGGTGGTGGGGAGCGGGGACCCGGTGCAGGAGGGCGGGAGCGCGGGGTTTACGGAGTATGCGCCGCCGCCGCCGAGGGGGGAGGTGTGTTTTCCCTTCCTCCGCTCTTCTTTCTTGACATTGGCTGACTGACGCGCGCACTAGGGAACGGACGCCGGGGCTGGGGGGCTGTCGTACTAATCGCTAATCGCGTGTGTGGATACTAAACAAAGCAAGGGGAAGTGTAGTGTAAACGGGAGGAGCGAGAGCAAGGGGAGAAGGAGGAAAGGGAGAGGAGAGGGAGAGAGGAGGGGACAACGCAAGCTAAATCTAGATCTAAATCTGCATCTTAAATTTTCTACTTGACGTATTTATGTATCGTATCGTATCGTATCGTATCGTATCTACTATTTGCGACTGGGTAGCCGGCCGAACTAGGCTACCGGCCATTCGCTCTGTACAACGAAAGGAAGCTACAACCTGGCCAAGTTTGGAGTTTAGGGAGTGAGGGGGACCTATAACGGTGGTCCATAGCAAAATTCAACCGAAAGTGATGTTCGGATCACATGTTGTGGCATGTTTAGTCTCGGCCGCACAGCCCCGATCAGTGTTTCCTTGTCTTCCTGCGACTGCCCTCCCTCTTGCTCCCTCAGTTCTTTGTCGTTCCGCGACTTCTTCGGCTCATTCGACTCCTACAGTCTCGGGCTTGCTTCTGCGACGTTACAGAGCGCGCATCCACCTTCTCCACTGCTGCGGCGACGCAGTCACTTCGTCACTCCCATTCTTTGTCGGTCAGACGGTCGCACCCACACCGTGCACCCCATGCATGGTATGGGTCTAGGATTTAGCATGGTGCTTGGGTATTGGTATACCTTTATTCTTGTGCGCGTCCAAAGTTTTTCCGATCTCAATTGCCTTGTCATTGCCTATGACGTTCACTTTGTACATTTAATATTTTCACACACACACAAAATTTTATCGCTTTACACACACATTTTGGTTACTTTTGCTCATACACACACAAATTTTTGCAACTTTCACACACACATTTTGTGGGTTGCCTTTTATGGATGCTTGTCCCTGTATGTCAATCCTACCATCAAGCCGGCCTTTTTGCCCCGCCGCCATGGTATCGGTCCCGATGGGTCCGATAATTCCTGGTGGGTCTGATAATCCTTTTTCTCGGCCACCTCTGATTCATTTTCCCGTCTGTTTTTTTGCGGGATACCATTTTATAGTGCGAAAATACCAAGGAATTGACTCAGAGGGAGGAACGGCCGATGAATCAACTCGACGTTCTTTGAGTAACGAACGTATTTCTGTCCTAACCATTCACCGTGAGGGCCCAGAAAAATTTGGGGTGGATGCCTCATACTATATAGACGTTTCTGTTTGCCACAATTCTTTTGCCGGGGATTCGTTGTGGCGCTCTGGAGCGGACGCGTCCTGTCACGGACCATCACAGGCCTAAATCAATCTGATCGAAATTGCCATTCTCGGTTCAAGAGGCGAGCGGCATTAAAATCCCTGACACAGACCTCCGATTTTCCTGACAGCTGTCAGAGGGGGAGGGGGGGGGGGGGGGGGGGGGGGGGGGGGGTATGTAACCAATTGATGCCCTCAGAATCGTTGGAATCGAAAAATTTTGAACAAGTACGGACCGCAACCCGGATTGGACCCGGACCTCACCGGAGATAAATCTCTGTGCCGAAGTGTGCCGACGCTCAACATCAAAAGATTGTAAAATCTATCTAGCTTTCTACTCAAGCAAAGATAATAATTCAAGCCCGTAGGTCGACAAATCGTATGGCAAAATGGGGAGTCTTGCCAAATCTCGGAGGAATCGGAGGAAGATTGAGACTGTAGGAAAGAATCTAAAGGTGAGAACGGTGGAAATGATTCGGCTAGCTCGGACATCCCAATTTTGGGGGTTGTCAAAGAGGTCTGTGTCGAGATCTGAAAGATCGCTCGCCTCTTGTCTCGGTTGAGCCAGCGTGAAGGCTCGCGATGCCTGTGCATTTCAGTGGGGGAAAAACACCAGAAACGGTGCAGGTGAGTTTGAGGGCACATCAGTGAGGCCCATCCTTGTCACTTTCTTGACTAAGTTGACTTTTTCTGTTGGAGCAAATAGGGGCTTCTTCCGAATCGGATACTGCGATATCCATCCAGCAGAGAGACCTCTCCTGTGAATTCAACATTGATGTGGGGATGCTTCTCAGATGCATCTTCAGAAATCTCCCCGTTCTCCGTTCAAGAACTTGCAATTAATAACCTCAAGCTGATGTCCATCAAGCGCGGCCATCAGGCTCGGGAATGCCGAGTGTCGACATTCACCTTGGGTTGAAATGACAAAGATAGTTCTTCATCTAGCCGGGGGCATCCTGGGACTATCTGCGGGAAAATCAAGTAGCATCGCTCACCGGTGTAAGTTAGGTCTCCGTGGTACGGCCGTGATGGCCGTTGCCCATGGGCAGCAAAATGACGATACGGTGGAGGGACTCGAAAAGATCTTCGGGCACGGGCGGCAGCCTTAGTTGCTTCCAATGCAGGGCGGAGTCATATCGGTGAGTAGTTTAAGCTCGGGCCCCCTCGGCCTTGAGGGATTCATTTGGAGCATGTCGATGCCGGGGATGCCGGCTTGATGGTAGGACAGACATACAGGGACAAGCATCCGTAAAAGGCAATTCGGAAAATGTGTGTGTGAAAGTTGCGAAAAATGTGTGTGTGAAACGGTAAATTTGTGTGTGTGTGTGTGAAAATATTAAATGTACAAAGTGAACGCCATAATTGCCGGCTTCGAGCTGAAACCACCCAAATTTCGTGCACAAGACCTTTGGACTTTTTTTGGGGGACTCAGCGCTATCTCCATGTCAGGGAGGGCACTAGTATGTCGCAAGGGCTCTTATGAAACGATCCTCACCATGTTTTGGGCCGCTACAACTGCTGGGCGTGCTGAGGGCCCCGGATAGTCGGGGATGGGTCAGCCCGCAGGCTATTGTGCGATAACACATCATTTTTCTCTGCTGTTCTATATCTTGTATGTAGACAATAACTGCAGAGAATAGTCCCTGGACACCCCCCACACTATCCCTGAAGCAAAAGACCCCGAGCCTTTACCTACAGAGGCTGATTGACGGGTGGCCGGTTGGCCCGTGTTTGGCCTTGTTGGCGAGGCCGACGGAAAGAAATTCCCTGAAGCATGAACACTTGCGCTAAATTCATGGAAATTATATCGAACTATCCACATGATATTAGTCTTCAAACGGGTGCACCATGGCCTGAATACGTATAGTAGGGCTGTCAAGAACGAGCGATAAATGCTAACGTGGCCGGGTAGCCGGTCAAAAATAGTATCGCGGGCGAGTATTACTATAGATGTGTTTAACATTCTGGCCGCTGTACGGATTGGTACAGCGCGCACCACTTATCCAGGCCTTGCGCGGCGGGTAATCCTTGTTCGTTGGTCGGATCGACAACTGCGCATCTTGCGTTTCAAAGTTGCTTGGAGCTGGAATCGAAATCGATATACCTATGGAGTGGGTTTTTTGTGCGTGGATTTTATGTGCCCTTCCGTATCTGTCCATGCGCCTGAATTTTCCACCCAGGTCATATTAGATCGAAACACTGAGCGCGTCGTCCGCAAAAAAACTCTCAAAATATTTGTTGTCTATCGCAAATCAGACCTTTTTCTGCAGTACTTCCAGTCATACCTCATTTATTGCGCGGACGCGTTTTACACCCATTCAAGTTTACGTTTCAAATTCCCAACGATTTCTTCCGCGCCGACCCAAATTTGCCGGCTGTTTAGTCACACACGACGATTGCGGTTCAAGCTCACCGATAGCTATTGGGATTCGGGATGCCTTAACCGCAAGCACTATCCTGCGCCCCAGAGTCTCAAACCCTCTGGCTCCACTCAGTACTCACCGGAGAAGAATTAAAAATCACCCAGCCTATCCGCGACCTTGACGAAGGGAAAACGGTGAGTTGCGAAAGTGAACAAGACAAGAAGCCTTCAAGGAACTGTGAACAAACTGCTACAGTGAAAAACAGAAGTTATAGATATTCGATGACATGAAGAGCACACAGGGACAACTGGAACACGGATGGGACTAGTCTATCGTTATTTCCTTGATGAGTTTCTCGAGTTCCTCTGCCTCCTTCTCCTTACCCAGACTATGATATGTCAAGGCAAGATTGTGCATAGCATCTAGGGTGCAGGGATGTATATCACCCACAAGGGCTTTGCGTTTCTGCAGCACAACAACCTCAAGGGTTTCCGCCCTTTCAAACTGTTCAAGGCGCCAGTAGGTTTCTGCGAGATACTCCATTGCCATCACTGTACTGTGGTGGTCTTCACCCAAACTGTTTCTGCGCATCTCAAGTTCAACACACCTCAGCTTCTCTGCTGCCTTCCAATCTCCAAGCTCTGAGTGTGCATGCGCAAGCTCTGCCATGGACATGAGGGTTTCAACGTGACTTGCACCCAGAGTATGTTTCCGTTTTTCAAGTACAACAGCATGAAGCTCCTGTGCATTCCCGAACTCTCCCAGCTTTGAATATGTGTATGCAAGATTGAACATAGATGTCAAGGTGAGTGGATGGTTGTCACCCAAAAGCTGTCTGCACTTGGACGATACATCTAACTGTATTTCTTTCGCCTTGTGATACTGTCCTTGTCCGCAGTATGTTTCTCCCATATCACTTCTCAACAACAATGTGTCGTGGTGGTCTTCTCCAAGTACTTTTTTGTATTTGACCAAGGCAGCATGTTCCAGCTCTTGTGCTTTACTGAAGTCATTGAGATCTCGAAATACGGATGCCATATTCCTCATAGCCTTTAAAGTAGATGAGTGATTTTCACCGAGGACCTGTTTCTTTTTGTCCAAAACAACAAGGTGAAGTGCTTGTGCCTCCTCACTTTGACCAAGCACTGAGTATGTTGCCGCAAAATTCCCCAACAACTCGAGAGTGTCTGGATGATTATCACCTAATAGTTGTGTTGACCTATCAAGCACAGCCTTAGCTTGAAGCTCATTGGCTTTTGCTGGCCTATGTTGTCTTCCGAACCTTGTGGCAAGCTTCTCCATTGCATTCAAAGTGTGCACATGCATTTCACCAAATAGCTTTCTGGTTTGCTCTAGTCGTAAGACTGCATGGTCCTCTGCTTTTTTGAGATCACCTAATGCTAAATATGTTTCTGCCAGATTTCCCATGATGGTCAAGGCAGTGGGGTCATTGGTACCGTGAAGCTGGGTATGTTTCTCCAGCACAAGAAGTTCGAGCTCTTCTGCCCTCTTTAACTTGCCAAGGGCCAAGTAGGATGTGGCTAGGTTGTTAATGACCATGATTTCATGATCATCATCTCTGTCGGTTCCATCATCGAGCTCTCTATACTTCTTCCGCACAACTGTAAGAAGTCTTGCTGATTTTCGGAATTCGCCAAGGTCATAGTATGTTCCTGCCAGATCAGTCATTCCCTTGAGTGCAAGGACATAGTTGTAGCCAAATTTCCTGCATTTTCTCATCATCATCATTTGTATAGTTTTTGCCTCTTTGAATTTTCCCACTATCCTATATGATGTGGCCGCATTGCTCATGGACTGCACAGTATATACATGATCTTCTCCAAACCGCCGTCTTGATTCTTTCAGAACTTCAATTGCAAGAGAGTGTGCTTTCATAGCTTGTCCTGAGCAATGGTATATTTTTTTGAATTGCAACTTGAAGTAAACATGTAAGTGTTGCAGTATAACCTCGCCTCCATTCTTCATCAGAGATTCAACATGAGGCAACAATGGCTGGCTAGCCAGCTGTATATCATGGTCAGAGATCTCCACAATAGACATTCCGAGTATAGATGCTATAATGAGATGGTAGCATTCTTGGGTCACAAATGTAGTTTGACACCAAGCATGGACAAGTGGGTGGATAGAAAACACTTTCTTCTCGATATCAAAAGCAATCAACGAGTATGCTTTGATCTCATTGGTCACATTTAAAAACAGGAGTGGGTCCCATTTGCCATTGGCCCCAAGAAAGTGGGAGAGAAACTCCAGTGTCCCCTTGAGCTCAAGTCTAGAAGGCTCAAGTCTAGGAGGCCCAATCGATGGAGGCTTATATATCGAGGCATTACAAAACATGTCCTCAGTGATTCCTGTATGATGAAGAAATGAGCATAGCTGCAGGAACATTGCAGCTGGCTGGCTGAGCTGATTGAAGCTCATTTGCCAGGTTGTGTACACCGTCCAAGCATAATCATCATGGGACTGTGAAGGCTTTTCACTGAGGAGCTGGGCTCGATTCCTGGTGTATATATCCAGGAAGCCATCTAGATCACCAGACTTTGAAATAAATGCACCCGCCTGCATTATTGCGAGTGGCAGATATCCTAGAGCCTGGTAAAGACAGACGTTAGATACTCTGCTACATTTTCTCTCCACAAGCAACTTACCGCCACAATCTTGGCTGCGGTCTTTTGATTCTTGGGCAGTTGTTCTTGCTTGCACCTCGTCAGCAACAGTGTCACTGCTTCTGTTTCTTCCATATCGGAGACAAGTGAATCTTCTCCATACATCCCAAGTTCCGGATTTCGAGTTGTGATGAGGATGTTCCCATGATCACACTGAGGGAAAAATCTGTTCAGATTGATCTTGGGATCATCGGCATTGTCGAAAAAGACTAGCCATCCCTCGCGGTTTGTAGTCAGCCACTGTAAGGCCTCTTGTTTTGAGTCTCCAACATGTTTTGACACTGCTATGTTCTTCAGCCCATTGGTAATTGTTTCCACAGTGCTTGTATCAATCATGAACATGTCGGAAAAGCTGGAAAGTCAAAGACATGTTCTGAGTTTTCCATCATGGATGTGGACATGAATACTCACAGGGAAGCTGATTCTTTTATGAAGGTCAGAGCGATTTGTGTTTTTCCGGCACCACCTAGCCCGTGGAGGACATATATGTGCTGCTGCTTTCCCACGTCCTGATTGAAATACTGGTGCATTTTATCGATGATGCTTCGCCGACCAGAAAAGATTCTCGATGGAGGCAAACAATTGTTGACAGTCTGCCTTTCTTGTTTCGGCGGGAAATCTAGAACTATCGTGTTAGACCGGGGAATTCCGCAACGAACCAGGTAATACTTGGGGATACCACAATTGCATGAATGTCGTCCACTTTCCCATGAATGTCATCCACTTTGAAACCGGTATCCACAACAGCCATGAACTGGCCTACGGGTGAGAACAGTGTGCTAGCATTCTGTTGAACTGCTTACCTTGAGTTCCGAGCACAGTTGGCGGATATCACTCTGACATCCAGCAATTTCTTGAGAGATACTGCTTGATCCGAAAAACTCTTTGAAACGACCCCGGAGAGTTTGAGAATCGTCCTGGAATTTTCCGATGACAAGAAGAGCGCCTTGCAAGAAGCTGTACATGCCAGTGAGAGGACACAACATATTGCGCGATTATTAGCACACCTTTCGAGTTCCAGACAGAGCCCCTTCAGCTTTACAGCAGCACTATCCCCGTGCGCTGATATCTGCTCATCCAGAAAATTTATGATCCTCATGGTACTTTCGCACAGCTCTTTCAGGTCATCCCGATTCTTCTTGACTTTCTGTGGCACAATTTCAGTCGCTGATCAATAGAAACCGTACGAACACACCTCAATTGCCTCTAACACAACAACGACCGTGCCTACAACACCACCTACGTAGGGAAAGGGAAGAAGCTGTGTCGTCGCCGTGATTGCCTTTGCAGCTTGGATCGACGGTCCAAGCCAATCGGATTGCGAACTAGAGGCGCGTTTGAAGCGCATAGATGTTGTGCTCTCCCTCTTGGAAGAGTTCCCGTACGCTTTGGCTTTGGGAGGGCTGCTGGAGGACATGGTGGGGAAGGATGAGAGTGTTCGCACAGCTGTGCATCGGTCATGGGATCACTGCCACGGACCACGAGGTTGATTTCGTCGAGCTGGAAACACCCAAGAAACACCGCTATGTTGGCAGTTACCCGTTCAACCTCAAGTTATTTCGACTGTATTCGTTATCATATTCTGGCGCGCATTGACTTGGGTGTGAGCCTTGACCGACAGAATATTTGGGATTTTTGTTGAACGGAATCGGACCGGAATCGAAGATGTGAAGTCGCAGGACGTCACATTGTCCGATAAGCTTAGTCCATATGGTAAACCCGTTCCGGATCCAAGTTAGGAAGAACCGAAATCGTCCCGCGAGTTTTGCTCGCATCATGAGATGGGATCCAAGGCTATCCAAGGCGTGTTGCGAGGCACAAGACTCGGTAGCATCTGGGGACGTGCGAGGGGGATGACAAAAGAATGACCAGAGACCTCCGAGTTCGATGAATTGGGTACATCGCAATGTCTCGCGATCCATGGTCTTCCTCCACAGGCGCAAGAAAATCGTGAGCGTGGGGGCGCGGTCCGTTGAGTAAATCGAGACGAAGAACCCAAATGCATTCATTCCAAAACAGGGAGTTGAAAGAAGGAAGGAGGAGATAAAGGTACTCCGATGCGTGTAGTATCTCGGACTCCAAACAATTGATCGCACACCAGCGGCGACTACGCATCGGTAGCACGGATAGCACCGTGCTACATAGCACCACCAAATCAAATTCACCCACACGCTCGTGCAACCTGTACCCTACCCCTACGGAGGCAGCGAAGGGAGGTGCGAAGCGCGTCAGATGCATCGACGCGGACCCGCCTGTACAAGTGCTCGACCGCCTATCGCAAAAACGTGAGCCTCCGCCTCACGAACCCCCCGATAGCTATTAGGACTGGCGCAGGATACGCCCGCCCACATCTACTAGTACCCGTCCCCAAAAAGCAGACGACCGAGCGGCTTCGCTGCTCGCACCCGAGCAAGCAAGCGACCCGACCACAGTCGCACCAGGACGGAAGAATCACTCCCCCGTCGGCAACCTATAGACTCGCACTCGACGTCCGCAGGAAAGAGGGAGTGTGTAGTGCGGGGGCAACACAGGGATAGGGGCATGGACACGATAGCGATAGATACACCGCACCGCCCGACGTGCATCAACGCCGCCCGCGCCGTCTGTAAACCACGCCCGCCTCGCTAACTGCCGTGCGCAAGATACGGCCGCCCGGCCTCCTCACGATCCAGACGATCAGGCGCACAGCGACCTCTCGCGGCTTCACCCCCGCACGCGCGCCGACCAGAGGATGTAGAAAGGCAGAACGCGCAACTCGGGCTGTACTTGCCAGCCGCAGCACGCAGCACATTAATCCCAATCGCTCGCTAAGCGAGGCTCGCACCCGCCCCGTACAAAACAAGCTCGTTCGCTGCACGCGGGCACGTAGAGACACTCCACCCGCGCGCCGCCCTCAACCGTGCCGTGCAAAGAAAAAAAAAACGCAGTGGCCCTCAGAGCACCGAGAAGTCCGCGTGGAAGGCCCCCACCCGCGCCACACGCCCGAAAAGCGCTCGCCCTCAGAGTTTCAGACGCAACGCGGAGAGCATCGTGCGGTTCACAGCGCTTCGTAACCCGTGGTAAGAAAGGATCGCCCACCCGCTAAAAACGCAGTGCACCCTCCGACGCAGCGCCAAGAACGTCGGCCAAGCGGCATCGCAAGATTAACGAGCCGAGTGGAGGGAAGCGCCCGCCCGCCACTCCTACGTTGAGAACAAAGCGCTCCACCCCCAGCAACAACGTATGACCTGTGCGTATCGAAGTCCACATCCGCATGAAAACAACGGCAACAAAAACCTCTCCCGCCACGCCAATCGCGCGACAAAAGTGCACTCGCCCGCTGACGCAGCGCCGGGCCTGCAGTCCAGGTCCGCATAAAAGAAAGAAAAAACGCCTCCGCGCCTGCGATCTACTCAGCGGCACTCGGACGCTGCGCCACTCGTCCTCGGACGCTGCGCCACTCGTCACCGACGCATTGAAGCCGCAGCTCGCAATACGCGTGATCGCAGTTATGCGGACGTCGCTGCAGCCGTGCGATGCGATGCGAGGAAGAATGGAAAGAAAAAAAGGAGGAGGAGGAGGAAGACATACCAACAATCGCCCCGCGCACATTCCCCCTTCCCTTCCTCGCCATCGCACGCGCATACCCCGCCTCGACGAGCTTCGGGTCCAGCCCCAGCGCTGTCGACGCCTCGCCCTCTGCGTCTGCAAACCTACACAGTACTCGCATCAGCAAAGCGAATACCGGACAGACCGAACAGTGTGGCAAACCTCCCAAGGTGCAGATACGCCGTGGCGAGGTCACAGTGCGCGACGGGGTTGGCGCGCCAGAGCTTGCACGCCTCCGCGAAGGCCGCCGCCGCGCCGTCGTAGTTTTTCAGCTTCATCAGCGTTACGCCCTGCCCAAAGATACGCATAAGCTCATTTTTGCCACTCAAAAAAAAGACGAGGAAAACGCACAAACGCCTGCTTCTCCACCGCCGCCACCCTCTTCTTGGCCGCAATCGCCTGGCGCTTCGCCGCGCGCTCCGCGAGCGCCTTCTCGAGCGTGGCGGTGTCGGGTGTCAAGACGACTATGGCGTCGCCGTTGTCGTCGTTGGCATCGTGGTCGGGGGTGGGTGTGGCCGGGGTGGGCTCGCCGGGGCTGCTGGTTGCGGACATGATGGGCGCAGAGATAGTTAAACGTTAAACGGTTGAGGGTGCGCTCTGGCGCAAGGAGCTGAAAAGAAGAAGAGCTTGGATCACGGGATCGAGCGGGGCGGGGTGTTTGGGTGTGTGTGCCATTGGCTTCTGGCCGTTCTTTCTTCTTACCATCTCCCTTCAACTGGGCCTGAGGCCAACCTCTCTCAACTATGCGAGACGGCGAGTTGCCAAGATTTTCATAGCAAGATCCTTTTAACCTGGATTCCGAATGAGTCGCATCTGCATCGGCGATTCGCACATTCGAAATTTCGAATTTCGAGAAGCTTACCAAAAGCTTACCAAAATCTAGTCTCTCGCAGCCAGACACTCTAACGTTGAAGCTCGTACCTCGCTTGTTAGAACCAAAATCTTCGTTTCAACTTTCGTTGCGGTAAAGAAAGTTTTAAATACAGCCGTGCGTCGGAAAGCGACTATTATACCGAGCTCAGACGCAAAGTCTGTTATCGAAACAGGCCAGCCGGATGAATAGATACACGCGTGGAGTACATACAAGTTTCCATGTTGTACAAGATGAATGTTCATCACTAACTCGCGACACTTGGCCGCCATAAATTATTGGATAGATACTGAACGCGCGCGTTTCCTGGGCAGTTAAAGCCACTCTGCACGTCCTCGTGTTCCTGGCCCGCGTTGTTCACGTTTCAAGCCAGTTGAAGGGCGCTCAGCGGTGATGGCTGCGGGACTCGTGCTTGTTCTGGCCATCGGACTTGTGCCGACGGCGACGGTCTGCTTTGGCTACGTTTGTGTTGGCTTGTTCCGGCGGGACTCCATCGCTGTTGACTCGGAGATAAGGCATTTTACACGGCCAAACCGTAATGAGCCTTTCCAACTCCCGATGCTCAACGTCAAAGGTCCTTGCCAACGTATCCCATGTCCCTGGAAATAAAGCATCGCCGCTTAGAAGAGGATGGAAAAGGAAGGGCAGTCACACATACTCGTGGGTATCCTCTCGAGGAAATCAACCAGAACATAGGTACGCTGGTGTTCTGTTACAATTTTATGTTCTATCCAGTCCCGCAAGGTTCCCCATCCACATTGCCGGTATTCGCGAAGATACTCCACAAAGACACGGGCAACTGGATCAGACATGGAGCTAAATGATCCTGGAACAGCGCAAAGCGGGATCGTCACGCACAGAGAACATCCAAAATGCCAACTAGAGCGGAAGTATCTGATATAAGACCAATTTGGTTAATCATGATTAGTGGACACACAATGATTGTAGAAATCTGTAGTGGGGATTTTTAGTTTCTCAGGAATCCGAGGGAAAGGCCGACAGGGCTTGCTATACCCAACGGCGACTCACCTTGCTCATCATCCGTAAGGCGAGCATCATCCTCACTCATGCCAGCCTCTATCCGAAGCTCATCCTGAAGCCCTGGCTGCAGAGGTACTACTGGAAGTAAGCGGACAGCAACGTCAAGTATCATGGACACGTACTGTTTTTCGACCGCAGCTTCTTGTATATTTCCCTTATTTCCTCCGGGGAAGGTCCAGTGCGTTTGGATCTCGATGATCCTGTGGATGGTTCAGTGGAGCACAGAGTCAAGGATCGACACTGTGCATACTGGCCACTCCTTCTACATAGGTATCGGAAGAGGCGATAGAACTCGCCCGCGAACCTAACGCATCCTCAGTATGTCGAATTATCTCGTGTTGTTTTACGCTTACTCATTCTTTCGATACCATTGATATGACCACTGGGATGGCCTCCTGAATCGACGTGAGAAAGATCGGGGCCAGGTCAATCAGAATTGCACACGCGAGATATCTATGGTTGACTTACCATGCATAGGTGGAGGGCCATTTGGATGTTGCGCCGCATACGACTGGCTCCGTGCTGCTTTTGTCAATACCGTTGCCTTGAAAAAGCAGGTCAAATAGCCCACCGGGTTGCTGATGGGAAGTGTGTGCATGAGCGCCTGTATCAATTTGAAAATCGGGGCCAGGTGGATAGTTGACGGTTGACTTACCATACGGTTGCGGGGGGGCACCTGAGGGCGGTCCTGCATGCTGTTGGTTCCACCCTGCGTCTGTCAATACCGCTGCCTTGAGAAGTAGGTCAGATAGCCCACCGGGATGGTTCGCGGGTGGTGGAGGATACTGTTGAGCAGAATATGGAGGAGCGAGATATTGGGGCTCCGACGGAGCAAGATCTAGGTCAATGTGAAATCGCGGGGAGGCTGATGGTTGATGGTTGACTTACCATACACCGCAGGCGGGCCACTTGTGTACGGACCTGCATGCTGTCGGTTCCCTCCTGCTCTTGTCGGACTGAAAGAGTTCCCAGGTGGCGGAGGATATGACGGTTGCCCGCCTAGTGATCAATGTCAGAATGGTAATGTACGCAAAGACTTTAACAAGAAGGAGATCTACACACCGGTGGGGTTGTTATTACCGGCCCAATGTTGGACATTATTATCCATGTTCCCATAGTACTCTGCAGAGCAAAACCTGAATAATGCCAACATGAACACCGGATGAAAAATGCACTTGCGTGGACTGGGTGGCGGGAGAGGGACATTGCCAAAGTTGTGGCTGCCCGCTGAGAGGGGTGTGAACAGACTATATCTGTGACTGGCAGCCACCTACCCCCTTGTCTGTGATTTGGGTATTGCGACATATTGCTAGTGATAGAGGTCACTTTGATTGTAGAAGTAGGTTTGAGGAAAGATCTGTCAGGGACGGTGGGTGGTTACGGCGAGTTGTAGGGGTTCTTATATACCGCGCACGCAGCTGTGCCATGGAAAGCCGCCTCTGTGTGGCAAACCAGCACTGGATAGACCATCGCCGTTTTCTATCGCCCTGTAGCCCGAGAGTACAATCCCCCGCCTCGCACTGCCTGCATTGTAATTGTGAGATTAGCGATCGCGCCCTCAAAACACCACAAGGGAGTGGTCAAGGACAGACGCTGACCGAACAAGCCGAGTCAACAGGGTAGCAGCTTGCGACTCAGTATCGCGGAGGATAACAATCGGATCGCACTGGGTCGCTTTCGTATCGGGTCGCTTGGAGCTCAAGTCCGAGACATGGTTTACCGTTCGTGAGTGTGTCCCTTGCGATCAATCGATGTGGCGAGTGCCGCGAAGAACGCTGTCGGCCAAGAAACGGTGTGGCCCGGGTAGCAGCGTCACTGGCGGGTTCGTCAAATTGATTTGAAGATCGTTCTACGAGCGGTGGTTCCACAAGTGCTGGGTGAAGGACGAACGACGCCGGAAGAAACCGCGTTCCCCTCGCGGCCGAGCGATGCATCACGCGGGCCCGTAGTTGTACCATCGATTTGAACTGTTCAGGAGAGAAAAGCATGCACGATGTTGCTTTCATTGAGGTAAATCGTCGCCCAGACGAAGAAGTTAGGAGCAAGAGGCAAGGCAATCCTAACAGGCCAAAACAGCGCCTGATTTCCCCATTCATCACGGCTTTTTCCGATGCTGTGTTAAATGTTTAACTTCGACCGTCCAGGCCCCAGGCCGTCCGTGCAATTTGCTCCACAAATCCGACCCCAGGGCGGAGTCCACAGTGTGCAGTGTGGCTCTTCCCTCTGATTTTTTCTTCTTCATACCCGAAGACAGGCGGCAAAGTATCATTCCCTCGCCGTATAGTCCGACGGCGTGGTAAAGTAAATCACAGATGCAATAAAAAATCCTGCTGTGGGGGTATATTAAATCATCCCTGCCGAGGACCCGCTCGACTGGTACACTGTTCGATATTCTCCGGGACATCGCTGATAGATATAAGTACTAGCATTATGTTATTCTGAGGATAGGGTCCCCTCATTCGTGACCGCGTTCGCGTTCGCGTCGTTCGCGTTCTTTTTCGGCTATATACGGGCCAACATCATATGCGTCTTGGTTGCAGAAGCAAGCGTTCGGATTGCGAGGATAGTTACCGCAGATGCAGACGAATTCAGGGCTTCTGCTCGCCTGGCGAGGCGCCCTTAAGGCATGAGGTTGTGTGGAGCCGGGTGTCTGAGCACTCGCTGGAGAATATTGGGGAAAGGGCCCGGAGCCGCCGCCATAACCGACGGGCGGGGGGGGAATCATTGATGGGTTGGTTCCTCCATACCCAGCCAGCTGGGTGGTGGGCATGAGGTACTGGGATCCTGCAGTGTAGGGTGAAGTGTATTGTGTAGTGGATGGGGTACTGTACGGTGTAGTGTGCGGTGTAGTGTTGGTTCCTTGGCGTGACCCCGATGCATAGTACGGATTGGACGGGTACTGGTCTGGCCCGGAGCCTGCGCTGGGGCGTCTATGGCCTGAGGTTGACGGGGGATATGGCCCGACATTGCGATCGCTGGGATGGCGGGGGTACGGGTTGACTCTGTGAGATTGGCTGCGTGCTTTGCTCCCTGAGGCCTGGGGATGATCACTCTTCTTCTTTCCGGTTGCGGACGCATCTGTGTCTTGGGGCAGGTAGACGCAAGGTTCGCTGCTGTTAGTTGCACATTGTGTGCAACTTGGTCTTTTTCCGTCGCACTGATTATCTCAAGTCAGGATGGGCTTCCAAGGAAGCAAAACTCGACAGACTATGAAGTGCCTGCGACGACAGAACGTGCATTTAACTTTGAAGGGACGCCCGAGTTTGGGTGCGGGGCCCGTGCCCGAGTACGCGCACCCAGCAGCTACGCCGCTTTGAATACATGCTCCGCAAGGCGTTCCTCCGTCGCACTGATCATTCTAGGTCAGGGCAGCTTATGAATACAGAAAGAAATTCCCAAACCATTTGTGGGCCTGGATAGGCACTACAATTCGTGCATGTTTGCGTGCTCATGGCTTTCAGGATGGTTTGAATGCTTTCACGATAGGTTGGCTGATTTCGATGGTGAAGTTGCAACCATGAAGAGAGCCAAGTTATATACCCTCGCCGACGCTGTGGCAGGAGGCCCGTCCCCGGACTAGCCATAAAGCCTGTCGTAAGGTACGACACCATGGCCCACAGCGGTGACCGTTCCTCTATCGCCCTGAGGCCCGGAGAATCGAAGAGGTTGTGGCACCGGTCACCCAGTCCAAAGTTTCGGTCTTCTTGGGTAGGTCGGACAGGCAATACTTATCCCGCGTGATGGCATATTTCGACGGTCTTGCAGAGCCGGATGGGTTCCGTCGCACAGACAGGAGTCCAAAGACCGATTCAGTAAAAGGAGCGGTACAGGTAGGTCCATTATCAAGTATTCCTTTAACGGTTAGATCCAGCAATGTCCGAACTCTAACTTTAACTTGAAGGCGCAGAGGTTATTAACTTATTCCCACGACTTAATTTGGCTTTCCGCTCGCAAGACTTTTTCGACAGTCAGGAAAGCCTCAAATTTTGGCCGAAAACCTACTAGCTATAGTACTAAGGTATAATTCGCAAGCAGAAATTTTTCAACTTGAACGACGATGACGCGAAATGGGCATCAATTTTATAGCACAGCCTCGAGATAAGATAAGATTACTAGTACCCTTAGCCCACGATTCACGATTCATAGCGATTCATAGCGATTAATGTACGGGAATCCTATCGCGAAGGCCAGCACAAACGCGCAAGTAAGATACACTGATGACTGCGCTAACCACTAGCTCGCTGGAGTATGCAAATCGCCCGCATCAAGCCCCAACCTCGAACAAATCCAGGAGCCCAGGAATCCTGGGCCAGGATCATTGAAAGCATGGTGGGGACGACAGTTAATTTACTAGCTCTTTACTCACTTGCAGTCGTTGTCCAACGATTCCAAATGCCACGGAAATATAGCTGTAATTGGATTGACCAATGTGAGAATCTGTCACGGAAGTGACTTACGGACAGTCGTGTACAACGTCGTGTTCTGTTCGATTGGAAGAGGTTTCACGTAGAATTCAATTGTTGGAAAAGACAGAGAGCAAAGACTGTCCAATTAGTTTCGCGCTTGTTCAACAATCGCAGTGTAGATGAAATTATGTATGTTTCGACCCTCCGCAAATGTTGCCTTTCCGAATCGGAAACCAAGTCTCAAGCTGCGATTTTGCCTAAACTGGGTCAAGTTATTTGAAAGTTAGGCGAGAACTTGGATGCGAGCGAGGAAACGTGAGGAAACTTGCTGCCGCGTGTACCGTGTATTCCACAGGAGATAGTTCTATATCGGGGACGGAAATCACGGACGGAACAGGGACGCGAGTTGGGCGAGGAAGCGCGTCCCGCTCCCGACTGCCCCGCGACCACTCTTCACATCCAATGGCCAGTCCGGGGACGCTCCAAGGTCGGGCCTGACGGGACCGGATGGGAGAAAGGAAGACGGCGTCCAGGCAGTGGGCCGCCGTCCCTCCTCAGTGCCATCGTTAGCTTGAGAGTCCTGAGAGACACACAGCATCAACGGACCTCGAACAGGTGGAGTGCGGTCAATACAACCGTAATATCGGAAATAGAGACGGTGTTCCAGGCAACGCCACGGCGGTCAACATCGTCTTTCTTCACCTTCAACCCCGACGCGGGGTGCGGTCGAAGGCGGCGACGGGAGAAGCAAAGGCGGGTTTGAACTGCATCAATACGACATCCGCGCTCCGAGGCACTGGAGTCCGCTGTCCGTCTCCGTGTCCGCTTTATCGGGGCACACTGACCGGGCTTCACCGGGCGGCTTGAGCGGCGGGAGACACGGAGGCGGAATATGTACGTGCCCCAAGGCATTGAGAGCCGACGTCCGTCTGTATCTTCGTCCCATCGTGAGCCGGCCACAAGCAGTCCGTTTCCTAAGCTCTCAGTAGATTCATTAATCACGCACTTGTTCTACTCAACCTTCCATGGTTCATTACCAGCGACGACCTTGACCGGCGGAGGGTCAGATAATCGCGGCCGTTGAACACCGCCATCTCTCGAACACGCATTCGCATAGACGGGCAAGCCGCCAGGGGACGAGCGACGAACCCGAACGCACAGGCCGCGGGGCGCGGTCGACGGGGTGAGGAACTGAGACGGGGCGGGTATCTAGCACGCCACTGCCCGCAACGCAGCCACCGGGGACGGCGAGACGGAGACGGAGATGGTGGTGGCAGTTGGCAACGGAGATGGGCTATACACGACCATACAGGGCCAAATAACCGTCTACCTAAACGCATCTTGTCTCGTACTCCCATCTCTCCGCAGTCCTTTTGTCTTCCTTGCCCCAGAGCGTGTTTGACCATCCAGGCAGCGCCGACGCTGAACAAGGCGCCCACGACGACGACGACGCCAATGGGGACGCAAATGCTCGTCCCCAAGCCGCCCCAGTCTCGGCGGAGTGCGCGAGGCGATTGCGAGCAAGACGAGCATTACTGCCACCGAGAAGCATGCCTCTGTGCGTCTCTTCCTCTGCTAATTTTCCACGGAACAAGGGCTTACTTTGTCGGTGGATGTAGAACTTGACGGTGATGAACCCAAAAAAAGCACGACGGAGCTTCGCTGAAGCGTGCAATGTCTTGCTGCGCTAACCCTGCTGCTCACTGCGACTCCGCCACAGCTTACCTGCATATTCTGCGGTCAGTATTGCCCAGTTGCCACAACGGCGCCTTATCCCGTTCTTGCTGATGCGAGCATCGTAGGTTTGAGGACGCAGAACAAACGAGGCGTCAACGCTCTACCCGAAGCTCGTCAAGCCATATAGTCGAGTTGGCGGATTTCCAGGTCTTGGTGCGTTATCCTCAATTCTCTCCCATTGTACAAATCAATAACTGACGAATGGGACTACAGGTGACGCTGATAAAGCTCAAGAAAGAAACTATGAATGCGCGACGGCAAGCTCCGTTACATTGTGCAAGCTCCAACGACAGTATCGCCCACTGTTACCTCTCAACACGGTATCTGCCTTGAATGGCCGGTTTCACGATTTGCCACAAGTGGGCCTAATTTTCCAGCCTTCCTTTCGTGTCGCTGATATCAATGGTACTGTAGGCCGAAGCAGAAGTCTCAGGATGAAGACCTAGGGACGCTGACATGCCCAATGTGTGGCGGCGATTGTGACCAGAGGCCGGCCGCTACAGATATCTAAGCCGCCGTTTGTGCGTTTCCCGCATTCTCTGCTGTTTCACGGACGAATAGCTGATAGCGGATCAATGCAGGGCGACGCTGATGAAGATAAACGCCCACGACGGCTGTTTATTGAGACGCGCAAGCTCTGCTCGCTTGGCCGCGTCCTGGAAGGCAAATCTTGGATGGATTGCCACAAGTGTGCGTATGCTTTCTGTTTTTCTTCTTCTTTTCTTTCGTGTTGCTAATGGTACCAGACGAGGCAGAAGTGTCGGGACGACGACCATTGGGACAGTAGAATCCTCATCCTCTGGGCGAATGCTGACCGTGCAAGCTCTGGCGAGCAACCCCGTCGCCTTCTCACGCGTTACCTGCATCTTGGGGGGCCGTCATTATCGATTGCCACAAGTGCGCCCTATTTTTCCGTTCTATTCCGTATCGCTAATGATACTATAGGTTTTTGGGCGGAATCAGAATCAGGGCTGAAGGGTCGCGCTATGCGCGTGCCATGCATGCGGCGGAAGCGCTAGGATTCGTTCCTTCGGTTCTAGGTATTCCTTCTGTTTCCCTCTCATATCTTTGCGTTCTTTCTCCATCCGGATATTTGCTGCACTCCATTTGAGCTGGTGGTGCGAGCTTTGGCTGCCCTCGCATTTCATTGGATTTTGCTTCCTCTGTGCGGCGACGTCGTCATGTCACTGTGGCGTGGACGTGGATGCTGCTGCTCGCGATCACGTTCACCGTCGTGCGGAGAGGGTTTTCCTAGTGAGACTATTGTCCGGTAGAACTTGGGCCGTGTGTCCTACGTTTTTGTATCGGTAGAACTCGAGAAATTATGTCTAGGAAAACACAATTGAATCCAACTGAATGGATGGTGATAGACGTGATAGAATGCTGTGACTGAATAGCGAGGACCATGGCGCACTCTGACGGTCGGACATGACCCTGTGGCCGTTGAAAATAGCGATCGAATTCGGTCCGTGAAATTATGGACGGAATACCGAACAAACGATGAGAAGTGACAAGTTTGACTTCCTCCAAAACTCTCCTCCATCGCACTTCATCATGCAATAACTATTTCGATTCTCTGGGTTCGAACTCGTTAAATCGTGAATTAGATCTACTAATTTTGAATTCTACGTGGGTATTCGAAGACCAACATCGATCGACTCGGGAACGCCAGCCTTGAGGTCGTCGGATTCGTTCACCCGTTCTGCGCTTAGTACTGATACGGATTCCGACTTGTCGAATAGTGACCTGCTTGAGGAGAAGGGACGCTGCCGCTGTTACCGCGGCGGTTGGCGGCGCGGACTTCTTTCTCTGTTTGACGGAGATAATACTCGAACCACTCCTTTATCAATGCTGTAAAATTGAATCAAAAGATTATTCGAGACTTGAGAATTGCTTGAGAAAGCGAACAGTACTTACGACCGGACTTAGTCGGGCCGACCTCGCGTTCGGCTACGGGCCACCATTCTTTTGAACAAAACGATTAGTCGGAGCTGAGAACGATAGCATAAATCGCATACCTTCGGGAACGCCTGCCGCAACGGACGTGTTTGCCCTGACCAGATAGACGCGGAACGGCGGGGGGGCGCTCCTTGTATAAGGTATGCGTCAAGCAAATGCAACTAACGTTCCAAATCGGGACGGAAATCACAAAATCAATGGTTTTGCCACTATTTCCGCACGATATGCCAAATCTGGCTACAACATTTTGTGGAGAGAGGTCCTAGCTACAAAATGGTCACTTCAAATGTGTTATTATGTGGAAGGAGAAAAAGTTTAAGCAGATATGAGCTGGGATCAGTAAAAATTTCCCACGACCACTCGACAACTTGTAGCTGTTTAAACTTATTCAATTCTACAGCTGGGTCAAAATTGCTTCATAGGATGATGAATGATATGTAGATCCACAACTTGTTGGAGCCAGATTTTTCTATCTTGTACGGAGGTTACGTAGCGGAGTCATTTGGTGATTTCCGTCCCGATTTGGAACGTTAGTTGCATTTGCTTGACGCATACCTTACGAGTTACAGTAGTATATATCATAGTGGTCAAGGATGTCGTTGAGGCGGCCGATCAGCTTTTGCAAGAATACAACTGCTCATTCAAGTGAGTGAATGGCTCTTACAAGTAGGCCAGCACGCACGTCGTTCAGCGGCAAGTTTGGGCCATCCTCCAGCTGGGATGGCCGCTGAATCTGGTGTTATTCATAACATGATGATGGCTTTTTTGGACGCACGAATTACTACTAGATGGTCACAATTGCTGCAATATACACGTTTTGGCGCTTACCTGGAGGCTCGCCCGGGGCTAGTATTGGTCCTGATGGTGCCAACGGCGAATTGCCTGCCACATCGAGAGAAAAACCCTTCGGTGATTGTTTCTGGGGTATCACCAGATTGCGAAATGCTTACCTGCACCGTATGGGCCCCAGCCTAGTGCCAGACCATTGGACATCGGTAACTGGGAGCTCGACGAGCCAGGATACCCCTGCCCAAATCCTTCATGGCTATGCATGGCTTCTGTGGCATCTTCATTAGTGCACAAGCAGTGGTGAGAATGCAGAGGTCGACCTGAGATGACAGGCGGGGGCGAGGAGAATGTGGGATCTTCTTACTGGATGATCAGAATTCGGCTGGTTTATTTGTTGGCGCTTACCTCCAGGAAGTTCGCCCCAACGTGGTGTTTGGCCTGGTGGTGCCGAAGGCAGCGTGCCTGCCGTATCAAAATAACTCATCAATGACTGTCCCTGGGGGTGTCGTTGCAAGACTTACGGATACTTACCGGCACTGTGTCCTTCAAAGAGTCCTAGGGCATTACTCGGAGGTACAGGCCGACCCCGCGACCTCTCATTATTACCTCGATGTGAGCCGGGCCCTACGATTTCCAGTCAGTCCGGCTCAAAGTTAAAGAATGTAGACTCACTGGGGCTCTGCGTGGCCGCGGTAGAGCGATGCAACTGAGGTCTGGGGTCATTTACGACGCGGTGAGCGCCAGGAGAGCCCACTCCTTGGTCCGTGGCACGACTCGACCGCCGCCGGGCTGTAAGACCAAAGTCAGGAGGCTGCTTTCTTTGCACGAATACGATGGTCAGATACACGGAGATTCATGCACACGGGGTTGTGAGTGTTGCGAGGCATTAGTAGGTTGTTGGTAATGCTGTTGTGGGTATTATTGCTGCGGTGGGTATTGTTGCTGTTGCGAGTAATGTTGGTACGACATGGGAAGGGAATTGGAAGGGAATGCAGGGAAGAGATTATGATCGGTCACCGGACCAGAAGGTGCGTCCTTATATACCGCAGACGCCACACTACTCAGACCTGTGCTGTGGCCGTGACCGGACTTGCAGCAGCGGGCCCCGGCCTTGTTCCGTCCCCAGTACAGTTATTCAGCCCAGGTTGCCTACGCCATGCTTTGAGACGCTGGTGGATGTAAACCGGTGAAGAGCGGCCTTCCGAGTGAACATGATAAGTATTCGCGCCTGGGTTCTCCGGTACGGCGGGTCTCGGAATTTATTCGCCGCGAAGTGACGTTTTGAGAGCATTTGAGAGGATGAGAGGTGGGGTATTGGCATTCGTTCCACAGCCAACGGTGTTCCAGGTAGCCAGCTTAGTCCGCCAGAGGGCTTGAGACCATGACTCGAGACAAGGGACGAGAGTCGAAGAAAGAGACGTGCGGCCCGAGTTGATCGGGAAAAACCGGATGAATTGATGCGGAAAATGCCTTGCCCCGTTTGGACAATCTCAGGCCTTCTGCCACGACGCCAGACGACGCCGGATTCGTGGATAGCTGCGCCTGTTCTCCATCCGTCCTGGCTGCAAGCGCATTCTAGCACACAAGATCCAAAGCGTTGACACCTGGAGGCTGGTGTTGCGGACTGGTACTTTAACAGCTCGGATTCCAATGGCTGGCATGGCACAAAAAACTCAGTCAATCTCTATATGTTGGTACTCAACGTCAAGACGTTGTAGCTGTGACCCGCGGCGAAGGATATATATGCGTTGCTCGATGCTAATTCTTTGCCTCCAAAAGAATCCCACTCGTTCCCTTTTTTATCCCGTGGACGGCACTCAAGCATTCGACTGATACGCGACTGTTCAACGGCCAACAAGCGGACTCAGGTTTCCCTATAGGCACCGGATTTCGACATTCACCGCCACGAACATGTCTTCCTGCCGTGCGCTTCTCTAACTTTTCAGACGACGACACCCTGAATTGATTTCCACGTGGCCGTTGCTCGTGGGGTGCCTCGAGGTGAAAGCCCACCACGCGTTATTCATGCATGTCAGACCATATTCAAGCCAATAGTAACCTCCATGGCCGCTCCTCAGGAAACCAATTTGAAGCCCATAGCGCTCAAAGAAGCTCCCCCATGCGCACGTAAATGCGCGCCAACTCCGATTTACCACGCCAACTTTTCCGCTCCCGAGGACGAAATTGTCCTGGAGTCGTCGGAGGGCACGCTCTACCGTGTGCACGAATATACTCTCCGCACAACCTCCGGGCTCTTCAAGAGCATGCTCTCACTCCCCCCGCCGCCAGGCGGCCACTCTCCCGAGGCCATCGCAGTTCACGAGCCAGACGCAGTCGTCGAGCCCCTCTTACGCCTCATGTGCGGCCTCGCGACGCCCCCCTGGCTCTCCCTCGCCTCCCTCTCCGCCGTCCTCACCCTCGCGCAAAACTGGTCCGCCCCTGGCCCCATAGCACTCCTCCGCCCTGCCCTCACCTCGCCCAAATTCCTCACGATCTCCCCCTTGCACGTCTACGCTCTCGCGACGCATTTCAACTTCCCCGCCGAAGCGCAGCTCGCCTCCACCCACACGCTCCATCTTAACCTTTTCGACGCTAAACATGCGGACGTGTTAGAGAGCATGCCCGCGTGCGCGGTACTGCCGCTGCTAAAGCTTCACCGCGCAAGACGGGACGGGCTAAAGGCGTCGCTCGACAGCCCGGAGCGGTTCTTAGCGGGGAACGGTCAACCGTTCCACTGCTCCGCGTGTGCGATCACGCCGCTCGATAATAGCACCTGGCGCGCGCTCAAGCACCGTGTCTTGCGCGAGTTCGATGTGTGTGCGAGCGGCGACGCGCTGGACGCGGGGTTCTGGGACAAGGGAGAGGAGGGGAAGGGAAGAAGCGGGATGGGGATCTGGGAAGAGGCGAAGGCGTGTTGGGCGGCGGTGTGCGTAAGACCAGGGTGCGCGGCGGCGAATTATGATCGGGCGGCGACGATCAAGCAGATGCGCGCGTGTGTGGATGGGTTGCCTACTGCTGTTGAGGTGGATTGGATGCGAGAGGAGGGGGACGGGGATTGGGATTAGGGGATCTGGGCGAGATTTTACACTTTAGAGGGGTTTCTTGGTGGATGCATGCACTCGCACAACTTCTTGTTGAATCGTTGTCTTTCTTGGTTTCAGAATAAACTAATACGTATCGGTGTTGACGCGTAATGAGTATTCATCACACGAAAACTGAAATGTAACGTTCAACGTTCAATCCCATGACTGTCCAGGCGTCGCTTCTCGTCCGCATATTTGCTCAACTGTTCCTTAGGAAATGTGAACCTTGAGAAACGATCGTGTGTCAAGGTATATACAGAAAGTAAAGGCTCGACTCCAGCGAAAGAGAGTGAAGCGAAGTTTCCGTCTGAATAGAATGCAGCTACATAATTGTGTCGCCACCTTTGGCTGGTTTGAATTACTGGTTATAAGTGGGGCGATAATAGGACAAGACGCAATACAAGACGCAAAGTCAGTCATAGAAATGGGTGTTCAACTGGGGACTGGGGACAGTAGGGCGTACACGTGGCGCAGAAAAGCAAGGGCGAGAACGTTCAGTTCGAACGAGCTTGACATTGACGCGTTGTTAATCTGCGCATCGATTTAGGAGAAGTCTTAGTGACCACGCAGTGAATCTTCACATACCGGTGAGGTCATCTTCGGAACTTGCCTCTTGCTCTTGCTCTGGCGCCGGTCCCAGCTCCGGCTCTTCCTCTGCTGGACCCCACTCATCGTACTCAGCCAGCCACTCTCCGGAAATGGGAGCCCAGTCAACGTCGGGATCTTGCCGCCAACTCTGAAGCCGCAAAGGTGCAGGCGGCATTTTCCCCAGGATGATGGTACTTCGTCCTATTGGTACGACCTGCCGAGGGACCCAGGGCTTTATCAACAACTTCTTGTCCCATGCATCTGGGTAGCGCAAATCGATGGCGAGATCGTCACGGTCGGCGGGGAGGAGCGGGAGGATATTGAGCTGTCGCGGGCGTGCGAAAGCAACGTGCACAGCTGAGAGCGGCTGAATTCCGTCCATCGCAAACCGCATATCGATCAATGCCAAAAGCTCCTTGTCAGAGCCAACATCGAGGCCAAGTGAGCAGATAGTCTTGAGGCGAGGGCACAACACATCGACGGAACTCGTGGGGGTTGGAGTTAAGAGCGCGAACAAAGAGCACTGATTGAGGCCGCTTTTGAGAGATTCTCGAGGACGGTGGAGACATACTGTCTCCAGCATGGGAAAATGACGGAGCACATCGAGGAGTTGGTCGGTTTCGATTGGTATGCTGAGACGGAGGTCCGTCAGGGTTTCCGGAATGCACAGCGAAGTTAGGAGCGCCTCCAAATTGTCCGGTGACAATTCGTTCGAATAATCAAGGGACCGTAGATTTGGCAGGACAATACAGTGCAGAAGAGGTGCCTTCCCATACTGGTCATTGAGGCAGAATCGCTGCATACGCTCGAGTCGGATTGGATTTACAAGGTCAGCTGCCAAGACACGATTGTACGTTTGCAAGGTACAAGTCTCAAGCATGGGGCAATGCCGTAACACATCGAGAGCATGCACTGAGGAAAGGATGCGCAGGGATATGTGCGAGACGCTCAACGCTGAAGTGAGACCCCGGAGGCCGAAACACCCGTTCCGGAGGGACAAACGCCGGATGGTCGGTGCGCTGATGAACGATAAAACTGATTCGTCGTCGTGCCTGCTTGCCTCGATCACTGCTGTCTTCAACAGTGGAACATCTTCCGGGGAAAGTTGAGCGAGGGCCGGCAAGTGTTCAGATAGCAACCGCTTAAACCTGATGTGTTCCCAGCGGGGGGCGTACTCGAGAAGAACCTCGAGCACCGCAGTCGTGGTTGATACAGAGGAGATCGAGAGGGGCAGTCTCCCCGATCTGGTCAACCAGGATTTTACTCCTTCTTCGTCAGCCGTGCGGTGATCGTGGCGGTGAGCATGGTCGTAAGAAGGTTCCTCTCGACCGATCTGCAGCGAAGCCCAGAGGCGGGGCAAGCACAATGCCAGGTTTCGCCATTCACGACAGATATGACAAAGCAGGAGAGGCGGATCGACAGAGGTCATGGAGTAATACTCGATGTGTGGAAGGGAGGCCATGAATATCTCCGTCAGGATGTCATGAGGAAGTCTGCGCGCTCCCGAGACAAGTGCGAGGTGCGAATCGATGAATTCCTCCAACTGATCTCTTTTGCGGACCATCCGGTCGAGGGAAGCCTGCAACTGGGTTATTTCAACGGTGGTTTCGTCAAGTTCCTGCGTTTTAGGGGCCACAAGATCTCGGATCCGACCACATTCCTCTTCTGAGGGCACAAAGTTGGTGTGCAGATAGTCCTTGTAGGGTGTTTCGATGCTGGACGAGGGAAGATCAACGCAAATCGGAAATGGATCAAGAGCAAGAACTCACTGAGACGCAGGTACGTGGCGACGAATTCCAGGCATCGTGGTGGAGAGGAAGAAGGAAGGTCACGGTCACGGTCACGTGGATGCGTTCCCAACGCGTCTGTCACGTCATAATATACCACAACAAAGCCGCTTTCGCTGTTCGATACCCCATATTCACGCGTTTACTGCGCGTTAATTAGCGTAAGGACGGGTAAGGCCATTACTTCTTACATATACCGCTCGTCGTTTCTATGGGCCCTCATTGTTTCAATTTGTCTCCCAAAATGAAGGGGCATTGGCGGCGCATTTTTTTTGTCATTCCTGCGCCCCTGACCTATTGGCGGGCTGACGCGCAGCAACGCTTGGTGCTCTGGCGGCTCAAAATCTTGAGGTATGACAATGAGCAGCATGCACTTTCTAAACTTCGTGTTGATTTGAAGGCGTTGGCCGTGTATGTAGTACTCCCATGCGTCTGCGTACTGAAGCAGAAGACGCCCACCTTGTTGAGTGGAGGTAGGTCTGACGGAACTTTCCATCGTGCGCGAGGTGTAAACAAATTTTGAGCGTGAGTGGACGTAGCCAGCTTACACTTCCAGCTTTGACCTCAACTTCATCTTTGGGTTCCAGAATTTATCCGTCGCCCCGTCCGCAGCGTTAGCTGAGGATTGGCGAGAACGCGATTCGCGTTCACGTAAACTCTCGGTAAACACTGTTCGCTTTGATATGACCTTATTTCTCATCAAATATTCGAGCATTGGTTTCGAAGTTCAGCTGTGCGTCGGAAGTTTTTCGGCAAGTGGAAGTGGAAGTTCAACTTGAAGTTCAGGTACTCCCCAGCTTTTTGTGAGTCGGATCACTTGGCTAGTGTGTGCCTTGCACTCGCAATTCAATGGTGTTGCTCTTGCGCCATTGTCTTGTGTTATGCATACTGTGATGATTTTGTATGATTTTGTGCCTGGTATGGTCGCACCTTGAAAAAAAGCCAGCCTGATCGAACCATCAGATGTGCTTCAAAGTCATTCTGCCGACCCGGCCTCACCTTTCTGGGTACCCTATCCACTGTGTCCAGTCAATGTCCAGTAAGGTGGCCGGGGTTGTGCCATAGTACTGGAACATGAGTAGGGTGACAGATCTCTAAGTTGTGATGCAGCACAATATTTCTTGAACTTCGAGTTCAACCTTGCGAAAAACTTCAGGTCGACTGGTCCATCTCCCCAGATAGTATTGATCGCGACCTCGATAGCCACGAAACTAGAATATTTGATGAAAAAAAAGTTTATACTTTGAACCCGCTGTCGTCTCACTTTTCAACGCCCTATCGCCAACCTCTCATTTATGCTACCAGGATGATGTAGTAGGTGCAGCAGCCATGTATCCGGCTCGTATCCGTATTCCGGAAACTTCAGTGGGGCAATTTAAGCCGCGATGGATCGGTGATTATATCACTCGTTTTTGTCATTGGACCAGAGCTGGTAAGTTCAATTTGTCACTGGACCAAGGTTTGTCAACTTATAAGTATCGATTGGTTCCTCTGACTAGAGCGTTCGCGTTCCTGCTCATTCTCCACGTCCGGACCCGAAAATCGAACCGCAGCATCACAATCAATTGACACCAATCCTTTGACCAAATAATGCCTACCCCGGCGGTTGTCAAAGCCTTCAATGCCACTTTCAGTCCATCCTGCATTCCTGTCGCCGTATTTGTGGGTGGGACATCGGGCGTTGGGCAAGGCATGGTCGAAGCATTTGCACGCTACGTCCAGGTATTATCCAGGGTCTTTTGGATATATATTCGAAAAGTTCTGATCTCTGCCTCGGGCATGTTCAGGGCCGCGCGCACATTCTCATTGTCGGAAGAAACGAGCGCGCTGCGGCGGATATCATAGCTCGCCTGCCTAAGCCTGCCCAAAGAGCCGGAAATGGATGGCAACACGAGTTCCTCCCCTGCGACGTGAGCAACATGGCGAATGTTCGGGCCGCCTGCGCCGAGATTCGCGCCAAAACAACGCGTATCAACTTCCTCGTCCTCACTGCCAGATACAGCTCGTTTGTTAGCACGGAGGTCGCGTCTGAGGGACTCGATTTGCTTCTCGCTATGCGGTGCGTTTCCGCCTCATCCCGGAGGCAATCCATATTTATTCAACCAACAGATATTACCAACGTTTTGTCTTTATCAAGGAGCTGCTCCCCTTGCTCAACGCGGCGCATACGCTTTCACAGGACGCGAAGGTGATGTCTGTACTTGCCGCCGGACTGGGAAGTCCAAAGCGTCCCATCGACCTAGACAATTTGGGCAACACCGTAAAGCCGAGGGAGGGGCGGGTTGGGGTTGCGTTCCGCAGTATGATGGCAAGCTTGGGATACACAGACGCCATGCTCGCTGTGCGTATAATTTTGCCTGTCAAACTCCTCCTGTCTGTGACTCAAAGAAATCTGTTTGCCGCCATGCTTCCAGCATTTCGCTGCACAGAACCCTGACATAGCATTCACGCACATTCATCCGGGGGTCGTGAAAACCAGCGCGTTGCGCTTGGATCTTGATGGGCTCCTCAAACCGTTGGCGTTGATCCTCAATCCAATAATGCCGCTCTTCGCAGTATCCCAAGTATGTCTAGGTTATCCTGAGTTGAAAACAAATCTGACGAATTCACTTTCTTTCCACTCGCAGGCCGAGTGCGCGGAGCACATGTTGTACGCGCTCTTCACTGGAGAGCGAGGCCTGTTCCTGCGCAATCGCTATGGCGATATACACAGTCAGCTGGAATTCAAGGTGCCCGTTAATCTCGGAGAGAGTTCGGCCGCGGTGGGTTTCTCGCACCCGTCAAGCATATGATTGATGATATTCGCAGGGGTTCCTCAACGGGGTCTCCATGACCGGGTACGGGGCCTCCGACCTCGGCGTGCGTCGTATCGTAGAGCACTGCAATGCGGTGACCAGGGTGTAGCACTTCGGGCGATATGCGCTTACGTAGATAATCACAAACCTTTAGGTTGAAAGATCCTGGAGTTCAGTCGCCGTCTGAAAACCAAGTCAGATGAGGAACAGTCCATATATCATATTATATGCATTCTAAGGGATCGCACTTGTGCCTGTGTAACTGTCCATAAGTATTTTACAAAAGAATCTCTGAAGTGTCGAACTATTGAAGCAAAGGAGCACATTCACAATCCTCGAAAGCATAGTTCTTGTGGGTGTATGGAATCTCACACATCCCATGGACCTCTTTGGCCACATCGAGAAACATATACACCTGTGCTAATCGCACAGGTGCATCCCCTAGAATCTAGTCAGTGTAACCACCGGCATAAAGCAGACGCATGACGCACCCCATCGGTACCAATAAAATCGCGTCGGGTCGCTTGCCAGTTCGTCCAAGAAGGCGGTCATCTCCGGCGTCCGGAATCGTGGCACTTTGACCAGGTCAAAATTCGTTTCTGCGTATCAACAAGTCCAACACTTCAATGACGCATCCCGCCCCCGAAAGATACCACTCACCATACGATGGGAAATTCTGGGCTTGGCCATAGTTGTTGGGCCAAAACCGGTTCGGCGCCCACTCCCAGTTGTTACGCTCCAATGTACTCTCCACCGCTGGATGCCGTCGAGCGTAATTGCTCACGAAGGGCCACATTCCCTCTGTGACCCATCCGAGGTCGGGGCTTTCGTGCCGAAAGGCATAGGATTTGTTGTTGACGTGCATGTATTCAAAGGGATCCAGACATGTGGCCTCCCTGACATACGAGTCGTCATCCAGGCGCAGATAGTAGGTTAAATCCTTGATTCTAGGATGGCCGAAAATTTTGTACGAGAAGAATGCGCACATGTGATGGTATGCTGCCGCTCATGTTAATTCAGGACTATTAGGACAAAGGCGCCGCACCTGGCCACTCTTCCCCCCACACAGGATTATTTGCGACCCCATCGGCAGGAATGCCCTCGGGTAGCTCGTGGTAGGTGGGGACGAACTCGATACGGTTTAACAGTTTAGTTGTAGCATCGGGAGTTAAATCTTGATTTTCCGCAGACTGTCGAAGCCGGTCCAGGAATTCTTGTCGGCTATCAGCTGTGTCGTAGGCGCCTGCATGCAGGAGTAGAACAGGCCATTGATAACGCCACGGAATGTGTTTCTGCATGAGTGGTAACGATCCAAGTAGCCTTTCGGGGCTTCGAGGACCGGGCAAGACGGACACGAGATATACGACTGCAGCTGTATACGGTGGGCGCTGGGCTGGATTTCGGCCCAGAGGCGCCTCCGTCAATGAACTGTAATCCATTGAACGAGCCAGATAGAAGATCAAAGCTGCGAACACCAGTATCACGAGGTATCTCTTTGAGAGTGCCATGGGGGGAGGAAGGAGGAAACAGAGTGGCAAATCGACTCTCATCGTGTTCGCTGTCAATCACTTCCCGGCGACCAGGTACAAATCGCGTTTTCGCCGTCAATCACCGAATCAGTGAATGGTCCCGCTGTCTTCCAATTATAGAAGCGGGGAAGTCGGAATGGAATAATTCCAGGTTGCGCAAATCGCGTCACGGTGGAACGTAGAAGAGTTGAAGTCTCGAAGTAGATGCGCCCGGGGCGGGATGTCCTGGAATCTCCGCCAGTATATCCTGACCAGTGAGTGGGTGACAGTCAGATATATTTAAACTGCAGGATAAAGATCTCTCACCAAGCCCCATGAAAACACCGGCGTAGCTAGAGCGGACTAGGCCCGGTCAGCGCAATTCACAGGCTCAAATTGTTTGTAATTTCTTGATCAACTTGATCAAATATGGAGGGCACATGTAAGACCGACCTTCATGTCCAGGCTTCGGAGGATAATCGTTGTAGCCCGCGTTCCGCGGCAGGGCCCGCTATCAAAGCTTTAATGCCACAATCCAGCATTTAGATCTCTCAGTGGAATAACCACAGCAATTACACGGTGCATACAGTCCTAAACTAGGAAGCGCAACAAACGTAGAAGCGCAACACGTGTGTTTCGGCTGTTCAGTCACCTCAGGTATGCACAGAATTTTGTACAAACACACCGCAGGATCCCCTCATGAGGTCTATACAAAGATCTGGGCAAAAAGTCGTCGTGGCGATCGAAAAATAGCCATGTTTGTTTGGCGTGTAAACAGCCCAATCAGCAAATGATCGCCGTAAAGCTGGAGATTGTTTTCTGGCCGTCCGATTGCAAGGTTAAGTATTGTCCAAAGACTCTTTGGGACCCCGATGACGACTATGAAACTTTTTTTCAGTGAATTATGGGTCTAGGAGGCTCATTCGGCCTCACAAAGTTGTTGCGCTTCTACGTTGTTTGTGCAGATTTGGGTGCGCGGCAAAGATCGGCCTAGTTCTCAACAACTAAGCACTCTGACACCTAGGTGTAAGTTGTGGCATGGATTCAGTATCCTGACGGTCCATTTCACAACTTAGACTAAGTGTTATCGTCAAGAATTGGCCGAGATTAACGCCTGCCAACTTTGATGTTGCGCTTCCTAGTTTAGGACTGTACCGATAATTTCTAGTCTCCCGCAGTCAGACTCCACGAGTTTTATGACAGTCGATAAAACTTATATGTGGAGTCTGATTTTATTGGCGTGGCCCGAGCCGCAACTCGAATTTCTGTGATTGCCGAGCAGTTTCCCACGTTCCAAATCCGGACGATGGGGTCGTTTCTGCCTGCAGACCAGCTGTCTGGATGTAGAAAGCCCCAATTTTGTTGTGAAATGGTATCGGGAAGGCTCTTCCCACAGCCTGAATTTATCTGAGCACATTTGAGTTCATAATGAGGACTTCACCTACGAAGCCTGTAGGCTTACGAGAAGCATCGTTTTGAGAGGTACGGATAAGAAATCATCATGCAATGAACCTCCCAAAACTCAATCCCGATGGTCTCAGAGTATTTCTGGGCCCACTATTGGTTGAACAAGTTGGAAAACCTGCAGAACTGTCGACTCGGCCGGATTAGGAACGTGGGAATTAGGCTCGGCTATCACGAAAAGTCGAGTTGCGGCTTCGGGTGCGCCAATAAAATCAGACTAGATAATTTCAGGCTTAAAATAGCAATCCCATCTCCGAACACGGTTGAGCTTAGATTATGCCGAGTGGGACGGAATACTTTGCTTGCAGGTTGAGAGGCAAAATAGACGACAGTCCTTCGGCGCTGGCCATGGGGCCCGGGAATCCCGCCCGACCCTCGGTCGGCTCGATCCCCACGCCAGGAGATTTGTGCACGGCATGGGAAAACGAGGGTGCGTGTTCAGACTGATATGTGGCCATAGGCGGGCAGTGAAGTTGCTCACCAGGCTTATTTTCCGCTCCCCTTAGTTTCCGCGGAGTTGGGATGCAAACCTACGTGATGTTAGGTTTTCGTCTCAGATTTTTCGTTGCAAATCTAGGGTGTCGCATGTCCGAGGGGCCAATGCCCAATATATTATATAATGTCCAAAGACAGTCAGAGCTTTGGGAAGATCCCACTGCATTAGATGGTCGAATTGAAATAAATGTCTTGACACAGTCAGTCGGAACATGGCTCGGAAACCTCGCCCGACCTTCGGTCAGCTCGATTCCCTCGCAGCGAGACAAGTTATGGGTTTGAATACTTCGTGACAGAAGAGAAATGTTCTTTCCGGGTTCCACGGTCGCCGTGGTTCTTCCGTTTGGTTGGTTCGCCTCTTGTATTTGGCGTAATAAATCGTAAAAATGGTCGAGTTGAAGGTAGTAAAATAGAGCAGTAGATACGAAGATACGATTGATACGACCGACTACGCTAATTATAGCTCAGGTAACGAATACCTCGTTGGTTCGGAGTAAGTAAGGAAGTAACTAAAATAAATAAATAAATCGAGACCGAACTCAGAGTTGTTCACGTATATGTGCTGGCAGCTCATCTTGTATCACACGTATGAGTCTTTGTTGCTCGTTGGCTCGCTTCGAGTAGAACCAAAGTGGAACGAGGCAGCCCGAGAAACGTGAAATGGAACAGTGTGAATAGTCTGGTGAAGAAACTCCAAGCAAGGAAGGTTGATAAAATTAAAGCATGCAGGATAGTTCAAGAGGCGCCACAGAGCGCTAACATTGCGACTGGGCGACGCAGAAGGGCTGCAGCCCACTGCCATAGTGAAGAACTAGATAGCGTCCGATCCGCGGATGAAGACAAGATGTACGGTAGAATCGGTTGGTAGTTCTGGGATGTTATTGACGAGCAGGACACATAGTGCCTCACCACTGAATCTTCACTGGAACAGGTTGATGTCCTCACTGCTACCCTCAGAAAAATCGTAGGCTCCGCTACGACCTGTCTCTTTTTTTAGGGAGTTTTATGATTAGAGTGAAGAACCGAAAGACGTACCTCTGATCTGGTCCTCAGGCTCTACGAGGCTGAGTAAAATCCCTTGCCAGCAAACTACAAGTCGGACAGGGAGCAAAAAATCAAGAGATTTTGGCCGACATTTTCACACCATGAAAGGTCATATCTCTACAACGAAAGATTTATCTTGAAGAAAGAACTTGAGCCTCCCAGGTCCCGGTAACGTTGAAAGCTGGTCAGTGTTAGACTGGCCCGAGGTCAGGCGTCGGCGCACGCTTCGTATGTACGGCCGAGAGTTAGGAGGACGGAAAGTTTTGTCAATGATTACGGTTTCGACAGAGCTTCGCCGCGCGCGGTATGGAAACACTATGGAAGGATAATTCTAATCAGCAACCCCCCGTGCTGATGTACGGGGGGTGCTGAATAGTCTTTTCTATTCAGCAACCCCTTACAGCTGTTTCCGAAAACCTTGGCACTACGCGATTTTTTCTTGCACTTTCCAACTTTTGATGGGGAGCTAAGGATTACTGCTTTTGGCTCGGATCAATGCTTTCGCCGTGATCGCCTCGGACAACCTCGAAAGCAAACACATACTGGACCGGCATTTTGAATATTCTAGGTCCATTCCATCTGTGTGTCGTCCATACCACAACAAGAGCGGTCGTAAACGGAATGAACACGAATCGGTGGCCCCGAACCAACCTTCAGGCGCCGCGGCTTGGCGCTGCTCGGCTGGTCTCGGCTAGCCCAAACCGGTAATCCTTAGCACTCCATCAAAAGTCGAACAGCGGCAAAAAAAATCACGCAGTGCCAAGGTTTTCGGAAACAGCTGTAAGCGATCACCACGGTTAGATAAGTAGGGTACGCAATTCAGCATTACTTCCGATAACTATTGTAGCGCGCTGTTGCGGCAAAGCCCACTAACTGGGGTCGGCAAGTTCCACAGTTGGTGAGCAAAAATTTATTTGCAGGGATCAGTCCAGGCCTCCATTGAAGTTTCAGTGTTGCCGTGCCGCGATCCGGTTCGGTCAAGGTTCGGTCCAGGTCAACGCAAACTCTTCGAACGTCGACACGGACTTTCGGTTCGGTTCAGTCAACCGAACGTTGTGCAGGTTCGGACCCATTCGAACCCATTTTTAGTTGAACAAATTGAAAACAACGGAAAATGAAATGCTGGCTATTGAGATGGTTAGCGAGTTCTTGATTCTGGGAGTATTGCTTGACAGTGTAACTTTCAAATTTGTTGAGATAAAAACAATGAGAATATAGTATATACGTACCACTTGGCCCAATTCTCGCTCGGTCGACACGTCGACCAGCTCGCATTGAGCACGAGATTCGCCCGGAGATCCTGGATGGTTTGTCGCGCTGTCGAGTTGAACAGTCGTCCTTTCAAGAATCCAGCAAGCAAGTCCGTTGCAATTCTGCACCTGCAGTCGGAATGGCTCAAGTTGAGTTCGGAAACCTTCCGACCAAATCCCAAGGCTCTGGCAACCTCTGCGACGCTGCATTTGCGGTTTTTTTTCTTCTCTCTTTATTTTCAACACTGACACTCAACTGACACTTCAAAAGAACCACCGTGCGGCCAGTTGGTCTAGGTCTTGTCTCGGTCAGTCTATGTTTCCATAGCAGATCCAGGACCACGGCCGTGGTTTGTTAATTTCACGTGGGATCAAAATTCAACCGAAGCCGTGCAGAAAACTCAGCCATCACCGTCGCTCACTGGTTAATCAGGAGGATAAAATCAAGTATCACTGATCTTCATCAATGCAATCATTAAGCGTACACTCTGCACAAGGAGGGCGCTATAAGACCCACTAACTAAAGTTAGTGGGCATGAACCTGCCGAGGTGTGCCGAGATTTGGTCATTTGTGATGCCTCCCTCCACCGACCTCCAATTGCAAGTAGACATTCGATTTTGAGGCCCGGGGGCATGTGCATGTTCAATGAGGTGCCTGGAGCACTGTATGGAAATAATACCGGAGCTCCGTGCTGAATATGCGTTATGTGATCGCAACTGATGGCACCCGATGGGAGGTGCGGCTGGTGGGCTCACGAGAGCGGCGTAAGGCGATTGAACTTGAGGCTATATAACTTGTGTCTATAGGGAATATAAACGCTCAGCTTTGTGTACCGTAAGTACGTATATTATGGAGAGTACCGGTCTGCCGCAAAGGCCGACGGCTCGGCAGGCCCGGCAGCCTCCTCGGCATCGGGAGGGTTTCTCACTGCAACCTGGCACTTTAAATAAAGATCATAGAAACACGGGTTTCTGAGCATTATTCTGTTTTCATGCCCACACTTAGGAACTTCGTTCCCCCTTGCTTGGGCTTAGCCTATTCACGTCGTCGTGTACGGACAATCTTATCTTTGGCTTACATAATTGGGGTTGTTGAATAGCAGCAACCCCCTGCTGATTAGAATTATCCAGGAAACAAAGGGGACGAAGTCACGAAGAGGATTTGATCGACCATCATGAGATCGGACGTGATATCAACAGAGATGGCATCATATTCCCTAATCGAGGCGGTCAAAACTCGAATTTTAGATGCCCCCAAAACCCACTATCAATATTGATAGCGGGCACTTGTGATCGAGCTGGACTGGAGGGTAAAATTGTATAGCATTCAAAAAAGGTAGGTCGCATTGGGCCGGGTCGCAAACGAAGCAGCGAGTACGAGATGAGACCAAGGCCTCAATCTGGGATGACGGGCATTTTCTCGTGCCAGTAGTGTAGGATACTCGTAGTGGATAATTCATCGAGGCGCCGCTCAATGGCGGAGTCAAATGGGGGGCCATTGAGAAGGAGATTGACAGATTCGAGGGCCGGGAATGCAGCGTTCTCACCAGTGCGGGGAGATAGGGACTCCGCGAGCATGAGAACGGCTTGCCCGGTGACCTGCAAATTGAGGATATCGAACTCGAGATCCATCAAATCCAAAGAGTGGAGGTGTGGAAGTGTCAATGAACTAATCGCGGTGTTGGCATTGCACGAGAAGGCAGCGAAGAGCTCGTCGTTGAAGCCGTAGCTTTCCAAATAGATGGTGCGGACTGATGGAACGAGTCGAAGGAAAGGCACAATGTCGAATAGGTTCATGTCGCTATTCGTCATGGTGAGGTCCTCGAGGCTGAAAGGTGACCGATCATAGAGTTCTGGAAGAATTTCGGTCCTCCAAAATTGAGAATCGATGGTGAGATGCGTTAAACTGGGGAACGCGAACGCTGCAAAGAATAACGGAAGTGACGGATCCTCGATGTCGTATTCGACGCAGAAGTTGAGATTCCACAAATCGCCAAGAGTGCAAATCTCCGGGGGAGGTTGCATAGAGGTGTCGGCAGGGCTATAAAAGATGGTTATACCACACTTCTGCAATCTGGTACATTGCATCAATATCTGACGCCCTGTGTTCAGGTCGAGCTGAATGTGCAGATTCAGCACGGTTAAAACAGACCACTTGAATGCGGACAACCAGCTGGTGGCTGGCGCATAACGGGCGATAATTTCCACCGTCTGCACACATTGCGTAGTCGCGAATAACCGGATTATGTCGCCCAAATTATCATCTGCAGTATCCCGCACGTAAATCCTGACAGAGGCGAGCAACGGAAATGTTGCGTTCTGGTTCCAGATCACCGGTGGGAGATCCGAGGGTGCAAGATCGAGGTGTAGGGATTGAAATCTCCCCTGGTGCTGCAGCAGCGCAGTGAAGGTCTCCCGGATTGATTCAGATTGTGGAGCGATGTCCAATGTCACGAGATGTACTTGGAGCGGAAGGACACCAGATCTGGCCAAGAGCTGGCGGACAATAGTCGGATACCACAGGATGGAAGTTTGAGCAACGCGGATGCGAAACTGGTCCCAGAGGTGACTGGTGGAAAGACAGATACTGCGCCACCGGGCTGAGACGTGTGTAAGCACAAGAGGAGCCTGAGCCGCGTCACTAATAGAGTATGCGGGAGACGCGAGGCTGGCGTCGCGGCACATCCGAAAGACTTCGGACAAGATCTCGGGGGGAGTGGCATGGACGGGGGAGAGGGCGTTGCGCATAGCGGCCACAGAGTCAATAGATCGATTCTTCTGTCTCTGCAGCTCAGCAGAGACAAGAGAAAATTTTAGGAGGGTATCTTCGAGCTCAGACAGCTCGTCTAACGCACTGGCAAGCTGGCTTCGTACGATTTGAGCTTGGGAGGCGTCGAGAGCGTGGTTAGGTAGAAGATAATCCATTATACCTATGTGTTTATCAGCAAATCGTAGACAGCTACAAAAAGTACCCACCACGACACAAAACTGTCCGCCACAATCTCAGGAGCAGAACCAAAGCAGAACTCTCGTCTGAAGAGATTCACAATTCCCGGGTAATCGCGTCACTGGATAGAAATTAGGGTCAGGGCGGGGAGATCCCGCGTCGATAGCAGCAGCGATCCAAGCGTGAGAGTACGCACGCCCGAATCCCGCTGTCGTTCCGCAGGCTGCCGGTGGCCCGTGGGCAATGGGAAAAAAAGAGAGTTGATGTCACGCTATGGTCACGGTCGCGACCATCACGTGCGGCATCAATGATAGCATCAGGAAATTTGCCCAGGCTCTGCCGTTCTTCAGCTTCGCTTACTTCGTCCTAGTCGCAGACCAATCCCTCCCGTGAATTCGACATCCCGACTCCGGCTGGCTTCAGACGACGATGGCTCTATCTGCCAGTGGAACCGGTGCGTCGCCGACGCCGCTGAAAACTTCTCTTTTTGACTGGAAGTTGACCGTTTACCCTTTCCTCATCTGTCATCCTTCGCGGACCAAACAACACAAATTTACCCTTGGCTTGCCTTCGGAATACTCAGGATATTTATTTCTGTTTGCAATTCTACTGGCTGCAGGGCTCCTGTTTAGCTGTATCTTCTTCGTGCGTGCATTCTGTCGCTGAAACCCATCACGGGTGTGGTGCTTATGGTGTTTCTTTCCAGCTCATCGTGTGTGCGGAGTATGAAGACAAATTAATCCATAAAGAACGTCTGTGCGGTCTCCTCAATAGCGTGCGCCACTTGTGCGGTTCTGATCTGCGGTCGCTGAAACAGTGCTATAGATTTCCCCCGTGGAGCACGTCGCGCCGATTTTTCTTGCGGCGTTGTTTTTGGTTTCCGGCCAATGGTTGGCTTTTGTTTTCACCGCTCCGGTGGCCGCCTACAATATTCGAAAGTTCGCTGATTTTCTACTTCAATTCTTTGTTTTAACGGACCGGACACAGACTGCGAAACGGCAGCCATATCTTTCGTCTCGATCAGATGAAGTTCGGACGGAGCCCTAGGGGGTTACGAAAAGAGAGCTTCATCAAGGCGGGCTCTTATCTCTTACTGTTCTTTGTGTTTCTCTATCGGTGCGTATGCTGCTACCCATCCATTTCCTTTCTGAAGGATCGCTGAAAGCATGATCGCCGTACTTGTTGAGGCCAGCGACTAGTCTCCTATGTTAGAACGAATCCATTTCTACTCCGCCATACGATAGTTTATACTGGTATACACCCCGGCGTGGTTGAGCGCAAAGGGCATCCTATACAGCAAATCCAGCTAAGCTCAATCTTCTTCTGGAGGCCGCATCTCCGATTGATGGGCAACCCTCGGCGCTTCGGAAAGCTCGTTGTCGGCCTGTTGCAATACCGGGCGCTCCTCAGGAAGATCCCATACGGCTCTCATGTATGCATCGAATTGGGACGATGTATGACTCCAATTCGAGGCAACAACTCTTGCTCGTCCGCCGAAGGAGCTGCAAGAAGACTCTGATTTTATGCGCCAACCGATTGCTTGGATTCTTCACGCTGCTGCCTCAAGGTCGCTCCTCTCACCACTAGCCGCCCTTCCGCGAAAACAGGAAGGCCCTGAGATCGAGAGTCGATTGTCGATTTCACGCATTGCCTCAATCCGCATATGAATGCTTCATCTTCACTGGTAATCAGGATGTTTGTCAAGAAACGTTGAGTGACTACAAGTCTACGACAGAAGAACGGGCTACACAGCAGTACATATACTCCGGTTGGAAAAGACAGCGAGAAAGAGGGGATTGAGTTGAACTGGCATCAGTATGAGTAAACATAACGTAGACACGGAAGGTGGAAACGGTTCGATGGGGTCAGCCTTGACATATGTGCGGTCCAGGTTCTAATCTGCACGTCAATTTGAGTGAGTGTCTCCAAGCGACTTAGATCCACATACATACCGGCGTGGGATCACTAGTAGTCGTCGTAGTCACCGTCGTCTGATTCTCCCCTTTCTCGACGCTTTTCTCGACGGTATTCTCGGCGACATTCCCGGATATACTCCTCCTCTCCGTCTGAGTATTCCTCCGACTCTTCCTCCCACTCATACTCTCGCACTATTCGACACACTTCCTCTTCGCCCCCCCAGTCATCGTACTCAGCCAGCCATTCTCCGGAGATTGCAGCCCAATCAACGTCAGGATCTTGGCGCCAAATCTGCAGCTGCGGCGCGACCTTCTGTGCCACTGGGAAATATTGTACCGCTGGGAGATATCCTTTGTACTGCAAATCGATGACGAGGTCGTGGTCGGGGAGTAGCGGGAGGATATTGAGCTGCCGCGCGCGTGCGAAAGCCACATGTACATGGGAAAGAGGCTGGACCCCGTCCATCGAATACCGCATTTCAATCAAGTTCAAAAGTTCCTTGTCGGAGCCGACGTTCACGCCAAGTGAGCAGATAGTCTCGAGGCGAGGGCACAAGACATCGAGGGAGCTCGTGGGGGGCGGGGTCAAGAGCGCGAACAAAGAACACTGAGTGAGGCCGGTGCTGAGAGATTCTCGAGGACGGTGGAGACATATCTTCTGTAGCATGCGAAAGTGGCGGAGAACACGAGCTAATTGATCTGTGGAGATTTCTGTGCTGAGTCGGAGATCTGTGAGCATTCCCGGATTGCAGAGCGATAGTAGAAGTGCCTCTAAATCGTCTGGTGTCTTTTTGGGGTTCGAATACTCGAGGGATTGTAAATTTGGAAGGACGATACAATGCAAAAGAGGCGCCTTCCCAGGCGGGTCAATAAGGCAGAAACGCTGCATACGTTCGAGTCGGATCGCATTTCGGGCGTCAGTGGCCAAGACCGGATTATACGTTTGCAACGTGCAAGTCTCAAGCGCGGGACACAGCTGTAAGACACGAAGCGCGTGCGTCGAGGGGACTCTGCGGAGGGATAGATGGGACAGGAACAATGGTGAGGTGCGATACTGAAGACCCCAAGAACTGCTACGGAGGGAGAGGCGACGGATGTGTGGGGCGCTGATGAAGGATAAGGCGGTTTCGTACACCTCTTCATCCTCAATAACGGCGGTCTTCAACAAAGGAACATCATCCGGAGAAAGCTGCGCAAAGGCTGTCACAGACTGAGCCGAGACCTTTTCAAATCGGATGTGTTCCCAGCGGGGAGCATACTCGAGAAGACTTTTGAGCATCGGGGTCGTGGTGGATGAGGAGGATATCGACAGGGGCAGATTTCCTGACCTGGCTAACCAGGATGTTACCCTTTCGCTGGTCGACGTGCGGGGCGTATCGATGCGCAGCGATGCCCAAAGGCGGGGCATGGAAAGCGCCAAATTTCGCCATGCGCGGCAGATATGGGAAAGCAGTAGAGGCGAGTCGAGAGACTTCATGGAAGCGTATTGGGTGAGTGGAAGGGAGGCCATGAATATCTCTGACAGCATATCGTGAGGAAGTCTGCGCGCTCCCGAGACGAGGGCCATCAGGAAAAGCCTACCCTGCTAATTTGGCCAAACTTCACCCAAATTTTGGGTAATTTCCTGAAATTATCCTCGTTAGACCGGTTTAGCCAAACTTGACCCAAATAAGTTACCTCCTACTAATTAGGATAAGTTTGGCCAAACTTATGCGACATTAGGCACCATTACCGCGCCATTATTGCTCGTTTTTACCACTCAATATCAAGCAGAAGTCCTGCGAAAACAATGGATTCAAAGCATTCAAAGTACAAATACAAGAACTATCTAGAAACCAAGTTACGCATGTGCTGCGGCACTTGTTGCGACCTTGCAAAGTTGTGTCTCGACGACGATGATGACGTTGGCGTCTTGGAGCTTGACAGAGTGCGTTGTGAAGCTTGGCATAATGTTGAGACTGGGAGGCTCAGCGAGACGGAGACAACGGTGCGTGGTGTGGTCCTATGTCAAGGACGAGGCAGTGGGTCTTGACGTGAAGCGAGATGTTTGAAGTCTTGCTGGAAGGGAATTGGGGACAGAAAGACCTTGCGCGAGTCTGGTTGCGTCTTGGATTGAAATCTTGAAGACGGCGCCTCGTCTTGACAGCGCTTGAAGGCTTGACAGTACTTGGAGGCTGGCGGAAACGATGTCACATAGAAGCGGCACGGAGTACACAACATAAGCGTGCGAGAGAGGGAGGGGTCGGAGGATCATGCCAGCCATGCGGCGTGTGCAGCGCGAGTTGCAGCCTTACTGCTTCTGTTACAATGGACGAAAGTCGTTTGCCGCGGTCGCCAGGCTGACGGCGGTGGTGCCACGGAGGAGGAAAGTTGGTGGACAGCAAGCGAGAACCTTGAGAAGCTTGAAGGGTTTGGGAAGGGTTTGGCCCAGCCAATCCATCGCGTACGGGAAGAGGGAGGACGACGACTGAGGGGGGGAAGATGAGGGAAGAGGAAGAAAGACGTCGACGTGGCATGATCAACGTTTGGACATGTTGTGTCCGGGCAGTGCTTCTGATAGCTCCGAGTGATTGCCGATCGGCTACGGACTTAAAGCATTTTGCCACACCAATGCCACACCAAATCGGCACGGCAAGTAAGGGTGCTTTCTTGCTTGTATCTTGCTGAATGGCTTAGCAACGCAAGGCAACTTCAAGAGGGCAATGCTCATGCTAATAATCCATGCCCTGGTCAAATTATGCGCCATTGTCCGTCGTTATCCCAAGTTTCATCAAAGTTAGCCAAAACTTAGGCCGAATTATGCCAACTTTGCCCAAGTTACAGCTAATTATTTCGGGACAATATAATCCTAGGGAAGTTTGGGATAATTGGCTCGGGAGGTTTTTCCTGATGGAATGGAGTTGTCCACGCAAGTCAGCCGAAGCTCCAAGCCTTGTGCTACCAGCTTGTCGAACTCAATGGTGGGGGAGTGTGGAAGCCAATAATCCGCGCCTAATCCATACTCTGACCGTAGATCGAGCCGTGCGAAGGCCAATCGAATGCGACCTGGAAAGGGGGCACGCCGGTCACGGAGGAGCTGTATAAATGCTGGATGGCTGAAGTTTGAATGCTTGGCGGATATCCGAAGGGTGGTGAGCTGTGGGAGAAGTGCGGGATTTTCCTCGAGCACTTGGGTGAAGGAATCCATATGATACCGTACATCGACGCTCAAGGACGTGAGAGACGGCAAGGCCCTGAGAACCTCCAGAAGTCTCGATTCTCGGTCTGTGTAATCAAACTGAGTTCGAGGGCACAGCGCCAGTGTTGGATCAACGCGAGGAGATGGCGGTTATAGGCGAGTATGAGACGCCGGAGAGCGGGAAGGGTCAGAAAATCAAGACGGCCGAGCCCGACGACAGCCAGGGAGTGGAGGTGGGGCAAGATGGGGGGTGGTTGGTCTTCCAAACGGCTGGGGCGATCTACATGCACTGTAAGATCTACCAGCTTTGGGCATTGCCGAAATAGGCCCAAAAGGGAGGAGAATGGAATTCGATGCCGAATTTCGAGGGTGGTCAACGATGGTGGGAGGAGTGATAGGGCGATAGAATCGATTGTTAAATTTGTCAGTGACGGAACGTGCTCCATAATAGAAAGGGAGTCATGGGCAAGCGGTGAAACTACTGCGAGCCGCTGCAGACGGGGGAATGCAGCCTGCTTTTGCTTGAGTATATCGAAGTCGTTGTTATAAAAGTTAAGCTCGAGGGTGTGAATCTGGGGCGCAACGGAGTAGATGAACGGAAGAATATGTGGGGGGATTTCGAGGGGCATCGACCGTATTGTGAGCGATAGATGCTGTCCTTTTGCTCGCGAAAGCCATGTTTGATAATGGGGACAGCGCCGTCGTTTGGTACATCGGCTCTATCCCCACCGCCTCTGATGAATGCAATATCCAAAGACCGCCAAAGTTCAGAGGTGCCCAGGGCAATTTCTTGCCAATCCCGGCAAATCTGCGCCAATAAGAGTGGAGGAGACATCGGGGAGGGCCGCACCCGTCCATGGGCCGGTAAGCACTCGACAAAGATATGAGCGGTAATCTCGGGCGGAAGCGACAGAACAGGATACACTATCTGAGCCAGCTTGAGCTCCAGAGCGCCGCGCTGTTTCTCGAGCCCGGAGAGATACATCTGCTGTCGCAAAATTCCTTGGCCAACTGCCTCCAAAGCCGCCCGTAGCTGGGGTGGAGAAGAGGAGCCGAGGAATCCCGAGAGAGCTGTGGATGGGGCATCCCCGTTGCGATGCCCACACTGTTCGCAGATAATCGACATGACTGTTTGTAAGGGCTTTGTGGGTGCGAGTTGAAGGAGATATGTGATGTCTAACACGACCACATAATATAGATAATTTTTTTCATAGGGACGTAATGAGAGGCAATGTTACTCTGAATGAGGGAAATGAAACGCGAAACGGGGTTAGATAGAGAGGGATGTGAGCTATAATGTAATGCACGACGACTCGACGAGGGAGATGGGGAGAGTGTATACTGGGGAGAGAGGAGGGAGTGTCCATAGCGGACGGAGGGAAGATGGGGAGGTGGCTAAGGAGCCTGTCGCGACGCCTTCGCGCGCGATCCGGAGGACAGACGTGGCGTACGGAGAGTGGAGGAGTCCGATCATCTACAGGAAAAAATTGCAATCAGTGTCGGAGGAAAAGAGCGAGAAGCAGATAGGTATGCGAGGAAGGAAGGGAAGACAGACATACCTAAGTACATCCTGTTTCCGGTTCCATGTCAATCCCGCGAGCATCATGACGAGCAATTGTTCCCCGACTACTCGCTCTCCCGCCACTGAACGCCCGTCTATTTGCTGATCCCCTGCCCTATGTACATCCCGCGCACCTCCGATCCCGACGTACTCACACTTTGCCGTAGAGGCCGCAGGTGAGTTTGCCCGACTTGCCAAAGCTGCCGACGGTGCTGGGCAAGCATCACCGTTTGCATCCGCACTCTGCTCGTCGCAAAATTGACCAAGCACGCGGCCACGGAGGAAGACGCTGCCCACACCTGAGCCCACGCCGTGCAGAGGAGCGCGCGCGCCGCAGCGAGCCCAAGGCCACATTGGGATTCATACGAATCTTCCCAGCGCACCGCCGGAGCCGACGCGGTACATAATCGCGTGTCCACTCTGCGAGCACGACTTCCTCCGCAGACGTAACCGCCTCGCGCGCTGATGGCGCAAACTCCACCGGCCGCGCCGCCACCCTCTGTGCGGTGCGCCGGGTCTAAGGCACGGCAGCTGAGCGGGTGCGACGTCGAAAGGAAAGGTCGGAGGTGAGAGCTTGGTGTCAAAAAGCAAGGGTGCTGATGCATGGTGACGATAGCTCGTACTCGTAGCGGTAGCCCAATACGCAGGCGAGTAGTCGCAGCAGCCTTTCCTCGCACCGGAAGAAATGTCCACAGCAGTCGCGAGAACGGCAGTGCGTCGACGAGGGGTACAGCTCGTGCACATCCCCCTCGTAGACTCGCTGACGCGCTGATGTAGAATCCCCTCCTGCTGATGCTTGCCTTGCTGCTGCGCGGCGCGCCTGCGTCGCCGCTGCTGGTGCACGAGCGAGCCTCGCAGCGCTCTACCACTCCCGCCTGCGCCCACCTCCTCGCCAGATCGTCCGGGGACGTTTCCACCGAGCAGGACAGCCCGCACCGTCACCCGCGCCGTGCAGGCGCCGCGCTGGAGCGAGCCCAAAATCAAGCCCGACATTCGCGCGTATTTTGTCTTGCCCGCGCACGCGCGCGCTTGTCGTCGATCGCGCGGACTACGCAAGCACATCCCCCCCGCTCCCGACCCAAGCGCGGGAGGACATGCACCGATGTTACCGCCCGGCTGACGGCAATATCAATACCGCCTGCATTATCCGCTCAGTCTGAGGCGAGGGAGGGAATGCGACGTCGGAGGGAGGGAAGAAGGCGAGAAAGGCGTGTACGTGAACTCCTGAAGCCCGGGGCGTTGGGTGAACTGAAGTCCTATGTCTGCGTGTGTATCTTGCCAGCGCACGCGTCGCCGCCGACGCGGATTCGTCAATTGTGCGCGTCCTCCGCCGACCCAAGCCCACGATCACCCACACCGGTGCCGTCAGCTCCCCAGCCCGCGGAATCCCGTCTTCCCCACCAAGCTCCCGATGGGCGGGGCAAAGAGTGTGTACGCGCCGAGTCTGAGGGGCGGCGTCGCGGTGGGACGGATAGGGCGATAGTGATAGTGAAGAAAAGCCCGGCGCGGGCGATGGGTGCAAGCTGCTGCTACCCAAGCGTGGAAGGCGAAGCATAGCCGCTGGGTAAGATGGTGGTGCTGCTGATGCGTACGATACACCCGCGACTGCGAAACAATCCGTCCGTGCCCCTCCGTGATAGCGTCCGCCAGCCGTGTACTCGCTGCGGCTGTAGATCACCGGTCCTCAGACTGAGTCCTGGACCGTTAGACGTTCCGATACAGGCCGCAGGCGGCGGACAAGTGCGTCGACAGGACGCGGTGGAAGGGGGAGCGGGGATGCAGTTGGTTAGGTGGTGGCGCTGCGCGTAGAGCGGCGTGAGCGTAACGAGCAGCATGGCGAGACTGGGGTGCGGCAGGGTACGCGGCGAAGCTAAGGCAGCGGCAGGTGTGCGTGCCGGCGACGTGCTACCGGTCAGGGGAGGCGAATGTAATCCTCCCCGGGACCCCCGGACGATACGTCGGACTTGCATACGGGGCGCGGAGAACAAAGGAGGATGCTACGCGCGATATCAGTAAACCGGCAGAAGAACATCATGAGAAGGACATACCCCGTCGCGAGCAGGCTGATTCCTGCCCTTTCCGGAGAAGGCTGAGCCCGTTCGCTGTGGTGTACGTGCTCCTGACTGACATGAATGCATGCCCCCGTGGTCCCAGCCATGCTACAACGACAGCAACGCCGACGGCGGGTCGCGCCCAAACACACACGCGAATGACCTCCTTGCGGGTTACCTGCCACCCGCGCGGCAGCTTGTGCCCTCGCCCGGAAGCCGTGTGCGAGCGACTGGGACGATAGTGACGTGGCGAAGGCGGAAGGCGGGCCGGCCGGACGTGTAGCGCAAGAGAGCGGTCGAGCCAAAAGCCGAAGTGAAGGTGAATGTCGATGGTCGCGAAGACGAAGCCAAAAGGAGGCTGCTGCACGCGATATAGCAAACGGTCATATCGAGAATAACGGGGAGGACGGCATACACTATCGCTAGGACGATAACAATCCATCCTAGTTGGGCTGCGGCGACAGACACATACGCGAACGACCTCCGTGCGGATGGCTACTACCCGCGCGGTAGCCTTTGCCTGCAAGCCGCACGCGAGCGATGAAAGTGACGGGGTGAGGGTGGAAGGCGGGAAGCGGGCTGGGCGCGTAGCGGAAGTGATGGGCGCCAAGAATCGGCGAGCGGCGAAGTCCATGCTCCGCGGCCCTTGAACGAGGGAGCCCGGAAGCCGTAGATGTCGATGCCGGGGAACGCAGACGGCTCCCCGGGCGAAACGCAGCCCAACGAGGCCAGCGAATCGAGTCGGGCGCGGTGGCGAGAACACAAGCGGTCACGGTCCGCCAGAGAATCTGTGACGCGCCCCCAGATATCAGCAAGAGTGGAGACGGCGTAGACGCAGTACGTACAGCATCGGCCAAAAAGTTCGCTCTCCACAGCTCGGTGCACCGGGGTATACAGATCGATATCCCCCGAAATTGCAACGTCGAGGGGCGGGAGGAGAGGGTAAACCTTTCCGTTCCGCCCGATATGGGCGCTGCGGACACCAGAGGCGAACGCACGCTCCCGGCTTCTCGGAAAGGAACGCGAAAATTGAAGGCGCTGGAGGAGCAGTCGATATGAGCAAACAGTTACAGCGAATTCAAAGCAGGACATACACTGTGGCAATTGAGCCGACTCCCCCTCGCGCTCTCGCCCACTGTCCACCGCGTAATCGTCTTAGACGACACAGGCTCAGGGAAACGCCTTCAAGAATGCGAAGAACGTGCTGTGATTACATCGAGATGAAGAGAAGGCTCGACCTGGTCCGTGACTGCCTGGAATCCCAGTGGGCAAAAAAGCGCAGAATGAAGAAGTCTCGTAGCAAGAGTCCCGCCCTTTCGAATCCTTGAGACGCAAGACGAGTCTCCAATGAGAGAAAAGCCAAAAGAATTTTGCGTCAAGTTAGAAGTGCGATTTTAATCGCAAGCAACATCGCCTGATCGATGTTTGAGAGCTTCTCGTCACCATGAAGGTCAGAAAAAGGCGTAATTCAACTTAAAAGTGCAGGAAAAGACGAGAAGGGCAAGAAAGACCAAAGAAAGACCCGAAACGCACCGTACGCTCCAGATCCACCACATGGACAAGCTGCGAGCTGGTAATCGAAAGAGACGAAGTCATAGGCATCCGGAAGAGTGCAGGAGGGCAACGGAAAGCGAGGGAGAGCTGGGGGGCGGGGACGCGACTCATACCACGACGCTGTGGTGGTTCTGCGCAGGCCGGCACTTGCCTTTTTCGGACAATCGGGGATCCATCACGAGCTTGGTAAGCATTGTGCTCCTTGCTTCCTCCCGCTGACTCTCCAATCCAGGCCTCAGACGACTAACCTTTCCCTGGACTTGGAATAGTGTGGAAGCATTCACCTTCTACAAACGGTGTTCCCCCTCCAACGAAGTACCGACTGTCTGCAAGCTTAGTAGATCACGCCGCGTTAGACGGTTAAAATCTTGCCACAACCCAATCTGCGACGAGTGCGACAGAGCAACGGATTAAAAAGCTGGCAGAGAGTATGGATAAATTCAAGAGAGAAGCGGCAAAGCATCCGGCGGCGACGCGAATCATTTCTGAAACTTTTCCTTGGACAGCAACGTACAAACGGCGCGTCGGTGCGACGAGGTTCATCCGCCACCATATCTGGGGAACCACTCCGGAGGGCCACGGCTCTGAAATATTCGCTTTTTTGGGCCCTCCACTGCGCTCCGTGGCTCATATGTAAAATTTCTGCCACCGACACAACGGATTCAGAAACTGGTCCAGGCAGAGACTACTGATAAATGCAAGACGGAAGCGCCAGCGCTCGGCGTCGGAGGTTTGGCTCTAACTTGGTTCGAATGTGTTGCTGATTGCGTCCGATGCAGTAGTAGGTTGACGAACGCTCCCTCGCTCGAAAGTTTACATGTTATCTAACCTGTATGACAGTCTCTTTGCCTTCCCAAAAAGGAACATTAGTCTTCCCCGAGCTCCTCCAACATCATCTGGACAGCCTCTCAGTAAAGATGCGTTCAACAGCAAAACACGCACCGCAAAGCGCCCACGCCACAACAATCCCACCCGCTCATCCTGCGCTACCGTCCTCGCTGCATCTTTGAACTCCGCCAGGCGCTGCACATCCTCGTTACCACTTCCCCAAGCAACCATCCCCTCGCCGCAGCGCAGTACCGCCGCCCACAGCGTTTCCCAAACCCCACGATTCGCCGGATGTTCCAGCGCATCCAGCAACCACGGCCCCTGGTGGAATTCAAGCGCCCATCGCCCATCACCAGGGGCCGTACCGAGGAACCCGTCCGCGTCCAGGCACCCGACCAGCGACCAGAAGCGCAACTGTCCTTGATGCTTTCGCCCATATTGCCAGAGCTCAGTCTGGAACGAATCGCCTGTGACGTATGCAGGATCCGGCTCCAGCGTGAATGCAAGCTCATTATGCTTGTAGCCCGGGGGCACGGGGATGTCGCTGGGACAGGTCCGTCTCAGTATGAAGACGAACAGAATTAAACAAAAAGCTCACTGTGCAAGCGCCCGCAACTTTGGTCCGACGAAATCCGTGGTCAAGGTCGATTCGTCGTCCCCCAAGTCCCGCTTCAGTCCCTCCGCCCGCAAGAGTCCAAAAAGCTCGGCGATGACTTTAATCTGCCCGCCAGCTTCCATATACTCCCGCGTATCGTCCAGGAGTTCCGCGCAAGCACGGTGGTAGAAACTCGCGGGACTGCCCACTCTGAGGTTCTCTGGCGTATCGAAGCTCTCGAACAGGCGCTGGGCGGTCGGCGATTGCGGGAGCTGATACATAAAGAGATTTTCTACAAAGGTGGTGAGTGCTGCTTCCCATGGTTGTTGTTCGCATTGAGGCTCTGGGACAGAAAGGGCGGGAGCAGCCATGAAATTGGGGGAAGAAAATCGTTGGGACACGGTGACTGAGAAGCCGTACCTGTGCATAGCCGCCTTCCGCACCAACCGCAAGTTCAGCAAGCGGAATTCAATCAAAGCCCCCCCCCGGATCAATTTGTGCGTTCCAAGTTCGTGGTTCAAGTTGCCGACTAATAGCGGGCTTTGTAGCTATAGTTATTATTTGGAAGGGACAACAACGAACGGGCGGCGGCGCCAAAGGTGAGCCGATGCACCATGTGCTCTCTGGGGGTTTCACTTTTGACAGCTCTTCGCCGATCAGAAGTTGAGATGGCCTCGTGTGGGCTTGTAATCACCGTCGGATACCCCAGCGTCGTTATTCAGGCTACATCAACCGTGTGCTCCACCGACAACAAGGATTCAAAACGGTTTGAGGCCGACACTCCCGACAGATTGTTTCCAAGCGACGCGGACTGGCCAACAGAGTCAGGCGACTCCACAGAATTCAAGATCGATCGAAGCAGACTCCCGTAGAAGCCCTATCCACTGTCGAAAGCGACCAGAAAACGTACTACCATCAATTAACCATCAAGCGAGATATTTGGCGTAGAAGTAACGAACCCGCTTGCCTTCCTGACAAATCTGCGCCTCGAAATCTCATGCCGTATAAGAGATCTGGAGGTTTAATTGCTACTTCAGCTATCAACATATTGTTATTCGCCCTGGAGTCCCTCCAACATCAGCTGTGCGGCTTGTCAGTGGAGCTGGTGCGTTCAATAGCAAAGTACGCACCGCAAAGCGCGCACGCCACAACAACGGCGCCCTGTCATCCCCCGCAATCTTCCTCGCCGCATCCTTGAACTCGGCTAGCCACTCCACATCGTACTCACTGTTACCCCAATCCCCATATGCCATCTCCTCGTCGCAGTGCAACACCGCCGCCCATAATGTTTCCCACACACCGTGGTTGACTGGATTCTCAAGCGCATACAGCAGCTCTCGCCCCTGGTGGAGCATGAGTGACCAACCCCCAGCACCTCCCGGGCCAATGCCGAAGAGCCCGTCAGCCTCAAGGCGTCCGACAAGCGACCAGAAACGCAACTGCCCTTCGTGCTTCCGTGCGTATTCCGCGAGTTCAACCTGGAACGAATCGCTTTTGACGTGTTCAGGGTCCTGTTCCAAACTGAACGGCGCCTTGAGCTTGTACCCCGGGGGGACCGGGATGTCGCTAGTACTAGTACATATCAGTACAGAAGAAAAACAAAGAACCAACCAAAACGCACTGCCCAAATCCACGCAAAGTCGGGCCAACGACGACAGTCATCATCGTGAATACGGCCTCACTGTCATCCTCCTCCGGATCCCGTCTGACTCCCTCCACCCGCAGAAGCCCGAACAGTTCGGCGATGACTGCAATGTGTTCCCCCGCTTCGCTGTGCCTCCGAGTGGCGCTCAGAAGTTTATCGCACGCGTGGTAGTAGAAAAATTGCGGATGGTCCACTCCGAGGCTTTCTGGTGTGTCAAAGAGCGCCAAGAGTTGGTGGGCGGTCCGTCCCTGCGGGAGCTCGTGGATAAACAGATCGTTTACAAAGGTGGCGAGTGTGGCCTTCCATGATTCGACTTCTTGAAGGTCCGACTCGGAGGGTCTATGATCGAGAGCGGACATGAGCACAGGGTGAGAACTGTCGAGACACGGCAACTCAACGGCTGTAGATGTGCATAGGCGAATCCGGAGTCCCGCATCGACCGGTGGAAAATCAGATTCCGAATGTACATTTCGATGCGCTCCCAAAATCAATGTGTGTGTTTCAAGTTCTCTTCAAATTGCCGATCAGCGGGCGCTTGGTAGCCATAGTTATATGTCCTCAAGAATGCACCATGTGCTCTCTTCTCCTTTCACACGAAGTGAGACTCATTCCGTTGCGCAATTGCGCGCCCCTCCGAGTCCGCGCGCGGCAACACTTTTGCAGAGAGAAATTGCTGGTGGAAATCAAGTCAAACTTTTTGCAATTGTACCAGAAATGAATGAGATCCTGTGCTTCTTGCTGTTACCAGTGGGGTATTCTTTATCGTTGACATTTGAAGAAATCTCGTGTTCAAATATTTGGACGCCCGACTGAAAAGCGCCAGCACAGCCTCTTTGATGTGATCAATTACGCGTCCCTTTGCGCGACTCCTGACCATCTCTCTCTCACTCATGGTTGTTCAGAACAGGCTTTCAAGGTGCTCTGTTACTGGCTCTACCCGCCGCTTCTGATTTATCTCAACGACGGCCACAATGGCGAGACGGCAGAACTGAGAAATTTCCGTCAATTTTGGCAAATTCAAGTTGGTGGCAAAGCGCGACGTCGGTCAGTGGATCTACCGGACAGATGGCCGCAAAACCAACACAGGAAGAAGTACAAGCATTCTATACCTCTACGCTTCAGACTCGCCTATGAACAACTTGATCTAAAGCTTCTAAAGATTTAAAGGCTTTGTGTTTGTCAAGAGTACTCGTTCTGCGACAAGACTCATTGCATCACTCTTTCTTTTCAAGACACTCCAGGATAAGCTGCGCAGCTTGTGAGCAACACTACGTTCAATACAAATCCACGTACCGCAAAGCGCCCCCGCCACAACAACGGCACCCTGTCATCCACGGCAATCGTCCTCGCTGCATCCTTGAACCCGGCCAGCCGCTCCACGCTATTCGGTTGGCTACCCCACTGCCCGTGCCCCATCCCCTCCTCGCAGTGCAACACGGCCGCCCATAGCGTTTCCCACACCCCACGGTTGACCGGATTCTCTAGCCCGGGCAACAGGTCGCGCCCCTGGTGGAAGAGAAGCGGCCAAATTCCAAGTCCTCGCGCGCCGGTGCCGAAGAGCCCATGAGCGTCCAGACGTCCGACGAGCGACCAGAAGCGTAACTGTCCTTCGTGCTTCCGTGCATATTCCGCCAGGTCAGCCTGAAAAGAATCGCTCTGAACGTATTCAGGATCCTCCTCGAGCGTCAATTGTTCATTAGACATGTAACCCGGGGGCACGGGGATATCACTACGTTGACCAGGTGCGTCTCAGTACGGAACAGAAGAAAAAAAGAATTGACCAAACGCACTCCCCCAGTTCCCGCAGGGTCGGGCCAATGACAATAGTCATCATAGTAAATACGGCGTCGCTGTCATTCTGGTCCGGGTCTCGCTTGAACCCCTCCGTCCGTAGGAGCGCAAACAGTTCGGCGAGGAGTGAGATATGTGCCCCGGCTTCGCTATGTTCCCGTGTAGCGCTCAGAAGCTCATCACACGCGTGGTAGTAGAAAAACTCTGGGCTGTCCACTCCGAGGTTCTCTGGTGTGTCGAAGAGCGCCAATAGCTGCTGGGCGGTTCTCCCCTTCGAGAGCTCATGGATGAAGAGGTTGTCTATGAAGTTGGCGAGTGTGACATCCCATGTTTCGAGTCCATCTTCAAACTCGGGGGCTACACCAGGGTCGAGAGCAGACATGAACGCTGAGCAAGAGTTGCGGTGACTCAGAAGCAACGGGCACAGCCGGTTCCAGCGCTAACCACGGACTGCATAGCCCGATCAGACCGACTTGGAGTTCAAGTTTGTGGTTCAAGTTACCCATTAGCGGATATCCGATGTTGTAGCTATGGCTGCTGGCGGCACAGGTGAGCTAATTGATCACATCCTTTCTGACAGGCTACAGCTCTTCGCCGATCAGGGAGAGACAGATAAAAGTGTCTCGAACGTGGGATGCACCAACATCTCAGTCCTTCATCCAGTGCGCATTCAGCGAAATTGGGACTCTGACCAAACTCACAGGACTTTCATAAACGATAATGATTCCTGCGACCCTCCCTTAGCTCGCTCGCGGACGGGCTTCAAGCAGTTTCCTCGCGACCGAGATCCGTGTGCTATAAGCGCCGACGCCGGCGATTCTGGGTTTGGTTATACCGACGCTCCAAGTTCACATTGCCCGCTTTTTGAACATCCTCTTGGCGGCGACCCTGGTCTGAAGGCCATAGCGCCCGAGGAGGCGTTACTGATATAAAAGCGACCCACTCCGGCAAGTTTTTTCCATCCAAGCCTTAGACCTTGGGCCCTTCTTTCTTCGTCCTTCGTCTTTTTAGTTTCATCGCCGCTCGTCCGTTGTATTCCTTACATCCAACTTTCTGACTTCTGACTCACTGGGGGATTTCCAGGGTCGGCCCTCTTTATTAATCTTCTTCTTCTCCACGTCGCTATCACCATCCACGCTCGTTCAATAATTGACACAACACCATAATAATGAATCGAAACCTTCTCACCATTTTCTTCTTGCTTTTCGTGGCCCTCGCTGTCGTTGCGGCCCCGGTGAATCTCGAGGAAGAAGTACGCCTTTTCCCGCCGACCGTTAAGCCCGCTAACAAATACGCGTGTAGATTCTCGATGCCCGGGCTAAAAAGGCAGCAGTCAAGTCCCTGCCTGTTGCAAAGCCAAAGTCCGTTGCCAAGGTTCGCACCACTCGCCGCTGAAAGTGCCCTTTTTCATGTCATCGCAGAGTGTTGCCAAACCCAAGCCGGCCACGAAGCCTGCGGCAAAAGTCGCAGCACCAGCAAGGAAGCCGCTGCCAGCGGCGAAACCAGTTGCAAAGCCTGCTGCAAAACCAGCAGTTAAGCCAGCGGCACAGTCGGTCGCAAAGCCCCCCGCGAAGTCGATTCCGCAGCCTGTGACAGTCGCCAAACCCGCCAGTAAACTAGCGGCAAAGCCCGTAGCCAGACCGGTGGCAAAACCAGTCGCCAAACCTGCGGCACGACCGGTCGCAAAGCCCGCATCGAACCCAATTGCAAAGCCTGCTGCCAAACCCGCCGCCAAACCCGCCACTAGGCCAGCGGCAAACCCTATAGCTAAACCGGTTGCAAAACCAGTCGCCAAACCTGTGGCTAAACCAGTTGCCAAACCTGTCACTGCTCCTGAGAAGGTTGCGCCTGCTGCTTCCTGCCCCCTTCCACAGAGGTCTATTGCCCGCCGAGTTCTTGAGTTCATCGGTCTGGTGGAGCGTCAGGAGGATCCCCCTTGCGCTACCAGCTCCAGGAACACCGGGCCGCGTCTTACCAAAGCACAACGTAAAAAGACGAAGAATGGTGTGAGTCGCACGATTCTCATCTCAATTATCCCCGCTGAATTTCCGGCAGCGGCCCATACAGTCTCCTGCCAACTCTCAGCCAGCACCAGCTGCGCCAGCACAAGCACAAGTACCGGCACCAGCTCAAGCCCCACCTTTACCTCCACCACCCCCAGCGAGGCTCGTGAGTCGGTCACCTCAAGGATGTAGACCCGTAAACTAAAATCATCTTGCAGCCCATCGGTAGAGTCGACAATGGGCCTACCTCGGCCGTCAAATGCCTCAACAGCGACGGCGGATTCGATGAAATCCCTCTGGTGGATATTGAAGCGGCTATAAGCCTCGCGCAGTCACTCCCGCTTCAGAAGAAGCCCGCGAACGGTGGACGAATCAGACTTTTCCCACATCTCTTCGGAAACCGGGAGGTATGCGCTGACCTCTTTCAATTCTGTGCAGGCACGTCTTGACGCTCAGCATATAGAACGTGAGACTGGGGCCTGGCTGTGTGGGTAGAAGATTTGTGGAACACGCTGTGGCCAAGGGCATGTCGAAATTCCACAACGATGTAAACACCATCAAGCAGTTCCCGTTCCGCGTCGTCATCACCCCACCGGATGCCAGTGGAAATACAGTATTCTGCGGCGTGGTATGTCACGTCGAGTTCGCATTTCTAGATGATGGATCTGACTGTGCCGTGGGCAGGTAACTCACGGGCTGCCTGGTAATATGGGTGACTTTGACCAGGATACGTGCCCAGAAATAGCTTGAGCGCCATTTCAGATTGGAGAGCACGATTACGTTGAGATATGGGATAGTGTCATGTACAGTCCAATCACGCATAATCCGTCAGAGGCGGTCCTGATTCTTGTTCCCTTTGATTCTACCGTCGATCGAAATGAGATCCGAACTGTTTTTCCCTCACTAGTAAAGATAACAGAGGGCCGGTCAGTGCATGGCTTTTAGCCTCAGCCTTTATCTGTAGCGATGTTCATGTCTCCTTGTCCGGGTATAATATTTGTCCCACCAAGCGTACAGTAGCAATCCTAAACCCGAACAGGGAAGGCTCGTTGTAAAATCGTTGTAAAGAAGCTTAAGAAAACAGGGAAATTTTCGCCAGCAAAACTCACTGGGCCTCATATCCCTTTTACTGGCGTATTGAGTTACATCTCCGCGGTGCCCAAATCTTCAGGCCTTGCGAGATGTTCAAATGTTCACAAAGTCGATCTGGCCGCCTCATCCGCCTTTGAAATGTTCATTTCGTCGGGGAACGCAGCCAAGACGCAGCTGGCTTTGAGAAGGTGTTGGGGATACCTGAGGAACGAGCTCCAACCGATTTCGGGGACTCCTTACTGATACAATCGACCAAATATCAGCGGCGCAAGACTTTCAAGGGGTGATTCCGAGGTGCGAGGTTTACTTGCTGAACAGGCTTTCTCTGCTTCGTCCGAGTGTCGTCAGGCATTAGGAAAAGGAAAAGGCCTTGCCATCTTCCTAGTATCGGTGGCCGACGAGGTACGATCCACTTCTCTGAATTCCGATGTCAGTGCCAACCGTTCCGCCGTTCTTTCACGGGCTCAAATCCATTGTTTCCCTCGAAACCGAGGACATAGTTTAGCAACGAGTTGGTAGGTCGTACTACAGAGTGCTTAAGGCTTGGGAGACGAATCACTGCAACAATAATTAATCTCAAGATCGTCTGCCCAAGAGAAAAACCACCTGATATGCGGCACTTGAACGCATAATCAAATTGAAGACCGCTCCTCTGACGGAGCACTAGATTCGCAGCTTAGTACTCGCGGCGCCCGGGGCAATGTGCTCGCAGAATGGGTGATACTCACGAGTACGAGGGCCCACCCACCGGTATTTGCTGTACCGGACGGACAACTAGAGGGCTGTCGAAGAGACTGGCGGCGGCGAGGTGCGATTCGATGAATTCCTGCAACTGGTCTCTTTGGCGAAGCATGTGTTGAAAATTATACTCTTTCTGAGAGCAGCCTATCTTGGCGGTGATTTCCTCGAGCTCCTGCGTCTTACGGGCGACAAGATCGCGGATACGGCTACATTCGTCGTCCGACGGCACAAAATTGGTGTGCAAATAGTCTTTGTAGGGTGTTTCGGCGCTGGCGAAGAAACCTCAGTAGGACGCGGAAATGGTATTGAGATTTAGATCGCACTGGGTCGCAGGCGCGCGTCGACGACTCGCTGGCATCGTCGTGGAGAGGAAGAAGGATTGTGACGGTCACGATCACGTGGATCGGTTAACAGCGCGTCCGCGACATCAAGCAGACCATAACAAATACGTAAACGCGCTGTTCGTGGACAAACAAGTTTGAGCTGGTGGGCACGACTCACGAGCTCACGCGCTCACGGGTTAGATCGCGGGCTACAGCTGCACACTGTCGCGTCACGTCACGAAGAGGCACTCAAACCGTCCCATTCCCGTGCCGTTGTAAGTTCCGAAAACCGCTACGGAACGCGACGGACGACGTAAGGTACGGGTTTCATTGTTGAAGGCATACTACAGCGTCTGGCTGCCAGAGGCTACCCGGTTTTTGAGTCTCGATCCTTTTTTCTCGATATCTTGGTTCCGATCCTATCCCCTACGCCGCGACAAGATGCACCTCGCTATCAAATTGTTGTACTTACATGAGCGCATGGCTGCAGGAAACCACTACGACGGATCGGATTGCTCCATGAGAAGCAACCCAAACAGCACCGCAATGAGGCCGCCTAGACCGAGAGCGACAATGGCCAGCCGGACTCGTGTCACCGGGAAGACACCAGCTGTCAACCCCGCTTGGGTGCTGAAATATCTCCAGACGCCTGGGAAGGTTCGTCAAAATTCCGAGACAGAACAATGTGGAACCTACCGACGAAGAGGATGTACAACGCCAGTATGATTGATGAGGTCGCTAAAGGCTTTGCATAGACCTCGAAAGGCTTCAGCGCTAGGAATCTTTCATCATCGAGCCGGCTGGATAGCGTGAAGAGCTGAGCGAGGGCTAAACTTTGTGTCAGGGATGGTTTGGGATATGGAAAGCGGAGCGGCACTAGCCAACACCAGCGGAAGCGATCGTCAAGCTTGTGCGCACGTATGCGAGGAATGTGCGCTCCAGAGCAAGGTGATCGCGCGCAACGGACCCAGAATTCTCCAGTACCAGAGATATTCTCTTGCCTTTCTGCGAGCCGTTCTGTGTAACATCTATCCCGCTGGCAAACGTCCTGTACGACACATGCGGTGACAACCCTCTTGACACGTCCGGTATCGTAGTGTTCCCATCTGTGGTCGATCCCTGCCGGAATAACGAGGTGCACTCGCTGGTTGCCAGTGAGGCATTTGCAGAGGGAGAGCCAGTGGTGGAGAGGGACATGGAGCTTTTCTGCTGGCGTCAACTGGCGTGATTCGAGGACCCAAAGGCGCGGCTGTTTCCCACGATGAACTCCCATTACCCGATTCATTTAGGCGAAGGCTAAGGGAAGGAAATTAGAATCGTTGACATTGGTATGGAGTTCGCGCGTTCGTGCACCAGATTTTGCAGCTGGCCATGCGTCCGTGTGCAAAGCCTCGCGGTAGTGTCCGAATAAACTCTGAACAAAGTAGCTTGATTCCTCTACGATTGGTCGAGGACGCGGGCAGGATAAAGACTCGGATCGCACCTTACACACGGCTTAATCCGGTGAGTGTGCGATGTTGATAGGTCATAAAAGAGCAGTATATCTTGACAAATCGACACTCTTGAGTATAACCTGAGAAACCGCCTTACAAACAAGTTCGCTTACACTGGATTACCAAGTCGAAGGCGGCCACCCGTACTGAATAAGAAGATGGGGCTTTTTTGTCATTTCGGCACCAAACATGCCACGTTCGTTATAGAACGGCATTTTCACCGAATGCATCCCGTGGTTGTTCTTGAACGCCCAGACCTCGGCGCACTGTTCAAAACCGGGGTAGAGCATGTCACCGAAATTCCCGGGGCGATGGGGCGCTTAAGACCAACATGGCGACCGAGCTTGATTCTGGCCTTGGTAGTACCGGGTGGAGTGTCGTGACCAAAGCGATGGAACTGGCGATGCCGCCGCAGGCAGCGCTAACAAGCTTTGGCCCGGGCATCACTGGAAGACGATTAAAGAGGTTCATGGACTGTGAGATTATTTACCTTTAAATTTCGTTTCAGTAAGCAATATAACTGCGGTTTGGCTCGCGCTTGCGATAGATGATGTTAAATGTGTCCTTTGTCTTCTTCCTCGGTGGACGTGTTGCATTTCTTCTCCTCACTGAGAAGTAGCTGAGGATCGGGGGCTCTGTCTCATCAGCTCCCAATGACGGCAGGTTAAAAGAACGAGAGTTGAAAAACGTAACTTCAAAGAGATTGAGGAGAAGCAAACATCCAGCGCAGCCCGTATTCGCCTAAGCAAGATCCAAGTAACTATGATCGACCACTGTAGGACTTGGAGGCGACACAGATGATGGGGTGAAGGTTTGGGGAAGGTCCAAAGTCTGAGATTTACGAGAGCGGGGGAAGAGCATAGGTTTTCAGGTTTCGCGTCAGATTCATTAGAGAAGGACGAGAAAGCAAGCTAGGGCAACACCGGCTCCGACTTCAAGATTCAGGTTCAAGAAGAGCTGCTCAGCCCATAGGCTCAGCTGCGCCAGAGACCACTCAGATCCCAGAAGGGCGGTCCCAAGGCGGTCCCGCACCCAACCCGCACAACGAGGTTCTCCAGGAAAAGTAAGCAGAGTTTGGACTTCGGGTTAGACTGGTAACCAGCCTGTCTATGGAGAAGAACTGTCGATAGACAGACTGGTCGATCTGGGCTTCAATTTCCGTCATGAGCGGCGGCATATCGACAGCTTGCTCCATAGACAGAACGGTTACCGGTCTAGCTTCGGGTAGGTGAGGGGAAGCCAGCAAAGACTCGAACGGGTTGCAAACGGGTTGGGAATCCGGGACTTGGGAAGATGAGTGTCATTGACTCCGATTGAGTGAGAGTCTAGACAAAGGCGGGAATCATATACGTAACGTGACGCCGGCATCGTGCGGCACAATGCTTTTCGATCCAAATCTGGGTAAATATCTATTTGTTTTTGTCCGCTGCCACCAGAAGCTCCGCTCTTGGACTCTGGCTACCATTGGAGCTCCCGTTTTTCCCTATCCGGTTCGAAAACTGAAGCAGAGATGCTCCCTCCATGCGAAGCTTTACCCCCTCTTGCAGGGTTTTTTTTCTGGCATTTGGAGCCCGGAGGCATGTCTAGCCTTCTAGGTCTGGCGCACAGTGGCCTGAATCTGGTCCAAGCCAAGTTCAAATTTAAGATTGCAACAGCGCCCCTGACCAACTTGAACCAGTAACTCCAGGAACGGGCCGAGTCGCTATTCAATTAACGCAGCCAATAAGGTCTCCTGGCAACAGCGAAATAGTATACCCGATCTGCTCCGCGATAGCCATTGGTCCGATTGCTGATTACTGTGGGGATATCCCACACTACGCTGACAGTGTCTTCCCTGTCTACCATGTCCTATTCCAACGCTCCCTCTTCGACCGCTCAAGACACAAGTCAACTCATCCCGCTGGTTATCGGGAACTTAATTCCACTCCACGTTGTCCGTGAGTTCCTCCGTAGTCTTATATCCAGTGGCAATTTCGCTGATTTCGAGCCGCCCAGTCGCCGGCTTGACCTGGATTCTCCATGATTACGGTGCGTGCGCCGGGATTAGTCTCGTGGAACGGCTCACCGATTTCGAAAAAAAAAAAAACAGTCATCACCGTAGAGGATGAGGTTAGGATGCCAAGTTCCGCTCGTTCCCGCACTAATTCTTCCATGATCCTCCAGATTCGATACATCTGGGTTTGTCGATTGGGATTTTTCTCGTGCTTTCGGATTCCAACCTGAGCCTCAGCCGCAACGTCTGAACTTCAGCAAGTTCATGTTTTTCTGGGTGCGTCATTTAACCCTCACTGTAGAAACGTCTTGATTCGGTTGGCAGATACGATACTACAGGTGCGCTTTCAGTCCAAACGAAATGACATTGTGGGCGCTGACACCGGGTCACAGCATCGCTCTCCTACTATTTGACGTGGTCCAAATACACGTCTTTGCGCGGCCGGGGATTACCTCGAATAATCTGTACGCCTCGGACATGCCTTTGGCTTCCCCGACCTCATGACGCCCGCAGCTGTGTTGCAATGGACACAATCATCCGCGTGGTCGGGGCGGTTTCGCTATGGAGCGTTGAGATAATTATGCAGCTGCGTGTGTATGCGCTGTACGGCTGCTCGAAGCGGGTGCGTCGCCCTCAATTTATTTAAAGCTCACCATATCTGACACTCGACCAGATCGCAGCGCTCAACCTCGTCCTTTTCGCTGGTTCGATTGTCGGCTTCATTTGGATCCTGGTCTACAACCACTCCCGCCGCGCCTCTGTCATTGCAAGTGTCATCCATCTCGGGCTCCCAGGTTGCCCCTCCGTGCATTCAGGCATCGAATGGGCGCAGTGGGTTCCCGGTACGACATATGTTAATTTCATTTCCTGTCACTCAAACACCATTTGCCAGCGACCATATACGAGGGAATCCTGTTCGGATTCGCTCTGTACAAGACATTTGAAAGGACCATCTCATCCCTTCGGAAGGACGCCAAGCTCTCTTTGTATACCCTCCTGCTCCGGGACAACATACTCTATTTCTTTGGGTATGTGTGTTGGCCGCCGAAAGCTCTGATTGCTTATGGGCTCTACTACGCAGAATCGCGGCGCTCCTGGTATTCAACAACGTGAGTTTTTCCTCGTGCCCTTCCAAAACTAAAGGCTTAACCCTACCACTCCAAAGCTCATGGTCGTGGTATGCACTTTCGCTGTATCTGATCAGTCATTCTTATTTAAAAGTTTGCCAGAGCGTCACACACATCCCGTGGTTCAGTTACGGGTATGTTGCCCAGCTCGATATTTCTTCCGACTCTCTGATTCCCAATCCAGCCCGTTCCACGCGGCCGTCGGTATCATGACCACCCGCATGCTCATCAACCTCCGCAAGGCGACGATGAAAGACGTGGTCATCGGCTCCAGCATCGCCAAACACACCGACGGTGCGTCGTTCGGGTCGGATGCAACATTGCTGGACCGGGATGGGATCGACACCATTCGGTTTGCCCATATGCAGACGTCGATTGTGTAGCATTGCGGTGTACGGCGAGGACGGGAGGAGGCGTCATGGACTGAGAATCCTGATGTCCGAATGTAGATCTTGGGCAGGTATCTCTAGCTATTTATGTACTGTAGTCCGAGTTGACTTGTATTCTTGGAAGATAGATCGCTGTGTAGACTTATTTGCACCATACGCGACGGCGTCTCCGAGTCGACGCGTTGCATCTTCTCTCACCCTAGTATCTTGCGGCGTGCAGCAGCCCTTGCTCAATTTTGTTCATTCAATAATCCCTATGGCGCAGCATAAAAACGAGGGAGGCTATACCGTAGACTTGGAACCCGAAGTATACTTGAATAGTTGCAACTCTGGAGAGGAGTTAGGGGCTTGCTTGTTGAGATGTGGCGAGGCCTTGTAGACTAAACAGATACCACCACAGGCAAATTGATCACGGTGGCAGTGCTCCTGATTGGCGCTTGACCTGAGCCATTTCTTCAAACATCCTTGCGCGATCTAGCGCGTCGCCTGTCCCACTTTCTTGCGAATGGTGGCCGACATCCACTGTCACTCGCTGCTCCACGCCCCAACGCCCGTCTTCCCTTCGCCCACCGCTCGGAAGATTCCAATTTCTCCCAAGATTTCTCCAGAAGCAAGTGGCCCAAAAGTGGCCGCCACCCCGCACCCATGGAGCAATAGCAATTTGGCCAAAACCAGCATCTCCCCTGCCGATGACTCTGGCGGAGTTGCAGCAACGCTGTCATCGTGGAGCGAGAGACCTGAAGAGTTTATCGAGCAGAGATTGTCTGGGTCCTTCTATCTCCAGGTAAACTTTACGCGGCGGGTGCTGGGCCACCGGCTTTTCTCTAACCCAAACTTTGTATTCTAGCTCGCTTGGAATATTGTCTTTCTACGGGCTGAGTCGCTCGTTGCGACTCAAGTGTGCCAGAGTGCTGGTAATCAATTTCAATGAAAGAGAGCTCCTCTTACCCGCTAAGCTGCGCCGTGGTTCCTTGACTTTGAAGAACCAGAAGCACACAGGAACTCGCTTTTTGCGGATACTCTATTTTTCACCACTCCACCGACCTACGTCTATTTCCTGTGCTGGTGTTTCTGCTCGCTTTTCTAACTTGAAACTCGGGCTACTTGAGCATTCGGCCCCAAGTCTCCCTTCCTGTTCTGCCGTCCAAATCATTTGCAACGTCTGCCAGAAGTCTGATAGCCTTCGCCTTCCAGGATGTACCGCTGCCCCACCCTGGTTGTCTTCTTATCTTCGTCACATCGGACACCCTGTCCGGTTTGTACACGAAGGCGACAAGTAACATGTCTGGTACGCTTGTATCTATTATGTGTAATTGGTCACCGGGCGTTGGTGTGCTCGGAGGCACACCGCCCTGCTGCCTGGCCCTCGTCGTCCATCCTGCGCATACATTATGTGTCGGGTGCCGACCGCTCTCCCTAACCAGAAGTGGCGGAGGGCTCGAAGCGTAAGGACCTAGGCACCGCCGATCGCGCTCCCGCCATTCCTTTTGCGCATAGCGCAGCTGTGACATGGTGACCTAGCGCCCCAATTTCTAGGCCTTCTTCGCCTCATACGATCGCTTGCGTACACGACCACTCTTCCGGAATCCGAGGCTGGAGCTTGGAAGTATTCTTGTTATCGCGCGGACAAGGCGATCCGAGTACGGCGCCTTCCCGTACTTCACTTCCGGGAGACTAGCTATGCTCTCCCCACTTCCGGGAGACTGCTAGCAGACTCGTGCCCCGGATGGCCTGACAATCGATCGGTGTGTGCGGAAGGGGACGCCTCGCCGGCGTTAGCTAGGGTGGAGTCTCCCATCGGGTGATTCTCGCGCGGCGATGTACTGTGTGTATGTACATTGGCTCTCATGCGATGATGTGATGTTGATTCTCGTGCGATAGGATGCATTCTTGCGACACACCACCAAAGGAGGTCCTGATATTGGTCCTTCCAATGCCATGGTCCGTCTGGAGAATGGAATCCCAGACAAGGCTGTTCTTCCAAGTCCGTCGTCAGTGTGGTGCTTCGCGCCCGTCAGTTCGCTCTGCAGTGGCTACTGGGCTGATTCCAAATTCACAGAACCCCCACTCGCTGCTAGCGTCAGGTTACGGCTACAGTAAACATGTGGCACCAACAACGAGCGCATGGGCGCTTGTCCAGGTGCGCCGTGGATACTCGCTACTCTGTACATATATGGTTGACACGTTTCTGCATTGGAACGTTCGGGTTATCATCTGGATTAAAAGCAGGCTGCTATCATCGGTCACGCTGACGTCCAGAACAAGTGCGATGGGTATTGGCAGGCCGTATATGATCAAGATCCTGCGCTGGCTTACGCCATCCCCACGAGGGTGTCACTCTACCGTTGCTTCGCGGCAGAGCTTCCCGCGCTTCGGGCTCCAGCTCGGGTGACGAGGACTCCCGCTGTTGCGCCCTCTACAGTGCTGTGAGGGTCTCGTTGATCCCCACAGATCGACGCTTCGGATCCTGGCCATCCCAGACCCTCTAGACGCATCCACCTTCGACCGGGAGTGTTTCAAATCCAATCCAGTCCTTCTTTTCTTTCTGAAGGATAGACAACAGCTCAGCTGACAGGCCCGTGGAATTCAAATCCAGCGGCGCGGACACACCATCAACAACAAGAACAACCGCAACATTAAGTGCGCCGAGTGCTTCATTCTTTCGTCGTTCCTTTAATAAATTACATACAGACCCTCCATTTCCACGCCCGACCTCGGAGTGAGACGGATTTTGGTCTCACCAGGGTAGGGGATTGCTAAACAGACCGGCGACGGTGTACGCAAGCGCCTCCCCGATCGGCGTCAGAAGACCCTCGCTGGCGGTATGAATCCCTATTCAATCCTATCCGTATCCAATCCTGAGGGTTGGAGTCCTAGATTATGATTTTGCCGAGCGAAGCGTATTGTGTATTGGATTATATGATGCGCGCCAGGGGCAGAGTCCGTTAGGCGTCCGCGTCTTCATTCAAAATTTATTTCGAGAAATTAACGGCCGCGTAGGATGCCTAGTTTTTGCATGAGTGTTCTCGAGCAGAGACGCGACATGCTCGACAGGCGGTCAACCTCGGAGCGGGGTGTCTTTTTTCCGAAACAAGGGTGCGTTTGCCGGAGATTAATTTTGCTATTTTACCTACTTGTTGTGCTTAGCGCAAGCATTGGGCGGTGTATGGGTGGAATGCTTGGCACCAATAGGAGACCCAGTGGTGCTCCTGCGAATTATTCGAGTGCCTTGCAGTTGGCTGGAGGCTCGGACCGTGAGTTCTGCTGCTCGGACCGTGAATTCTGCTGCTCGGACTAATAGGAGACAGCCTCACTGATCCAGACTCTCGATAGCCAAGAAGAGCATTAAACTCTGATAAATTCTGTGGCTTACATACGACGAATAGGAATGCAGCACTCGTGTCCGCGGTGTGTTTCGAGTTCGACTCCACGGTCGGATTCCGATTCATGGATCGTCGAGGGTTATCAGCGCGATGAGGGGCAATCGTGACCCGGTTCCCGAGTTTCCATGCTCCCCAGGTTCGTTCGTATCAGACTTTGCCAAGTATCCGAAAGGCATGAAATTAACGGACGTCCCAGGCTGAATGGAAAGGAGCTGGCTCTGAAGCGGTTATTCTGCAGCAACTCGCGCGATCGAGAGGACGTCAGGTCGAACGTGGTTGGGGGTTGCCACAAGGACCAGGGTGCGTTTTGCGTCTCTCGCACCCGCACCTGCACATGTATTCCATTAATTACTTCGCCACTGGCCCCAGAACCACCCCCATGATGTTCTCCGTCCAATTCTCCACCCCTATTACTCCCTCGCTGCCCGACAAACTAGCTAGCCCGACTTAGGCTCTACTTAGTCGGTTCTGGTTCCGATTCTGCAGCCCACTCTCTATTTGGCAGGGCCGACTTGCGCTTGCGCGGTTTACATACGTGGGTGCGTCAAGGTGTGTCCGCGGAGTTTTTCGTTCAGGGAGGGAGGTGATGCTGATCCATGGCCATTGGCCAGACCGAAGTCCTTTCCGCTCGGGGGGACAGCGGTTCTGATTCATGAAATAATAATTTCGTAGATGAGATGAGAATAACGTGGCGTATCGAATGAAGGGCGATCGTACGCGGCGCAGGTGTGCATCCTCGTCCTCGTAATCAAACAGCGATGAACGAAGAAGGTGATCTAGGTATGAACATTGCATTAACCAGGCCGGCTTTCAGGTACTGGCGGGCGGCTGACGAGTACGAGAATACCGGAGGAAGGAGGAAGGACAACATGCAAGAAAAGAAGGCTGTTTACATATTCGATCCTCGACACGCCCCAGGGGCCGAGGCCGCGGTGTGTTTTCTGCTCGGAGCCTAAGATGTATATACTCTCGAATTTATCAGATCCTACTTGACCAGCCGGTTGCGCGTCGGCGACTGTTCGTAGTAAGAGCAGTATGAGGCAAGGCAGAGATGATGGATGGTGGATGGAAGGTGTGTGTGAATTAAATCCAGGACCTAGCTCAGGCGCCGCAGGGCCTGAATTTGAATGTGGGGCAGCTGCAGCGGATCCTCAGGTGACGGTCGAGGGTCGGCGTGTGCCTCACTGAAACGAAAACCGAAACCGACACCAAATTCGAAGCCGATATGTACCTCGGTGGATCATGTACCTCACCAAACGGCAGGCAGGTGAGGTCAGTCGCTCAAGCAGTCAGGCACATACAAGCCACCCAGTGATACCCGCGATGCGAGTTGCAGCTGATCCAGTGCTTGGTCTGGACGCATTTCTGATGATCGTGTTCTGGTTCGAATTCTTTAGATTCTTACCTGGAATCATTGTATTGAATCAACCATGTAATGCGTCTGAAGAACTTGAACCCAACAGCATTCCAGCAACGGTGTACATACAAAATGGAATTTGCGAGATACGACGTCCGGTGTTCAAGGCGCTGCGAGAATGATGCGAGTAGCCTAACACTCTGACACGTCGAAAATGCCATCATTCGGTGTAGTGTGTACATACACTGTCCAATGTAAAACTGTAAGCTGTAGCTGTAGCTGGTTATCTAGCGTTGGCGTCGGCGGTGGCTCTTTTCACATCCTAATTGTATTTAAACGTGAGGCTAGCTTGTTTTCAGGGTTTACAGTGTCGCCGGAGTCAGCTTCGTGCGCCGCCCAGGCCCCAGTTTCACAATTGACAGCCGTTGCAATATAAACGACTCGGATAAATAGAGATGGAGAAGAGGAATCAGACTCGCAATTCAAATCAGCCTGTGAAACGACTCGGGGGAAATCGGATAAGTCACCGTGGATAGCAGCGGCCGACCACAGCGTCTAATCTCGACATGCATGTCGTGTTGGCACCGAAACAGGTTCTCCACGCCAGGAGGCGAAAAGGAAACGCTCCCCCGAATTACGCGCGGTTCTTCCATCTCTCCATTGCACGTTGGTTCTGTCAAAAAACGATCATCGATAACTTAGGTTACCATCTCGAAAGCAACTGCTGATCCGACGCGCAAGGCGAGACGGTAAGTGCGATTTCCAAGGTTGAGGTAGTCTAAGAATGACTGTGGGAACTCTTCTCTCGCGTTGCTTTTTTTTCGAACTCCGCTCTCTCCTTTTGGGTTCGTGACCTCTGCACGTGATGTTGTGACTCACGCTTTTGGACTCCTGCCACCTCTTTCGGCGACGATTTTTCTGTTTTGGTCTTCCTGAAACGTTACGGCGCTGGATTTTAGCTTTGCGCGTACCCACGGATGTTTGCAATTCGCTAGAACACCTCCCTGGAGCAAGTCTGGCCCTGCCGTATGTCTGGGGTGCCTGTCAAACAAAGTCTCCGTTGCTGTATTTTTTATGGCTGCGGATATTCAATGTCTACTGCGGCAACGGAGGGCTATTCTACCCTGCGATGTGATGCCAACTCGGAAGATCTCGGGGGCGTGCATCGGATTCCAAGCCAGGCTAAAGTTGGGCTAGCGTTTCAGAGGTTCTGGTAAGGAAAACCTGGAGCTGCGTTGCGCATGGTATTCGGCCCCAAGACGCTTGAACGCGCGATATCCAATGTCCATCCGCGGTGGGTTTCCGAGGGCTTGGAGCGCTGGGTTTACATAAAGATACGCAGAATGCGGGTGGATCTGACACGGATTGGCTCGTGGAATGACTTTCTATGAAGGTGGGATGATGAAGCTGGACATGGGATACAGGTGAATGTGGTCCCTGGACTGGCCCGCGCGCTGCAACATGGATGGGACAAGGGCAATCTCGCAACATGGGGCTCCGACTAGGTCACTCCAAACGACAGGCTTGCTTCCGCTGCTTCTCTTATAAATTAACGCCGTCCCGTCCGCCACAAGGAACGCCCACATCTCCATTGGACATCTTCCACCTGCATGTATCGCGTCTTCCATCTCTCATCTCATCTGGATCTGACCCCGGCCGGTTACGCCTTGTTTGTGTCGTGTCTTGTATGTCGCCCCTTCCGATCCCCTTCCTTCCCTTCCGAGAATCCAATCTAATTCTCCACTAGTAGTAACCGATTGGCCATTTCTGTGGGCCCGCCGCAGGGAAGAATATTTCATTTGCATGTTGGATAGGCTTTCTTTGGCTGATGGTGTTGACGGGCGAGCCAGCTAAAAGCCGCATGCATGACGAGTCTGTCCTCTTGTCTTTCCGCACCCCGATTCTGCTATTCCGTCCTCTGCTCCCGATTTCCTCCACATATCCGCTCGCCTCGTACAACCCAGCAACTCCAGCCAGCAATGTCGACCGAGTCGCAGGCCAAGAGGTCAGTCACGCTGTGCTGCGGGTGCGGGTTCGATTACCTCGCTGACATTTCTTCCAGCGCCACGCCGCCCGCGCCGCCCTCACCGTATGTTATCCCGCCCATTCGTTTTCCGGAAAACATAATTTAATTTCGATCTTGTTGCTTTTCCTCAGTGACTCGCCCTCCACGCCCAACGCCAACGGCACTAGCACCCCCAACAACCCCAACGCGAACGAAACCCACTCTCCCCAGAACTCACCGCCCCGCAGTCCCAACGAGCCACAGCCGCCGCGCACCAATGAGTTGAAGCGCAAGACACCGCCGATGGCCTCGCTCGCGGAAGACGTCGACCGCAAGCCCATTATTCTCCCGCCTGGCGCGAACCTGCCCGCCGGAGAGTACGAGACGGGGCGCGTGATCTGCCAGGCGTGCGGTGGTGCCGTTTCGTTCCGCGACGACGCCGGCGGGGGCGCGTTCACGTTGAAGCATTGGGAGGCGCATCGGTTGACTTGGTAAGTTCTCTTCTTCCCGTCTCCTTCATGCGCAGAAGCTGAGTGCATTGTATCCACAGCGGCGGCGGCGGCGGCGCCCACCCCCCGCCTTCTCATCCCAACTCCAACTCGCACCCGTACACCCCGACCAGATCCGCCGTCTCCGCCTCCAACGCGCACTCCCTCTCCATCGCCGATGGCATGCCCCCGCCCGCCAAGCGCCGCCGCGCCAAGCGCACCGAGGACGAGCGCATCGAATACCTCCGCGCCGACGCGCACGTCGCGCAGTTCGAAGCGTACCGCGTCCTCTGCGCGAGCTGCGACAAGTGGATCAGGCTCCGCCCCAACTCGACCTACTGCTCGATTCCGTGGGACGCGCATCGCAAGAGCTGTCTGGCGAAGAAGAGGTACGCCTGTCTTTTGATTTCGACATTTCTACATTTCTTGTCTGCGTTTGGTTTGGCGGAGTGTCGTCGTTGCTTCTGACTTTCCGACAATTTGTTTTGCTGTCGGACTGGGTTTATTATTTGTCTTATATTGGACGCCACTGCGACGCCGCGCCCTGACACTGACGGGTCTTCGACCTTCTCCCGGCTTTTTTTCGCTGTTCTCTTCTTTCTCTTTAATCCTCCTTGCTCGCTCCCTTCCTTCCCTTTGCCTCTCCGTTCTGCCCTTTGCTCTGCTATCTCTCCACCAGTCGAATGCTAATTCACCACCATTACCCTCCCAGCAACGTCAACGCCAAGAACGCGTACGCGCTCGAAGAACGGAACGCGATGCTCGCCAAGGACCCCGACGTGCGCAAGTTTGACGCGGAGAGGATTCTGTGTGGGATGTGTGATAAGTGCGTTCCTTTCCGTGCTTTCCTTTGACTCTTGTTCTGCGTTCTGTTCTCTCGAACGTTTCTTACTCTTCTTTCTGGCCACCCCATTTTCTCGCTGGCTCTGCCTTCGCCCAATGCTGACCCCGAATTTCGCAGATGGCTCACCACGCCGACGGACGACAACCTCGGCGCCGTGCATGTATGGCTCCAGCACCGCTCCACCTGCCAGAAGACCGTCTCTGCGCTCAAGAACGTCATGTACGTTGCCTTAGCTCATAATCCACCTTCCCCACTTCCGTATTATCTCTTGCTGTTCGCCTCGTCTCCATGCCCCGCCTTCCACTCGTGCCCATCTCGCATTCACTGCGGATACGCGAATCTCCACGGATCTCGCTCCTCTTGTTTCTTACATGCCCATTCCCCTGTCCCCTTTATTCTATCTGTCGGTTGGGGCACGAGCACGGGACAGCCTCTATTTGGCGGCTGTCGTTCTGGCTCGGCTTCGTGGCGGGGTGTTTACTTATCGTTCTGCACGCTGGGCTTCGCTCCGTCCCCACCGCGATTCGGTGTTCTGGAGCTCGCGGTTTCCTTTCCCATCGATTCCATGCCATTCACTCCACCCGTCGTTCCATATTCTCACTTTACATCCAATATTCTCCTTCCCCCTCGGCATTCTTTTACTTTACTTTTTCGTTTTTCTTTTCAATTGGCTCATACGTTGTCGCGGCTCACAGCTACTTCTCCAGCGCAAACGCCAGTGCGGGTGGGAGCATGTCCACCGATGGCGAGGAACGCAAGCCCGTCATCACGAACGCGAACGGAAACGCCAGCGCGGGGCCCTCGTCGTCCATCTCGCATCGCCCTCTCCGGCCAGCGAGCGGGGGCGCGCAACAAGGCCATCCCCACCCGCAGCATCAGCACGGGCATCCACAAGGTCACCAGCATCCCCCGCCGAATGGACGGCCACAAGCATTCACACACCCGCCCCCGGCCCACCCCTCCCATCATCCGCGCCAGTCCCATCCCTCGCACCCTCCGCACGGTGATATGCCCTATCCACACCCGTCGCACGCACACGGCCAGGCGCCGACGCACCTCCCGCACCCCGACGCGCCGCACCTCCTGCTCGACCTCTCCCCGACCAACTACGCCGCGCCGCACGAGTCGCGCCGGCGCAACGCGGAGCAGCGCGCGGCGACGCTGCGCGCGGACGTGCTCATCCGCGAGGTCGAGCCGAACCGCGTGTTTTGCAGCCTGTGCACGAAGTGGGTGCAGCTGCGGCAGGATAGCAGCTATTGTGCGTATCCGTGGCTGCAGCATCGCGGGAAGTGTTTGGCGAGGTAGTGAGTGTCTTTTCTTCCTCTCTACTTTCATTTTGCTTTGGACGGCGTTGCGATCTATTGTCATGCTGCATCGGATTACTCTCCCACCCTCATCCATCCTTCCATATTTATCTATTTTCTAGTTGTGATGGTACTGTGCTTTTGATTCGATGCTGACGAACGTTCTTCCAGCCAACGCCGCGCTCAGAAGGCCTCCGAGATCGCGTCCATCAAAGCCAAGCGTCCCATTGCCGGTGCCGGTGCGCGCTCAACGGCGGACGACTCCCAGCAGCAGCACCCCTCCGAGGACGGCGACGAGCCTGAGTCCGAAGAAGGCGTCGACCCCGCCGCCTCCTCATCCAAGCGCCACGCCCACCCGCACTCGTCGCACCGCCGCAACGCCCCGCCTGCACACCCCCCGCGCGCCATCCCCGCCGGGTACGCCGCCGCCGCGCGCCCGATGCCCGTGCCGATGAACCAAAAGGAGTGGGCCGCGCACCAGGCGGCGGCGGCGCAGCAGGCGCAGATGCAGCTCCACGCGCAGGCGCAGGCACAGGCGCAGCAGATGCAGGGTGATGACGCGGACGCGGAGGGCGAGGCGGACGACGTCGACGCGGATGGGGACTCGTACATGGAGGAGGAGGGGCCAGGGGCGACACCTACGCGCGGGTATAATGGGAACGGGAACGGCGCGAGCCACGGTGGGTCGAGCGCCTTCCTGCGCCGCGCGGTGCCTGCGAGTTTGGCGGACCTCGATTCGCCGGGAGGACGGTATGTTATTACCTTTGCTTTTATTTCCTATGATGGCTGATTATGATATGATTTCCTTTTCAGGCGCGCCTTCGTCTTCGCGTCGGTGGAGTACCTGTTCCGCACGACGTACGAGGCGAGCGACGACATGAGCGTCTCGGCGCTGCTCACGTACCTCAACGCCGCGATGCCGACGGACAAGCACGAGGACTTTGACACGGGCGAGGTCGTGCGCGCTGCGACCGCGCTCGCGACGCGGGAGAAGGACCGCTTTGTGCTCGAGGGCGATATGCTCCGCCTTCTCAGCGAATCGGGCTGAGCGAGCCAGGCGGGGCTTCCCTTGCCCTTCTTTCGCGTTCTTTGGTGCTGTGATTCATGGAGTGCGTACTGCTTACGACCGACCCCACCCTTCTTCTGTGTGCCTGGCCTTCCTTTGTCTTCGTCTTCGTCTTTATCCCTCATTCGCTCCTCGCTCTTTGTTCTTTTACTCAGTCACTCCATCACGCAAATGCCCTTGCTCCTCATTTCATTTTGTTATCCAATAACATCTCACCCACGTACCTGCTTTGCAGCCCCTTTCTTGCCTCACGGACTACACATAATTGCCTGCCACGGACCGCGACATACAATACTGTACGATAAGGACGATGATACAAATACGATACGATACACATATGACCTCGCTTGCTTTGCCTTGTTCGCTTGCTTTGCTCTGCTTACGACCGTGTCCATCCCTCGCATTAATCTTCCTTCTTGCATCTATGTACCTAACTGAATATGAATGCTGAATGTTGAATACTGAATCCCATTGAGCGTATTTACCTACTTGGTTGCCGATTTCGTTATTCTCTTGGGCGCGAACGATGAAATCGGACTTCCTCCCAATGCTGACTGGCTATGGATCCAACGTACTTACTCCGACGGCGCCTCTCATTCGCTACCTTCCTTGGGTGGGCATCCACGCAGCTTCTAGCGATCGTCTACATCCTTTTGCGCACACGCAGACATGGACACCCACTTACTTCTTGCGCACACTCGGATCTTGTGCCAGTAACCTGGGCCGTACGATACCAATAAATCTCTCGAGGACATATGCATGTAATGACCACTACCACCAGCGTGTGCGTGTCCACAGCTGTAGAGAATCACACCACATGCTGAGAAGCTCTCCGCATGAGGTGAGGCTCATGTCCCGCCAAACACGGCCATGTCTTGAGCCTGCCACGAGAAGCTTGCGGAAGCAAGTAAGCTCCCCGACGCGCAGACGCGCAGATTAATTCCAGGGGATGCTGTGACGCGACACGCGTCTTGGACTCGTTTGGCTCGGATTCGGCTTGAATTATGGATATTCAAATCCGGTGCAGTCCATTCCATTCCATTGGTCTAACCCAGCGCACCGCGTATAATGCGGCACGGGGAATCCTCGTTCAACTGAGAGAGACCCAATGGGTTTCCACCCCGACGCGTACTTTTACTAAGTAACACTAAGCTGGAACCGGATCAAAAGTAAGCAAGTACTCAAGTAGAGCGAGTCTACAGCAGAAAGCTTGAGCCTTGCGTAAGTTATGTAACTTTCGGATGGCCTATAAGAGTTCGAGATCCAGCGCTGCGTAGTTTTGCTGTAGGCTGCAACGTTTTCAGAATTCCTGTTCAACTGGATGGGGTTTCGTTAGCACGGAACGCAGTCCACGGGTAGCCTTTCCGCGTCGGAGGGAATATTTGTTCTGGAATACTTAGCTTACTATGGCAAGGAATGGAAAGGATCTCTGGAATTTCGCGGAAAGTAAGCAGCGGAAACACTGTGTGTATCAGCACCGCCAGGATCAAAATGGTCTCCTATGAGCGTGCCGTGAACGGAAAGCGAACCAGTGACACGTGATCGTGTTCAGCTTAGTCAGCCATGGTTGAATTTTGAGCACCGCCACATGTTCAAATTTGGAGGAACACCGTTTGGCCTGGCACCTCGAAAAAGAAATCATGGGGAATGTTGCCGTGGGCAAACAGCATACTCTAGCCGCCCCCGACTGCTCGCCATTCACGGCAGAAGTTCTGGGGACCGCTCGAAAAAAAATACCTAAGAGCAAAATACCCGGCTTCCCATTTATACTATATGCCTTAGTCTAAAATTGCAGACACAGTGACCTATACTGCATTGATTAATGGGAGCCAGCAGTAGCGGTGGGAACACTGGGATGACATGCCAAATCCGTGTTTCTCCGTCTCGGCACCGCCTCTAAGGGAACCATTCAATGTCCTGTGATTCAGTGCGGCATCGTGAGACCTACAATGGCTACTGCTAGTAAGGGCAAACAACTTGGAGACATAGTAAGTGAGATACAGTAGTGCCGCCCGTCGAACACTCACTGCCGAATCAATCGGCAGCGCGGGCATTCTGCGCTTTTTTCCTCTGAGCTTCTCCCGTTCTGTGATCCTCAGTCCAGGGAGCCTTGCCAATAACCTAACCAAACGAAGAGCCCAAAGATTGAATTACGCATCCGTCATTAAGTACAATTATTAACTAATTTTTCATCCATCCCTACATTCACAAGTCATTGCCATTTAATCCAAGTCATTGAGGCTGATCTCGCGCCGGAAAAGGCTCTCGATCTTCTCTATTCCAGCCTCTACCGCCTGCGTCGCGGCGAGTCCAGCACCTAGGCCAACGACACCCTTGCCGACAGACCCGAGCGCACGGGCAGAAGGAGTGTTGCTGCCACCTTGCAGGGTGTTGACGTACTCGAGGAGGGTGTTGACCTCGTCGTCTGAGAGGTCTTCGAGAGCGCGCTTTGAGCTGGAGCTGGAGCTGCTGTCACCGCTTCACAAAGTATCAGTCCCGGAGATATACAGAAAAGCAGGAAACGGAAACGCACCCGAAGAGCTTGGAGATGATAGCACCAATTCCAAGTCCCCCAGCGGCGGTGCCAACTCCATCAGCGACACCGTTGCCGATGACGCTCCCGAGGCCCTTTTCTGCGGCCTTGGCTGCGTCGTCTACAACTGTACCGGCGACACTGCGACGGCTTCCGCTTTGGCCGGCAGCAGCGTTGACACCCTCTACCGCAACGCCACTGGCGGCTCCCCCGATGACAGCGTTCTTGATGACGCTCTCGAGGGATTCTTCACCGGCGCCAACAAGCTTTCCGAGGATGGAGGCGAGTCCACCACGGGCGTCGAGCTCACGGCTGAGAATACGCGTCAGCGGTCGGATATCCAGCAATGAACAAGAACGCTCACGATGCGGGGGCGGAGCTGTCGGAGCTGTCGTCGGAGCTGGCGCCCAAAAGGCCGGCCAGACCAGCGACTGCACCACCAGAGAGGAGTCCCTTTCCGAGGGACTTGATAAGATCACCTATGGCACCCGCAGGGAGGCTGAGGCGAGCCTCAAGTTCACGAGCCTCGATTGCCTGGCCGGGGAGAGGAGCCGACAAGACGGGGGCTGCAGCAGCAAAGAGAGCAACAGAAACGATGGCAGATTTGGCGAACATTGTGAAGATTGTCGCAAAAAGAAGTGATGGGTGAAAAAAAGTTAAAGGGTGAAGATAATGTCAAATGCGACCGAAGGAGTGAAGTTCGAAAGTAAAAAAAGACTGGCAATGGAGGTCAGTCACTCGATTTGCCAACTGCGAGTGAAGACTCACTACGCAGTATCTGTGAGACCGAAGGAAAGAAGAGGCTGACGATCCTGGTGGAGCACTCCAGGATTTATAGTTCTGTCCAGCGCCGAATCAAACTCTTGAAACATTACTCTCGGGACGCTCGTAGACCGATTACGCACCGCACCATGGAGACACCGACGTGCTCGGGAAAATCAGTTCCTGAGCTCCACTAAAAGAGGAACTTATGTGATAACTGAATTACTCGAGTATAGCTATAGTTATATCAGCCTGGCCCATCATGATTGGGACGCAGCCGGTGCTGCTCCACACATGTGGCTAGTATTTCAAGATGCGATGCCATCTCATTTGGCGGTAGTATTTGCTTGTGAAAGAATTGTTTACCACATGCTATAACTACCATCAATTTTTTTTGGGCGGCACCAATAGCCTTGTACGAGTGCAGAAATATACCTGCGAGGAACGAGGATCTGTGTTGTTATACGGATGTGTAACGAGCACGGTTTTTTAGTTTTGGCGCGTTCTAAGGGGTGCAATTTGCGTCCCGATGCACGGCGCTTGAGTCAATTAGGTCCATTGCCGACCTCAACCGACCGGTCTATCACGGGCTACTTGACGTCTGCTAACTCCTCAAAGAGCTCTCCATATGTACGAGGCTCGAGTCTCGGTTTGGGAATGATCAGCGAGGGATCGGCAGAATTCTATAGGTAGCCTTGAGACCTCCGAGAACACATGGAATAAATGCCTCGACCTTACCTGGGCCGTCCTCGTTGTCTGGATGCCGGAGCCTCGAATCACCGATGCAACACCGCCCGAGTTACATTTTTTCTTTGGAACGTGTGAATGAATAACTCATTGCGCAGTTAAGCTGTCGCCGTGCATAGCCGAGTGGTTCATAACTTTGATCGACTGTGATGCATCAACGTAGCATCGCGGCGACACAGTCGGAATTGCTATTTTGGGGCGCGTACAGACAAATATGGCCGAGTGGCGCGCGGGTACAACCTCGGCCACCATCCTCGGATTTATAATCGTGGTAAGTGGTTGCGACGTCCGACATGTGCGTGCCGATGATATCGCGTGCGAGGTTCAGATTGTTCACCGATAAGCGCTCGGCCGCGGCCTCCCATGATCATTCCTTCGTTGCGAAGTCCTGTACAGTGTAAATCCCAATGGCCAACGGTAAAACGTATGTCGGGCGGGCGCTGATGTTCAATTGCTGTGGAGCTAAAACGTCCGAGGTAATGGTGGGCGATGAGCTTGTCAGAACCATATGTTATTGATTAGCTGTGCCATAGTCATGTGGGGATCTCGGTTTGCAAGCCCAACTCACTTTGCAGCGCATGCTGGTGACCAGTCAGACTCTTAGCTAAGGCAGGCAAGTGGCCCTGCAAGTGACTGATACGTGCTGGGGTGTCCTGTGCAACCAGGACCATGAAAATGGACTGTGATTCTGTTCCGAAACACTGCATCTTGGACGCGCGGGAAGAATGTGTTAAGTGATCGAATGTTTGAAGACCATCCCATCCACTCACTCCAACAAGAGGCGGGTGATTGAGCCTCCCGCTCCCGGCAATGCCAGGAAGATTCCATGAACGAGTGCAAGTTGCGATGAACTTCGTTGCTGACCTGCCATGCCCCACTGATTGTGGACTATTGATTGTGGAGTGGCTTTGTCAAGCAAGCGTGAAATAGAGGGTTGCCGCAGAAAACATCGAGCTTCATTCCTCAAGATACTGTATTATTTCGTTCAAATCGAACCGGGGTGTGACGCGTCACCGGCTTGACCACTTCGATATTTCGAGTTATTTTAATTTTAATTTTCGACAATATCGATAGGGGGGTGCGTGACGCGTGACGATCGAATTGAACGAAATAATACAGTATACTTCGGGATGGACGAAATCAGTTTGAGATGGGATCTGCAGCGGCGATGCGTTGGAGCTGTTGGAGCTGTACGGCTGACATGATTCTCAGGGTCTCATCAACAGATAAGGTGAGAAACAGATAATTCTGATAAGATGAGAGAGGATCACAATATCAACAAACCCATCGCGAACCATGCCTCTGATCGATGACCACCCCCTAGGGCCTTGCTCATGTGGAGAAAGAGGAAGGCAAATCAGAGCATACCCGTTGCAAACGTCCACAATCAACCACCAATCTACGATCTCGCGTGTTGCGGTTTTCCACTGGAAAACAATATCGATCAGTCCTGCTGCAGCATAGCCAGCCATCGTATGAGTCCATTCACATGGCCAGGGCTGAATGCCACAACTGGAAGGGAGCTACCAGTTGATGGGTGCTGGAAGCACTTTCTTTGTCTTGTTCTTTTGACGATCTCTCAGTTTCGATCGAGTACGCAAAAACATGCGAGGTTAGCAAAGGTCCCAGAATCGAGGAATTCATACAACTTTGTGCTGAAACCGTCACTCAATGGAACTTTTCTTTGAACACAACCATGTTTGTGCAATCTTCTTTAACCCCGTGTCTTCACCTTTCAAGTGTCTGTAAGTAGCCAAGTTGCGAAATCTTTGCGGCCAACTTTCAACGGGTCTGGCAACGGCTGCTGCCGAGAATCTGCCTGCGTGCGCCCGTCACCTTGACGTCTCTGATTGATTGTGTTTTAGAGGAAAAGTGGTCATCGGCGCTAGGGACTCGGATCGGCACCGTACCGTATACGGCTACGACCGTACAAAATACGGCACTTTACGGCGTCTTTTGTGCCGTCGCCGTACCGTACAATCAGAATCCAGGAGGGCGTACGGTACGGGGGAGACAATTATACGATAATTTACGGCGATACGGCCGTGATATAGTTTCCTTTATCAAACCTTTTCCGGGCCCAGCGTCGCCAAGAGAAGATTCACTCATACCTATCCACACAAAGTTGTTCTCCAAGCACTTAAAATACCCTAAGGTTGTCCGCTGTCTTTCTACGTCGCTTCAACTCACTGTTTTCACATTAGAGACCTGGTATCCACTTTCATCTCCTCAACATCACCTACTCACCCACTCACAAAGAATATGCAGGACAAGAGTTGGGTTTTCCAGCAAAGATTGAAGGTGAAAATCATTCAACAGTGATGAAAATGGTGCAACATAGCGTCGATAAGCTTACGCGCAATTCACAGCCGTACGTCGCCGTATTACGGCCGTATCTCCACGGTTGTACCCGTAGGTTTGACGGTGATCCGCCGTAGCCGTACGACTGAAGTTTTGGCCGATACGGTACAGGTACGGTACGGGTATACGGCGTACCGTACGCCGTATTTTACGGCTACGGTGCCGATCTCTAGGACTCATCGTTCAGGCTGGCTATCCATGGGTGTAAATTTTGTGAACTACATTACTAAAAGTGCTATTTATCACCGAGGCCAAGCTTTACGCGGCCGAAATAGTCCTAAGAAAATTAAACCGGAGCTCAAATAGCAACAAGACAACTCACTTGGTTCAACTCATTGATTTCATAAAGGCCGGATTGGCGCATGTGGCCCATTCTGTGCCATGGACAAAGTGACTGAGGTCAAGCCGGGTTGTTCCGTCCTTGGTTATAACTAGTGTATTGTGCGGGAGATTCAACCCTTCTCGCAACCAGGGAGGGATCCAAAGCATCAGCAACCCGGTTGTGGTTCTAATCCAACCGGAATCCGTGTCAAGTACCAGCCCCCAGCGTGACTCGCTCACCGAGTCTGTCTGGGCAGAAAAAAGATCCATGCGACCTAAAGCTCCAACTTTGCAAACACGCAAGGTGTGGTCCTTGGAACCTGAAACAATCTGGGTGCCGTCTGAGGAGAAATGTACTGAGTTGACTGCTGAACAATGGCCTGTGAATGGCCCAGCAACAAGTGCCCCTGTTCTAACTTCCCAGACACACACTGTCTTGTCATTGGACCCAGATGCAATCTGTGTGCCATCCGGTGAAAAATGGACAGAAGTAACCTTCGAGGTATGACCTGGGAAGGGGCCAGAGAGAAGAGCCCCTGTCAGAGCATCCCACACACAGATTCTCAAATCCGTGGAGCCAGATGCAATTTGTTTGTTGTCTGGTGAAAAACAGACTGATAGTACACTCTCATTACAGTCTGGTATCACCATCTCTGAACCGTTTTTGGCATCCCAAATGCTGATATTGCTGGCTGGCTTGGACCAATATCCTTCAAGTGTGTGGTATCCAGAGACAATACGAGTCCCATCCGGGGAGAAATCTATAGATTGTACCCCCTTGTGTGTGTGTGTGTCATTGGCAAAAGGCCCGGCAACAAGTGTGCGCGTTTGAATATCCCATACACAAATTGTACCACCAGTACACCCAGTTGCAATTTGCCTGCCGTCTGGGGAGAAACAGATGGACTGAAGTTTGCTATCATACTCCAGGTAGTACATTATTGGGCCAGCAATCAAGGCTCCGTTTTCAGCATTCAAGACAGAAATGTCATTGTCAGATGCACATGCAATCTGTGCACCATCAGGTGAGAAGCAAACTGACCGGATTGGACAGTTCCCACCTGTCCATGACCCAGTAAGGGCCCCTGTGTCGACATCCCAGACACAAACTGAATTGTCCTCAGAACCGGATGCGATTCGGGTGCCGTTTGGTGAGAAACAAACAGAATAGACAGCGTTTCCATGACCATCAAATACAGGATGCGAACGTAGTTCTCTGGTAGCATCCCAGATACGCACTGTCCCATCATGTGAGCCAGATATGATCTTACTTCCATCTGGGGAGAAAACAAGAGATGTGATTGCGCCAGTGTGCCCTGAGAATGCCCCAATAGCCCGAGCACCTGTTTGGGCATCCCAGCCACGAACCACATAGTCTGTGGACCCAGAGATGAATTGCTTGCCATCTAATGAGAAGTGAACACAGTGTATGTCACCAGCATGTCCTGTGAATGGCCCAGCAACGAGAGCCCCAGTTTGAGCATCCCAGATACGGACAGTTTCATCGGCCGATCCAGATACTATTCTCTGACCATCATACGAAAAACAGACACACCAAACAATAGAGGTATGGCCTGTGATTGGGGCTGCCAAAAGTAAACCCGTTTGGGCATCCCAGATACAGACTGTTGTATCATGTGATCCTGATGCAACTCGGGTGCCATCTGGAGAGTAGTGGACAGAGTTGACCCTTTCAGTGTGCCCTATGCATGGGCCAGCAACACAGACACCGGTGTGTGCATCCCAGACACGGATTGTGTGGTCATCAGACCCAGATGCAATCCGCTGACCATCCGGCGAGAAATGGACTGACCAAACACGGCGAGTGTGACCTGTAAATGGAGCTGCAACAAGTTTCACAGTTTCCGCATCCCAGATACAGACTGTTGCATCTGAAGATCCAGATGCAATCTGTGTGCCATCTGGTGAGAAACAGACAGAAAAAAAATAGTGAGTGTAGCTTGTACTGGCAATCAGTGCCCCTGTGTCCACGTTCCAAACACAAATTGTTTTGTCACCTGATCCAGAAACTACCCGTGCTCCATCCGGGGAGATTGTTACACTATTGGCAGAGGCTTTGTGGCCATGTAAAACTTTTTGGATTCCAGGCCATATGATGCCATGGGGACCATCAAAATGCACTGTATTCGGAAACCAGCTGCGAAACTGCTTTGCTATGATGGAATCTTTTGGGGCAAAGGGAACAGCAGAGAGATAGATGTGGGGAGCACTCTGCACGATTAATTGTGCAAATACTGAGACAAATTTGGTGGCGTCAATTAAGAAATTCTGCAGGTCATTGCTATGGCTCTAAGCTCAGAGTCAGTCAAGGAATTCTCGGAAAACAAAGGAGACAAACCTCAATATAGTTTCTGGCTGCTGCCAACGCTGCTGGTGCCACAGCAACCTGACCCAGCAGACTGAGAACCTCTAGCCAAAACAGAAAATAATCATGAAAGAAAGTAGTGATGTCTTCAAGTATCATCTGATCAAATTGGCAGTTGGCTAAATGAGCACCCCAGAAGCGACTGGAATATGAGAGCGGTGGGGAAATATTACTGGCCACTAGACTGGATATATCTGGCACATCTACATTTGGTACATGAGAGTCCTTAAGACCACAGATGTTGAATATGAGCTGGTTGTTGAGGATTTGGAGACATCCAGATCCCAAGGTATAGTGCCCAAACATTGAAGTGATTGCCCAGGGATGCTGCTGAGAACGGAGAGCATCTGTGAGATAGTCCGCAAAAGAGGCATGCAGTATTCGGGCCACACACCCTGGCTGCCACTGTATAACACAACCCAGATGCTTCAAGACCTTAGAGCTTTGACAACGGGAACCAAGCAGTATGTCAATTGTTACATCGGTCATAGGTGTTTTGCCAAAGACAATGCAGGCTAGGACAGCACGGGCATCAGTTGCAAATTTTCCGTCATCCCATGGAGCTGAATTACGGAGGGTGGTGTTGTACAAATTATCGAGTGTGGCTGAATTGCCAGCAAGCACAGTCTCCATCCTGTCCTCCGGGCTGTATCCTTCAATAAATCTAACTGCAGTAGCTGCCCAGATAAAAAGACCGTCTGCAAGATTGATCAAAGCTTGTAGCTGTGTATCTTTTGGCCAAGCAGCTGGTCCTAATTTATTCTCCTGCCGGATGCGCTCCATCTCAAAATGAAGAAACAGTCTAACATCCCGAGCACTAGCAGCTACTCCCACAGACTTCTCTGCAAAATGAGTGGCAAATGCATTTGTGAGATCAGCTTCACGCCGACTGGTGATGAGGATGCGAAAGAGACTAGGAAGTTTGGGGAACTCGGTTGAGATCACAGACAATAAAGTTTTCCGGGAGTGCGCTGTACCACATTCATCTAGAGCATCTAGGATAATCAGAATTGGGCCGTGAATAAACCGCTCTACAGCCTTCAGTGGCTCCAGCAGTAGTCTCTCGAATTGCATTTGAAGAGGAGTGTTTATAATGTTGGGGTCGTCCTGAATAGCAGCAGAAATAGCCGAGCCAATATGGGGGTTTGACAGTGCTAGAAAATAAGCCAGGGTACGGATCACATTATCAGGATCACTGAGTGAGGGATTGTTCCTGTCAAAAAAGAGGAAGGCTCCGAGACGATGCAATCCACCGAACGAGACTGAGATTGAGGTTGATATTGTGCTTTTCCCTGACCCTGCAACACCAGATAGCCAGAGAATGTTGGTGGTCGCAGTTGGCACCATGAGCCATTCTGTGATTTCATCCAATAGTTGTACTCGTGTCCCCTTCAAGCACGTGCGCCGGGATGCAGCATTCATTCTGACAGGGTGGAGCATCTTCAGGGTATCAGATTGGACTGTCAATATTAGTCAGTGTGTAGCCATATATGACAAGGGGAAGAACACGGACCCAAACTGTCAACCTTTTGAAGTACCTTTGTGGATAGAGATACTGCCTGCATAGTTAGAACTGTGGTCTCAACATTCAGGCTGCTTTCAAGAGAATCCCTCAGGGTCAAGAGTCTGCTCGATAGATCATCTATGGTCTTGTTGGCATTATCCCAGGTATTTCGGATAGCTCGAGCTGTTAAAAAGTGAGTATGCATAGTTTAAATGGGACATGAGGTACTTGCAAGCAAACCCATGACCAGTATATTCCCGAATAAACATGGCACATTCAACTGTCTGCTTGATGATTGGAAGTATCTTATCTTCGAGACTCTTCAGGTGGGGGAGTAAACCATCAGCTTCCTTTGTGAAGGAATAAACTCTGTTCATAGTATCAACAAGCTTGCAGAGCTTCTCATCTGTGTCTTGTTGTGCCTTGACAGCCTAATGTCATGGTTAGTGGTTAGCAGTGGATGTGAAGAATTATATGGCTAACCTGGTGAACGGAGGTTAAGATCGTCCATGCAACATTTGCGTAGGGATGGATCTGGAAAAACGTGAGTATAAAATGCACAGGTAAAGAGAATGTCTACCTGTGCAAGCTCATCCCCGATTTTAACCACAACATCGAGTTTGGTGATAAACAGATTAAGACCCGCTTCGAAAGTAGTCGGCGTGGGGGTGGAAGTCGCCTGAAGAGCTGCCTGCCCAATCTTTCCGATGTCTTGTTGAACATGATCAATTGCGACGGCAGCAGCCTCCATATTCTGTACGAGCTGCACAAGGAGAGTGCCGGTGTGCTTGTCTTTTACCTCTCGACTTTCCCCAGCCATCCGAAGTTTGATGACTGCGCACAACATTTAGTACGGGAAAAAGAAGGAGTATGGACCACACACATTCACTGTCAGATACAGTTAGACCCCTTAGTGTACCAATGTCCGTTCGAACAATCCCGAGGGAGACATCCCTGCACCGAAGCAAGGAATCATGCCAAAGCCGCAAGATTATCGGAGAATCGGACGACCTGGGCACAGAAAGCAATGAGATGAGCCAGGAAAATGTGGATGAACCTACAGATTGCAGATATACTTCCACGTGGGTGCGCGTTCCCGCTTGATGACCCTCGTCCGCTGCGCAGCTTGGCCCTCTTGCTGAATGACAACATAGAGATTGGGCGCTTTGCGGCGGACCCAGGTGATTTCCTCGCAGGAGTGAACTACGCAGATTTCAAAGATAAGCTATCGGAGAGTGTCTCTGTCTGCAATGTTTCTGTCCGTACCAAGTAGCGAGTAGGTGAATACCATCGGGCACCTGCTTCGACGTTATTGGAGATGTGGACCGTCGGGAAGTCGGGAGATGGCGTGGGGGTTGAAAACAAAGATACTGGGTGCAAGAATGGGTTCGTAGCCCAGAGCAGCTCGCACAGGGTGAGCGCAAGAGGAAGAACAACGGTTGTGGGGCTTCGTGGGCGCTTGTTTACGGGACAAACAGCTCGCTAATCAAAAAAGAAGATAAGAATCACCGGCAAGTCGCCGGCAAGGTTAACCCGGGCACAGTATGTCCCTTGGCCCCACGGCTTTCGATCCTCTATAAAACATTCAGGTTGCGTATATTTCATTTCGCGAACGGGTCATTGCCCAAAGGTTGGCCAACTCACGCTCCGCCTCGTTTTTTAGCCCCTTCAGCATCGATTTTATCCGATGTGTCACCTATGTTCAATGGGTTACTTACAGCGGTAGCTCATGCGAGCTGGTGGTATCTATTTCCAACCACTATCATCTATAATAGCCGGTGAGCTTTACAGCACAAGAAATTGCTCATAGTGGCAGCGTGTTAACTTTGAATTTGTTCAAGCTTTTGTTGTGGGCTATTTTGACGCCGTCGCACCTTTAGTTCGGCCAAAAAAAAAAAAGGAAGCGGCTCGGTCAGCCGAAAAGACACCTTTCCCTCGGGGTTTGGACTCACACTTTTAACTGTCTGCTTACTGTTGCCTTCCAGGGGAATCTCGGGCAACGGAGAATATTTTGGGAGTTCAAACAGACACAGACGTTGTTGCAAAATTGAGGACACTCACAGTTGTCTTAAATCATGTATACAACATTACTGCCTACCACTTCAAGCAAAAATTTGTAACCGAACAAACACGAACGCGTTGAACTCCCAGAACCGTGGGATTCCGGAAGAAGCCGACTCACATGACCGTATCGTGCCGGACCGTTCCGGTTGCGCACTCAGCTCCTTTCACTCTCCCTTGCTCGTCCTTGCTGCTTGGTCTCGTTCCTAGACTCTTGGAAGCCTTCCATCGGTCGACGACTAGGGTTACCCTGATCCTTGGAATCTCTTGGTGGACTCCCGTGGTCATCCTATCTCGCAAAGGCTTCAAAGTCTGAGAAAAAGAGCGAAGGGATCTGGGCTAGAAAGCTTCGGCGTCTCCCCTTGTCTACGCAGAGGCTGTATATCCTTGAGCCTTCGGTCTGCTGCTCAGAACTACGGGAAGAAACGGTCTGCAAGCCAGCAGGACGCATCCTGCGTCACCGAAGCTCCTCTCTGTCGCACAAGCGCCAGCTTGTATCCAGGTCGACATAGGCTATAACTCCTGTAAACCCTAGCGGTACGTCTGCTCGCCATACACTTCCCTACATCGTTCATTGACACCCCTCGATAGTCCCATAAACGCACAAACGCACTAACGCACGAGAAATGACCACCATCGCATCCGCGCCCCCTTCCCCTTTCGCGCCCATGCCCATGCCCACGCCAGAACAGACCACCCGCGCCCGCTCGCGCTCCCCCGTCAAATCCACACCGAGCAGCCCCGAGCTGCGCCGCACGCCGTCGTCGTCCTCCCTATCCTCCCTCCACCAACACCAACACACGCACACGCACACCCCGTCGGCGGCGGACCTGAAGCCGAACGCGCACCCGTACCCGATCGCGACGACCGCCACGGGCGTGCTCTCGCGCTCCAACTCGCTCTCGTCGTCGCCGAATCAGACGAGGCACCATTACGTCCCGCCGTCGCCGTCTGCGTCCGCTAACGCAGAGGAGGGGCGGGAACGCATGGGCAAGGAGAAGAAAGAGGGCGAGGGGGAGAAGAACAAGAAGAAGAAGGAGGAGAGGAGGGCGGAGTACCGCGGGCACCGGTACAGCCGCAGCCTCAGCAGCAGCGAGGACATGTACACCTTCCTCCCCTCGCCGTCCTCCGCCTCCAATCCTGGCGCAAGTGCGGAGTACCGCGGGAGCCCGGGCCCGCGCGCGCTGCCCGTCCCGCCTGGTGTGAGCGCGAACAGTATTGCTGCGAAGAGCGCTGCGGCGTCGGGGTCGTATGGCAGGTACGTGCGGTTGCTTGTGCTTTCCCGCTTTCCCTCCCGCCCTCCCCTCCCTCCCCTCCTCCCTCCCTCCCTCCCCTGCCGCCCCTGCCTCCCTGCCTCCCTCCCCTTCTCCACCTTCCTTCCACCCCTTCCACCTTCCACCCCTTCCCTCCCTCCCCTCCTTTCCCGCTCCGCTCCCTTCCCCTCCCCCTCCCTCCGTCCCTCCCTCTTTTCCACCTTCCTTCCCTCTTTCCCTCCTCTTCCCCCCTTCTTTCGTCCATCTCATCAAGAAAAAAGCTAACGAAAAATTATACGTACAGTTACGCCCTCTCCCCCAAACGCTGGACCCCCGCGCAGCTCGCGGCGCACCTCGACCGCACCGTGTCGCCCGAGGCGGGCGCGTGGGCCGCGGACCGCGGCGTCGGCGGGAAGGCGTTCATGCGCTTGGGCGAGATGGGGGAGGAGGAGTTGGTTGGGATGGGGTGCGTTTTTTTTTCTTTTCGAGTTGTTTTTCTTGATTCGTCCCTCCGCTCCCCGCCCTTTCCTTTTGCCCCGAACGCACGCACGCACCTCCCGCTCTCTCTCCTCCCATTGGTCATTTTCGCCCGCATGCGCGTCCTCCTTCTCCCTCTCCCTCGCCTTCCCATTCTCCCTCCACCCACGCTCCCGTCTTGCTGGTGGTGGTTGTGCCGCTCTGCCTATCTTTTATCTTATCCTCCTTGTACCTGCCTTCCATCTTACTCGCCCCACGTCCCGCTATTCACCCCGTTCCCATTCACATCCTCTATCGTCCTCCGTCTTTTACCCGCGTCCATGCGCCCTCGTGACGCACAACCCGTCCTTCCTCCTCCTCCTCCTCGCCGCTCCCGCTCCCGCTCCCCTTCCTTGCTTTTCGCACCCATTCGCCTTCCATATTCCCCCTTTATTCGCCGTCCTCCCTCGTTCTGCTGCCCATGCACAAACCTTCCTTCCTTCCTCCTCCCCTTCGCCGCTCCCGCTCCTTTCTTGTTTTTCGCGCGCACTCCCACTTATTTCCCATCCCCATTCACCGACATCCCTCCCTTCGCCTGCGTTTATCGTTGACGCCTTGCCCTCATCTCCTTCTGCACACCCCCATCCACCCACTCGTCCGTTCCTCCATTCCTCCGTCCCTCCTCACGCTCCACTTGTCTTCTTTGTCGCTTCTTGATTCCTCTCCTGCTTCAATTCTTCGGGGCGTTTTTTTTTCCAATTCCATTCGCCGCGTCATCGCATTTTATGATCTTTCCTATCGCTTTTCCCTCCGTCCATGATTCCCTTCTTGCGTATCTCCACCCCTCTACGAATCCTTTCCCTTTCCCTTTCCCTTTCCCTTTCGCCCGCCGCTTGTCCTTTGTCCTTCGCATATCCCACATCCCACATCCCACATCCACTATGTCCCCCTTCATTCCCCCCTACTTCACTCCCTATTCATCGCCCTTGTATCGTCCGTCCGTTCCTTCGCCCGTCCCTTCTTCCACTCCCTCACTCCACTTGTCTTCATCTCCTCCGCTTTTTGATCGTCCTCCTCTTTGATTTTCGAAGGCGTTTTTTTTTTTCAATTCCATCCGCCGCTTCATGGCATTCTATCACATTTCCTACGCGCGTCGTTGCTTCTCCCTCCGTCCATACTTCTGCACGATCCCTTCTTACGTATCTCCGTTCCTCCACCCCTCCACCAATCCTTTCCCTTTGCTTCGCCCGCCGCTCGTCCTGGGCACATACATCATCTTCTCCCTCATTTTCGCCGTGTTCCCCACACTGTGACGCATCCCCTTCATCGCTTTCGATCTCCCTCCGTCCTCCGCACCGCCTTTTTTCCAATTCCAATTCCATCCGCCACGTCATCGCATTTTATCACATTCCCTCCCTCACACACCTCCTCCTCCCTTTCTGTCTTTTCTATTCATCGACACATACCCCTCTTTCTCTGTCCGCGATCGTACTCGATCGTACTCGATCGTCCCGCCTTCCTCCCTTCCCCTCCGCCTTTCTTTCGTTTCTCCCATTGTACCCCTTCTTGTGCTAAATCATGCTACTGACGCCCTCCATGCCGTTCGTCCTCCTCCTCCTTCCCCCTCTTTCTCATCTGTGCTCCACTTCCTTTCTCTCCTACCCTCCTTCCATTCTCCCTTCCCGCTCTCCCCGCTCTCTTCTTTCCCCTCCTTTCCTTCCTTTCCCTCCTTTTTGTCCATTCCTCTCTGCCTGTGATGCCGCATAAAGCGCTAACCTCCCTTTTTCTTCTGTAGTGCACCCCCCTCCCTGCGCCCCGCCGCGCGCGCACTCCGGCAGGAAGTCCTCCAAGGCCAGCTCGGCTCCTCGTCGCCCAAATCGACCGCGTCCGACGGGAGCTTGAGCGAGGACGGACACGACGCAAACGCGAACGCCACCAGCACGAACGGGTGGCTCCGCAGCGAGTCGCCGACGCGCATGGGCAACGCGTCGCCGAATCGGGGGCGTCCTTCTGTCGTGCGCGAGGAAGACGGGGAGGGCGATGTAGGAGGGGAAGATGGAGAAGGAGGAGAAGGAGAAGGCACACCCTCGCACCGGCGACGCACCATGTCCGTGCCCTCCCCGTTCTCCTCGCCGTTCGCACCGCGCGCGGGGCTTAATAGGGCGTATAGCAGCAACACCAAGACCCACACCACCAACAACACGAAAGACGACGTGAACAGAGCGTACACCGTCACGCACCCGCCCTCGCCTCCGTCCCCCTCGCCCTCGGCCGGCGGGCGCTTCCGCAACGGGCGCGTGCGCGGGATGGTGCGCGAGTTCGAGAGCAGCGGGAGCGAGAGCGGGGAGGGGTCGCCTGAGCGCGGGGGGAGTGGGTTCCGCAACGGCAGCGGTTTCCGTGCTCATGCAAACGGGAATGGGAATGGGAGCGGGTTCCGAGAAGGGCAGAGCGACGCACGAGGAGGGCAGAGCGATGCGGATGACGAAAGCGAAGGCGACGCGGTGCACGGGACGGTGAAGCAAGCGCACCAACGCGCGTTACCTGTGCGGCCTGATGGTATGGGGATGGGGATAGGAATGGGCGACGAGGTGGATCTGGGCGCGACGGTGCGCGCGTACGACGGGAACAGTACCGCCGCCACTGGCACCTCTACAGCCCGCGCGTACCCGCACCCGTACCACGACACCAGTGGGGCCGAGGACGAGCTGACGGTCGAGGAGCTGCTCGCGCGCGAGGATGCGCTCGCCGCACCGCCCGCTGGCGTGCTCAGCCCGAACAACACCGGCGGCGGGTGGCGCATGAGCCGGCGCGTCGGGCAGCAGCTCACGGGCGGGCGCGAGGCGCTGGTGCAGCAGATGAGCGGGAACGGCGGGGCGGGGCGGCCGCTCCCCGCGCAGCCGCCGCCGCCGCACCGCATGGACCGCAGCGGGAGCGGGGGCGTGCATGCGTGGGAGGCGGACGAGGGTGCCGTTGGTGCGACGGTCAAGCGCGTGCCCACCGGCCCCACGAAGTCGTCCGTGCACCCGCGGCTGTCGGAGAGCGAGCTGTTTTCGGAAAAAGAAAGAGAGGAGAAGGAAAGGGAGGCGAAGCGTCTGCAGATGGAGGCGGAGGCGGAGGCGCAGGAGCGGGGGAGGCTGAGAGGGGAGGCGGTGCGCGCGCAGCTGGCGGAGGTGACGGATTTGCGGGCGTTGGTGGATACGTTCCGCACAAGGCTGGAGGAGGTGGAGCGGCGGGTGGGGGCGATGGAGGGTGCGTCTTCGAGTGCGCCGGCGAAGAAGCAGGTGGCAGCAGCGACTACGACTACGACTACGACACCGGCGGCGCCGTTGACGGTCACGCAGCGCCTCGACCCGCGGCGGCTGCTTGCTCTTTTCGCGCCGGCGCCCGCGCAGGCCGTGAGCAAGAACAAGAACAAGGGCGTGGGGGACGAGCGGGAGGAGTGGGTGGGTCCGACGACGCTGGCCGCGCTGCCGTCATACGTGCTGCTCGTCGGGCTCGGTATGTGCGCGGTCGTGCTGCGCGTGCTGGTGCGCAGGGCGGCCAGGGGTAGGGGCGCTGCGTAAGCGCGCACCATTCGTTCGCCGGTCTCTCCTCGTATGCCCTCGACATCAAGATCCTCGACCATATCGTGTTATCCTCCCCGCCATGCATCGCCTTCCCATCCGCACCTCCCACTCTCGTTCCTCTTTATCCACCCCATATGCACGCCGACACACGAAACACCGAAATCCACCCATAATACCCTGGCCGATGGCTGACGCACACATAACTTATCTGTTTATTTCATCTACCCCTGATTTAGCTACGATCCTGCTATGCCTCCCATCCGCCATGCTCCACGTACAGTAGCTACTCCACACACTACGTACCCCTACCCGAATGCTTCCTATCGCCATAGCGCGCTTCCCTCCCCCTCGCTGCCCATGATTTACGCATACTTACGACGCCACGACTGCGACGACTTGTTTTTCTACGATTGACGTGCTTACGACTCACCCGCGATGCCCTATTCTTTTGTTCATACTTGCCATTGCTATGGATCTATACTGGATCTAACTCATCGATATCACTGCCGTATACAAAATATTCTCTTCTCTCAAGTACAATAGGCTTTTCAATTGGCTTCTCGTTCAGCGATGGCAGGAGAAGAATTGAGTTAATCGTCGACTTCCAAACTTTCCTCGCCGGAGTCTTGCTCTGACTCTGGTTCTAGCTCCTGTTCCTCCTCTTCCGCCCCCAGGCCCCACTCCTCGTACTCGGCCAGCCACTCTCCGGAGATTGGCTTCCAGTCAAGGTCGGGATCTCGCCGCCAAATTTGCACAGGAAGAGTGTCCGGCGGCGGGCCAAGCTCATGGCCATGGAAGGCGACAGTGTGTAAGGTTCTTGGCCAGTGTCTATAATACCCTTTGGCCCTTATCAACATCTTGTTTTCGGCATCTGGGTAGCGCAAATCGACACCAAGGCCGTCCGCGGGAAGTCGCGGAATAATGTCGACCTGCAGTGCGCGCACAAAGGCAATGTGCACGTCCAGGAGCGGCTGACAACCGACCACTGAACGCCGGGCGTCAATCATGGTCAAAAGCTTTTCGTCCGAGCCAACTTCGAGGCCAAGTGAGCAGATCCTCTCCAGGCGAGGGCACAAAACATCGACGGAACCTGCGGCGGTCGGGGTCAGAAGCGCGAACAAAGAACACTCATTGAGACCGATTCTGAGACGGTCCCGCGGGCGGTGCAGACATATCGTCTGTAGCATGGGGAAAAGGCGGAGAACACGACCCAACTGATCTGTGGAGATTTTGGGGCTGATGCGGAGGTTCGTCAGAGTTTCCGGAGTGCACACGGAGGCTAGAGCCTCAAAATTGTCCGGTAACCTGTCGGTGCCGGAATATTCGAGGGATCGGAGATTTGGCAGGAGGATATGGCGGAAGAGAACAGGTGTCCCCCCGAACTCGTTGATAAAGCAGAAACGTTGCAGACGGGCAAGTTGGATTGATTTTCGGAGGTCAGTCGGCAAGCCCTCGTCATACGTTTGCAACGTACACGCCTCGAGCATAGGGCATTGTCGCAACACATCGAGCGCCTGATCCGAGGAAATCTTGTAGAGGGAAATGTGGGACAGGCCCAGCGGCGAAACGAGATTCTGAAGCCCGAAACAACTGCCCGAGAGGGACAATCGCCGGATGTTGGTAGCACCGATGCATGACAAGGCGAATGTCCGCATGCCAGGGACGACCTCAATGGCCGCTGTCTGCAACAATGGCGTATCTTCCGGAGAGAGCTGTTCAAGGGCTTCGACAAATGCAGATGAGACCTGCCGCAATCGAATATGTTCCCAACGAGGAGCACAATCGAGAAGACCTTTGAGCATTGGGTTCGTGGCGGATGAGGAGAGAATTGACAGGGGCAGACTTCCCGACCTAGCCAGCCAGGATTTTACTCCTTCGCTGCATATCCTGTGAACCGGGTAGGGGTAGGTTCTGGACGGCTCCCTGATTTCCAGCGACGCCCAGAGACGTGGGCTGGAAAGCGCTAGTTTTCGCCATGCGCTACAGATATGACAAAGCAGGAGAGGCGGGTCGTCAGACTTCATAGAGGCATATTGGGCGTTTGGAAGGCAGGCCATGAATATTTCTGTGAGGATATCGTAGGGGAGTCTGCGGGCTCCGGAGACCAGTGCGAGGTGCGAATCGATGTATTCCTCCAGCTGATCTCTTTTGCGAACCATCTGGTCGAGGGAAGCCTGTAACCGGAATATTGCAGCGGTAGTTTCCTCAAGCTCCTGCGTGTTAGGAGCGACATGATCCCGGATACGGCTACATTCGTCTTCTGAGGGCACAAAGTTGCTGTGCAAATAGTCCTTGTAGGGTGTTTCGACCCTGAACAAGGAGATTAACTGAGTTCGGGGGTCCACTGAGAGTAAATGACTTACTGGGACACAGCAGATTCGTGGCGACGAATTCCTGGCATTTCGTAGGAATTTCGTGGTGGAGGAGGCTGCCAGGCAGGTGATGTGATGGCGCAGTCACGTGGATCGGTTGACGCCCAAAACTTCGGAAAACAGGCCACAACAAGAATTGAACAAGAGTTTGACAAGAGTGGTAGGTAGTATTGTTAAGGTTGGGTTTTTCATCACTTTTCACTACTCTTCAAACCCCCCACCCCTATCTACAATTTACCACCATTTACGACCATTTGGGACTGTTGGGCTTCGGCGTGCGCCGAATCCCTTAAATACCTAATTATTTGCACTCATTTACTACTTTTACTCTTACATCTACACCACGATAACGACTTCAACAATCCTACCAATTGTTCGACGTCTTTCGTGGTCTTGTAAGACAACGAGTCCTTACACTTTTTTGACGTTACAAGTAGTAACGTTGAAGTCGAAAACGAGACGTTTTCAAACACCATTCGATCGCGTTCGTGATCTAGGCGAGATTGCCGTCGATCTCGACGGAATATCGTCTTATCTCTGCGAGCATCGTCGTATCACCGACGGACGCTCGCGATCTTTCCCGATCTCTCTCATCGGCCGTCGATGAGCCTGATGATTTCCAGTATCTCCGATTCCGAATCGACGGAGACACGGGCGATCAGCATGGCATTTGACTCCCAGTTGCTTGCTGCAGACCTCCGAGGCTCAATATTTGATCCTGGAGGTACAGCGCGCGGGTACGGGGCTCAGCGAGCGCACTGGCGCTCGGGATCTGGCTTGGTGGATTCAGAGCCTTTGGCTCGCGGTATTGGCTGCAGTTCTCACATCCCGGCCAAGGCTCAGGATCAGTCGCTTGATGCGACTTCAGTCAGTGGCCGTCCCAGCAATTGGGCCGTCGTGTATCTCTCGCATCTTCGCCGATGCGGCGCAGAACATCCCGTGAGCGAGGAATGCCGAGTGCTGGCGACTCATCACGCTGGATTGTCGTACGAGGAGAGCTCGAGATTCTTGAAGGCTGCACAGGGCTTTCCTGGTTTTCAAGTTGCACAGACTCGGGGCACCGAGCGTGTCTTGGAGCGCGTCTTGGAGCGCGTAGCGGTGGATGCTGTTGGTAAACAGCCAACAACACCATCCCTTCCTTCTTCGTCTCTCGCTCCTGAATGCAGACAACGCAAACGACGCGTCAAATCGACATTCGATTCCCCAGCCGAGACTTTGCGTTCGGCTCCCGCTTATTCTGGACCTCCAGAGACGAAGACCGCTGCTTATGGACTTACGGGAAATGACACGAAGGAAACAGCGCAGATGTGCGAGAAGAGGTCGAAGGAGCGCGATAAGAGGATGGAAGGGATTCTAGGCGAGTCTGACAGTCGTACTGCATCCCACACCTCCACTCCACCATCCACTACTGGAGGTTCACCCGTCCTTGACACTTCGTCGCTCGCTGCGTCGAAAAGCCCTTGGCGGAGTTCTGCTGCGACTATCTGCTCTCTCCATTATCCCTCGACAACCTCCGGTGTGTCTGCATCAACCTCTGTGCTACAACCGATGCAAGATACCAGCGTGCAGCTTACTTCCGACTCTCCATTGGTTACGCCGACTCCTGCCGTCGCATTCGCACTCTCTGCCGGCGGCACCACACCATACACATCGCGCTTAACCACCGATGCGTCTGATTCTTCGCCACCGGTGTCCTGCTCACCTGCGCCGCTCTCCTGCTTACCCACGTCGCTGTCTTGCTCAGCCGCGCCGCTGTCTTGCTCGGTCGCGCCGCTGTCCTTCTCAGCCGCGCTGTCTTGCTCACCCATGTCGCTGCTGGCAGCACTCACACCAATCCTCTTGCCGGCTCATTCGGGTATGGTACTCGAGTGTAACGTGCCGCAGCCTGCGGTGACTTTACCCCCGAGTCCATTCGGTTCGTGCTCCGGCGCGTTACCTCCCGATTTGCTGCCCGTGCCTGAGCAACCACCAGCGCCGACTCCCGTGTCCCTGAAGCCGTCCACCCGCTGCGCTGCGCGATCCACTTCCCGTCGCCATTCCTCAGATCGCTGTTCCGCATCCACTGCAGCTCTGACCGCCGAAGACAGACCAGAAACTTGCGGGTATTTTCTGGATAACGGAAAGGATCCTCCGATATTCCCCATGAACGTTACAGTCGGCGTGGAGTCGCGCACATTCGGCGTTGGCTGCATGACTTCGCGGGTACATCGCTTGCGCGCTACATCATCACGCGCCCGGGAGTATCGTGGACTCTGTGGCGTTGCTTGGGCGAGGTCCCTGGTATTTTTGAAAGCTGGATGCTTGTGTTCGTTTGTTCCCTCTTTGCGATCTTGTGTTTGAAAACTTGGACTTGCCTTACGGTCGTTTTCTTTGTTGTTGTAGATTGACCCCTGGGTTCAATCTAGTGGGGAGAGTGTTAAGGTTGGGTTTTTCATCACTTTTCACTACTCTTCAAACCCCCCACCCCTATCTACAATTTACCACCATTTACGACCATTTGAACCAGGACAAACCAGGGATTGGATTGTCTAGTCGATAGTTGTAAGTAAGAGTAAAAGTAAAAGATAAAGAACTGTAAACAAGACTAAGTATTTATACGAAGGGCAGAGTCCTTGAGTCCAAACAGAGGATACATCACGATACACGACGTGTCACCAACCTGACGCGTCAGAGTCCTGACCAATCCTAACACTGGTTCAAAAAAGTGTTAGGATCCTTCGGATCTTCCACACTTAATCACAACAGAAATGAACCAGGACAAACCAGGGATTGGATTGTCTAGTCGATAGTTGTAAGTAAGAGTAAAAGTAAAAGATAAAGAACTGTAAACAAGACTAAGTATTTATACGAAGGGCAGAGTCCTTGAGTCCAAACAGAGGATACATCACGATACACGACGCGTCACCAACCTGACGCGTCAGAGTCCTGACCAATCCTAACACTCTCCCCAGTTGCGACTGAGAAGTCCAAGCTTCGTGAGGATTGGTCCTCGAGGTCAAGAAAGCAAGACGGCGACGCTAGTCGCGATATCGATGTTGCGGAGTATTCAGAGTTCCCATACCGGCTCGGAAGAGTAGAGCGAGTAATCCATCGCACCCATGTCGGCATCGTAAGCCTCCAATGAAAGTCCCGACAGCGCGTGGCCGGCTGCGTTAATAGACGCGGAGCCGGGCGACGGGGAGTGCGAAAAGTGGTTCGCGTCGTTCAGTGCAAACGCGCTGGTCGATCCGTAAGGCATCGACTGCTGTTGCTGATGGAACGATCCCGTGGGCGCGATAGTATACTGATGCGGTACCCTCGATTGTTGTCCGTTCGTAGATGGCCACAATCCCAACGGTGGTTGTTGCTCATGAGTGATGTGAGAGGTTTGTGTGATGGTGGGAGCATGCATAGAAGCATAGATGGATTGGGGATTGATGGTGGTGGACGATGAGGGTACAAAGTTATTGGACATCGCGGGCACCGACCCGAACATCGTGGTAGACGATGTCGACGCGGTGGCGGCGGCCGGAGGCATGGATACCCGAGATTGCGGATTGGCGGGGGAATTGAGGTTACGTGGTGCGGATGGTGCGTGGTATGATGGTGTGCCGCGACCGCGACCAGGAGATACGCCACGACTCGGAGGCACACCTCGGCGATTAGCGTTCCCACCGCGAACCGCCGGGCTGGGTAACGAGGGTCCGGTCAGCGCACCACGCAACGGGTACATCGTCAATTTCTTGACGCTCCCATCGGCAAGCAATACCGGAATGTTATCGATAAGTGGTCCCTTCTCCTGGGCCCAATTGAGTGTCGTGTGGGACCAGGGTAACCCTGGACTGCGAGTCAACACCTCCCCGTAGTCGGCGACCTTTCCTGGCGGCCGACCGCGCGTCGCTTCCACCTCCATCACCGATGCTCGAAGGCTTATCAATTCTTCTTGCTGAGCGCTCGAGCGCGGTTTAGAAATCATCTCATCGAGCAGACTTCGGCCGTACATATACGCGTCGTTGACCATATTCACGGTAACGCCCATGGCCGCAAGCCGCTTCGCGACTTGAACATCGGTTACGTGAGCTTCAACGGCCAACGGCCATAACTCCAGTTTCACCGTATTAGCGACGTGGAGATTCTCTGATTTGATGAGGTCCGTGTACGCGTCGTGATAAAGCATCACGCTCATTAGCGCGGTCGTAACCGTGAACGCGTTGTCGCGGTCCTTGGCGGAAGGTACGACACCTTTCTTGGGATAGCCAACGCTCATCATGAGCACATATCCACGCAGCAGACGCGCGTCCATGGAGTTGAAATCGTCCAGGAAGGGTAGCCCTTCTGGTTCACAGCCCTGGCGTTGATAGAAAGCCGCCCACGCCTGGATGCCGTTAATGAACGTCGGGCGCGTAGCCCTATGCCAGAACGACCGATTTGCCGAAATAGACAGCTCCGGTTTGTGGAACGTTTTGAATTCCTTCCACAACCATTCGGGCATCGTGAAGTACTCGAACGCCCACTGTTGTAGATCAGTGAGCGTGTTCCCGGTGGCCAGCGCGTCTCTCGCAGTTGCGTATACGCTGAACACGGTGAGTCCGACAGCATAACATTCGTGGTCGTGCATATATTTCATCGCTTTCTTGTAGTCCTCGATTGTCGCAGGGACTCCGTGTTTGTCCAGGGCCCAGGTTCCGCGAGGAGGTGGGCGCGCTGTTGCCGGCTGAAGACATCGTTCGAGAATCAGCTGCGGTATACCGCTAAGCTTTGTCCAGTCCGTCGCCGGTAGCTGAACGATCGCCTTTGGAGGTTGAGGTTCCTCCATCTGGATATCTTCACCATTGGATGCCGTATTAGCGTCCGTCTCAACTGGTGTGTCCACGGAACCGTCAACACACTCACCCTTTATGGGTACTTCAATCCTTGCACCTCCTGCTACCTTGGTCGCCGACGCGCGTGAATCTTTCTGGGTAGTGTTCGGAGTCTTCCGAGCCCTTGATCCATCTACGCGCTCTGAGTTCCGTATCTCATCGATCAGAGCTGCCTCTGCCTTCTCTGCGCGACGCTGGTTCTCTGTCGAGAACTGCCATGCTTTCGTCGCGTCGCTCTGGAACGCCGACCGTTCAGCAGCGAGCTTGACTAGGTCTTTCTGCAGTTCCCAGTTCTGGTCCTGCTCGTCCTGAAGCTGGCGCTTCACCGCAGCGAGCTCGCCCTCTATACGCGCCACGTCGGTTGGCCCAGATCGGAGCGCAATGTACATATTCCGCAGATCCCGAGCTGCGTCCAGGGTGGTGTCGTTACATGCGAAACCTTCGCATACGTGCTGGATGTACTGCACGCAGATACCGCAGGTCTCATCACCTCCCGTACCCGCGTCAGTGGTCTCCATTAACGCCGTGTAACACACCATTGTGCCCAGTACCGAGTGGATACACCACTTCCCCGTTCTCATCACCCGGCGCAGCTCCTGCTCCTTCAGCGCCTCCGCGCTCGTTCGGATCCTCTCAGGGACCGGAGCACTCTCTTCCACTACTCGCGCCTTCTCTCCCCCATCCAGCCCGCCTGGCTGCGATGAACAACGCGCCTTAGACTGATCTTTCAGATCATCTTTGGCTCCGCCTGAGTCCTCGCGCGATGGCGGTGGTGCAGGCCCTTCGGGCGCGTCCACTTCCATTTTTTCCGCGCGTTTTTCCACGTTCGTGTCTGGTACCGTAGCCGGTTCAGCCATAGGCTTCTTGTTCGAATGCGAGCTGCAATATGCAGCTAAGGTGTTTGTTGAGGAGTCGATCGAGATGAAAGTAGAGGGAGAGATGAAAAAAGTTAAGTAAGCTTTTTGCTTTCTCCCTTTTATCACCCCACACCCCAAGCACGCCATCGTCCTCGTGGACCCACAACTTTTTAGTTCCGTGCCGAACCTCACTGCCACTCACACGTGCGTAGTGCTACCGCGGATCACCGCATTTTTTCTAAACATCTTTCTTTTTGGGTAGCTGCTGCCAGCGCTTCACGCTATGCAACTCAAAATAATCATCCAAGGCCGACAACAACTTCACCGAATTAAACGGCTCCCACGTGGTGTCACCCAAGTTCCATCGTACATGGAATTCGACTTTGGTTCCTGACCATCGGTGCGCCAGAATGGAATCCACTTGCCACTCGTCACCGGCTGGTTCACCAAAATCATACACTCCCGGTTGATCGCGATTCGGAAACAGTGCATCATCATTCTCGACATACGGGCGCAGCAAACTGACATGGAAGCGATTGTGAACGCGCCGTGCAGCCAACACTTCGGGCAACTCTAGCTCGTAGTCTGAGCATCCGGGCAGAGCCTTTTGCACTCTGTATGGCCCTACGAATCTCGGCATTAACTTCTTAGCGCGTCCCTTTGGCAAAGCCAGATTCTTAGTCGACAGATACACTAACGTTCCCTCCTGAATAGGAGGGTCCTCTCTTCGATGCTTATTCGCCTGAGTAGTGGAAAAGACGCGTGAAGCGATGAGCGCATCATGTGCCTCTGCGAGATTAAGCAGTGCCCGTTCTGCAAAGGCTCGTACTCCCGGCGGTGCTCGTCTGGCCGATGTAAATTCCTTGAGCATGGAGGGAACATACCCTCCATTTAGCTCAAACGGTGAGTATCCGGTCGACGCACTAATGCTCGCGTTGATAGCATATTCTACCAATGGCAATTTTTCGACCCAGTCTTTCTGGTCCGGGCGAACCATCGATCTCAACATCTGTCCTATCGACCGGTTCGCGCGTTCCGTGGCTCCATCCGTCTGGGGATGGAATGCCGTTGACATTAACAGCTTGGCGCCGAGCAGCCGGTGTAATTCTTTCCACCAACTCGACGTGAATTTCGAATCCCGGTCCGAGATAATTGTGCTAGGAAGTCCATGCAATCGCACAATCTCGCGCAAATATACCCGCGACAATTCTGTCGCTCGCGTCTTCGTTGTCACCGGGATTAAATGAACGGCAGAAGTAAGTCTACACATTACCACCCATAGATAATCATAACCGTCCGACTTAGGGAAAGGTCCCACAAAATCCATCGAAATAGAATCCCACGGCCGTGCCGGTATTGGCAACGAGTGCAGCTTGCCCGCCGGTTGAAGCGTGGATGGCTTATTTGCCAAACACACCTTGCAACTGTCGCAGAACGTATGAGTCTCAGCCGAAACACGCGGCCACCAGTACCAACGACGGAGATAATCTCCCGTCCGTTGTCCTCCGTAATGGCCCAAACTCTGATGCGCCTGCTCAATGATAGCGCCGCGCAGTCGCTTTTCTCCCCATTTCACATCTGCAACACAGAGAACTTCTTCCTGACCACGGTTTCGTGCGTAAATCAGTCCTTCTCTCACACTGAAAGCCTTATGGTCGTCAGGTTTATCTAGAACTTTTCTGAAGAATACATCGGAGGCATAACCTTCCCGTATTTTCTGCAGAACATCATCATCGAGTACTGGCGCAGTCGCCAGTCCCTCAGTTCGAGTTCTGGATTCAAACACCGTCGGATCCGTTGCTTTGCTGTGTTCGCTACCTTCCATCTCTGCAACCTCAATATCCCGGGGCTCCTCTCTATCCTTAGCCATGGGCTGTTCCGGCATCGCCGATGGCTTGGCAGCCGCCTGTAGCCTGGAGCTTCGGCGGACACCTCTTTCTTGCTCAAAACCTAACCGCATGGATTCCGTTTCAATACGTCGATCCCAGGGAATATCGTCCATCTCCGGGTCCAATCGGATGTCCGCGTTGACATACTCGGAACTATCATGGATCTCATTCCATGTATCATTCTCGTAATACCGCGACAAACAATCCGCCCCTTTATTCAACTCCCCTTTAATATAGCGAATATCAAAATCAAAACGAGACATGTATTCCATCCAGCGCGTTGATAAGCCGTGTATCGGGTTTAGGCCTGTTTCACGCGTTTTTCGCGTTTTCTGTTCTTTTTAACGCGCGTCTCAAGCATAATATCATATCTGATATTATGCTTTGAGCCTACTCTTAATGGGGACTATAATAAGTCCACCCGCAGGGGCTATTCAGAAAGATCATACTGAATTAGCGCTGTTGTACGGGTTACAATTAAAACTGGGTTAACTTACAGACGCTCAGGTTGTACAAGAGAGCTCCCTTATTCATAACGTACCTAGTGGGCATCTGGGGGATTTATCGGTTATGTCCTGAGGACGCCGGACGCTTGATTGAAGCCTTTGTTTACATCTCTTTGCATCGAAATGGGACACGCGATGGACCACGTGACCGGCTCAGTACTTGCCGAGATCATGTTCCGAATAGGCCGATACGGAATTATCCGGACATGATCACATCAAATCGCGATCGACTCTCAAAACGGGGAGATTAAGGTTCCAATCCAGGAACTTGGTCTTCCAAGCTCTTCACAAGGGAGTGCGGGGTACTCAGTGGAAGCTACGAACATGTAGAATCCATTTCTGAGTATCTTATTCACGGGCACGGCCCTATTCAGAACCTAGGGACTAATCTCGACTTCCAGCACCACACGAAGTCCGAGATAAGTCCCAAGGCAACTAATGGACATTCAGGAGTTTCATTAATCTTTCTTATTTCAACTGTAACTGCTTGGCTACTGATATGACTCGTTTTTCTATTCATTTTAAACACATGTATACCCGATCGTCTGTCACACCCCTACTCCGTTTATCCGCAATCTTGTAATTCTCTCTGTGTAAGCGTTATAGTGTACAGTATAAAATAGCGAGAGCACTGGCATGTACGGTACGGAATCCCACCCCGGTTATTGAGGCGCCACCCAGTTACGGCCCTCCTTAACGCACGGTTCGGATCTGGACTTGTCACTCAGGGCTACTCTATTCAGAATAGTGCCGTTCCAAGTTATAATATAAATCTCTGCACGCCCCTGGCGATACTCCTGGACTCCTGACTGATTGTGAATTGTATTGAACCTGTGGCTTGTGAATTGGCTTGTGGTATAGCCTTTGATTTGGGATTTGGCTTGTTGTATAGCCTTGGGACTTGGAATCGTTACAGGCTTGTTGCATAGCCTTGGATTGGATACGTTTGGGATTTTGGCATATAGCTTTGGACGCTTTACAATCCACTTTGCGAATAGGGTGCTATAACTTCGGTTACCAAGCCTTACTTCACTCAGATCACACGCGCGCTGCACACGTCTAAAACAGCAACCCCTTAATTACCTGCTCCCCTCATTACAATACGAACTCGGCGGTAGAAGTAGTAAAGTGTTTAGGATTAGGTTGTTTGTTGTGGATTAGATTAAAGATTCAACTTTGTTGTATCTTTGTCTTCATTCATATCTAAACCGTCGAATCTT